>JAVGVS010000184.1:0-600000 GCA_032718565.1 Distichodus sexfasciatus
CAAAATTATCTGCCAGTGCAGCAAGAAAATTGCACTTGCTAAGACTTCTTAAAACAAGATAAATTTTCTTGAAACAAGTCAACTAACCTAAACAATATTCAGTCTTACCAAGAAAATAAATCCAAAAAATGGCATAACAAGATTAAAATGCTGAATTCAAGTCAATTACACTTGTAGAGATTTTATTTTTTGCAGTGTATATATATATATGTATATAAGTAGGGATGCACCAATGCACCGATCCGAAATGTGTAACGGATATCGACCCGATAACGACTCAAATAGCCGGATCGGGTATCGGTGGCATGGACCCGGTCTGTAAATTGTAGGTTTTATTACGTTTGCGTATGCGCGCACGCTTAATTCCTCGACACTGCACGCTAATTGCTACATATAGAAATGACAATGAGCAAAACAAACAGCGCAACAAACTAAACCCCAAAAGCAAATTATACATGATTACACTGTTTCATTTCCTTAACAACACCAGCTCTCGCTTGCAATCTCTGCGTTCCTTGCTGTTTGTTAGCGTGCGTATCTCTCACAGGGAAGTCTGACATTCACTGAAACGTTCCAGTTCAGTGAAATATTCCTCTTTATTACAGACAACATTTATATTTTAGCTAATCGATGTTTTCATTGTTTATTCCGAGATGCGAGTTCATCGAGTTATTGTGTGGAACACCATCATGTCAAACGATTCTCATGTGGAATGCCATCATGTCAAAAATGAGTCCAAAATGAGGTGTAGGCCAAAATGAGTCAATTAATCAGAAAAACTTTTTTTTACATTCTATAGTGTTAGAGAGTAAAAAACAAATATAGAAAGACGCCTTATTTGTTATCAAATAATTGTATTCTATATCCAGATGGATTCCAAATGGATAAAGAAGTGTTTCCGCCTGACACTAATCTTATTTTTCTTCATAGTACTAAGCTATAGAATATCTCTACATAATAAAAACTCCAGTAAATCAGACAGTGTCCTTATGTCGTAAACACAACAACACAAGGCATGTATGGCTAACGTCTACACAAAAATGATAACCCCACATTACCAAATCAGATCAGTATTCAGAATCAGCCGATACCCTTACAGTCCCTACAAATGGGCTGGTTATGTATGAAATGTTAATATGCAGTTTCCATTTTGCATAGATGCGAATGAACTGGAATTCACGCTGACCAAAGCTGACTCAAAGCCATTGCTAAATTTCACAAACTCATGGAATAAATAGATAAATAAAAAGATGAGTGAGTAACTAGATTTCCTAGTAAGATATATTACTCTACTGTACTAATATTATTCATGTTGCAATGGTAATGCAACAGGGATATTAGTAAGAGGAGGTGTGTCTTTGCGACAGATCAACTCTCATCCGTCTTGGCACATCTTGATTAGACCTGACATCCGTAGAAAATGGGACTTTATTCCTTTTTCAGTTCGAAATGGGAAACCCAGCCAAACGCCGCAGGCCTGCAGCTCATCCAGCAGCCTATCGATCGGCTCAGTCTCGTATTGACACAGCGCAGAAAGATGATGTGGGCCAATTCCTGGCCCGTACTCCAGAGAGAACGCCGGGTGGCTCGTGTGAGCGGCGAGGGATCAGTTAACACCCCCGTGATCTCCTGCAGCTCAGTGTTGTCTCTAAATCCCTCCCCAGGCCTTGCAGACACGACTGTCTCTCTACTGTTGTTGCTGCTGGAAGACCAAATGTATGTACAGTATGTGTGTGTGTGTGTGTGTGTGCGTGTGTGCTAGGGGAAGGGCAATAGCAGAGTCACAGTTTGACCTTATTGGTCCTGCTATGAATTGTTGATCCACTCTGCAATTACCCTTCTGCTAGAGCAGTCACAACTCACTCAGCGTCATCCTCTCACCCTACAGCTGACTCAGCCACCAAATGGCTTCGGACACAGCCACCACAACCAGCTGCCATTTGTTTACCCATCGCATTCTAGTGCCCCTGGTCCCCTTCAAAAAAGAAATGCAGCAGCTGATCTCATCAAACAACCCACGGGGCTTTATTTGCTCGCTGTGCCATCAACACTTTTCCGTGCTGTAAACACTGGAAGCTTCCATTTGCCGTAGTCCATTGTACGCGACACACAGAAGTCAATAAATGATCAACTACCAACAGGTAAATTGTTTGTAGCCTGTCAAAAACTACACAGCAGACGTGAAATAGCCTGTCAATTGATTTTTCAAGATCCGTCAATCTAATTGTTGCACTTTGTAAATAATTGAGAATGGTGCTGGCACTCTTTCAAAAAACTAACTGCTTAAAAACGGTTGCATTTACAGGCCTGGCAGGGCATCAGAAACGATTGTCATCGTTTTTGGGGCATAGATTTTAGGCCGCCATTGAGGAATAAACTTCATTCATTCATCGTCCAAACTTCTGAATCCCAAACGGGGTCATTGGGGGGGAGGGGGGCGGAGCCTATCTCAGGAACTACGGGCGCCAGGCAGGGACCAACCCTGGGCAGGGGCCAACACACCGCAGGGCACGCACACTCACACAATCACACCCTTAATCACGCCTTACAGGGCCAATTTAGATTCGCCAATTAAACCATGTTGCATGCTTTTGGACTGTGGTAGGAAACTGGAGCACCCGGAGGAAACCCACCCGAACACGGGAAGAGCATGCAGACTCCACACAGAAAGGTCTCTACGGTCGACCCAGGGATCAAACACGGGACTTCTCGCTGTGAAGCAGCAGCGCTAAACACTGCGCCACCGTGCCACCCCAGCAATAGACTTGTGGTGCTAAACATGACTAAATGTAATCAGTTACATTTATCAGACACTTTTATCCAGAGTGAGTTCTTATCGTAATGACAGGGACCCTCTCATTGAAGCAACTTGGGGTTAAGGGACAACGGCGGTAAAGATGGCAGTTTGGTGGAGCTGGATTTAAACCTCTTGGTGCATAGGCCAAAATCAAATGGATACTGTTAATATATGACTCAGCAAACCAACCAACACAAATTCAAGCCAGCATTCTTCAAATTAACGCCAAAGTCACTGCTGTGTTTCAAAACCAGTTTACTAGACATAGAGCCATTTAAAGGAACACTCCAGAAAAAAACTGATATTAATCATCACTTTATCTGGTGTAAACACTTCTCCTGCAATTATAACTTCTAGTGTCATATTTGTGAGTTTGAGTAAGGCAGGGTTTATACTACACAACGTTTGAAATCACACAGATTGACGAGTCTACATCTGCTGTTTGGTTCATGCAGTTTTTGGTTCTGATTTAACACCTGTAGAGTTTAAACTACACGCACAGGAAGTTTACACTTGCGGACTGTGAACCAGTTCCAGTGGTGAAATTCATGTTTGATAAACTTAAGAGTCTTCGCCCAAGACTTAAGAGTCCTAAGAAAGAGTCCAAGAGTTGTTAGGCCAAAGACTAGTGTCTATATCTCTTTTACACCACACCATTTTTTGTGCTGACTGGCACTCCTAAGGCAGATCTGTACACTAGGACTGGCCCCACGTCAAATGAGAAGTAAAATTGGGATTAAAGTCAAAGTGTAAACAGAACTTGGAAGCCCTTGTGTGGCTGTGTGTTTATAGGGTGGTAAAGTGAGTGCATGAGTGAGTGATTATTTGTCATTATGAACACACCACAGCACACAGTGCACCACAATGAAATGCGACCTCTGCACTTCCCTCATCCGTGGGGCACCAGTGGACAGCCAACATCTAGCGGCCGGGGACGGTACCGGACATTATATTCATTCCTCTGTATGTGAAATTAAGTGAAAAGTGAAATTAATGAGTAATTCCATGCACAAATACTGAAGTAATTGGGTAAAAACGCATTAATTAAAATATGGAATGCCATCATGTGCAAAAATGTAGTTCTCTTTCAGAAAGGGCAAATGCAGCTCATCTTATAGGCCAAAATGATTCCAAATCAGCTCAAAATTACCCAAAACTTAAGTATTTCTTCATTTTTAATCTATCAGATTTTTCCCCCATTTTATAATGTTAGAGAGTAACAGTAACAGGGAAATTATGAGTATAGAAAATGCATTATTTATCAAATAATTTTATTCTGTGTCCAGGTGGTGTCTGGCTCGTTTTGGCCCTTCGGAGTCTTGGCCTTGTCTCGGTCCCAATACACTCTAGTCTCGGTCAGGACTTGGTCTCGGTTTAGGTGACCCCAACTCGTTACCCACAATACGTTTAAAGCCAACACTGAGGTGAAATCTCACTTTAAATGACCCGATGTCATTAAATATATAATAAGATATAAAGTATGTCAATCTTAACAATATTCACACACCACACACCTTCAAATCTTCATTCTAATGCCTGAAAAATTGCCTCAGGGTGGAACAGACAAAACAAAAAAGAAAAGCGATCCCATCTACATTCAGCAATTTTTATTGCCAATTACTCAACTTTCTGCTTGTGTTGGAGTATTTATGTGACCACAAACCCCAAACACATGCAGCATGAGGGTGTATAGATTCCCACACCTGCTCCCGTGCTGACTACGAGTAAGACGTCTTATTTATGTCAGAGCGCTATGCCTTCTGGCCGCCTCCCCCTTGCTTGTTACAGGTGTTTTGTTTTTCCTTGTGGATGGAGTGAATATATTTGGATTGTTTTATGCTCAAGCGCACACCCTCACAGACGCACACAGATCACATAAATAGAAAATGCCAGCGGGCCGTTGCAGGGGAGGGGTGAGAACGGGGCTGTCGGGGGCTGAGTTACTGTACGTGCTAACAGGGTTGGGGAGAGAGAGTGAGCGTGATAGCGAAACAGAGAGAGAGAGAGAGAGAGAGAGAGAATTTAAGAGGAAATAAGACGCCGACGTCCACAGATTTCAGGATCTCATTTGTGTATGAACGGCGAACAAATCAGCGCTCTTTTGAGAGCACACCCAGGAATTACCGACTGAATCAAATTTGTGTTGATTTAATCCCTACCTGCATCCCATTTGTAAATGAAAAATCACTTCACTTCAAACCTCATTTCCATTCCCATACCCCCCCCCTCACTTCCCAGTTCTCCAGTGGTGTGTTCACGGTGCTCTGAGGGCAGAAAATGAGGTGCGTGTGTGTGTGAGTTTTATCCATTGTAAAATAAAAACACAAATGTGAAAGACGGCTGTCACTGAGACTAAAACATTGTCCCCATAATACAATGTTTACAATCTAAAGCGAAGATGTAAAACACTAAAAACATTTATGGTTAAAATCAGAGTTGGTAGGTGCAGGTATAAATAATTACACATATGTTTGTGATTTATGACATCTGGTTCTCAGAGCAGGTTTTGTGTGTGTGTGTGTGTGTGTATCTCGCCAGTATTCAGTGTCAAGGTGCAGGCGCAGTAGGAACCTGCACAATTATCCTTTCTGACCTTTTACATTCTCCCCTGGTCCATCCCACCTGCCCTGAAAAACCTGAGCAGCACTGAATGTGTGTATGTGAATACAATTTTTATTCATGGTATAAAAAGATGATTTTTCTGGTCTTGTGAGGACATTTTGTTTAGCTCACAAGGTAAAAAACATTTATTTGAAAACCAAAATACAAAAAGACTCGACTACTGAGTTTGAGTTGACCGTTATGTGTAGGATTAACATTATTTAGATGAAGTAATATATCAGTTGACGGACCTCACAAAGGTGCAGCTAGCTACTGTATGTGGCGATTATATTTCCTGAATATGCTCTAAAATATAAACAAATTTAGAGCAAAAAATCACTCATTTTCCTTTTTGAAAGTGAAAGATTATTGGTCATTGACCTCTGCATTTGACCCATCCGTGAAAGAGCAGTGGATAGTTGATATGGGCAGCGCCCGGGGAGCGGTGCTTGGGGACAGTACCTTGCTCATGAGTACCTCAGTGAGTACCTGTACCAGTCCTGGATTTGAACCTGCGACCTTCTGATCACAGAGCAAACACCCTAACCGTTACGCCACCCACTGCCCCAATTTGTATGCAAGGGTCTGTCTTCATGAGGAAAAAGTGTATGGGGATAGGTTTTGGTTGACTAAGGACCTGATTATTCTCTAAATATAAGAAAACCTATGATTAGTCCGATTTTTTGGGTGAGGAACAATTTTCATAAGAAAAAGGCTTTTAGAAAAAAAGTTTGAAAAAGGAAACTGTCAAAAGGTTTGCTTGCGGTTGCTGAGGTCAGGATTATGTGTACTGTAGGTGTAATATGGCGTCAATGGAGAGACCTCACAAACATGAGTGTGCATGTGTGTTTGTGTGTGTGTGTGTTTGTTTCTGTGCGCACCCCTGTGAGTCCGGAAGGGCGAAAAATCTGGCGAGGACACAGTGGTCTGGCCGTGTGATTATTATGTGCTACTGAGCACACTGGGTAACCTGATTCTCTCCAATCACTATAACAGCTTTTATGTTGTATAACAGTCCTAATATCTACCGGCCGATAAATATGCATGTGATTAAAGGCACGGTCAGGGGAGGCTGCTTAATTCAGCACGAAAAAATGGCTGTCCCACAAATGAACTCAGACGCAACGGAGTTGGGGAATGCCTCGTGTGTTGTAAAGAGAAAAGTACTCATTAGGACCGACTCTTAGGAGCTGGACTGGTTTCATCCAACAATGCCGGATTCTTTTAGAAAGATGTTCAGAGATCTTTAATGAGCTCGGAGTGTGCGGACTTCGCTTATTAGCGGTGGTAGTGTAACGGTTAGGCAGTTGCCAATGTGATTGGAGGGTCACCAGTTCAAATCCTGGACCGATAAAGCTACCACTGAGGCACCTGTAAACAAAAAAGTACCATCCCCAGGCAGTGTGGCATGTCAGCTGGCCACTGCCCCTACACGGATGGGTCAAATGTAGAGGTCACATTTCACTGTGATAGGTTCAGAACAACACATACTCACTTTTATGTCTTCCTTTGTTTATCCAAAGGAGAGCAATGCAATGCAACCCCAAATGGGACCCACACAGACCCCAGAATGGCGCCCCCTGTTGGACCTACCAGCAACCCAGCTTAACTAATCGATAACCAGAGGTGGACAGTAACAAAGTAGATTTACATGAGTAGATTTTGAGTATCTTTACTTCACTTGAGTAGTATTTCTTTGGAAACATATCATTTTCACTTCACTACATTTCAAAGACAAATATCATACTTTTTACTTCAAGACATTTCTATCAAGGTTCTTGATATTTTCAAATCTGTGGATAAAGTGGATGTTGTTCCCCCTTTTCTAAAACGTGATTGTTTTTTGGCAGGTGACAGTCTATCAGTAATCAGTAGGGTTACGTCACGCCTGTAGACTGGAACTATAAAACCAAGTTAAGACGGTCTTACCATCTTTTGTCTTGTTTAAAACATTGCTGCTGTTGGAAGGTCATGAAGTTAGAGGTGTAGAGCTGGGTTTGAAGCAGGTTGGAATGTTGATTTGATGTTGTGAGCTGCATTTACAGCTATTGCACTGTCCTCCTGATTAACATACACATATGTGAGCACACACTGCCAGAGCTGTGTCAGAACACTACCATGCTGTTTTGTGGGGGTGTGTAGTCTTACAATTAATTAATAAAATAAACTAATGACTGGTTTTCTCTGTCAGTTCAGGTTGTGTTTCATTCTATCAACTGCTTATTCTACAGCGTCTACAAGCTAGTCAGAGGCATTAGGTATCGTAAGTGTTGTGGCAGTAATGCAACAATGTGGTGAAAGAAGATGTACTTTTAATACTTAAGTATTTTTTTTAAACAAGTACTTCAGTACTTAAACTTAAGTAAAAATTTGACTATGACTTTCACTGGGGTATTGGAGTAACATTTGACTAGTGGTGTCTGTACTTTCACTTTAGTAATGAAGTTAGCTACTTTGCCCTCCTCTGTCGATAACCTGTCGATCTGTCGATCTATCGATCTAACTATTGGTGAGACCCAAACCTGTTAGTTTCAGAAAGATTACCTACTCTGACTCATGTGGTATGGTAAACTTTGCAGCTGTATTTGATCATGCATGATCATGTTACTACGGAATGGAAAAATTAATGATGGAAATCCACAAATTGTCTTCTTAAATCTGGGATTCACAATGTTCACAAGAATTTGCCAGAGACAAGTTGTGTAAGAAGTAATCAACATTTAAGGTTAGTGTTGGGGTGGAGTTAGTGGCACATGCTTCTCACAGCTTCACATAAAATCCAATAAAACTGTTCTCAACCGTAAATACTTTAAACAGATTTAAAGGAGCGACCTGTGTTTCCTTCCTACATTGGTTTCTTAAGCTTTGCAAATGATGACAATGTGTCTAATGGTCTAATTACTTAATGGTAAGCAGTTTGGCAGTGTTTCTTCTACTTAGGAATCTGTATCACATAATCTGAAATGACAACACAATTGTAATATATAAGATAAAATAGCTCATTTTAAGCCTGCAAGCATTTTAATTCATCTCACACAGATAAATGCCTTTCTAGCAAAGTGGAACATGATTCATTTACAATAATAATTTGTTGCAGTGATATGGAAGACTAACAAAACTTATGTCATCATTCAACCACAGGCATTATAAGAGTTAATAAAGAATTTTGTCTAGCAGGTTTATGACAACTGATTACACGAGAGCGCCTGGGCACATGACATGAAGCGTGTTGCCAGCGTGCGACTGGTATCAACAAGGGCTTTTTACAAACTGGAGGGTTGGGTATGAGTCACTCGTTGATGACTTGTGGGAGGGTTGACCTTTAGGCCAAACCTGCACATTACATGCTTTTTCCATCACAAAGAGGAAGTCTGTTTGAGCTGGGGTAATGTGTGGAATGTAGACATGGTCGTCTATAATTACCGCATTGAACGTCTTTAATAGAAGGCCTTCAGTTGCTGTTTCATATGTCTAAGCAGGTCTTTTTACTATGCAAAAACAGAATCGTTCAATGGTTTTATAGTTCTTGAGTGACTGTTCTTTATTACTGTACCAGAGTGTTCTTTTGAGTACCTTGTACTGGAGCTGATTATTAGCAGTTTGACTAAAATTATAAGGAGACTAAAGTACGTTTTTGCTAGTGACAGAAATAAATAATTATTGCTTTTGTAAACGGATACAGAAGAGGGGACATTGCCACCTGCAGGCTTTAAGGTACCTGATGGCACAACATACTCAAGGTTGTTCCTCTTACTATGGGCCAACATAATAGTGATTAGTGGCAGAGTGTAGTGTTCATCACTACTGGAATGAAAGAAATCTGAGATCGTGGCATCATATTTTGAAAACAAGGTAATTAAAAGCTTGATTTAAAAAATCTAAAAATCTGTCGCAATTGCACAAGACCTGAAAGTATTTAAGGCTTGTTCAAATTGAATTTCGCTAGTTTAAAAGATTTGTTATGCTGGGCCAGTGGTCACCAAGCTTTTCAAACCCAATATCTCTAGCCTCAGTACTGGTGAAAGACAAGATCTACCTGTTGAAGCACTGCGAGAAAAAGTCAGCAATACAGAAAAAAGATTGTTTTGTCAAATTGAGATGAAATTGTATTTGTTTTTGTACTTTAAATTTGATTTTTTGTAGCACTCTGTTTGATGTTGAGTATAATAAGCCATATAAATAACAAACATTATATATACAGTACTGTGCAAAAGTTTTAGGCAGGTGTGAAAAAATGCTGTAAACAAAGAATGCTTTCAGAAATATAAATAATGATTTTTTATTTTTATCAATTTCAAAATGCAAAGTGAGCGAACAAGAGAAAAATCTAAATCAAATCAATATTTGGTGTTACAACCTTTTGCCTTCAAACCAGCATCAATTTTATAGGTTCACGCACAAAGTCAGGGATTTTGTAGGATTATAGTCATTATATTATTTTGTAGGATTATAGTCATTATATTATTTTGTAGGATTATAGGATTATAAAGATCTGTGGTTAGTTCTCCAAGATGTTTGAACAACCTACCAGCCGAGTTCCTTCCAAAAAAAAACTGTGCAAGTGAACCTTAGAAGAATTGATGCTGCTTTTTGAAGGCAAGGTGGTCACAGCAAATACTGATTTGATTTAGATTTCTCTTTTGTTCATTCACTGCATTTTGTTGATTCATGAAAATAAATGATTAACACTTCCATTTTTGAAAGCATTCTTTGTTTACAGCATTTTTTTACACCTGCCTAAAACTTTTGCACAGTAATATATATATATATTATATATATATATATACAGATATATAGATATATATAGATATGTACATTTAAAATGTTTTGTACATTAGTATTTCATTTTACACATAATTGTACATTATTTTTGGTAATAAATTAATTTAAGCAACAGGAACATCCACTTGGGAGCTGAAAGAACTGACTCTCTTAAAAGAATCGGAATTCCCATCATTAATAGCTGCAGCAAGAACACTTCTCATTGGTCAATTAAAAGCATTTTTCTTATCTCACTGGTTGCTTCTATGCTACTATGGAAATGCGGCAACTGGTCCAATAGAAAGGGAGGCGTTCGCGAAACCGCAAGTTAATCAGGAGAGATTGAACATATCGCGATCAACAGGTTGACGGCCCCTTTGTTAGATGCATGGTCTAATAGAGTTTGTTGTACTTATTCTCATAATTAAAACAAGGGTGTGTTGGGGACATAACATTTTGTGTTACCTTAAAATAGCTATTCATCAACAATGCTCCTGGCTCTTTACTCTTTGAGGCCAACACACCCTGGAAAAACAACATTGCACCGGCATCAGACCAGGCATAAGATATGTTTATTATAATTTAGTGTCATTTTACTCTAGTAGTATTCTTTTAGACTTCACTGGTGTCATAATCTTTCAAAGGAATCTTTAAGTATGGCTTTCAGATCTATACACCAC
Organism: Distichodus sexfasciatus; assembly: GCA_032718565.1. Lineage (NCBI taxonomy): Eukaryota > Metazoa > Chordata > Actinopteri > Characiformes > Distichodontidae > Distichodus > Distichodus sexfasciatus. Next base: position 10,840 of record JAVGVS010000184.1, read on the forward strand.
TGATAATGCATATAGCGTATTAGGAATTATGTCATAATGAGGCTACTGGGGCAATAGTTCACGGCAAACACATTGTATACAGGAAAATAAATTCAAGTACAGTTCTTTTCAGCTAAGGAAATGAAGTCAACTGTAGTCAAACATTAAGTAATGCTGCTATCGCTATTCAGCATCTGACTGTTGGAACAGGGTATAAGCCATCGCGCTGCCAGTTATCGCATTCTCTGAATATTGAGAATTTACAGATAAGAGAGCAGCCTCAGAGGCTCCCGCAGCACAAACATCATCACATCATCAGGCCCGAAGCCGCAGACTTCCAGCATCAGCACTGAATAAGAGAGGCATTAAAAAAAAAGTCAATGCAATTTCTATGTAAATGTGTCCCGATGCGGAGGAAGCGGCCGGGACGGGGGTGGGAAACACAGCCGACGCTATTGCGCTGACAAAAAAAGGGCTGCAAATCAGTCCGGGAGAGGAAAAGGCGGGATGGGGGTTTAGTCGGATCAGTCAAATAGGCCTTCTCTGGGGCGAGCGAAGTCATACATTTTAGAGGAGATCTATCAGGCATTCCCCCACCTTACCATGGCAACCCCTCTCTCTCTCTCTCTCTCTCGAAAACACATACACACACACCCACACACACACATACTTCTTGACATCCTGAAGGGTATCACTGTGAGGCTTCTGTAGTGACTTGCAGACAGACCATAAGGGATTACGGTCAGCAGTGAACTGTCATTTTTCCATCAGTTATTTTCTCTTTTGTAGCACCACAGCAGGAATCTGGGGGAAAAAATCAATGATAACGAAATTGTCAATTAAAATTTACAGCCGCTAACGGGGTGATGGCTCCCCCCATTACAGGAAGGTGCTTGAAGAGGACACTGTCTCCAAGGAGACAGAAAAGATTCCGACTTCCTCCGAAACCAGCACGTACCAAGGCATGTCAAAGAAAACACACATCCTCCGTCAGAACTGGTGCTGACCTTCAACAACAGCCCATAAATATATGATAGGACACATGACAACATTGAATCAAGCTTGATAGTTAAAAAGAAGGGCGTTGGCCCGGCTGACACGTAAGAATGAGCCACGAATAAGTCCGAGGAGTCATGCAAAGTTAATAGCAACTGTGAGTGAATAGAGCAGCTTGAAATAAGCCGTCCTCTCTTCATTAACTGCACTTGAAAGCCTGGACCCCGCCATCATCTCCATCAAAGCAATCAGGAGAATTGTAATGTAATTCCCGGACGCTGGATTTTCATCCTCCGCGGGGGAAAATGGTCAAGCGCATAGTACATATATGCAGTGGCCTTCCTCGATTCCCTACATCAGATGGACGATTCAATTTTTCAAACTTTATTCAGTTAGTTTAAGGCACGGAGAGGGGAGGCTGCATAAAAAATAGTGCCCTTGACTTCAGACTGCCAAAACACACACCCAATTTTTACTGGCGCCTTTACCCACCAATGTGTTTCTTTTTTCAACAATATTAATCTTACCTTTATTTAAAACTGAGAATTGTAAACACTCCCTTATCTATTCAGACTCAAGGCACAGTTCCAAAAACGATCATAAACGTTGTGAGCAAATACTCAATTCAAATTATTTTCATTTATATGACGCTTTTTGCAACAGACATTGTGACAAAGCAGCTTTACAGATTACTGGGTTCAAGCCCGCAAAGAGCATGACTAGGGCAAGAGTAGCAAGGAAAAAACTCCCTTTGAGAAACGAAGAAATACTGAGAAAAACTAACATTCAGAAAATTCTCCTCTGAGATAAACTAAGTTGAATACAAGTGTATAAAGATTACAAAAGAGTCTTTGGTATATATTTACAGCATTTAGCAGACGCTCTTATCCAGAGCGCCTTACATTTCCTAATTTCAGGGACAGTTCCCCTGAGCGCAACTTAGGGTTAATGGTCTTGCTCAGGGACCCAGTGTTGGTAATGCCAGAGGTCAGATTCAAACCCACAACCTCTTGGTCTGAAGGCGAGTGTGCTACCACTAGGCCACCAACAGTTAAAATTCCAGGCGACAAAGCCTTTGCAGGACCTTTAGAGCAGGAATGAGTACTCCACTAAAGCCAGGCTGGGTGGCTCAGTTGGAAAGTGTAGAACTCTCATACAGAAGGTTGTTGGTGCCAGCCTCATTGTGGTGGGTATGTACTGGAAGTCAAGGGGAGACTAAAACCTTGTCCTGTGTTCTTTCCTACCACTAGTTCTTTATATAAAGAGCAAATTCCATTAGGTACTTATTCATTGTGTTTCTGACTGACTCAGAGGCATCAGAAGCATTTGTAATGTGGGGCGGACACACTGGGAAGGGCGACACGGTGGCACAGTGGTTAGCGCTGCCGCCTCAGAGAAGGTCCTCGATTTGTGTGAAAGTGTGATTGTGTGTGTCTGACCTGCGGTGTGTTGGTGCCTGCCCAGGGTTGGTCTGGTTAGGATGGATAGGCTCTGGTCCCCGCGACCCGATAGGGATTTCGGATAGCGGTTCGGATAATGAATGAATGAATGAATGAATGAATACAAATGGCCACGACGCCTATGGACTGACTCCTATTCACAGAAGTGACGTCTGATAGGTTAACGTGTCCTTTGCAGTGCACACTCATTGCATCACAGCTCACCCTTGGCAAATGCGCGATGGAGTCGAAGGATGGAGTCCACCGTGGCATAGATTGAAGCAAGAATCTGTGACCATATTTATCAAAATGTATGACTCTGAAAGGCAATGGACAAAACTCTGAGCTCTGATAGCTTCCTAACACCTTATTCAATTTGTTGGTCTCCAACAGCTGCTGGGTTGGTATTAATAAACCACCTCTTAACCCCAAGTTGCTCCAGGGAGACTGTCCCTGTAATTTGGAAATGGAAGTCACCCTGAATAAGAGTGTCTGTTAAATGCTGCAAATGTGTAAGCGTCCATGAGATTGGGGGTTCAAATCCCATGGGAGAGTTAACCACGATGTGGGCATCTGAGCAAGATACTTAACCCCAAGTAGCTCCATAGAGACTGTCCCTTACATTTACGGCATTTAGCAGTCGCTCTTATCCACTTACATTTTCTAAATTCAGGGATCGCTTCCCTGAGAGGCACTTAGGGTTAAGGGTCTTGCTCGGGGACCCAGCGTTGATAATGTTAGAGATCGGATTCGAACCTACAATCCAACAATTGGCCTGTAATTCTATAATTAGTCAGTGTAAGTTATTCTGCAATGCACCAACAATGCGCTTAATTTAAAGATCAACTTCAGACTAGTAAAAACACCTTTTAGAATGAGGACTGATTATTTAGTGAGGATACAGATTACTAAAAAACGATCTCTCTAACTTCACCCACGGGGCAAAGTCTGTAGACAGATAGCTTCTATCCCTGAGGCAGCTGTATCAGCTAGACATGCGGCATCACAAAGCTGGAAATAGTCCTGGTATCTCAAAAAGCAGAAAATATGCTTCAAAGACATACTGATGCGAGATTGAATCAAACGCGTGCAGGCGGCACGCCGTTGACTGCTGCGAGGCAGAACTTTTACCTGCATGGCTCCGGTGGGAACCGATCTGATTCCTCAGTGTAATCCAAAATCGTACATGGTGGTCGGATTGCAGCTTCAAAAAAAATCAACCGTTTCTAAGAGCAGCTTGGCCTCTGAAGGCCAACTCATAATGTTAAGGTTAAAAAAAGGGGCAACTTCTAGAAGGAACCAGACCCGATCTGTCAGTAGAAGGTCTGGTTACAGAAAGTTCACCTGCCGGAGCCCCTTTTCCTCAGGCTGACCTTTGAATAGCCATACAGCAAATCAATGGGCAAGCAGCAACTGGATAACAAGATCAAGTAGGAATTGAAGCGCCAGGGAAAAGGTTCAGGCTGGGAGATGTGTATGGAGCATGCTAAATAAATAATAGTGGCAAACGGAGGGAGAGGTGAGGATGCTGAATATCATCTAGTTCTAAGATGTAAATCCAAAATAAGCTAAATAGAAAGCCAGCGAATGGGTGCTGAAACTGTACACAGCAGGCAAGCACAAGGGCAAATTAATCAAAAATTAATCAAACAAGATACACAAAGTCAAACAGAAAAACGTAAAGAATACAGAAAAGAAGTTCTACTGTGCAACACACTTGCAAAGTTCAAAGTTAACAGCATAGTCGCTAACATATTGCTAACTATGCTAGCAACTCTATGTTAGCTGCTAATGTACACTATGTTAGTTGCTAATGTAGTTAGCAACTATGCTTTTGGGAAACGCACCCCAGACTGGAAGACTGTGGCCGATAAGAACTCCTCAGCCTCCCTTCTGGTCAGGAGGTTGCACTGCACCCAGAATGCCAAAAACACGAAGTTGGCATAGCTCATTGGTTGCCAAAGTGTATGTGCAAGGGAGGGGGTGGTGCTCACAGCTGCAAACCTTGATTTTACAAAATACTTAAGTTCATATTTCACAAAATACTTAAGTTTCCAAAGAAGCTGGTTAAGTTTTAGAGCCATAACATGCTAATCCACATGACAAATCTAGCAGTTGGTAGCGTAACGGTTAGACCGGTCGTCCGGTGTTTGGAAGGTTAGGGTTTGAATCCCAGACTGGTAAAGATACCACTGAGGTACTCAGGAGCAAGGTACCGTCCCCAAGCACTGCTTACTGGGCACTGCCCTTGTTAGCTGCACACTGCTCCTTCACAGACAGGTCAAATGCAGAGAGACACGTTTGGTTGACACTTATTTCAACGCTAATCTCATCTGCATAGTTTTGTGATTGCGGCGGCCGCTTGTACTTGCATAAAGCGTCATTATAAAGCTTGAGTGCCAGCCGCCGTGCAAATAGGGCGAGGTAGGCTTGAAATATTGGGTGAGGAGGAAATGGGAGCTCAAATATCAAATTTCTACGTACAAATGGGAGCCCCTGCAGAAAAAGTCAGAGAACTGCCAGCATAAGCAGACACACACACACACACACACACACAGACAGGTGCAGAACAGCATCATTAGAGATCTTTAAGAAGGTGACCCATTTGGAATGGTGCTATTGTGTGAGGCCTGCAGGCCTGTGATGATACCGCTCTCCTAACTGATGACTCTTTGTGTAAAGAGCACACTCCATTAGGCACTTATTCATGTCTAGGGATTCCATTAACAAGGCAGGGGGTTCCCTGGGTGAGTGTGTGTGCATGTGTGTGTGTACAGAAGGTACAATATAACATGCACTGGTAAAAGATTGAGCATGTCTAAAGCGATTGAAGCGTGTGAAAGTAGAGATGGGCCGATACCACTTTTTTATGTCCGATACCGATACCGATATTGTAAATTTGGATATCTGCCGATACCGATACAAATCCGATACAATCACAGTCTTTTTTTAAACATAAAATAATGCTTTAAAATGTCTGAATAAGCAACTGAGATTATTGTTATGCTTAAGGAAATGCTTGATTTAAATATTGTTTTCCTAACTAAAACAATGTAATAATAATTACACACGTATATGCTAAATTATCTGTTCTCAAAAATTGTTCGTTTAGACATAAATATTCCTTCTTTCTTATTGATTACACTATAACATTGTAAAATTGAAAAAGATTTGATCAATTGAAAATGAAATACTGAAGTTTGTCATTTTGCACCAATTTGGCTCATAAAATGAGCTGCTTTTGCCAAGAACTACATTTCCCACCTCTGGGCGCACACCCGAGCCGCGTCACAATGATGCGTTGGGCGCACGTTCCAGAATAAACGATGTAAAATCTATGGGAAAATCGAAATAACCAGCAGAATTGTGAGTAGAATGCTGGTTATTGTAGTTAATCAGCTAAAATATGGTTTGTGTCCATTTTGACCGAACTGGAGCGTTTTGCGAGTAACAGCGCTCATGTGCGCGCTCATTAACACAGCCCATGTGTTTACATCGCGAAAAATGTCAAAAAAGTTTTTATGCATTTACTTCTGTTTTAGTGCACGGAACATCTCACAAATACTTTCACATACAGAGGGATCAGGTCTCGTCTTGATCGCGCCACTGAAAACGTGTCACTATAAAGCCTCCGTGTGAAATACAAGCAGCGCTGCTCTAGCGAGTAAAATGAATTAAATGAAGCTTCGATTCTAAAAAAATTCCCTCGATCATTCTTGTAATAAAATTATTGGAGTTATTGGAACAATCGTTTCAGCTCTATTTTACCGCAGTGCCACTTCACATGCATAACGAATTGAGCGTCCATGCATTCAAAGATCAGCTCCATAGAACGGCCCAATGCCACCGATACCCGATCCAGCCGTTTGAGCCGTTATCGGACCGATATCGATCCACATATCGTATCGGCTACATCTCTACGTGAAAGTATCTGACTGGAAGATCAGAAAGTGTCAAAGAGGAGAACAGTATGTATGAGAGTGTGTTTGTTGAGACAGTGAGGAAGAGACTGATCATTGTAGGAACAATTGAGTCATGTTCTCTGTTTGACTCAGACCTGAAAGGAACTCTTCTGTGAGTAGCTTTGTGTGCTGTCAAAAATGTTACCGGCACCCAACAACTGCCGCCTGTCCTGATTGTGTATTAATCGACAGGAAACAATGTTGGAGACACAAAAAGAGAGTCATGAAAAAAAGGTAGGACCTGTGCATTCTTTTATCGCCCTGCTCTGGCTCAGAAAGAGGGACGAGCTTGACCTGTGTAACAACTTTTCAGACACAACGTCATTGTCACTCCAGGGCTCGCGGCCAGAGAGGCTCCAACGACCGTCTGAGTATTTACAGAGCACCCCGTCTGAATGCCGATGAGTTGTTGCTCTCCTACTCACTGCTGCCCCCTGTGGGGCAAGTCGGGATGGACAGCAGGATGGAGGAGTTGCTGTAAGATGTCTAATTCTGCTTTAAAAAGGAAAAAGAAAAAGCCTCGCTCAGTTCCTCATGCTATTTCCACTTGGGAAAATAGATGTGTTGATGAGAACAGCGTTCTTTCCCTTTGCCAGTTGGAAAACCTTACCTATTATTAGCATATTGGAAAATAACAACTTAGCATGAGATTTTCCAAAGTAGAATTGGGTACAGAAGGTTATTTTTGTATTGGAACGGGGCCCTGATGCGACAGGAAAGCCATTTTTCCATTCAGTCACCAATCAAACCGTTCAGGCAAACAGTAATGTAGCTACCGCCTGCTAATTAGCGCTCCAGTCAGGCTAAATAAAAACACTAAATAAAAAAGGCTGAAAGGGACTCAACTGAACAAAAATGATTGGAAGCTCTGGTGCAAGCAGCAATGTCTCATTAGCAATAAAGCTTTCAGCAAGCTAACAAGCTAAAAGTTCAACAGACCTCGAAATGGTTTGCTTAAACTCCTTGGAACATCTCCAATTTGTTGCATCTCTGTTCAGAAACACGCAAGCTGCCGGCTAAGCCATTGGGGTGCATCTCATCGATCTGACCTTTCCTCCACGGGGAGGGGGTCCAAGCCAGGTTTTTTTTACCCCCGACAAGACCTAAATGAGACCATAATGAGGAGAGGTTCATTTGACGGCAAAGATGAAACGGACGTCCCGTGGCGCGTGGCGCTAACTCTCCTCGCGCCGCGCTCCAGGCGTGCTGCCGTTCCCTCATCAATTTGCAGCCTTTTAAAAACCTGGGAGGCTTCCGTGCACAAGACGCAGCAAAATACACATGCAACCCATTACAGAACAAAAGAGATTATTTTTTTCCCCCCCCGGGATAAAGTCGACTTTTACTTTGCTATGATTGAGGCAACCTGCTAAAATCAAATGCTTTCTGCCTCATAGCTGTAATCAATAAATGTGATTTTGCTCTGCTAAAAAGAAAAATAAATGGCAACAGACACAGACAAACACACACATATCTTTAAGGGAACAATACGTTATAAGAAGGGACGGGCCGGTATAAAATTCTGACGGGATGATAACCTTAAGCCAAAATATCATGGGATCACAGTATTGCTAACCCTAACCCATGTCTAATTTAGTCCAAATGATGGTGCTGTTCCATACACTAGTTTATTAATGTAAAAGCACAGACAACCGCTGCTGCTACTACTGAAAATAACATTAAATCATTCTCTAATGTTATTTAATGTTCACACACACATACAGTACGTAACGGTGAGAGAGAGCACACGAGCGAGTGTGTCTGCTCGTTTAAAGCATTTATATTTAACACATGCCGATAAATATTTATTACTGAGACAAAGTAAACATTTATTGCAGAGAAAAAGCATTTTTTATAATTTTATGCAAAAATGGCTGATGAGGCGTTAAAAAACAGCTCATACAGCACAAGCGGTATGAAGGAAGTTTTGTACAGTCTTGAAATGGTGGCTTTATTAAACCGCAGTATACAGGTATAGCAGTAAACGGCCCGTACCTAGTTATGAGGATGTCATAAATATATAACTTCATTAAAAGTTTGTAACTAATAAGTTTTTGCTTATTTAGTTAATAAATTAATGCATTTTACTTTAAGGCTTTGATGGTTTATGACATTTCACATGGTCACTAAACATGGTACGAACACACATTATATTTAATTTCTTCCACAAAACTGTACCTCATGAGCATAAATGCATAACACAGACATTACCACTAGAGCATTATTAATAGAAACTGTCACTAAGCTTTGAATGGGACAAGTATGGAACTATTTTAAACCAGCCAAAGCCCTCTGGGATTTACACAGGGCCACATAAAAAACATTGCGTAGTGGGACATACATAACTCGTAAGATATTTATGTGGGTGTGAAGCTGTGTTGCCTTAAGCACCATTTAATATTGATTAACCCTTTTCCATACAATTCCACCGGTCCGTAGACTTTAAAAAAAAATTCACTCCAGACACTGCAGCAAGCATTAGGACCACGTGAGAGAAAAATGAACACGAATGAACGTCATAACCAAATTATGGGTAACCTGAGCCTTGGGTTATGGTCCTATGCTTGCTAGATTATGTGTTTTGCACACATGTGAAAGAGAGAAAAAACCTGGTGAATTATTCATGACAGCCTATATATAGAGCATCTGATGGCTCTATTTTTATCACCGGGGACAAGCGCTAAAAGCCCTACATGAAAGCCATAGCACATGGAACACGGACCACCCTGTCGTCCCTCATCCTCCACCGCTTCCATTTGTGTTAGTCCAGCTGCGTTTAGATGTGTTCCTGTGGGTTTTTAAATGTGCAACGTGTGAGCCATCGTGACGAGATCCAGGCCATGGACCGGTCCGGTGGTTACCGGTCCCAGGTTGACTCCATCGATGCCATCTCCACTCCCGCTGAAGCGACCGGTGGGGGCGTAAAAAGGAGAGGCGTGGCATGGGATTGGAGTCGTCAGGACAATTAACGGGCTGAGCGATGGCCTTGTCACTGGTCCTGGCCTGTGATTATTGGATTATTGAGGTCAGCTGAAGGCCTGCTCCAAACGCCAAGACACCTTGTCAATAATGAATAAAGTCTGAATGCCATTAGGGGCTCTGTGTCACGTCATGGAACATAAAGGCCTTCTCAAAGATCTACCGTGGCTTTAATTTCTTTCTGTACGAAGACTGCCTCGCTCCACAGTCCAGGTGCCAACTGGCAGGATTTAACAACGACTGCCTGAAAAAGCTTAAAGCTATTTTTTTTTAAATCAAATGGATAGACTTTGGCCCATAGAGTAATTAGTTATCTAAAGAGCTACAGAAGCAATTACCTAGAACATTCAGAGCTGTGCATTGTCACTATTGGGTGCCTTTAGATCTTCTGGATCCACAAAATGCAAATGTGTGCAAAACACTCATACATACACACACACATTGCCGCAGGACAGTCATACCCCTTTTCCACAGCATTGGTGCAGGGGCTGGTGTTGAAGTTGGAAACAAGTTAGAATTAATTTGCATTTTGCAATTTGACCTAAAAACCTAATGGGAGCCGGGTGATGACGCTGCAGCCACTATTCAGAGACGTGAATCATCACCAATTTCTTTCAAATTTGACTGGCTTACTCCAACCATCTCTCCTGGCATCACGGGTTCTTGGTTCCAGACCAACAAAGTCTTGGTGCCAGTTCGCAGCTGATTTTGTGCCACCAGCACAGTCGAACAATGTGGCACTGGTTCCAAATTGGGAACCAGCAGCAGTTCTGTGGAAAAGGGGAATCAGAGAATCCACTATTTAACTATCTTTGTTCATCTTTTCACATTAAAGGCAGAAGAGTACCCAGCTATCCCTGTGATGCAAAAGAAAACGATTCCTAAATGGGTGAGAGGATATTCCTTCATTATTTCAAGGCCTGGTTCCAGATTGAGAGCAGTTACTCTCGATAGTTAATTCAGGTTGACTGTTTCTGGATAAACAGGGTTTGATTTACTATGAGTGCTTTCACACCAGCCAGGAACTGTTTTCTTTCTGATTCACAAATCTATTTCCAAGCATTTACACCAATAATGTATTTGAAAACGTGAATTCTGGCACCTTATTGGCAGTGGAAACATATCAATACATGAGATGCTAACCACATCAGTTTCATGAGTGGGCAGACATTTTTGTTGCCGTCTTGCCGTCCACTTTAACAATATCTGAAAACATTTACATCTTAGGATGATTTTATAATGATTAAAAATGGTTATAGGAAAAACAAAATGAAAGCACTACTTTAAATTACGGATGCGCCATAAGGGAATTATTAGCCAATGTCGATATCCCATATTTTTCATGCTTATATAGTGTCATAATTCTGACATTTCTAACACAGAACCAAGTCAAGCGAGCGTGAAAGCAGAGTGGAGCGAGGGCGGAGCATTTTGAGCGCAGTGCACGACATTTTAAGAAGAAAAGAAAAAGTCACTTCCTGCCCTATGAGGTGTACCAAGTCAAATAGGACATGTTTGATGCTCCATGTGCACTACCTAGTGCATAGAGAGTCATTAAGCTACAACCCTGGTTATTACTAACACAGAAAAATATGATAAGAGGGCTTTACCTACCATAATAGTAAGTGCGGCAGTACATGTCTCGGAACATAGCCCATGTATTAACTCACATTCGCTAAGTGAGGCAAACACACAATTTAGTTGAAAAAAGTTTGTGTTTGCAGGCAGAGTTCAGCGTGCAAAGACAAGAGACTCTGCTCCACTAATTTTCCAGAGAGGATGACCGTCATTGACCTATGAATGATGAGTCTTGGGCAACCAATGGCGAGTCGGTTAATGAGGGTATAAAGCAACCAAATACCAATTTGGTATTTGGCATATTTGGGATGTGTTAAAACAGTTCCATTTCATGGCAACTCTATCTACTGTTCAACACTGCATCAGACGTCTTGTAGTGTCTATGTCTCTCGGGTTCAGAGCTTTTTTAGTGTAATAAGGCGGAGCAAGAGAGTATATGTCACTTGGTCGTAATATCTCATCCCTGTATATACATACTTTAAACACATCTATATGGTCTGCAATGAGTTAGAAACATGGGACACTAACCCAAACAAACCACCAGCATGAGTTTACTCTCCAGCGTCTACCACAGCACTCTTCCTTTTCCATTTTTTATTCCATTTCCATTTATATTCTCAGACAGAGTTTTTAGTTGCCATTGTAACCCTTAGCCTGCTCTACAGGGATGTGGATGTGAAAATCCCTTACGCTTGATGACCTGATTCAATATTCACCTCAAACTGTTAGGATATTCAGCAGAAGCTCTTCCACAGAGTGGCCTTTCTAATTACTAGGACTGTCTCCCTGGAGCAACTTGGGGTTAAAGGCCTTGCTCAGTGCCTAAATTACTGGAGGTAGGACGGAGCCAGGCTTGAACCCACAGCCTCATGTTCTGAGTATCCTAGATTCAAGCCTGCAGTGTTTCTTTCAGGTACCCAGGGACAAGACAATACCCCCTTTCCTTCCCAAAAGGACCCTGAACCATCCCTATTTCCATCCCCGTTGCTGACCCAGGTGAGTATATGTGTTGTTAAATTCCACCAGCACTAGAATTGGCTTTGGTAAGGCTTGTCTAACGCTGCAGCTGTTACATCGCAGCTTTCATCCTGCCATCACTCTCTGATGTTTTGTGGTTTTTTGTTCTGCTTCTGAGATCACTCATCCATCTCTCTGGTCCCCCCTGCTGAAGGATGGATAGCTCCAATTACATGTGGTTCTCAGCACCAAGAGACACGTCTATGGTTGAATGGTGAACTGTGAGATCAGACCTCTTCGCACAACTTGTGGATGCTGGGGATTCATTACCACTCTGACAAAACCTGACAAGGAGATTAGAAGCGCCTCGCATTCATTAATTACCTTCTAAGTTATTGCTGGGGATCTGAGATTTAGCAATTGTACAGTGCACTGCTTTGAATGACTCATATTTTAGGCAAAAGGGGAATCGCTGCTAGCGTGTCTAATATCTTGTCTCCGCTCACCCAGTTGAGTGCGTCGAGAAAGCTTTGACAGGTCTCAGATAGATGTGCTACAAAGACATGAAATATGTTACCTGACCTGAACAATCACACACCCTTGGGGAAAGCATACTGACAACACAGAGTTTAACACACACGCAGAGCAAACACGGTTCGATAGCTGTCAAACTCAGCTTGGCAATATTAAATTCTTCAACAGTCTGCAGTGCAGAAATAAAACGACTCTCATCAGTGTAGCGTTTTTTCCGCTGGTGGGTCCACCCGCATTAACCTCGCTAACAGGCCAATGTGCGGCCAAACATTAATGATCAAAATATTAGGCAGAGTCATAATAGGCCTCGCGGTTCTGGTACAGCGCTATGTGTCTGTAGCAGGCGATGCTGCTGTGAACAGCAACTCTGCTAACGATGTCCGATTTCACAGTGGAGTTAAACTCAATCTGCCACCCTTATTAACTCATCCTTAAGGCAAAAGCAGCTCCAGTTCTCTAAGGTTGTACACAGCACAGCTCTTCTACACAGAAATGCAACAGACTGCAATATTGTCAATATATCCAGAATATATTACATTTTACATTTTTTTTAAAAAAAGGAACAGAAGAATTTTAGCTGCTCCAAAGTGAAATGACTTTTCCATTTTAGATAATATTAGTTATTTATTGCTCCTTAAGATGGGTTTCTGGTATACAAAATGTACTTGGGGTGGCAATAACAACATTTAAACTGGTTATTAAGTAGAAGAGTTGCGTTGCAAAAATCTATAACATCTTTAGAATGGACCAATTAAAAAAAATGGATGGGTCAAATGGAGAGGTCACATTTTGTTGTGGTGCACTGTGTGCTGTGCTGTGGTGTGTTCACAATGACAAATAATCACTCACTTTTTGCACATTTAGCACTTTGGAGTTAAGGATCTTGCTTCACCCAGTTAATACCAAATGTAACATCACTCATACAGTCATGTTTTACTGTCACTCACCGTGTATAAGGAAAGAAATGTTTTGGCACCAACCTTAAGACCCAAGTCAGGGCTGAAGTCACTCAGGTGTGTTTTGGAGTCAAGGCTGAAGTTGCAAGTTCTCAAGTTGCTTAATCAATTTCCAGTTGGAATCAAACTGTAAGGAATAAAAACAGCAGGGATATTACTACACATTTCTATTGCAGTTACATCAAGAATATTAGTTGAATTGTGGGATAATATATGAAGAGCTTATATTTAAACCCACAGTCTTGCTTTGTTAATAAAAGAGGTCAATAACATTGTCAATGGATAATAAAATGTACATGATGGGGTTTATATTCAGTGCAAATATGTGGTTGTATAATAAAGTAGAACACTTGATTCGCTTAAGGCTGGGCTTATATTTCAATTTGCTAGATTGATTATGCATTTTTGCAAGTGTGTGCATACATGTCTGTGCAAGCATTTTATGAGTTCTTTAAAAGTGCCATCAAATTAAAATTAAATTTAAAAAATGCCAGCTCTCATTTAAATCAAATGATTTGAATAAAATGTTTTGTAATCTCCCTCCAACCATTTGCTATGTTCTCCCACACAAATTCTTCTCTCATGATCTGTTTCTCCTATAGCACTCTAAAAGCTATTACCCATCATACACCTTAAGCCTTTAATATTTCATCCGGCCACTAATAATGCTTTTTTTAACGTCAAAGCATTACTAGCCATTTGCTTACGAACATAAAAAGTCCCACATGATCTCGGAGGGATGACACATTGCCACAGAGGAACTCTGATTCAACCAGTCACTCCACCGAGTAAACTTTCCCTTAAATAGACTGACAAAATCAAAACGCAAACCTAAGCAATGGACGCAGCAACTTTAAAAACAGACGTGCTCCTGCAGAAGGAGGGAGGAGGCCTGAGGGCTTCCATACTTGGTCAGCTAGGGCTGAAAGGGCAGCACGATTCTGGATCTGACCCATGCTGCCCCCCACCATCACCACCACCACCAGCACCACCACCACCTTCTCATAACTCTCTCGGGGAGTGAGTTGTGTTTAGCGAACATTGGCCCGGAGCTCCCTCCTCTCTGCATACCTCTTCCACAAAAGGAAGAGAGAGTGGAGAGAATCACGGCGAGTCTCCTTGTGATTCCAGAGCTCTGAGGGAGGCTGGATTGGAACCTCTGCATTGTGCTTCTGCAAACACACACACACACACACACAGCCTGCATCCAAAACGGCTCTGAGGGCTGATTTATGCTTCCTCCTCAAACCTACTCCATTGCTATGGCAGCGATGGTGCGGCTCAGACCTGACGCACACCTCAACAAAAATGGAACTATAAAACCATGTCATAATGATAAAATTGCTGTAAACAGCTATCGCTATAAAATAACTATAAATGAACCCTAAATCTGTGTAGGTTCCATAGATGTCAGTCATCAATACTTGTTAGTCAGTGTTACAGCCTTCAAAAATGGCAGTTTCCAATAACACACAGCACTTTGCAAGTCTTAATGCTGGTTCATACTCATTCATGCATCTACATGCATTTAATTATGTTTTATTTCCCAACTGAATGTGATCTTGTGCATTTGTTTGCATGCCAAATTGCTTGATGATTTTCTGACCACTACTTCATTCTCTGTCAATCATTCTATTGTAGAAACACTAACCAAAAAGAAAAGATTATAATAATAAAACAACCAAAAATTCAGAATAAAGAATTAAAATCGAACAGTATGACAGCTCCGACATCACACCTGCCAAAGTATTTGAAAATGATAACTTATTTGTAGATTGTATACTTTCTGGTTGGATAACGTTTCCATAATGTCATCATTCCTGTGGTTAATGATCATTTTTGCATGTCTCTTATTTTGTTTCCCACTTTGGGCATTTGCATGTCAAATAGGTCGACGCCGATTATATGGCCACTACTTCATTTGCTTAAAGAAACACTCCATGCTATAATCCTATACGTAAAACTGATATAATAAAGCTTACCAAAAATTTAACAGTATGATATCCCTGACATCACAGCCAGAAATGATCAAAATCACTATTAATTCGTTGATCTTTCTGGTTGAGTAGCCTAATAGACACACTCCATTATATCATGTTTTGGACGATGAATTTATGTTAGAATCATGAGGAACAAGATGTTGAGATGAGAAGAAAACAAATCTTTTCCAACACTTGTACTGGGATGCATTTCCTAAAAGCTGAGTTGCTAACGTAGTTGTACATTAGCAACTAACATAGCGTAGAATAGCAACTAACATATGCAACTAACATAGTGTACATTAGCAACTAATATATGCTACTAACATTGTGTTGCTAACATTTTTAGCAATACATTTGCAATTATCCTTTTGGGAAATGCATATGATTCATCTGGTCAGGACAACAGGACAAAAAAAAAGAGAGACAAACTCGACTAAACTAAAAAGCTTTAATGGAAGGAATTGGGAATCAAATCAAAAATAAGTTTCATCTTCCACCTCAAAGATTAAGTTTGCAAAGTCGTTTCTACACTGGCAATCTTCATTAGCAAGAGAGCTAACAGCAGCGTATAAGCTTCAAATTAGACTCATGTTTGCATGAGGCTAATTTAAAAACTCTAAGCTCCCATTCAGTTTAGCCGCTTGAGGGCAAAACAACAGTAGGAAGATTTGGAAACCAAATACTCGTACTGTTCGCTCGACTCTGTTTAAGGTAGTTGGGAAATTAACCTAAACGAACCATTACCTTCACTCCTAATAGAAAGAGTTGAAGTAATAAAGCTGACTGCTTGGCAGTACGCAACAGAGAGACTAGTGCTCGCCTCAGCGTCTAACAAACTGCCTTCTCTACCTTCCTAGATTCCCTCTCCCCGTCCATGCCCCCGAAAATGTGTTCTTTTCTCTCACAATCTTTCTCTTTTTCCCTTTGACTCTCTTTATTCCTCTCTCTGTTTCTTTCTCTTCCTCCCAGTCCATAACGCTGCTCGTTATTGATCGCTAGCACACGAGAGCGCGCCCACGCCGCTCGCCCTCCCACATGTTCCACCCGCAGCATAGCCATGTCTCTACTCCTTCCCTTTCTCTCTCTCTCTCTCTCTCCCGCCATCTCGGCATTCACATTCACTATTTTGTTACTTTTACGTTTCCACTCTGGTCCAGCTTCCTCCGTCCCTCCCTTTCTCTCTCAATCGCCAGGATTGCCTTTTGTCTATTAAACAAACAGCACCATGGATATGATATTGTGTTATTGTTCAATGCCGTGAACTAGCAGACGTCTTGCGCAGAGAGAGGTGCACGAACCCAACCGTTCTTGTCCGTTCTCGATAAAAAAACAGAAGGCGGATGAGCAAATTGCGATGTAACGTGAACTGCATTTTAATATCCTAATGCCTCAGCAAAAAAGGTCAGCGCGGTCGCCTTGGCTTAGAGTGACATACGGCAAAAGGGCAGGGCACCGCTTCAAATTCTTCAGACTCCGATCGGTACTCGCCCACAAGCCGTTGCTAAGGCTTGGCGTGATGAGAGAGCGGATTTGTGTGTGTGTGTGTGTGTGTGGGTGTAGGAGGTCAGGATGTATGTGTTGTTCAGGAGGAGGTTTGACTCAATTATCTGGTGGCTCAGGGCAGCTCGGCTCGCTGGCAGGTGGATGGATGTGGGTTTTATGTGTTCCTGCTTCGCCAGTCCCTGCTCCTCGCCTTTCCCTTAGACACACACTCATATACACACACACACACAGCCGAACTACACCCCCGCACCATATGCACCTATGTGCCATCCCCCTCCCTTGCCTGAAACGTGTGGGAGGGAAGCCCCTAGGTCCTCCCAGCCAGGCAATCAATGGGTAAAATGCAGGCGGAATGCAAGGTCACCTTCATGTACCGAGCGCGGCTCAGAGGAAGGCGGGAGGGAGGGAGAAAGGGGAGCAGTGGTGGCGAGAAAAGAAAAGACAGACAGAGAGAGAGAGAGAGAGAGAGAGAGGGAGAGAGAGAGAGAGAGAGAGAGAGAGAGAGCGAGACTGAGAGAGAGGGAGAGGGAGAGAGAGAGAGAGAGAGAGAGAGAGAGAGAGAGAGAGAGAGAGAGAGAGTGAGTGAGTGAGAAATTGACAAATAAAACCAAGCAAAGGGCGGTTGAAAAATGAGATGGGACGTGGGGTGAAATGAGTAAGGGGGAGGACAACAGATTGGAAATGAGAAAGAAGAGAGACGAGAGAGAGAGTGAGAGAAGGAGAGATGAATGGGTGATGTAATGCAGAGTTGGGCATTACGATGACGAGCAGTGCTGAAGTGAAACACCAGATGAATGCTAAATAGAATGAGGGAGAGAGATCAAGAAAGAGAAAGAGTGAGAGCCTTAGGGAGAGCAAGTCAGAAATGGGGATCAGGGAAAGAGAGAGAGAGAGAGAGAGAGAGAGAGAGAGGGAGGGAGGGAGGGAGGCGGGTGGCCAAAAAACAAGCCATGAATGCCAAGGCATGAAATGACAAGATTGAGTGAGAGAAGAACACAGCACCCCCAGCTTGAACCCCGGAGCCACGATGTGTCAAGAGTACAGAGCAGGAAAAGTGCCATGTTCCAGTTTTTCTCCGGCCTGTTCAAACCCAGAGCACTTTTCCGTCCAGACACTGTTTCCATCCAAACTCTATTCTGCTTCTCCTTCACCCCTGCACCCCTCCTCTTCATGTACTAATTAGCCCTTTGCTCTCCGCCAGTGCTGCAGTGCGCCACAGGGATGGTGGGCAAGGTAGCAGGTGTCTGGTGGGAGTGCAAAACAGTCACTTTTACGTTTTAATTCCACAGGTTAAGTCCTCCACAAACAGTAACTGAAGGAAGGCAGGCAAGGGAAGAGGGCTGGACTGCACTGAAAAGAGAAATATGGAACGATTTAAGCCCAGGGACGAAAAGAGAACATGCAGGACAGGTTAGCGCCATTTCCAATGGCCATGCGTGGTTGGTGAGCTGAGGCACTAGCGAGAATTTTGCCTTGATGAACTGCAGCTCTGTAGGCAATGGAATGAAGGCAGACTGGGTGCTGGGTGTGGGGTTTGGAGTGGGGATGGTCAGTTTCACTTTTATATCTCTAAATGTGTAAATCTCCATGATTTGGCTTTTTATTTGGTTTGTTACAGTGCCATGAATCTTTACATAATCTAATGCAACTTTTTAGGTCAGCATACAAAAGCTTCTCAGGGAGTAAGCACTGCTTCAGGATGTGTTCTTCGAATGAAAACGACAAAAAACTGATTCTAGATCAGTCTCAAGACTGTATATATATAATCTTATTTTATAATAAGTAGTTACTTATCTATATTTGCCCTCAGAAGGAAAAGGAACACGTCAGAGGAAGGAAAGCCTTTATTGAGATGTTCAATGGTTCATACCTGTTCGATTTTGTAGTGTTACTGCTAAGAATTTATAAAAACATCCCACATAGTCTAATGCAGAACACAGGAAGGAAACTTCTGAAAGGTCCTCAGTCCAGTCCCTTTTTAATCTGCCTCCATTAGGCCAAAGGCAAAGACCATTTTGATTTAAAGCTAGTGGATTAAACCACCACTAGGTTTTAGAGAAGTCCAGCCGATGTTCACAGAACTGTTTCTACAGCTATGTCCTTAAAGGGTTGTGAACCCACTAGTTAAAGTTAAGTTCCCCTGCATATTGTTGGTGTACTTGTTACCTCAAGAACATGAGGAACAACAGAACACCCAAATGCAGCTAATTTAGCAATTATGGTGTTGCTACAACCCTCAGTTAGCATCTGTGTAGCTGCTGGACAGTACAAAAAGCGTGAAGATGAATCCTGAAAGTGAGTGATTATTTGTCACTGTGAACACAGCACAGCACACAGTGCGCCACAATGAAATGTGACCTATCCATTTGACATATTCATGACGGTCATGTTACTTCACACTCCCCCTACTCACTTCCACTTGAGGCGCAACTAACTAGTTTGGGAAACCCCCAGGAAAACGCAACACAAATCCAATGTTTGTGGCTGTGGTAAAATGAAATCTCAGACGATTTTAGAATCCCGGCTGGACGCATTTTCTAGGTCTTAAAAAGAGGACATGTCTGGAGAAAAGAGGACGTTATAGCCAACCTAGTGAAGGACCAGCGAGCATCTGACATGGGCAGCAGTCTGACCGGTCTGGAATCCTAACCGGCACCGGGCGAACTCTTTAACCATTACATTACCAACTCAGATTTGCCAACTCTCACGCATTCAGCCGCAATCTCACGCTCTCGAAAGAAATCTCACGCCAAATCTGACATTCTTCTGTTTTTTTCACTAATGTGCACTCATTTCCAAATGACTATAAACATTTCTCTGACTGATGATTCGCTGAGAACAACGATCAACGCTCCCGACATCGGCCACAGACACACCCACAATCTCACGCCAAGGTTTTTGGAAAAGTTGGCAACCCTGCCAACAGCCCCTCTAGTGGAATTTGGGGTGAGGTGCTTAACAACAGTAGAAAATGGGACACAGCCAGGCTCGAATTCACTTGCTGCATAATTTTCACACCAAAAAAAAAGTGGAAAGAAATATATTGAATAAACGGTGTCTTTATTAAGAGAAAAACATACATTTATTTGGGCGTTATGTGTAAGTTGCCAAAATGCCGTATTTGTGTCGTAAACCGTTTACACGCATCTGCACGGGGCTCGCGCGCGCAAATGTCAATACTATAAATACTTGAGAGTTGCTAAGTAACCTCTGCAACCACCTGCGCCACGTGAAGCGAACGGTTATTAAAATAATTAAAAAAAAAAGCCGTTAACGGTAACATCCGCGGGTTAAACATGGCGGGTGGCAAGTGTTGGTTTCACCAATTAATGAAACGGACATTACAAGGCGTACGGAACGCTTTATGTCAATTTTTACGCCGTAGACATCGTGGCTTACGCGCTAACCTGAACTCCTCACCGGAAGCGCGTGCCTTCACTCTGGAACCGTGTGGTTGGAAATCAGGACCCGCGCGCCACCTTGTGGAACTGCGCCGGGCATTACCGGAACTGCGGGTTCCTCACGATTATAAACCAATGGCGTTTCACGTCACAGAACGGATGAGCAGTATATAGCACACATTTTGTGACAGCGTCGTCTTGGTATTAAAGATTATAACTTAAAAATGCATAAAATTATGCAAAATAGAAGTCCAACTAGATATTTACAGTCATGCATCAACGTAAAATAGCAATTAGCAACGATGTGAAACTCTGGCTTCACGCAGGACATTATCCAGTCACGTTTCTCATTCTCTCTGTTCGATTAAACAGATGAATCGATTATTAGCCTCTATTTTTAATTTAAATGAATTTTAAGCGGTGAAAACAAACCTTGTCCGGACTTTGACTTGATAACCTTGGCTGCCACGCTACAGAAAGTCAAGGTCACATCTGAGCTTAACAATGTGTTATTTTCAGTGCCTTGATCTTTTTGACATGAATAATAGAAATATGCAGCCATTTTTACAGTTTCTTCACTCTATCTGACATCCGGGTTGATTAAGTCAATGTCAAGGTCAAAGTTTTGCTCTCAACATTTAAACATTGGAAATAATCGCTGTGGAACTGATACATTTGGTTAAATAAACAGGGAGAAAGCTAAACATTTCACATCTCTGCTATTTATGTCTCATCAGAAGCCAGTGTGACATTATGAAATCAGGAAATCAAACTTATGGCATGAAAAGAGTTGATGAAATTTCAGGATTTAATAAAAATTCAGCGGGTGGCAGTTTTCCTGACTGTGAAAAGCTCGAGAACAGCAGTTAGAGGCGAGTACAATCTTGCCATGAAACTATGTAATAACCCAGACAGGTGGATGTGGATGTAGCAGGTCCAGTCGGCCATTCAGTGCAGAGTTCCCACAGGAAGGCGTGGTAAGCAGACATAGGCCTGAGCGTACAGATTCACGTCCACAGGGTTCCCGTCCAGCCGGATGTCCTCTAGAGCTTTGCGGACATAGTTGATGTCGTGGCTGTTGCAGAAGGTGTCCTGGTTCAGGTTCTGGATGTTGTTATTCTGGAGGTGATGTAAAAGAAAGAAAAGAGTCATGCTTTTTTCTGGCCTCTTTTTTAGAAAATGGCTCTAAGGACTGTGTGCTTTGGAAACAGCAGCTGGACAACTAACTTAAATACCATGAGACATGCTTGCTGAGACTAATAATTATGTATAGCAGCAGTCAACAGTCTGGACTCGTCTTGTTAGATGAATAAAGGTGAATATGTTTCGATCTGAGGGCTTCATAAAAAGCTGTAAATATTTTTGTTTTTGTTAAATATACTGTAGGTAGTCAATAGATGTCCAAGCATGCTCTTATTTACTTAGATTATAAATAACTTAAACATTAATGTTAAAATACACCCAAGTATTACAGTTTTCAACGTTTTTTAAGTAAAAAAGTGTCCAGTACTGAAAGATCATTCAAGGTTGTTATCACAGCGAAGAATGCTAACTGCCTTCTTTAGATGATTACATTTTTTGTTTCTATTCAGTTTTGATTATTTGAAAATGAGAAAAACAGCAAGAGTTGTAGAATCAGTAGTTGTGTCCAAACTTTACATAATCAAATCAAACCTTTCATTCATGGATTTTGTTTCACAGTTTCAATAATGATTTTCAGATACAAATAGAAGATATTTGAATTTAAGAACACCAAAGTGGACACAGTGTATTAAAGGGTTAAAACAAAGCAGATCATTATGAGCAAATGCACTGCACAGCATGATATTACATTTGTATCTTTCACATCAATTAACAAAATACTCGAACCATCGTCTATATGAGGATGTTTGTGCCAAACAAGTGAGTTTTGGGTTGGTGCCTGAAATTCGGGGAAGTATTTTGCTCCTTTAAGCATGTTATGGATTACAGTTTGTACAATTACCAGAGAATTTTACTGCAGGCCATTTAGGAGAACTTGCTAACATGAATTTGTATTGACTTCCTATAAAAATTTAACAGAAAATGTTTATCACCACTTATGTAATTACATTAAAGAAGGCTGCCAGTTGTCCATGATTTGTGGACAGAATGTGGGAAATAAAATCTGTTTAGTTGGCAAAACTGAGTGGCAGAGTGATATTTTTTGATAGAAAAGTAACACTACAAAGCATTACAGAATTGAAAGCTGTCGTTATGCTATGTTGAAGCTAGTGCACGCTTCAGTCAAAGGGGGCACAGTTCCAGTTATGTGTAGATGGCGGTGTGTGCGTGTGTGGGTGCAGGTGAAACCTGCAGGTGTAGAACTCGGAGGCTGTCGGGCAGCGGAGTGGGGATGTAGTTGAGCTGGTTGTTGGACAAGTACAGGAACTGCAGCTCTTTCATTTCCTGTTGAGGAGTTCAGAATGTAAGGTGGAGGAAGAGAGATAATGCATCGCATGCTTCCGCAGTGGCCTAACAGTTATGAAACAGTTTGGAGTCGCTGAGAAAAAGAATCAGAAAAACAAGGGCTTGCAGGGCTGAGTTGGGCTTGGATTGAGGGAGCCTCTAAGAAACAGAACAAGCTTTTGACAAACTTCTAAAATGTTCAAATCTATCAAGATCAAAGTTGATCGATTTGAACATTCAGTTCAAGAACCTGTTCAAGATCAAAGATGAAGGATGGAAGACCAGCAAGGCAAAACCAGTTAAAATTACAATAGTTTTAAAAAATAGTTTGTTCTTGTAGCCGCTAAATACACCCATCATTAAAGTCAAATGCTACTTTAAATGTCTAAAAATAAATGTATGAGAAAATGTTTAATCTTAATTATAATCATTGACTGTTGAGACCCTGCCTAATTAATGTATTACTCCCATTATTTTGAATAAAGGAATGGCACAAATACAAAAGAAAACATTTAAATGGATAATTCAGTATAGTTAGTGTAACCAAAACCAGAAATAAAGGTGTACTTTAAGTGAAAATATTAATATTTTTTATAGGAAAATTTATCGTTTAGATTAACTCAACAATAGATAAAATAGTCAAAAATAGTTGTTAGTAGCATTCCTTGCAAGTACAAGCTGGAAATGTTACAACCACAAAAACGCAGCAAAACATCATCAGAATTATTCCTTCTTCTTCTTCTGATTCAAGTCATATTTTTATTATGTCATTTAAATATTTGAATTTAGAATTTTGTGGCTTGATTGTGCACCTTAAAGGCCTCTCTGTGCATGCCACTGCTCCTCAGGTGGTTGTTGCGGAGGTCGATGTGCTTCATGGTGGCTGGCAGTTCAGGCAGGTTTTGAACGATGTTGTCAGCCAGCATCAGGTCCTGGAGTTGAGGGAGCGAGCGGAAGGCCTCCTCGTGCAGCTTGGAGATCTGATTCCCCGTCAGATCGATCCGCTTCAGCTGGTCTGGGAACAGAGAGCCGGCACACAATGTAATCTCACCAAGTTAAGGTCTAAATCTAACACACACCTCTTTTCCACTTAGTTTTGACATAGTTGGATTTGTTTTGCACTCTAGATTCACAATGAAACTGCAAGACCTGTATGGATACTAAAGAATACCGGAAGCCTATATTTAATTTAGCAAATGAAGGAAAAAATAAATTTCACCAAATAATCAAACAGGAAACACCAAGCATATATTAAGCAAAAATCAACTCAAAAGGAAGATTCATGCATTGGAAAATATTTCTATGTATTAAATTTAGCAAAATTAAACTTTTTATTCCTTCTTAGCTACTTAAAAAGTAAGAAAGAACTGCTTACTGATAATAAACATACATTTATTTTGCCCCTGATATATTATACTGCATATAACAATCTTTTTGTGCTTCCACATTCAAGTAGTTATTTATGTGGCCTAAAATAAATTACGTGACATAAAACAAGTTATGTAGTTATGAATTTAATGAATTATGAAATATATGTCTTAAATATAAGAATGAATTATGAAATATAGAATAAAAAATAAGTCACAAGACCCTGTTTATTTGACACTGTTGAGGGAGGCGTGGTACGAAAGCGTCTTACTCAAGTTGATAAAGTCTTTGGCCTTGACCTCAGAAATCTTATTGAAGCGGCCGTAGAAGTGGGTGGTGTCTTTAGGCAGCGGTGGGACTTGAGCCAGATCCGAATCGTCACAGTACACACTCCCACTGAGGCACACACAGAGCAGGCAGGTGGGCATTCCTGCAACACAGCATCTCGGTGTGATGACATTCCTCGCCAGCAGGGGGCAGAGTCAGGACAGATGGAAGAGATGCAGCTTTGACATTTTGGATTCTTTCTCCGGAATTATCTAGTCTAGAGTTGTTCATTCAGTCGAAATGTTTTGTGTTAAGATTTAAGATTCAACAGAGCAACAATTTGACAAACATAACATCAGACGGTGCTTTGCAACTAACGCCAGCTTGTCTGTGACAAACTGAAATGAAACACCTCAAAATTGGATTGGGTTGGTTGTTATTCCGAAATACCAGAACTTGAAACCAGATTTTTATTGCTTATTTAAAGTAAGAAAGTTTGCCATTTTATAGAGGTCGCAGAGCATTTCCTTTGCCTGGTTGACTTCAGTCTAAATTACACATAAAACAGTATCAGATGTATTCGAAAACAAAACTATTTTGTTTGTTTTGTTTTTTGCACTGCGGTTGGCATGAATAACCAGTGTTGCCCTCACCCAGGCCTGTTTCTGGGCCAAAGAGTCCGGGGCTCTGGAAGTCGAGTGTGGGAAGGACGGAGGATTTGGTGGGTTTCGCTGGGAGGGTCACCTCCACCTCAACTTCCCTCTCTTCCTCTGGGTGGACCTCAGGAACATGAGCAACAGGCGTCTGAGTGTCCAGTGGAGGAGCCACGGTCTCAACCTTAATCTATATTAAGATTTAAAATGCAATTTTGGAATAAACACAAATCGATAAAAAACATGTATGTTGACCAAAATGTGGCATTTTTTGTTGGGGAACTCCCAGCTGGGGAAGCCCAGCTAGAAGTCAAATTTTTTAAAGGTTGTACTATAGTACCAAGTTTCTGGATGCCAAAGATGTGGAGTCTATCTTAGGGCCTGTTTACACGTATTACACGTACAGATATTTTTTATAAATGCATAATTTTTAAAATAGGTTTGGGCCTTTCCTTTACACGTATGCACAGAATTCAGCGTTTTGAAAAATCTTCACCATGGAGGGCGTTTAAAAAAATATGTGTTTGAGGTAGCTAAAACTCTGTTTACATGTAAACGAAAGGCCCAAAAATATAAAAAATATAGTTATAAAAATATCTGCATATGTGTAAACAGGCCCTAAATGGCAGCTTGATTTTGTTAGAGAGTGTTATGACACAGTGTTTACAAAAAAAGCAAATCAATAGTGAAAATCTGAAAATAATTTGAAAGAGTCAATTCTACATGTATTGCTATTCATTTCAACTGTTTAGTTGCATCATTAACTTTTTATAATCAGTCTCTTGAAAAAAATGCGAATTAGGTCAACAGCTATGTCTCAAATTGGTGGTAAAATCTATAGGAACATAAAATTTTGGGTTTTAACCCAAACTGTGCATTTGAATTCAGTCATATTTCAGTTGTCTTCGAAGCTAAATTTGCATCATCAATGCAGAAAGCAAAATAAGACAATCTAACGTTACGAAAAGCCACGTCAACTACTTCAAGAGCCCATTTATACCCTGGTAATCACCTGCCCATCCAAGTCATCATAGTCATAACTTTCATAATTGCTCAGGTCCCACGTGTCCTTGTCCACATCATAGTTTTCCAGATCATAGTTGGCCGGATCGGAATCCACAGGAGGAGCCGCCAAACAGGATCCCAGCAGGGTCACAGCTAAAACACTCAGGTACAGCACCATCTGTGAAAGGATTAAACAACAACAACAAGATTTTATGTTTACCTCTATTATATTTATGATACCTTAATAGTTTCATTCCATTACTTCAGGGCAGGAAAAAGATCAACTTAACCTCGATAAACAAATGCGTCATTGCAGCAGCATGTGAATACACGTTTCCAGCCCTTGCTAAAGCGTTCTCATTAGCCCATTGGTCCATAAATGTAAAAGTCTAAAACAAAACAAAAATTTTGATGCTTCAATCAAACGACCAAAGATTCTACAGTTCATTGTTGGTCAGATCTAAAGTTTAGTGCACTGTTTTGTAACTGTAAAGCTCATTCCACAGGCTGAAAGTTATAAACATTGGTACTAAAGAAGCACCGATCCGTTGACTCCATCCCATGAGATCAGTTAGATAGTGGAATGTTTTTCATTTAGTAATTTCACCACACACACGTTGCTGCATGATGATTCACTACACGCTGAGCAATTCTAAATAGTAGTGACCTTAGCTGAAATCAGTCTTCTACTCAGATATTACAAAAAAACAAAACATGTTGATTTCTAATTCCTCCTCGGTGGTTTTAAAAACATTTTTATCTCTGAAGGGCTGCTTTCACGCTTTTCAGGATTCACATTTACGCCAACTCACACACTAAACCTGTTGTTCTGACATGCGATAGGAGGACTCTCCAGACTCGCCAGCCTGATCGGCGTTCCACGTTGGCCGTATCTCTCTGTATAACCTTTCGTCCGTGGGAACGCGATCTCTGAGGCGTGTATTCATAATGAACTTTATCTGGACTCCCAGCGAGCTGTTATGCCAATGTTTGGCTGACCTCAAGAGCCTTCTTTTTTCTCTCCCGCTGCTCAGATATGCAATTGATTGAGGTGAGAGGTCTGACTTGACAGCTTGAGAGCAGACACACACTTCAGTCTCAGGCATGGTGCTTCTCATTAAGACACTTTTGAACCTCCATATCTCCACTCAGAGTGTCATTTCTAGAAAACATCAGATATCCTACAGCTGTGCACACTGGATCAGGCATAGACAAAATCACTTTTTATATAGTATAGAAAGTTAAAGGCACGAACATGTCAAGTGCAACCCATGAGACGTCAGAAATCAGTAAATAAACCAATCTGCACCAAGTGTTTAACCATCCAAAATTGTAAAGATGCAATAAATTACATACAAAAATCAAGCAGAACATTTTTGTACTGAAGTCAACTGTACAAAGGCACGAATCTTCATCACACTGAGCGCAATATCCCTTTGCCAGTTTTCAGACATAGGAGAAGAGATAATACAAAAAACAATCACCAGTTGGCCCTGAATTGAATCATTAATGCTTTCCGCCTTGCTCCATGTTACTCATCATCTCTAAAACGTGTTTCTCAGGTCTTCATGCCCCTTTAACCAGAATGCCTGTTCTCAACTGTAGGTCCATATCAAAGTCAAACTGTCAGACAGCACAATTATTTAGCCACCCCACGGGTGCTCTTTATCATCCCTAACTCCTCTTCAGCAACAGC
This sequence comes from Distichodus sexfasciatus, assembly GCA_032718565.1. Taxonomy (NCBI): domain Eukaryota; kingdom Metazoa; phylum Chordata; class Actinopteri; order Characiformes; family Distichodontidae; genus Distichodus; species Distichodus sexfasciatus. The sequence goes on from JAVGVS010000184.1 coordinate 38,522, forward strand.
CCGCGTGTGACTGATTACAGGCTGAGGGTGGGAGAAAAGACTGCAAGCCATACCTCCTATGTTCGCTGGTGGACAGCCCCGGGGCCTCAACAGCGGTCTGTCGGTGCTGGAAGATGGTCTTGTTTTGCAGTGGCGGTCAGCAGAAATGGCCGGGACCCCTCGGGAAGGGGCTTCTAATGAGCTACCAGAGGGAGCGAGACAGGCAGGGGTATTGGCTGGGGTATGCGGGGGAAGCGCCCAAGTCGGGCTGCAGTCTGTGTTTGCTCAGCTGTCACTAATTCTACTGCCTTCTCTACTGTGATTTGGCCCCTGCCACCCGACCGGTCTGGGTTTGTAATCAACTGCTTTGCCCCCAGCAGGTGGGATCTGAGCTGTGGGAAGCAGAAGGTGCGGCGGTACCACGGAGCATGGAGCCAGTTTGGGGATAGAATGGGGGTAAGAATGGGGAAAGAACTGGGATAAAGGGAAACACGCTTTGCTGAAAATCTTTGCTTTATTGATCATCCAGATGGTAGTGATGTTTACTGAATGAAATATATAAATAAGTTTTAATGGGAAGGAATGGCTGACCATGTGGTTTAAGCCCCAGAACTAACCTCTTAATCCCTATTATAAGATGAAAGGGAAAAAGGAACCAAGAAAATCTGATCAACTTCCTTGATGTCTGGAATCTGTGTGATCTGTTTCCTAAAATGTCTTGGTGATAAAAGTCTGATTATAAAGGTTCTCATCTTGTGAATGCTTTATAAAGTAAATCACATTACAGAGCTGTAACCTGTTTCCTCAAAGTAGCTCAGGAAAAGAAAAAAACTCATAGAACAAAAGTCAGTGTTTAGACACAAAAAAGTGATTATCTTACACATGAAACGTCTTGCCTGTGCTCAGTACCATCGCCAGCACCAAAGCCCTGCTCACATCTGGCATTAACAAGCACCTCATCAAGTGACCACCTGTGGGCAGATCTCGCTTTCCGACACCATTAAACATATACAGCATTTCCGCTTGCAAATACGCGATTGATTTTTAACTGGCTGTTAAATTAAAGAATTAAATTCGTCTATAAAAAGCAATTTGTTTTCCACTTTTAAATGACACCCCTTTCGCGTACACAAGAGGGGATCTGGGCTGAGTACTCAGTCCTTTTTAACATTCACTCTCACGCTGTAAAAATGTGGATATACTGTATGAGGCCTAGACCACCTTCTAATGTGTGATGGATCGGGTCTTAGTGTGTCCTGGGTGCGTTCAAACCTGAACTTAGAGCTGTCCGAATGGGATCAGATCTCCAAGGTTGTTAATGTTAAAAGTGTGCAGAGCCAAAGTGGCCCCGAGTTCCAAATGCGAAAGAGGTTTCTAACTTTGAGAACATATTTGAACGGCAAGTTGCTCTGTTTGTAAGCAGCTAGTTGCTCAAGATAGATGCCGATCCCCAATGACAAACTTAGCAACTGCCCTTTGACCTCTCATACTTTACGGGGGTCTCACCTCCATGTGACCTACGACATACACAGTCCTTGTCTAACCTGACTTGTGCACACATAGAAAAACACACACACACACACACACACACACACAAACACACACACAGGAATATCCCACAGTTTCTCAAGGTCTTGAGCCACCCTCATTAGTCTGTGTGTTGAGCACTTCAAACATTCCAAGGCTAAATGGTTTGTACAGCCAAGCAGAGGCTACGGAGGTGATGAAAAGGCTGAAAGAAGGAGGCACTCTCCGGCTCCTTTTCTTTTTCACAAACACCTCTGTTATCTGAATTTTAACCCTTCTAGTGATCAAATTCAGCACAAAGCCATGACAGAAGTTACTGGTTACTGTGCTTACATCACCTGAAAGCTTTTAATAAAGTCTGAAATAAATGTGATGATACTACATTTATAGCATTTAGCAGACATTTACATTTACGCGACTTACAGCAGTGCTTTGTTGTCCACGACTGTTCTTAGATCTGTAAACTATGTCAGCAACTGTAGTTAAACCAAAGTTAAACTACATATGCTGCAGGTTAATTTTAGAGTTTGTCCGAAGAGTAAATCTGAGGCACCACATAACAGAAATGTAAAGTATTACTTATGTAGTAAGTATTATACTTAAGTATTGCATTCCAAAGTATTGCTTAGAATTTGTAAAATACTAAAACTTTAATAATGTACTGATTTATTTATTCGTTTTTTAAAATTACTTTAAATGGATTGAGTAGTTTCGTTAATGCAGCCTATGACAAATTAAAACACTGTAATCAATCAACAGCATGACCAATTAAACACAAAATTAAGCTAAGCACCCTGACTTTGTGTGATATGTTGTGATATAGATGAACTACAGTTAATAAAATAATAAGTAGACTAGTAAGAATCTCAGAACGTGTTTCAGATTAGGAATTTACACAAGATATTAGGCACATCTTATCAATCATTGTCCCCCAGAACTGTATGAGTGGCTAAATTCAGCAAATAATAATCCATTTCATAGGTGTAATTGGTGTAATTAAAAAATTGGGTTTAATAAAGATTTTGGAAAAAATATAAATCCAATCCCTCCCTTCCTCTAGCACCACCACCAGTGGGTGTACCCTGTACATGACTCCTAACTACAAATTGCTCATGAAGATTGTGTATTTAGGAGACAGATAAGAGCATTTGATAAATGCCTGAAATGCAGACTGTCCCTGTAAATGTACTTTAAATTTATCTTATCATTAATTCAGAGTTCAGCAGGGGCGAGGAGTTGAGGATTTTTTCAATTTGTATACAGTATATAAAATGTGTTATAGTACAGACTACAGACTATAGTAGACCGCCTAAATTATCATTTAATTTCCAGATGCATGCTGTTAATGAAATAAATAAGCTAAACAACTGTACAATTATTTTGGCTCCCCGAACTAGACTCAAAAGACCTAGTAAAATTGGCTGGCAATGTCCCCATTGTTTTATGGGATATATTTGGAGTCATTTTATGTTGCAATCTTTAAAATATTGTTCAAGACTACTGTGTTGGATCTAGTTTACATAGCGATTTTTTTTTTTAACAGTGCATGTGCATGCGTGTGTTTTACAGTCGATGGGTAGCGGCTCTGTAGTAGTGGGCAGTGCTCCATCGCTTTAAGCAGACACGCCTACAGCATCCGAGCATAGAAAGTACCGCCAGTAAAGCAGATGTTCCAGATAGTTTAGGCCAAAAAAGGGTTGCAGAATTTTAATGCTGAATTATGAATAAAGGTCTCTCCGAGTGCCTTTTTACTGCAAAGAATTGCTTTTGATTTCACATTAAGTCAGATCGCACTCATGAATAAGTTCATTTCTTCCTGTCATCTGTCATTTGTTTCCAGGGCATGAGCGGCTTCTGACGGATTTGACTTTTAGCATATGAAAGGAGCAAAGTTTCAGGTCCATTATAAAGTTGATAATGACTTTTTACTCGACCTCGTAGCTCTCGAATTATTATCCGGAGTTTGAGCTGCGCTTTCGCGACGTGTTTAAAATGATGACATGATGGATGAAGACAAAAAAAAACAAGTCCAGCTGTTGCCTGAGAGTTTATAACACTTCTGAGGAAGTGCGGCCATAAACAGACAGACCAGCATTCAGTGTGGGAGACCACATTGGTGGTGTGTGTCTGTGTGTGTGTGTGTGTGTGTGTGTGCGTGTTACAGAAAGAAAGAAAGTAAAAAAGAGAAGAAGGAAGAGAGTAAGGCAAAGAAAGAAAGTAAGAAAGACACAAAGAAAGAAAGTGTGTGGTTGTGAGAGAAAGATTGAGAGGACAAGAAAGAAATCCAGGAAGAGACAGACAACTAAAGCAACTATCAGAGAGAGAGAGAGAGAGAGAGAAATACAAAGAGAGGAAAGTGAAAGTGTGTGAGAAAGAAAGACGTTAAAAGAGAGAGAGTCTGTGTGTGCGGAGCAAGAGTTGGTGTGTAAATGAGTGTATAAGTGAGTGTGTGAGAAAGTAATAGAAGTAAGAGAAAGACAAAGACATAGACAAGTATGTTGGTGTGTGCAGAGGAGGGCAAAGTAGCTAACATCATTACTTAAGTGAAAGTACAGATATCACTAGTCAAATGTTACTCCAATACCAGTGAAAGTCGTACAGTCAAATTTTAACTTAAGTTAAAGTACTGAAGTACTTGTTTTTAAAAATACTGTACTTAAGTATTAAAAGTACATCTTCTTTCACCGCATTGTTGCATTACTGCCACAACACTCGCGTCATGACTTTCCAACAGCAACAATGTTTTAATCAAGACAGAAAACAGCAGAACTGTCTGAACTTGGTTTTATAAATACAGTCTACAGGTGTGACCTAACCCTACTGATTACTGATAGACTGTCACCTGCCAAACAACCAACCACGTTTTAGAAAAGGGGGAATAACATCCACTTTATCCACAGATTTGAAAGTAGCGAGTAACGAGAACTTTGATAGAAATGTAGTGAAGTAAAAAGTGTGATATTTGTCTTTCAAATGTAGTGAATAAGTTTCCAAATAAAATACTACTCAAGTGAAGTACAGATACTCAAAAACTCAAAAACTGTACTTAAGTACAGTATTCAATTAAATGTACTTAGTTACTGTCCACCTCTGGGTGTATGTGAGAGTGAGAGATCAAGGAAAACAAACAGATAAGACTGATTTCCCTGTATTACTTTTCCATTTCCCCCCAAGGTTCATCAGGTCTGCTGTAGCCATGCAGCCACAGCAGCTTCATATGCAGCCAAAACGCCGGCTCTGCACAAAGCCCTTCTCCTGCATCGCCTCTTTTACACCGTCCATTATTGCAGCTGAAGGCCTCAGTGCTCAGAGCGTGTCAGACTATTGGAAACCTATTTCACTCCACAGATCTTTCTCAGGATCTGGGCTGGAAGCATGTAACACCACTAATGGATGCCATCTGGCCCATGTTTTCATTTGTGCACAAGAACAATCTCATGGGGATTGCTGTTCCTTTAAAGATGTCTACAAAACACAAAAGCCCTCCAAGCTCATTTTGCACAAACAAATATAAAGTGAGAGATAAAGGCGTGGCATTGGCCTGCTTGGTTAGAGTCATATTAACACTCAAAAATCACACACCATCATCTGCAGAGGAGAGCAAAGTAGCTAACTTCATTATTTAAGTGAAAGTACAGATACTGCTAGTCAAATGTTACTCCAATACCAGTGAAAGTCGTACAGTCAAATTTTTACTTCAGTTAAAGTACTGAAGTACTTGTTTTAAAAAATACTTAAGTATTAAAAGTACATTTTCTTTCACCACGTTCTTGCATTACTGCCACAACACTTATGATACCTAATGCCTCTGACTAGCTTGTAGAACCTGTAGAATAAGGAGTTGGTAGAATGTCACAGAATGGAACACAAACCAGAATACCAGTCATTTTTTAATTTTTTTTAAATTAACTGTAAGACTACACAAGAATCTTTAACACTTTTAAGAACTTAAGCTTCGGCTCTAAATATGACCATGAGTGCGAGCATTCCACAGAGAGCCTCCGTCTCCGTCCATTCTGCCATCAACTGATAATGTTCAAGAAATGCAATGCTTGGTTTCATAGTTACAGTCTACAGGCGTGACATAACCCAACTGTTACTGATATGCTGTCATTTTACAAAAGGAGGAAAAACAGCCACGTGATCCACAGATTTGAAAGTAATGAGAACCTTGATCGAAATGTAGTGAAGTGAAAGTTTCCAAAATATACTACTCAAGTGAAGTACAGATACTCAAAAACTGTACTTAAATACAGTACTCAAGTAAATGTACTTTGTTACTATCCACCTCGGATCATCTGTGTACCTTTAAATTTGTAAAATGCTTCTATTTCATACTTAAAAGGGAGGTTCGCTTGAACCATCTTGAAATTGGAAAATGGCAGGTTTTACTTTAATCTTTAATGAACTCGGTCCTTGAAGCATCTAACTACACTAACTCTCCACTTTTCAATGGATTCAAAAGTTTTACAAATCAGGTGGTGGATAAGTGAGAATGTGGACGGCTGCAAAACTTTTAACCTTTCCCTTATTTTCTCTGAGACTGTTTGATTTGGAAAGACAACATTCTTAATACGTTATGCCCACACTATGTCAGCTATGTCTGTATATTTGGTGACACATGTACAATATATACTTGAACAGAAGTCAAATGTTGCAACTCACCCCATTGGAGGGTTGCAACATGGTTAATTCCACCAATCAGGAATGAGCTACATGATATATTCATGCTGCACATGCTCAGTTCACCCCTCGTTATACCTGGAAGAATGTCCAGTTCCTTTTTGGAAAAAAAAAATCATGTTTTTTATGATTATAGCCTTTGTCATTCTGTTCAAACTGTTTATATAGACATTGTAAAGTCATCATTTCATGTATCAAAGCTAGCGTGTCAAGCTAGCCTAGCACAGCGAGTTATCACAGCTGTCAGTCGCAGCAGCACGTGCTGATCGTTACAACTTGTTGCAAATGTCTCTACAATGACAGTCATGATAATACTTTGTGCAGAGTTTTCACTAGTACGAGTATCGTTGCTCAAAAATGTCTCACTTAATATATGGCTTACTACCCAAATGTAACAGACACTCAGGAGAAGTGATTCGATTATTTGGCTTTTAAAAAATTAACTGATTTGTTTTTGCTGTTTGGAGCTCACATATACACTTAGGGTATTTAACAGATGCTCTAATCCAGAGTTCCTTCCATCTCTGAATTACAGAGACAACTTGATGGCCTCTAGAACACCACCAGAGATGGGAAGTAACAAAGTATAAATACTTCTTTAGTGTACTTAAGTAGAATTTTCAGGTATTATTTGACTATTTATTTTTGTGCCAGCTTTTACTACATACATTTTTAGCACAAATGTCTACTTTCTACTCCTTACATTTTCAAATCGTGTTTCATTTAATTTAAAGGATGAGTCATTTAAATGATGTTATTCATTTTGCCACACATTTGACCAATTCCGTATAAATAATGCACACCATCCAGACAACTTGACAGATTGATTGAGACTTAAAAATGTTGTAAACATGCACAGAAAAGACAATCCCATTGGTATATTCGTCTTTGAACATGACACACAACATGATAGACACAATAAAGCAAGAGAGAGAGAGAAAAACTAAAACCATGTGGCAACACGGTGGGAAATGATATCGTGAAGAAGTTTAGCTCGACCAAATTCAGTTAAGTTCAGTTTATTTTTGCAGTACTATAATATTTTTCATATGATGTGTTTAAGATAGAGGCAATCATCATGTATAATTATGGTAATGTCCAATGGAGCTTTATGTGTTCATGTGGCTTTGTTTTTCTCTCCATTCGCTCTACATAATGCTTGGACACGGAGTCCAGTCAGCTTTGCCCTAAAATGCAGGTTTTGTCCTTTGCAAGGGTACTTTTTACTTTTATATTTTAAGTATGTTTTAGAGCCTGTACTTTTCACTCTAACCTGAGTAAAGAAGTCAAGTCAATACTTCAACTTTTACTAGAGTCTTTTTAAACACATGTATCTGGACTTCTACTTGAGTGAAGAATGTGTGTACATCTGACACCTCTAATCACCACCCTGTAGTGGCCTTTACTCTACTTTATGCTGCTGCTTCTCAAAGGTCATCAACAATAAGGGGATCTGATTCAGCTCTCTGTATCTTTGGGATACAAGTGTACTCTCCATCTTTCTTGAGTGATCTCATCTGTTAAGACTCAAGTTTATGTATATTTATGCACCGTTTGGCAAATGGTGAAGTTTTGTTTTGATTTGAGAGTTTGCATCTTAATAAACTGCATTTTTTCCATAACGTAATGTTTTTAATTGTTACTGTGTTTTAAAATTCCACTTCATGATGCTTTATTGATGTTTACTGGCACTGCTGGGGCATCATGCTGACTGATATGAAAAAGCCAAAAAGCCAAAAACAGTAAACAAATCTCTGAAGATGAGGCTAACAGAACCAATGCCTTAAAAAAAACACTTCATCTAACAGATCAGGCCAAAAATCAAGAAATGAAGGCATATGGTATTCAGAGGAATGATCCAAAAAGTAAAATCGTGAGCAAACAATTCATGCAATCAAATGAAAAAAGAAGGCAGAACCATACGGTATATGCTTAAAATGTTACTTCCCACAAGCCCTTGTATGCTAGATAGGTAAAACGCTCCCTCAGGTAAGTCAAGTGATGATGGGCAATAAGGTGGGTCCAGTAAAAACATTCATGACATGCAAACATCTAGAGGCTGAAGTTATCCTAAGCATAGCAAGCTACTTGGTACAAGAAGTCAGTGTTGTTCAAATGGATCTCTGAACAGACTCAATATGTAAGAAACAGATGGATGAAATCTTCAAATGAAAGTCAACATTCTGCACTTGAACACTGCCATTGTTCAATTTCAAAGCCAATGGTGCCATACAACGAAAAAGCCAAATATAAGGAGTTGTTTCACTGTCTGATTACTAACAGACTCCTGGCTTTCCTCTAAACGTTTTTTATGGTTTTGGGATAGGTTCATTTCATGCCTCTGAACATGATGCACCAAATCACAAAGGCATGGCAAACTTAAATTTATGACATTTTAGGGTATACTGGGTGTTACAGGGACTTTTTACAAAGTATTTTTTACATTTCCTTGTATTTAAAGTGATCTTCAATTCAAACCACAGGCTGACGGGAACCCAAAAAAGGAACTGGAAAAGACCACTACACTTGCTGAGTCCTCACAAAGAAAAGCAGATCCTTGAAGACATACATGTGTGCTTTAGAGGCACCTCACTCATGCAGAGAATAAATGTCCATCGATCCAACATGTGGCATAGTGAGCAGCCCCTTAAGTAAAGCTTTTCCAAAAATTTACGGGCTGATGGAATGGATTTAGTGCCTTCAAAAGTAAGGTTTTTTTAAATTGTGAAAGTGTGTCTACAAGCTCATAAAAAATCAAGGCTCAGAAGTAAATATTAAACTTTAAACACAAATGTCCCATTTTAAAAGCATTTTAAAATGTTCTATACTAAACAATTGTCGATTTATTTGTGTTGACTTCTAAAGACTACTGGCTGAAATTTAATCCAAGATCATGACTGACAGTTCAGCAAAAACAACGGAAGACAGATGCTTTCCATAAAGCTTTTCCACTGACCTGTCCCCCCAAAGTGTGATGTTTGTGTATGTATGGTCGGAGGGGTCCAATATTTCGCTGCATGTAACAGTGTATGTGACAAATAAAGGCTCATTCATTCATTCATAAATTACAATTAAATGTCATTTAAAAATTTTATTACAAACATATTGTACAAATATAACTGCAAGCAGTGATTACGGGGGCCATGCAGTTTGCAGCCGTAGCAGTTTTTGACGAATCATAATAGGGCATAGTAAGTAATAATAAAAATTTATGATTCCATTGAAGGTCTTTTGAACCAAACAAATGTTTCAATGTTTCAAACTTTTCATGCGGATAAGAATGCAGATAAGTTGTTGCTTTGTGATCAGTCAAGGTTTAATGTGTTTAGTGTGTCTGCCGTAAATGACCCAAGAATATTGGCACGGCCAGTGATTTGTTGAGCAATAAAATAAATTTCTCTTTAAAATGTTAAATGCAACCAGCTGAGTGTTTTATTGAAAACAAATCTTGTTACTCAAGAATCAGATTCCACAAGAAGAAATCCAGGGATGACCATTTCTATTGCATTAGAATGCTTCAAGAACCCAAAGCCAGTATGGATGATTGTATATTTACTTTTCATGCTGCCTCTTTATTTACTTTATTTTAAAGTCTTTAATTGAAATAAATCTTAACAGAACTCTTTATGGCCATTGGAAATTAGCTCCAAGTTCAAACAACAGTGACAGTGGAATGCCCCCCCACCCCAACAAAAAAGAGGACTGATGCCAGTTTCATTCAGTGATTCAAGACAACAAAATTCTCAGGACACCACAACTAGTAGGAACCTGATACAAGCCAAGCCACAATGCACTTGGAAGGACCGTGGGGACAAGTGAATGCCCATGCCATATTTACATTGAGGCAAATAAAGACATCAAAATCTTCACTCTTGCAACATGGAAAAGTTTATACTCTCCCTGAGATACCTCTTTTTGCTTCCTGAAAGTGAATATCCGGGCAACTCCATTAGGTTTGCTTTTCTGAACTGTCTCTTTGTGAAGCCACACATTCATATTTTGCGCGTCAAAGTTTCCAGACCTCGATTATTGTTTTTAACCCACACGTAACATTTCACTGAAATTTGGCCAGTGGGACAAAATGGGAAACAACATTAGTAAGTGGAACTGAAGAAAGGTGCGGTGGTAGAGGATGGTGGTGCCAGGGTAGGTTGCTTGCCAAACACATTCCTCTACAAGCTTCATAGTTTATCTCTGGTCTTCCTTTTCCTAAATGATGTTATACAAGTCAGCCTAGCGTCTACATTCGTTATCTCCTTTTGTTTATGCCTGTGCTATCTCAGCATCTTTCTTAATTCCAGAGTCTTTAAAACACATTTTGCAAATGCACAAATTTTGCGCACTGCTGCATATTGATTAATCTGCTTTTTATGTAGGCCAAACATCAGTTCATGAAATAAAATCACGCACACACTGATTCTGTGATCTTGAGTTCCTACCTACTGCCACACCACCTCTGAGCCCCTGAATGAGACCCTTAAGTGATTATTTTGTGAACACACCATAACACAGCACACAGTGCACTACACTGAAATGTGACCTTTACAGTTGACCTATCCATGATAGAGCAGTGAGCAGCTCTATCGGGGCCCCGGGGAGCGGTGTGCCTGAACAGTACCTTGCTCATGAGTACCTCAGTGGCACCTTTATCGGTAAGGGACCTGAACTGGTGAGCTTCTGATCACGGGGCCGACTCCTCAAACGTTACGCTACTAAGTGTCCCAAGTTGTTCCAGTGGAAGTCTCTCTGCAGTGAATGTTCATGTAAATGTAATCTTTCAATAGTATAGGGAGGCAAAAAATAAAAAGATAAACTCTGTGTATTTGTACATACCTTAAACTCTAGTCATACGGCTGATTGGAGCTGTTGGATTGCTAAAAATGCATCTCGATAAGAGGTCATGCCCTTGTAGGAGCTGGTGGAGCTCAGTTTTTATAAACTACAAACATTCCACATCATGATCTGTTTAACAGTTTGCAAATGCTAAACTACTATCACTGGGGGTAGGGTACAGGCAGACTTGAATCCAAACTTCATAAAAATGTGCAAAATAATCCTCGCAAACTAGAAATAATATCATTTTTAAAAGATCTCTTGGATTCTCAGACAGCATGGACATAAAGAAATAAAGGTAATTAATATAGACGCTAGGTTTCCACCTATAATATAGCGAAGAAGAAAAATTCCAAAAAGTGTCTATTAGAGAACTGCAGCCGTTCCACATAAATCAGGCCTGTTTTTCCTATAAAACATTACTTTCAAGGTTTTAAATATTTAATACTATAACAAAGAGTTGATTCAAATGTTAAATAAGCTGTTAAATTAAGTATAAGCTGTTTATGTGTTAAAGCTGAGAATTAAAGTGTTAGAACTTCTCATTATTACAGTGAGTGATTATATGTGACCCCATCTGCCGTAATGAGTCGGAAGACGGTGTTCTATTTATTTAGATACGGGCCGATTATGTTGACAAACATCAAAAATATTGATTTTTCAAAATTCTTCAAAATTAATCTGGTCTCCAAAAAAGAAAAATTGATATTTTTGTGATGTTTTTCAACATAATCGGCCCGTATCTAAATAAATAGAACGCTGACTTCCGACTCATTACGGCAGATCGGGTCACATATGTCTAAAATTAAACTGGCTGCACTAATGTCTGTTAAAGTGAATGATGAAAATTTCATGCTAAACACTGTAAAAATAAAGTAAATATACTGATTGATTTCTGCATAAACATGTTCCCATATTGCAGCAGACTCCTCCAATTTGCAAATACCGCTTTACCTATCTGATATCTCATCAGTCCACAGCAGTAAAAGCTTCAAAAATCGGGACATCAAATTTTTCTGCTTTTCTTGGAATTTGTTGTCTTCATCAAGACAAATGATATCTCCAACTCCACGATCCTCAATAAGTGTGGCTAGCGTATTACTGCACTGGCCACAATCCTTCCTTTAAAATATTATGTTACACTTCTAGCTAGTAAGTCTTAAAAAACTTTAGATATTTTTGAAACATTTCTTCCCTTTACTCTCTCCTTGAAATCACATGGCAACCTATGACAATATTAACTGCAATTAAGGCCATCCTTCAGCAATTCTACGGACTTTCTATTTAATTTTTCACTAAGAATCTCACCCACTCTCTTATCACCTATAAATTGAATAATTGTAACTCTGTAAGTGAAAAAGAGTGATTATTTTTCATTGTGAACACACCGCAGGACAGCACTTAGTGCACCACAACCAAATGTGACCTCTGCATTTGACCCATCCATGAAGGAGCTGGGGGCAGCAAGGTACCATCCAGAAGCTCTCCAGGTGCTGCCCATGTCCGGCGTATATACCGGCGACCTTCCGATCACTTTCAACTTCCCCAGAGCAGTCCCAAAAAATGTTTTGGATACTTTTCTGGTAATTAGTATGAAAATCTGTGCTCAGTAAAAGCGAGATAATTATCACTAAAAATGGTCCTGCGGTCAGCATATACTGCCAGACATGTCTTGGTGCCAGATACCAATTGTATAAAGGGCATTTATAAGGTTGGTTTACATTTTAAAAATTAAAAGAGGTGCCAATAAAAAGAGATATATTCATTTGTACATTAGACTAAAGACAGGGTTTTAAAAAAAGAGAAACTAACATTTAAAACCTAATATTGAAGTTTACTGCTACAGGCCTATTTTGGTACAGAAAACCAGACCTGGGTGGAGCTGAAATAACTACGTTTGGTGCCATGATGGCCGCCTTTTGCAAACTTCATTACTACAACAAATATGAATACAGTCATGTGACAGAATTGTACTACATGACCACATTTCATCTAAGATTGTGTTGTTACTTTGAGTCATTAAATGAACAAATAGAATTAGCCGAAAATAGATTTTCAGTTTCAGACTAATTAATACAATGAGGCTGACCGTGACTCTTTTTGCTCTCCATTAGTCATCGTGTACATTCTTTAGTTTATATGTCTCTACCTCTTCTATTTATGTAATTGATTTTTTTGAGGCCATACATCTGAAGGGTTGCTAAATTGAATTTTATGAAGACTTTTCAGAGATCATTCCCTTTTTATTTCCAATGAGGACTCTCAGTGAAAAACTGTTACAGTAACCAGGTTTCTAGCTCAGTTCTTATGAGGATGTTAATCATTGTTAAATGGGAGTAATAGTGAAGACAGTTTGGTGTACAGAAGCTTTGAAATAAGATAAAACCTTATTAGTTAACTGCATACAACATGACAACAAACGGCATTTCGCCAATCTGTGGCATTAAACTTCAAAGTCAAAGTTAAGGTAAACTTTATTGTCGTCTCTGCTATATACTGTACAAGTATACAGAGAGACGAGACGATGTGGCTCCAGTTTTAACAGTGCAAAGAACAAAGAACAAGGAATAAAGAACAAATATGGCAAATAGAATAAACAATATATAAATAGAATATAAAAAATACACTTTAAACTACAAGTAGAAGCACCCGACCCGGAACAGCGGTAGCAAATGGATGGATGGATGGATAGAAGTAGAAAGAGAGACCATTTGGATGCGGTACTTAGCCTACAATTACAGAATTTTCTTTTACACATGAGATCAGTAACAGTTTCAATATGAAAAATTCTATACAGTCTATGAAATAAAACAGTATCTTTTACTTGTACTGAAAAGTAAACTGAAAGCTGAATTTTCTTTATGGAACAGCATTTGTGGAAACCCACTAGTGAAAAATAGGTTGCTGGCATAAAGATACAAGTTTTTTTAAATGATTAAATGATAAGTTCCTGAAAAAAACAGAATCTCTGGGTAAAAAGGAATTTACACATGGCACTATTTACATCTTCACATTTAAATTTTAAAAGATTGCCATTATAAATTACTCTGCCTCTTACTAATTTAAATGTATGCCACATTACTGGGCATTTTGCTAGTAAGCAGTGGGTTTTCATTTTTAATTCTGGGTCAGTAGGGAGCCAAACGGCCAACACCATAAAAAATAAAACCTGGGAAGTCCAGCCACTAGAGTAGCCAAAGAGCGGTTTCCTGTAAAAGACCTAAGAGGAGAGTAGGAGGGATTGATTTGCATGGAGTGTACTGGCTCCACACAGTACACAACCATTTTCACACACCCACGCTTTCCAAGAAAGATGGCAAACTCTGACTGACTATGCGATGGCACATCCACGATTCTCAGCTCGCATGCATGGACTTATTTAACCACAGGCATGGAGGTTGCTTTGATTGCGTCACTGAGAGCATCCTGAGAGTGACCCACTCTACTTTCACCCACAACAAAAGGAGACCCGCAAAGGAACTCCAATGAACCTAAATGCGGACTTTACTGCTTCCCGCTTGCTTAGGTCAGCCAGATGAACACACACACAACAGCCCACAAAGCCAGGGTAAGTGTGCTACAACTTCTAATGCTACTGGGGTCAAGACGTCATTCTCTTTCCTATTATGAAATGATAAGACCATCATAACCTGGTGTGGAATGATAATACCACCGCAATATAGTGGTCCTTAGAAGAAATTGAACAACAACAAAGTTCTACAGAATGTCCTTTGTCCTTTTCTCATTTAACATTGTGCCGTCAGATGTTTCAAATGAAATCAGGAATGTTCTTGTCATGCTGTGCCAGTGCACATTTCTCTTAACAGGAATGACTCTATGTGGTCCCCTACAAAGGTGATGACGCATTTTGAGCAACTAATACCAGTTACTTTAAATTGATTCCAAATATGTTTTAACTGATTGTGATATTTTTTGGATCAGTTTACATAAAGGTCTGTTGGATAGCATTTTCATAGAATTCTTTTAGCAAACAAAAATAATAACATAACACAATACATAACTGTTTAGCATGACTGCGGGTGCTCACATATATTATATTCTATCAGATCAATTCTAAAATCCAAAATTTAAAAAAATAATTTTAAAGCACATTGCATCACATTCTCATAATGTTTTATAAACTGTCAAAGAGTGCAAAAATTGAGGCTTGAGTCACAACTTTGCTTTTCCTGCCTTTGGACATTCTTTGGCATTTAACTGTTCAAAAATGTCCTGCCCACACTCTGTGTTCATGGCTGCTGGTTCATTTTGGTGTCAGAATACCACACACTGAAATAGCTGGAGACCTAGACCTTTCAGCACGGAGCGTAGACAAGAAAGCTGAGAAAGACTGTGGTCTGGGAAGTCTACTCAGATTCATAAACCTCATAAACCTGGAGCTCACTGAGGATTTATGCAAGAGTTTCTTAAATGAAATTAAGAAGACCTTGTTATTGTGCCCTTAAATCCTCCCTCCACTTGGTGCTGTATTTCCAACTTATGAATCTGTTCCTTTGGCTTAATTACTGGTCTTACCAAGTCCCACAGGCATTAACCACAGGCATTTGTAATAAGGCAGCTGTCACTAAATAACACTCTGGGTCACAATAAATATCTGTAAACAGGTTAAAATGTGAGGCGTTCATCATATTTTTGGTGTACTACCAAAATACTTACCAAAAAATATTACAGAACAAACATCTTGAAGTCGTAAGAGAAAACTGGAATGAAAGCCATTCCATAATTTATTTTTTCACCAATAAACTAAAGTAACAGTGGGACATTGGGGATTATTATTTTCTTCTTATAATATTTACACCCTTGTCACCAAAAGAAGAAAATCAACATGGTGGGAAATCAGAAAGGAGCTACAAAGAAAGTAAAGGCAAGGTTAAAAAGGTACTTTACTACCTCAGATCTTTCCCATCTAATTGGTTCCTCTCTGATTCTAGGTAAGGCATCTGTGCTCTTTCTTCGTTCTGTGCTTCCATATAGCCAATGGCGCTGTGCCTGGTCCATGTAAGCACTCCGTGACCAAGGACCATTTCCTTCATTTAAGACGTCTGGTAAGGCATTTTTGAAAGGTATTGAATGTTTTTAGAGGATAATCACAAAGACAGTTTTATAGGTAAAATTATAGTTACTAGTTCTATGGATAGATGTTAAATCTCAATTGCTGATTTATGTGATTCATCAATTCATAAATAATACATTCATTTACTGTTGCACATCCTGCAACTTCAGATTGGAAACCAACTACAAAACAGCTGTTCTATTACCTACACCTTCATTGAACACCAGAGCTTGGTAAGCACATCTTGGTTCATTTTTACATCATCTGCTTTGTTTACAATTATGTAAATTATGATCAATATGCACACATACCATCCTGCTTAGTGCTAACAGGAAGATTTTTGACTCCAGAACTCAAAAATGTTCCATCATTCCACAAGTCTCTCACACTCCTCACAGCGATAGTCCCAGACATTAAATCATTAGACTAAATCAAATTAAACATTTACATCACACTCCAAAGCTCTGAAAGAGCCATTGTTCACAACACTCAATGTTTGTTCAGATATGAGAGAAAAGAAATGCCAGATTTAATCAAAAACAGATGTTTGAAAGTTCAAATTGTTGACTACTAGAAATTACCAGGTGTTTTTATAAACTACCACATTGTTAGGTGGGAGTTTTTTTTTTTTTTTTTACAGGAATATGGATTACATCATTTTAGTAAATACTTGCTGAAAGTAGCTCTTACTCTTAGGGAAAAACTGATGTCAGTGTGAAGAGAATTAATAGTTTATTTGTATGTTGTATTTTTTCAGAGTGAAGTGTGTTATGTTAAAGCTGCCTTCCCTCACATCTTGGACTTGTTGAGCAAACACTTCATATATGGAAGAGATTCTGACAACTATCGCTACATCACCTCACTAAAGAACTTAATCTTCAACATTTACTCCCAGAAATGCATCCCACCCATCAATGAGGAAATTGAGGTAATAACTTCAATAAATGAAATCAAATGTATCCTGTCTATCTATAAATATATTGATATAGTCATTTATCTCTTGCAAGTGAAGCAAGTTTGTAGTTAGTCATCAAATTTACAGCTGGACAATGATCCATATTAACAGAGAAAAAGAGTACTTCAGTAATTTGTACCCCATTCCCAGTTCTCAGTCAGTATTTGGACTACTTTGTACTTGGACTAGTATTATGAATTTTATCAACTTGCACTCTGTACTTATGAATACTGACAAGAATCATTACATAGTAACAGTTGGACCCAAAGTTTGTGTGGAGTCAAAAAATAAGCAAAATTGTCACCTGTAGGCTTTTATTTAACTGATGGCACAAAATCCTGAACTTTGAATTCGTACATCATGATCAAGTATGTTTCATAGAATACCAAGTAGAGTTAAAACCTGAAATGTAAAGGTCCCATATTTTTCTGTTCTTTGGACATCCATTTGGGTCTGTACTGCCTCTACACACACATTCCAGAGAAGTGATTTCCACATTATAGTTATGCAAGAGAGAAATACTGAGTACACATGTTTAATGTTGCCTGTGCCCTTCCATGTTTCTCTCCTTTCATTCCACAGCCTCTCTGTCTATTCACTACTCATTCATGGCCTCTGCCACTCTTCTGGATCAGTTCCAAAAAGTCTGCAGATGTTTAATGCCATGTATTCATGGAGAATCAGAACAGGCTAATGTCGTACAGATGTTTTGGGGTAATCTAATATCCAAAGCCCCTGGGTGATCATGTCGCAGCTGCTATCTTTCAGAATGATCACTTCACCACCTCCCTCTTAAGAAAATATTTTGGATGGTCCATATGACACCTAGTTATCACCAAGATATATTTTGAGATATTAATTGATGCAGGTCAGCAAGGACAGTGCTGTCTATAAAGACATTAGAGCAAGGCTGGGAAAGGCTTAGGGGGCCTTTTCCCAACTCCGTTCCATCTGGAGGTCTAAACAATACAGCCTAAAAACAAAGATGCTCCTGTATAACAGCAACGTAAAGTCTGTCCTCCTGTTTGGTTCAGAGTGTTGGCGTGTGGTCAGTACAGACATGAGGAGACTTGAGGTCTTCCACAACAGATGCCTCAGACGAATCTGCCAGATCTTTTGGCCCAACAAAATATCCAACCAACAACTATACAAAAAAACAAGCAGTCAAAGCATCAGCAAGGACATTACATTAAGACGCTTAAGATGGCTTGGACATGTGTTAAGGATGGAGCAAAACCGCATCCCAAGAGTTGCCTTAAGATGGACACCACCTGGAAAAAGAAAACCTGGAAGACCCAAAAACACCTGGCGTAGAACTGTGGTATAGGAGCTTCAGAAGATGAACCTGTCATGGGGAGAAGCACAACATGCTGCCAAGGACCACATGCGATGGCGAGAGCTCATTGAAGCCTTATGTCCCACAGGGAACGAAGAGAAGTGAAGTGAATTGATGCAGGTTATAGTTCATGGAAGGCTGTTAGTTTTGGAGAACAAATACAGCTAAATCATTCAAGAGTGATCAAATATTTGTTGGTGTAAATGTTTTTAACTGGTAAAATGAGGCTATTTCTTTAGTTTCTTCCTAAACTTCAGTAAAAAGAAAGAAAGTAGGTAATGGCGTTTACTTGAAACTGACTTCAGGGAATTAAAGTCTAATTTGAGACTGTAGATCTTATGGCAGTAATGTGATTTGTAGTAATTTTTGTACACGTCTCACAGCACACATCAAAAAGCCAGGGAGCTGGGCCAGATATGAAATTAGATTTACAGTCAGTTCCAGAAAACAAAGACAGAAACAAGTCAAGGCTTTAATGCATCTGCGTATCAGGTTCCTTTGCGTTATATACAGGGTCCGAGACTTTTATTTTTAGAACTATTTACTTACCATCAATTCCACTCTTTTTTTACTTTGTGCCGTTTGCGATTCTCCATTTAGGACAATCCAGCGACGTTTGCATGGCCATATGTAACTTCACCCAGAGCAGGACTGGAAAAAATAGAGGAAGTCATACAGATATACAAGAACCTATTAATTGAGAACGACAGGCCTATAGACTGGAACTGTGAGGACGAGTATGCAGAACACACTGCTGCACTTCTTGCTAAAACTTCAGGTAATCTGGATCAATGATGTGTTACTTGTAGAGGTATAAGAAATTCAGATATATAGAGAAGTAAACACTGTTTTATTAAAATGTCAAAGGAATTTATCTATTCAAATGTCCAAATTCTTAAATTAGATGGCTTTTATGTGTGCAAATAATTCAGTTGGACTAAACTTTTTAAATATTATAACATGTATATTATAATAGGACACAAAACATGGAGAATCAATATTTCGTTCTGAAAAATGCCAGTAATGCCGGGCTTTTTATTGGACAAACTTAATTATTCTGATACTGATTTGTTAACTGTATAACTGAATACTTTTTAAAATTTATATGACACATTATGTGGTTATGGATCAACATGGAGTTATAGGCTCTGGGGTTCAACAGTTGTCATTTTAGGTTCTCCTGGAACCCCAAATCTTACATTGACCAACACAGAGTTACAGTCACTTAGACAACTTTCTCACTAAGACCACCACTGTCAACCAAGACTTAAACTCGCTGCCCACAGAGACTGAGTCTTTAGAATTACTATTTGATGAAAACTTTATTTACATACAAGCAGAAGTACATACAAGACCATAGTATTTTAATTATACAGTATTTCAAAGATATTATATAAAACAATCATTTGATATTCACTTTATAGTAACATTTACTTTTTACTTTTTCTCCATCTTAGCCATCCCAGAGTGTCACTGCTCTTGTACAAATTCAGTTTATACACCTTTGATGGCAATCAAGAAGACCAGATCTGCTTCAACTCTACCCACATCTAGATCTTCACCAGCTTCTGCCTTAACACACCAGAATGAAGCACCTAAAGCACATGAGTCTGTAGCCAGTTATGAAGCACTTGATTCAACTCTGTCACCACTTGCATCAAATCCTAGTCCTTCAGCCAAGCTCCACACAAATTCGAAACTCTTTGGTGAACATTATGATTCAACACATGATAATTTCCTAAACTTTGTTTTTACCACCACCTCAGATTTAACAGATGAGAGCTTTGCAAGAACGAAAGGTGCACTTTCATCTGATACTTTGTCTCCCATCACACCTTTTATGGAAATCCCAAGAAAACCAGAAAGAACCGCTTCCGTTCTCCAGTTTTCAGCGCAGAGATCAGACAGAAGATCCACCCTGGCAGTGGCCAAGAGATCTTTACATGCCCAAATAAAAGGAAGGCTGCCCGAGTTTTACTCTGAGCTACTGCAGAGCTGGACTGCTTCAACCACATCTCACCCTTCCAAAAGCCTTAAGAAGGATTATAGAGGTCTAGAGGTGGCTCCTGGAGAATTGGGGGAACAATTCCAGACCCCTCATTTTGACAAAAACAGCGCATTGTCCTCTACTGAGGATGCTTCAAATAACATAATCCCTGCTCCTAAGAGTCCTGTTGACGTCAAAGCTCCCACACGTCTCCAGACACACCTTCACGTGGTAGCATCCTTGCAAGAGCGTGGGATTAAATCCAGCACAGAGGCAACAGATCGCCATGGTGAGACTTGTTAAAACTGTGTATAGACTACTAAAGATGTTTAGGAATTCTCTCGCTGATCATGCCAATAACAATTCAGATAAGACAATGTGATGACGCTTAACTATAGTGTTTAAAAAGTCTGCCTGAGCTTGTCCATCCCACTTCTGACACCAAATGTTTCAGGCAGAAGAGCATGATACACAAACCAGAGATCAATAGCAGTGCCAGTGCAGCTTTTATTTTTACTAAACCATCACAAAACCTCAGTACAAAAGGATTTGACTTTGCATGGGACACTTGCGCAACATTGATCAGATAACGTTGATTGTTCTCTGTTCCATAGTGGAAGAGGCTGTTAAATGTTGCATCAGTCTTAAAACCAACTCGATGTTGTCTAGTCATAATGACGTGACTTTTAGAGGAAGGAAGCAGACAAGACTGCAAAATCTGATAACTAGGATTACCGTGCTCCAATCTGGCCTAAACCAACCATTAGGTTACAAATAAGAACATAAAAGCTGTGAGTTGTGTAAGTGTAAAGTTAGGCACAATGTGTCTGATGTAACGTTCACAAGACCAGCAATTGGAGGGAAGGTATCCAGGTGGGTATCAGGCATCCATTACTAGAACTGCTTACTACTAACAAAAAGTTATGTTTGAAATTTATCCAATGATAAAACATCTTGTCATTCTCAGATTCCGGTTACCAAAAGAATCCTGACGAAAGAAAAGAGTCCAGAGGTCATTTAGAGAGACGCTCAGGGAAAGGCTTTCATAAGAGAGACAATCGAGTCCTTCATAACGCTACCGACATAACGTTGATCATCACATCTGCGTGCATCGTACTACTGCTCATCACTGTCCTCCTTTTCTGTAAGCAACAGAGAAGTGTGAGTTAAAACAGCAATATTAACTTAGATCTTCATCTTTAGCACAACATGTGGCCACATGAATAAGCAGATATCAATTTTCGTTTTGTTTGCTCTTTCTTTATAACAGAATAACAGATGACTCTTTTACGCGCCAAGAGGCTCTGAAGAGCAAAGGTATTTTTTCAGAAATGTATTTGTACAGTAACGTAGTCTGAAGAGTTTTGGTTTTGCCTGGTGTTCTTGGAAAATTTCCAATTTTCATGTGTTGCATTTAGATAGATGGAGGTTTTTCATCTGCGAGGAGATAAAGAACTGCACAAAATGTACAAAAACAAAATGCATATTTCCTCATTTTGAAAAGAGCAAATAATGTGATCTAATGACAGTAAAAGTTTCTTTTCTGAAATATTCCTCTTATCATAAGAAAAAAAAGTCTTGTTTTAATTCACCATGTTACAGTATTGTTTTGTTATTTTTACTAATGTACATACAAGCTGTTAACATATAAATACTTTAAGTAATGTATTTTTATACAAACTTCTCAATACAAGATTGATTTGCCATATAAATACTCTATGTTAAAGGGGCCACTCCACTCACATGAGCGGTAATGGTGCATTTTTCAGAGTAACGTGGACATGAAATGAAAGGGATTTTGCTATCTTATCATCCAAAAACATGCCTATATATGCCAGATTTCTGAGATTCTTACTAACATTATTATTATTTATTGTTGTGTGACTTTGCTGTAATTATTTACTTGCTTTAATTGACAAATAGCACTCGTTGAAACCAGTGAGAATATGAATGATTATAAATTCCATTTATAATGCCTTAGCATTAATTATATATCAGACATATACCAGATCTGGCAGCCCCAGGCATCATTCCTGTGCCTGCGACTAAAAGGGCCCCCAAATCTGTCATTCAATAACACACACACACACACACACACACACACACACACGCCTTTGACGTCATTCAGCACGCTGCTGTTTATAAGATACAAGTGAGACATGGCGCCACATTAGGAACGTTTCATATGAATGTCGTGCGATTTTACTGTACAAGTGTGAGTCGGTAACACAGTTAAGACCTTCTCACGCTCCATCTTTAATCACTCCACAAAATGCTGCCTCCATGTGCTCGTGTGAAAGTCAAAATCACAAAAAGAGAAGAAACACATACATATAATATACACGTCAATGTGACAAATAAATATTACACATTAATGCTTTTGTCGACAATAAAATGGCAAAAATAAATAAATAAATGCAGTGCTGTGTCTGTATTTACCGCATTCAAACGCCTCACGATGAGCCACGCGCCCGAGAAGCATTTTGAACTTCCGTTGACGCGACTCTGTGTTGAGACCCTGCCACCGCCTGCGCCCCTCTGAACATGTGCAATGTGTTTTTCACACAGCCGGGTCCGTCCCTTTCTGAAATTTCGCTTTATTTTGAGTGATGTTGAAACCAGCCATCGGTGCGTCCCCCGAAAGAATGGTTGCTATGTACAGTACATTAATTAGCAAATGACGTCGTTGAAATCGTGCAGTTGCCATCCAGGTGTTTTCTAAAACAATAGTCCGAGGTATAATTATAGCTACATAGTTGTCACACCATAAAGCGTTCCCTGAAATGTAGTTAAAAAAAATACTAGACACGTAAACAATGATGGGCTGCTGAAAAATATTAATACGATGAAAAATAAATATGAATCTAATATCTACTATAGATGGCATTTTCTCGCTTCTATAATATGTTGTAAATATCAACTGTTGCGTGTCAATAAACGCTAATGCTCTGTTGGCTCACATTTATCTGCATGTAACATAACAGATGTGGCAGCCGGCTCGGATCGAACACTAATAAAAGCGACATAACGTAGTAAAAGGTTGCTCTAAATTGCGTTGAGCATCCAGGATTTGCCACATTAGCCACTGAGAAACCCGTCCTTTCCGTTCAGCAGAGCTAACATTTCGTTGTGGTGCACTGTGTGCTGTACTGTGGTGTGTTCACAATGACAAATAATCACTCACTTTCACTTTCTGTACAAATACTAAATTGAGATATCATCGAATTGTATAAACTTACAGTACATACTGTATATGTTATAATGACGGAAAAAACATTCGAACATATTAACATACGTAAAGACTGTTTGTTGAAATTATCTCATACATTAACCAATACATAAATTACACTAAAACTATTTTTTACAACTTAAATATAAAATCCTTTATTTTTCAGCTCTTGCAGGCACTAAACAGCAGCGGCCGCATTGATCGGACTAGAATCCATTACGTTTGGTGCCTTCTTAATTGAAGGGCTCATATACACGGCCCAGTTGGTAAAGTAACGTCCCTGACACCTAATAAACGAGGAATCGAACCTCAAAGCTTTTGGTAATACGCTTGTAAACAGCCTGTAAACCGGACAAACACAGGGGACAGGGTTTTGAGATGATTGATTATTTAACCCTTCACCCAACTGCTAATCTGCCACGAAGCGGCGCTGCAGCTCAGAGAATATCGGAAAAATCAAACGTAAATACGTGCGAGCATTTCTCCAAAATGTGAGGATGATTTTATTGCTTAAATTCAGAATGTCCTTACACATACAACCCTTCTTCTGCGTAATAACGAATTAATTCATTGTGTTTGTAAGGTTCATTCCAGGGTTAATTTCAGCATGCTTATAACACTTCGCAAATTTGTTCAATATTTGACAGAAATAAATCAATAGTGATTAACAATCTGTATCATGAGAAAGTCATGGTAGATCAAATGTTTCTCTGGCAGAGATTTACATTTGTTGATGTTGTTAATGAAGCAATCTGTTGTTAATGAAGCAATCCCGTTTCTAATTTATGTTATGACATAACTACATCATTACTTGTATTCACAGTGTTCCTAACACGTTTTCACTGTAATAAACCAACTTTGTCTAAATGTCAATAGCAGCATTGACTGATTACTGTCTCACTTTTGCTTCAAGCTCTGCATATATATTTAAGTTCGCCCTTTATGATTTATGTAAGGCAATGAGGAGTAGCATTAAGACTGATGATGTAGAGAGACAGAAAAATTGTGTGCTCCTTCATCTGCAATTATCTAATCTGAGGTTATCACGATCATAGATCTGCTGATTATTCTCAGAAACTGCAGCCAACCAAACTGGTCAGGGGCTTTTTTCAATTTCTGCTAATTCCAAACTAACAGAAATCAAAATACTAAAAAAAACATTGGATAGTCATATATGTCTAAGAAGTGAAATATTCAGTCAGTTTATCAAAGCAGGAAGTCTTGGTAATTATCTGGATGTTAACACAAACATTTGAGGCAAATGACAAATGTCTTTTTGTCATGATTTAATTCATTCTTTGGATAAATGAAAAATTTCTAAATAAGTAATGATATTAAACTTTACAGAGCTAGAGTGAAAACGAGATTCAGTTCAGTTCTTTTTTAGATGCACAAACAAGTTCCTTCCTAACAGGATGTACGTGTGTTTGGTTATAGCAATGACAGTGTAATCAGATCAAAAATGTATTTTGAGTTCTATTTGGGTTTCAGAAGTTTACCTGCCTTCTAAAATTAACTTTTTCTTTTCTCAGTTACTCTAATCACATACGCAACACTGAAGAGTAATTGATTATTCTGTAAATAGCGTAACAATAAAAAAAGCTAAATATGCATTTCAGTTTATGGCACCTTTTCACAAAAATGTACACAATTTCCCAAAAAAGGTCATGCATTGAACTGGCATGAAAGTCACCTGAAAATGTTTTTTATGTGCTTACTCTGTGGTCTTTTTGAAGACAACCAAGCTGTAATTTACAGATAACTCGTTACTTTCATCGCTGGTGCTGCTTTCGCTGCTTTCGCTGCTGGTTATGCTGTCTTTCCGGTTTCCTGTAGGCCTTAATGCTTGGCTCTCTGTATCCTCAGTGTCCTCAGGTACATTCTCAGGTTCAATCACATTCACATAGTCCTGGTCCTTGTCTCTTGGCATATTTTCATAGTCATCTGCAGCAGAAACCTCTTTAATATTTTGGTAGTCTGTGCTTATATGGTTCGCTATAAACTTCGGGTTCTCAGGGTGAAGGTTAAAAGGTATATCCTCAAACTGAAAAAAAAAGAGTTCTGTTTAAAACTTGTCCCAATTTCTCTACAATTATCTTCTGGTACCAGAATTTTGCTTGTACAACAGCATTACAGTGTGCAACTACATATGGTTCGTACATAAGGTTTGTAATTAAAAATTAATAATTATGTTTCTCTTTTTGGCTTCTGCACCTGCCCCCCAGAGTGTCTGCCCATGGCCCTGATTGTTTAAAAATATATTCAGAGATCATTGCTATCTGTTCTGATTTTCCATGAGACAAATATGGTTTCAATCTGTAATATGTAATGTAATTTAATAACTCAAAACTACACGGCTGCCTTTTACTTCCACCTTCTTCCATGGTTTGTAACTAGCAAACCATTAAAAAACAAACAAGGATTTAGGTGTTAGACAAATAACAAAATGAAATTCACATGTAATGACTGTTATCAATTATTCTCATGAATCATGAATTGCTTTCTCACAGTCCCATGTGTTAATAGAGCGCACTTGACCTCTGCTTAATTTTCACGTTGACAAATAAATAATTAATACTAAGAATTTAACACTGTCTGAAATTACAGGTATTAGTATAATAATAATAATAATAATAATAATAATAATAATAATAATAATAATAATTTATTGAATATTGGTCTATAGTACAATTTAGTACTACAATTATTTGAGTACAGCTTCATCACCCACTTTGTGCCCCTTTGTTACTTGGTAAAAGATACAAGATCTTCCCTGCTTAAAGAGATTAATGAAAAATGAAGATTTGTGTACCTACCGAATGATCAGAGCTCTCTGAGCTTGTAGAAGATGAATCCTCAGCATCTGCAGATTTAAGAAAAGAAGCACACATTAAGGCAACACAAACAATAACAGAGGTTAATTCTTAGCAAACAAGGAGGCGAGATCCTTACCATGAATTTCTTGACTGTGAGTAAAGTAGTTGTTGTTAATATTTATTGGGTGGTTGTTATGTCTGTGTTCATTCATGTGAAAGGTGCCCTCCCCAAAGTTGTGTGCGCGATCTGAATTCTCCCCTTTAAAAAAGTTTACGTTTATTTTTGAAGGCATCTCATGACACCAGCATTATTAATAATGATTTATAATATCATTTACTCACCACCTGAACTCTTCCTGTATTTTTTCAGTAACATGATCAGTAGAGTAATGGCGATGACAATAAGGAGACATATGATGCCGAGCAGAACAGGACTCAAGCTGAAACAAGGACAATACAAAAAGGGATTTCTCAAGCCTCCTTGGTCTAAAATTAATGAACATAGTCTTAACGACAATTACACCATTCTGCTACTATGCTGCCTCGACTGAATAAATTATGATCATTTGTCTCACCCGAGGCTGTTGTTTTTGTTGTTGTTGTTTTCGTTGGACCCTTTCTTTATCATAGTGGTCTTACTTTTCATTGTTGTGTACTTTGTGGTGGGCTTCCTCGTCACATCTGTGGCTGTTGGAGATACCTGTTGCTCTTGAAGACAAGTTTCCCAATGTTGGTTAAATTTTGCTGAGACATAAACGATATAATACTAGGCAATTATTTAATAAAAATGAAAGACAATGTACCTCCTACTGAAAGTGTGACGTCTGCAGTGACAGTGACAAGTTGAGAACTCCAGTATTGGTAAACACAGCGGTACAATCCAGAATCACTGACTGTAAGATTTTGAATGGTAACTTCAAAATAGCTCTGTTCATCTTTAAGAGTGAATTTTCCCCCAAGGCCCAGAGCCGAGTTGCTGACTAAATTACTGCATGTTCCTTCAAAGTCCACCTTACACCAGGATTTTAAAGGAGAAAGGTATTGAAGAAGATATGTGTTACAGCGTATTCTTGCAGTCTCCCCAGGAATATGAGTCACGACATATTGTGGTGTTGTCAATCCCACCATCAGTTTCACAGGGTCACTAGACAACGGCCCATCAAGCCCAGACACTTTACATGTGTAAATGTTTCCATTATCATCCATTTTTAGGCGGTTTATTGAAAGGACAAGTTCAGACCTAGAACGATCATCCACTTGTTCACTGTTTCCAAGACATTGTCGATTGGTTGCACTATTAAAACATTCCCAGGTCTTGTTTTCATTAATGTATTTATATTTATATTTGCATGCAATTTTTGCTGGTTGTCCTGGCATCACATTGACAGTCAAAGGCACGCTGAGGTCATTTTGGCCCTGAAGTACCTGTAGGTCAATGGTTTTTACTGCATAGTCCCATCCATTAAGTAAACACCTGTAATTTCCACTGTCTTCAGGCCTTAGCTGTCGAATTTCCAGATAAGTTGTATACTGTTTTTCAACAATATGAATCCTTTTGTCTGATTCATGCAGAGGAAGCTTCTTGCAGAGATTATCCTGGCTTTTATGACACCATGTCTTACTTTGGTGCATATATCGACATGACATCACGATCGATCCTCCTATTTCCCCAAACATGACGAATGGACCTTTTGCTGAATATTGAGATATTTACAAAGAAATATTTAGAAAATGCAGAATACAACTGACTAAAACACTCCTCATAGACTCAAGGCCAGAGTGATAGGGTATATTTTTACATTTCGAAATCCTTGTCATTTAAATGATGTGTAAAATTCAATGTCTTTACTACTCTTTTGCTGAACAAAACATAATAGAGACTTTGTCAGTCTTGTTAACCCTTTAACGTTCAGCACGACTGTTTGGTAGAGCACATTTTGAGTGACGATATCTCAGTGAATAATGTGTTGATCTTAACTCAACCTCAATCGTTTGGTAGAGGCCTATATCTAAAAAAAACTGTAGGGTCTGTTTAAAAATAAAAAAATAATTCTTGTTATTGTTGTCCTAAGTAAATGAAAAATGCAAAGAAAATTTTTTTCATTGTTTTTTTCTTATTGTGGACCTTAAAGGGTTAACACTCAAAAAACATCATTTGTTAATGTTACAGTGTCCGTAAACACATCATTTCTTCATTTCTTTTAATGTGTGTGTGTCTGTTCCTTTTTGTCAGTGGTTAAAAGATTGACTTACCTTGTAGCACCTTAAGATAAAAAGCCTCCACCCATGTATTGTCATTCCCGCAGTAGTACCACCCTGAATCTCCATAATATACAGCAAATGTGATAAGCCAATAGTTTTCAAACAAATTGTTCGTTTTGGCTAAATAGTTAATTAGACAGTCCCTGCAACATTTACGATAAAAACACTTTTTAACAGTAGGCTCTGTTGAAGACCAGCAGTAGAATGATACTGAGCCACCATCATTCTGACTAATTGACTGTGTTCCGGTAGCTGGGCCTGGAATAAAATACATAAGAGCAGAATTATTTTAAGCAAATAAAAAGTTATAAAATACATCAATAAACTATATCAATTATTTTTAATTTGTTTATTTATTTGCATTTTCATTATTATAAGACTTACAGAACGCTTTAATAGACTTATTTTAGTTTATTAGTGCCAGTGTATTATTCTGCTAAAGTGCGAGCTGCAGTTAAAGATTTTCTGTTGATCTAATTTTTTAAAATTAAAATTCAAAAATGCAAAAACTACACAGTATCCTGCTCAAGGAAGCAACAAATTTAAAAAAAACAAAACTGAATTAACACTTTATATTTCTGTGTTTAATTATTTCAATTAATTCAAAGTAAACTGTAGATGTTAATGCAAAAAAAATCAACTCATTATGCCTTACCTGAGAGTAGACTCAGTAAATTTAGGCTGAACTGGATTATTAAGATGGGTTTCATATTAACTCATCTAGCTTTAGGAAAGCAAAATTTGCTCAAAAACCTTCTTTAATTTACAGTAAATGAATCTTTAACAAATATAAAAGCTCATAAACGGAGACATTTGGCACCACGCAGCTCAGTGTGATGCAGTGGAAACTTGTGGTGAGGCGTCCTCTCTTTTAACGGAAGAGTCTATAGTTTAGTCAGACAGATTAGCTCTTGGCCGAGTTGTTTCAAAGTAAACATGCTTTTTTTGATTAAAATTGAGGAATTTATTAATAACACAAATACAAAGATGCTACCACCAGAAGATTACATAACTCTACGTCAATTATTATACTACTATAAATAACACAACAACTAGTGTACATATGTACAGGACCCGAAGACGACGAGGCAAGAGAAATACCAAAATCACATTGGACATTTTTTTCAGACTTAATTGCTTTCATTTCCCATAGCGAAGACCAAACGAGTTGAGATTATAGGATGCAAGGTTGTGCCTCTTGAACTCAGTATGAGGCATTTCCAGGTACCACCACCACACACTTCTGGGGAAACTTGATCTTAGAGGTGGGCTGGAATTGTCCAGGGGTAGGTGGAGGTTTTCCCGTTTGGAGACCAGCACTTTTGGAGTGGGGAACGCACCAATGCCTTGTAAAAATCGCAGTGCTGCCTCCTTAGGGGTCTCATCTGCAGAAATGGGAAGAGGGCTGTTATATATTTGACTGTCTGACGGGTAACAAAGAGTACCCTTAAAAGTAATGTCAGAAGCAAATGCATCAGTAAAGTCCTTAAGAACTAATGACATATTTTCATGATTACACTTGTTTATTTATTTATTTTTTAATCATCTGAATTCACTACAATGTTTCTGCTTTGCTGATGTAAACTAGACCATTACAGATTTTTTAAAGTATGATTTCTGTGTTATTTTAACTTGGGCTTTGATGAAGAAACGGGACTACATGTTTGTGTTGGGTGAATACCTTCGCTATAATATGCTACAGGCCTTGTGGGGAAGTTCTCTCCAAGCGTCAGCAGTAACATGAGTATTATAGACGACAGCAGCATTTCCAAAAAATTACACCAGCACACTGAAGTGAAATATATCTGCAAAATGAGGAAACAATAACCATACCATGATGTAAAGTAAATGAGAACCAGACATGCACACACCATGTTTAAAATTTTTTCTTATTCTATTTATTGATTAGAGATATTTTTAGACATATATTGATTGGAATATTTTGATTTTTTCTTTGGGAGTTTCCTGTCATAAATATGAATATGTTCACAAACAAACACACATGCACACACTTCAAAAAACACCAGAAACCATCAAAGGTATCTGACGTCAGCCCTTCCTGCTGTGGCTAAGCCAATCTGATTTTAGAATGTGATCTCAAAAACGAAAAGGTTACTAAAGGGATATGATAAAAGGTGGATTTTAAAGCTTTAAAAACTATTTTTAACAATGACAATTAATACCAAACATATTAGCTATCAAAACAGGATCAGAATTCTTCAGACTCTCCATTTAATCGATCTGCTCTCAAGTAATGAATCAATAATAAATGTTACACTAATTCTATTACTAGTGATTCTATTACATTTATCCCAAACCCTGAGTTTCAATGACTGAATTAATGGATAAAATAAAAAGGCAAAATTTTGAGGCTGCTTTTCTGGTTAGATTCTGTTTACGCTGCCACAACACCATTAAATGTAAGCAAATAAAGAGTGAATAACTCACCTGTATATAAATCTCCAGATCCAGGTGTGGTCAAAACCCAGATCTAATGCAATATCCCCCACTGGCCACTCTTTATAGTCCAAAAGCTCCTGCGTCACGGCCTCTCAGCAGGCCATGAAACCTCAATAACCCTCCCTCTGTCTCTCCCGTCTGATCTGACCCCAGACACACCGCGACGCTGGTCAGTCATTCAGAGGGAAGAGTACAGTCATAGAGTCACCTGTAAGGAATTCAACATCTAGCCCTAGTTCTACTTAGTACCAATAAATTAGATTCTATTTAAAGATTTAAAAAGGTTTTGCTTATGAATGAAAAGCAATATTCTGATGACGATGAACTCGAGATACTCTGCAGGGCCTCGTCCTGAGACTGAAATGATCAAATGTAAGCAACTCAGAGGATAATCTGTCTTGACTTAAGTATCCCATTATCAAAAAATTGAATAAAAAAATAATTAGTATGTTCTACTCACGCATATATGACCTGTTACAACACAGAAGGGTAAAGCCCAGAAAAGCTGCTTTTCTTAATTGATTGTTCAAATTATACTGCTGATGTTAATCAATCATGTCATCAAATGCATTTCAGAGGAACCAGGTCTTGATTAGGAAGGCTGTGAAAAAAATGTTGTGCATTGAACAGCTTTATACAGTTATTACGGTGTAAATCCAGTGGTATTGCTTGTTTATTGTAGGAATTCTGGACATAGCAAAAACATTTATAACGTGTGGTGTTTCAAGAATTTAAAGGAAGTGTTTCGTTATTGCAACCACTATAAAATGCAAAACGAAGCATTTTTTAAATAAGATAATAGACTTTAAATGATGAAAGATATGATACAACACATACCATACATTAATCTTTCACATTCACTCACACACACAAACACTCTTGAAAGGAAAAAGCATGCTTTTGGCAGCGGAAATTGTGCTTTCATTGCTCGATAAGGTTTTGGTTTTTACATTTGATTCAGGGTTAGTGCCACCCCCTCGTTCGATGTTTATATCCTGCGATGTTGTCCCACCTGCTTTCACACCATCGAAGAGCTGCCTCTGAAATTAAATAGCTGTGAAGACAGAAGCAGGAAGAACAGACATCACTACTGTTAAACATGCAACCCTGCTGTGTCAAAAATATGATCTCATAGTCATAGTCTGCTTACTGTAGAGAGGAAGGGCATGTTCAAGACTGTTCCAAGGAAACTAAATGCTACCGGGAAGAAGGACCTGGAGTAGAGTAGAACATTGTAAATATATGTAATCCAATCTTTTCATAGTCATAATATGACACAATAGTTCAAGAAGTAAACTGCAATTCCAATAAACACACTTCAGTAAGTGAAAGTGAGTGATTATTTGTCATTGTGAACACACCACAGCACAGCACACAGTGCACCACAACCAAATGTGACCTCTGCATTTAACCCATCCGTGAAGGAGCAGTGGGCAGCTAACAAGCACCCGGGGCGCAGTGCTTGGGGTCGGTACCTTGCTCACGAGTACCTCAGTGGTAACTTTACCGGCCCTGGATTTGAACCTGCGACCTTCTGATCACGGGGCAAACACCCAACCGTTACGCCACCAACTGCAACTGAGTTTTCACAATTCACATTTATTTTGTAATACTCAAAGTCAAAGTAAACTTTGTCATCTCTGCTATATACTGTACAGATATACAGAGAGACGAGACGACGTGGCTCCAGTTTTTACAGCGCAGTAGGAAATAGGGAACAAAGAATAAATAAGGCACATGGAATAAACAATATATAAAATACAAATACAAAATATACAAATAAATACAAAATTAATACAAAATATACATGTTAAACTAGACATGGAATATTAAATATAACTTTAAACTACAACTAGAAATAGAGATAGAGGTAGATAGGGAGACAGTTTGGATGCAGTATTACCCACAAAGATGGAAATTGACTTTTACACTGGATGTGCAAGAGGTTAGAACTGTTATAATATGAAAAAAAATCTATATCCGGTCTATTTATACATTCAATGTTCAATATTTGTGCCAAATTCATGCGAGATGACTGAGTAAGATTTTGGGGAGCATGCTGTCATACTGCATGAAGGCCTTTGGCTAATGAAAAATACTCACTTAAACAGAAGCACAAAGCCATAGCTCTCCACCAGCATGCCGAGGCGTGACCAACGGAGCAGCACCAAAGCCACTCCCCCAAGGAAGAAGGAAGAGCCTTTGAGCTTCTCTCTCTGGAAGAAGAACTGAGCAGTTCTCTTCAGGCCAATGATGACAGCCAGACCGGTGAGGAAGAGGATCTAAGAGGGGTCACAAGTCACTGTTTCAATTCGGTTTACAAAGCAAAAACCTACAGTATGTATATATTTTTCTTCAGCTACATTGTCATTCCATTCCATCAATGCAATCATAACACAGTAAAATAACCAGCGAACAATGTGCACTACTAAAGGTGTTAAAGTTGCCATGTAGCATTAATATGACATCATTTTGTGTGATACATGCATTATAGGTTTATTGGTTACACGAAGTGTGAACGTGAGTGCGTGAGCCCTGCGGTATGTAATTGGCTCCTGCCCAGGGTTTGTCCCTGCCTTATATATAGTTATATACACTACCAGTCAAAAGTTTGGACACAGCTTCCCATTCAATGTTTTATTCTTTATTATCATGACTATTGACGTTGTAGATTCTCACTGAAGACATTATGAATGAACACATATAGAATTCTGTAGTAAACAAAAAGTGTGAAATAACCCAGAACATGTTGTATATCTAGATTCTTGAAAATAACCACCCTTTGCTTTGATCACTGCTTTGCACACTCTTGGCATTCTCTCGATGAGCTTCATGAGGTAGTCACCTGAAATGGTTTTCCAACAGTCTTGAAGGAGTTCTCAGAGATGCTGAGCACTTGTTGGTCCTTTTGCCTTCACTCTGCGGTCCATCTTGATCGGGTTTGGTCAGCTGACTGTGGAGGCCAGGCCATGTGGCGCAGCGCTCCATCACTCTCCTTCTTGGCCAAATAGCCCTTACACAGTTCATTCATAGTTTTGATGCCTTTAGTGAGAATCTACAATGTAAATAGTAATGAAAATAAAGAAAAAACATTGAATGGGAAGGTGTGTCCAAACTTTTGACTGGTAGTGTACAACTGTTGTAAGAAGGTTACATACAGTACTTCGAACCTTTTCTGTACAACATAACATTTCACTGGTCAATTTAAAGTTTTTGGTTCATAAAATTGGAAATTATATCTATAAGGGCTATTTTAATTCATTACATCATTAAGCAGACACTCCAATCCAAACCGACTCACATTTCCTAATTACGGAGACAGTCTCTCTGGACAACTCAGGGTTAAAGGTCTTGCTCAGGGTTGCAGTTTATTCTCTCATATGATTTGAACCCCTGAACTTCTGGTCACCCAAACAAGATTTCGATCGCTCAGACCACTGCGCTACCACCACCCCAAAAACCACTTAGATGACTGATTCAGTGAAATTGAAAGTGATCAAGTTAGTGATCATGACTAGAAAGGGGTGACAGCTTCTCTCTGCCAGTGTAAGAACTCACTTGATTAACCAGATCAGAATGATGAGAACGTCCAGGATGATTTCAAAAAGCAGGAGATGGATTCCAAATCCATCAGTTCGAACCATTTTATGTAAGTACAAGTTAAAGGGAGGTATCAAACCATTTATCCACATCATTTAACCTCAACAACGCTGTGTCAGCTCTGGCATTGCACAGAGTGGATGAAATAATGAAGGAAGAATACCTCTGAATTTTTCAGCGTAACCTCAAATCATCACCTAGACGTCTGAAACTTGGACACAAACGTGTGTTCCATAAGAACGGAGATTGTGGAATGGATAAAGCAGGCTAACATTAAGCATTCAGAATTGTATTCCTCAAGTACTGACCTGAGCCCTATTGAAGTTTTTTGCAGTCATTTAGCCAGCAGAGTGGACCGATATCTAGATGGAATTCTGCTAGAACCTTATGTATGACTGTATGGACATATGGATGGATGGATGGATGGATGGATGGATGGATGGATGGATGGATGGAAGAAATCTCTGACATGCGTTTCCATCCTGTCACACGTCTAAAATATTCATTAAACCGACTTCAGCCCTAATTCTAGTCCTAACTTCAATAACTGTCTCTAGTACTGCTTACATTTATAACAGCACTGACAGATAGATTTCCGTATACGCAGTGTCACTTTATAAATTGTGTGGATGGGATTTTCAGTTAAAGTGGCTACAGTAAGCATATGAAGTTACTTACACTAATTATTGATACGTACAACACATTCAATATGATGGTTTGGTCAACCAGTTACTTTTGATTATTACTTATGTGACACTTCTGAAAGCTGATAAAATCCACTGACTGTATTTAACTGATCTAGTTATATTTTTTGACATGGTGACTCATGATCCCTTCTCGTCAGAACACGTGGGAGGTGTGTTTTTAGGGAGAGATAAAGAGTACTTACATTACCGAATGCCATTAGGACGGAGTCAAAGTACAGCAGGACTCCAAACATTATAAAGAATATACCAAATCCTGATATACCCACACCGAGCTCTATGGACCAGAAGCAAGAGAGGAGGGGGGAAAAAAACAATGTATCCAAAGCATAGCGTTAATTTTCATTGATTAATTCATAAAGTAGATTCAGTTTCATTTCACATTTGTCACCAGAATAGTATTTCTATAAATGAAACTGAAAGCACTAGTCACTTTAAACTTGACATTTTTAGAGAAACTACATAATCCCTCTGTTAGTATCAGCACTTTTTATGCATGGTGTTGACTGACCTTGGCTTAGTGGATCATAAATTATAACTGAAAGTTGTTAATAAAGGTAATTAAAACAGTTCTATTACAGATATCAAGTCTATCACATCAAGGTGAAGAAGATGAAGACTCTTACTTGCTTTAAAAGTTATTTGGAATAAATGATTTTAAACACATTGAACTACTTCATGGACACTTGATTCTCACAACCTAATTCTTCTTGAAAACGATAGCAGCTTGTCGTGTATTGGTAGAGGAGAAACAAAACCTCATCTAAAGAACCAAAAGCATCTTTGAGCTACTCAATGCTACACCACAATTCCTCCCAAACACACTAGCAACTCACATCATGGCCTCCCATTACAGTAAATCATTGGGTTAAATGAAGACACTCACTCTGAAACTCTGTGACTGCCACCATGATGTTTCTCCGCTGCTCATCCGCTCGATTTGTTCAACTCTGCATCGTCCCTTGACCGACCCTACCATGTAAGCCTGACCTTTGATTCCTGATGTCACAGCAAACTCTTTAAACATTAACCTGCCCACAGTGTACTGATGAAAAAAAGAAATGGCTTTGCCATGGGGCCAATCAACCTTTTAGAAACCTTACGATCAGCACAACATCAGTGACACAAGCTCTTGATCACAATATAGAAATACTGTTAGATCGGTATCAGGGGATCTGTTCTCAGGAACAATTTCTGCTCATTCTTGGCGCTCATGGCGATGTTGTTGATGATACTGCTGTTTTACTCCCGTTATTGTTGTGAGAGAAATTTTCAAAAGCAAGCAATGTTGTTTTTGGAAGATATCCTGGCATCTGACCGCAGCATTTTTCGGGCCTGTAAGCAGCACCATTAAGAGCCTGGTTGAATGCGCGTAGAGGGTCACATGACAAGACTTTGGTCGTCTTCCATTTGCTTTTCATGGAAACATCTCAGCATGGCACTTCGCTCCAAATTACGGAGGACAATGCGTCCGAGACACTGATGCTCTTTGCGGTGAAAGTGCAAAACATAAATAAGAGAAAATGTGTACGCTTCTAAAGATTTTTGCAAGCCTCTGACCACCCTGCTATCATTTCGAAAGTCAACAGCATGTGAAGGTGTCTTCGGGAAGACTGGGTTCCCAGGGCGTGAATCGCCAAGCCACAGACACCACCACCATAGCAGGACCTTAACAAAGACAGCAAATGCCTCCAAAATCCACATTCCATCACAATTCTACTGCAGTCATTTGCATTGAATGAAGCCAGTTTGCCCCGAAACGGAACAGATAATATGATTGGACTTCCTCTACGAATGAATTTGAAAAAATGCTAACTGTACTTACCACATACCTAGAAGAAAGAGTCATTTAGGTTGTGAAAAATCAGCGATCTCTTGTGGTGACCATTGTACTTAGTTTGGGGCGCTTAGCCCTCTAAGCCGGAAGTGCCCAAACTCCCTGACTGCGAACCTGCAGCTAGTCGACTCCCTGGTGACTGTGCTAACATCTGGAGGCGCAGCTCTAGTTCTACAATCTTCTCTGTCAGAGCTCCTACCATCTTACATCTTTTACAGATAAAGTTATCACTATTAAAACTATCACTGCTGACGGAGGAACTAAAGCTAAACATTCTGCACTCGCTACAAAAATGATCAAACGATCATCGTTGGGCAGCTTACTTACAACCCAACATTACTTATGCTGTTGCTTGTTGCGTAGATTCGTTCAAAGGTTGCAGTCGGTTTTTGCGTCTCAGTCTTTACCGCGGTTAGTGTTGCCAACTCTCACGTATCTGAAGTGACACTCACGCATTACGCGTCAATCTCACGCTCAAGCAAGAAACCTCATGCCAAATCTAGCCATTAATATATATATTTTTAATTGTTCACGCATATGCTGAGTTGATCACTAGACTAGACAAGAAACTAACGTCCGAATCATTAGAAACATGCTCTAGTCTAAAATGGGCTCTAATCTCCTAACTAGACCACTGCATTTATTGGCTGCAGGCAATCTGTCTCATGCACTTTTCTCTGACTGTTGATTTGCTGAAACATTTGCTGTCATCACGTCAGTTACGAGAGCAAGTAGGACGGAGGTGAAGGTTCGGTGTCAAATTGACGATTATTAACGTAAGAAAAACATCCCCAAAACAATTATGTGTAGTCACAATATAGATACGCACTCAACTGTTTAGGGGTTAGGCTAACGCCCTGACGCTTGGACATCCGAAAATTGAAAATCTCGCTCCTGCCGGTCAGAGTAAGACTAAGTTTTAAGTTTTAATCCCTGATTAAATGGCTTAAATCGCTTCGTGTAGGGGGAGGGGATTTCCATAGAAAAGTTATGGACAGAGGGAGCACTATAAGCTTGGCAAGTCTCTCGCGGAGAATCATGAAAAGCTGCACCAAGCAAAATCTAATAGACAGTTAGTCTCTTCGATTTAAAAGTTTGTAGTAGAAATCAGTCGAATTTAAATGCAATTAGAATTTGAGGAGAGAAAGGGTTGGGGCGCCAAACCCGCGTGGCCTTCACGCAAAAACTAGCAAGAGCAGGAAGCGACGTGACATGAAGCAAGAATGGAGGAAAGCAAGACACACACCTTGTTTGTTAAGCCACATTTGTTAAGGCTCATGAAATCGTTACTTATCAAACAGAACGACTCTAGACAGAGCTGTGATGTTATCATTTTAGTTACAAACTGTACAGTAAGTTTACAAGTTGTATGGTTTTGACGACACCAAGAATTAGGGAAAAATAGACAGAAAACACCCTTGAATACATTCACTTTATTGCATGAGGGTATTCCTAAAGCAAGCATATTGACTGTTTTGATTTGCATAGATCAAGCACTTTTTTCTGTTTTTTTTATTCCTCAAAGTAGCAACAGCAACTGTTAATATGAAGATTCAATTTGGTTTGAAAATATGTACACAGACCACTGTTTAGTCCTTGTTAGTTGTATATGCTACATTATTGTTTTTACATTTTTTTTTAATCAAAGATTAGACATCTCCTTTCTGAATGTTTTGCATTTCTCAGCTTCATCCAGTTCCATAAAAAATAAAGTTTATTTAAAAAATCATCCATTAAACCAAGGCCTTTCAAAACAATGCATTACAGTAACAAAATAAAGGTGTGCCAGCCTTAATCCCCGGTGCCATGAAAAATGCAAAACACCCGTAGTTCTCTGTTAGAAATTGAATCGAGCCGACTTAATTTCATCATCAAATATCCAAGCGCTTAGAAAAAATATGTACTGCATCCTGTTAAAGTTACATTTTCCATTCTTTAAAACGATAAAAAATAGAATTTCTGCTTCTGCCCTGGCACTGTTTTCCCTTTGCAGAACCAACAGTCCAATTCCGGGACGTGTACTCAACTTTGTTGCGACTATCCAATCATGTAGCTTGATTCAGTTATCTCACGATGCAAAAGGATCAGCGGATGCCAACACGTTGAAAGAGATGAGAGAAAAACACAGTTTTCCGAAACGTGGCGCTATGAAAGTGCTGTACACAAACTTAAACCGGAGTTTGCTCTTCTACTCAAGGTTAATGTGGTGTGAATAAACATCTGAATGTCAACTTTCGTGCGTTGTCAGCTGCAATGACGCCTTTAGGAAGAGTGCCTCTTTACACCGATACTAGTGACGGACTGATGTTCCTTAATGTTTAAAGACAACCACAATGCCAAAAAACTACAGAAGCTGATAGAGGACATATTTCAATATTATTTGTCTATTTGTTATCTCAAGATTGCGTTATTCGTTATTCGGGGCAGTCATTAGCGTAACAGTTAGGGCGTTAGCCTCGTGATCGGTTTGAATCCAGGATCAGTAAAGTTACCACTGAGGTACTCGAGCAAGGTACTGTCCCCAAGCACTGCTCTCCGGGCGCTGCCCTTGTTAACTGGCCACTTCACAGATGGGTCAAATGCAGAGGTCACATTTCACTGTGGTGCACCGTGTCCGGTGTTCACATTGACCAATAATCACTCACTTTCACTTATTTTTCTCATCATCTTGGCATAACGAAAGTGGTTTTCTTGAGATACTTTTTTTTTCGTCCATGATCACGCTGTTTTAGTCTTTTGAGTTTACTTTGATCATGGACTGTCACAAGTTGAAACTGCATCCACTTATGCAGTATGTCTATCAGTGCTGGAAAATTATCCATCACTTGAGATATTTTCTAGACATTTTTCAGATTTTCTGTCAGGGAAAACGACTTTCATTATTTTTCTACAAGAAACTAGAACAACAAATAGAAGAATAACTATTAACGCTGTCCTCTACTGACTTCGGTAAACAGCACTGGATACCCCATCGGTTCCTAAAGCGAAGTTCGAAATTTGTGGATGGATTTGGCAAATCATTCCTTAGTTACGATACGCTATAATCAAGCTGCTTGATTGCGTAGATCAAAGGTCGGCAATAGAAAAATAATCCTTTCTTTATAGTTCTGCGCCAAATATGTCAATATAGCAATATTTACACCACAAATATCCTGCCTAAGCACGCAAAAGACATAGCCTAATGAAAAAATTACCCAGCGGTACAGTGTTACGCTACTGGGCATCATATCCACGGGGTCTAGGAGCTACATCACTTTTTTTTTAACACCGCCGCCCACCATCCAAATAAAAATTTAAAAAATTATTAGCTAGCAGACCAACATCTCTAAGGGCACTTCTTGTCAACTCGTACTCTACAGTCTACTAATTATGAATCAACGTATCCCTTTATTTGACCCACAGACGCTTTTGCAGGTACCATTTTTGGTCAACTAAAGTCCTAGCAGTGACAGCACTATGAGGGACCGCATGGCTTTGAGTACAAATCAATATATATTTATATATATGAACATTTGTATTAGATATATACCGTTTATATATGTATATTTGTTGTATTTATTGATCC
This sequence comes from Distichodus sexfasciatus, assembly GCA_032718565.1. Taxonomy (NCBI): domain Eukaryota; kingdom Metazoa; phylum Chordata; class Actinopteri; order Characiformes; family Distichodontidae; genus Distichodus; species Distichodus sexfasciatus. The sequence goes on from JAVGVS010000184.1 coordinate 79,369, forward strand.
AGTAGATTCAGACACTGTGGTGCTAACGGTGCTAGGACGGTCCAGACGTTGGCCGATTGCCATCTAGTTCCCAGCAAGCCCTATTTCTGAGTGAGGAGGGGATGGGAGGGGTGGGAAATGGGCTAAAAGAAGTCACAGTGAGTCTGTTTTTAGCTGGGCTCCACCTCCTGCGAAGAACAGACAAGGAAAACTAAGGCGTAAGGTCCACGCTTTCCTTGAATTCCCATTCTCGTTTGTCTTTTCGTTGTGGTCGCCTCGATCCGGGTTGAAGACGGCCACCTCGAATGCATTGGGGTTGTTCCAAACCCCAACAGGAGTCATGAGAGCATTTATGCAAGTCTGGACGCAAGTCTTTAGCCTCTCAGGTCGCAACGTGCCGATGAGTCGGTCTACTCGACTTCCTGTAGTCCTTGGTCTGGTTCTGCTACTTGCTGTGTCATGCCTCGTCTCAACCTCCTGACCCTCTTGGGGCGTTTTGCTTTCTCACGCTCACCTTTCCGCCCACTAGCTGGGATTACGGTTGTGGTATTGTGTCTCCAACTTTTGTACTTGCGTCTCCGATCTCCCACCTGCAGTTTCCGCCCTGAGCTCCCGAAACCAACCGTGTCCGTTCTTGTGTCAACGTACAAAGTCTGTGTAAACATTTTTCAGGTCCGTCTTTTCTGGCTAGTTTTGTAGCTTTTGTTGTGTGACTGCTCACCCTCTGGGACAGCCCTGCTGTGTGTCAAGCTCCTCTGACGAGGGCTTGCTAGAGGGAGAAGTGTGTGAGGTCCTGTGTGAGCTATATTGAGGCCAATTGTGAAGGAGAGCTACCTCGTTCATGTCGCATCCTTGCGTCCAAATAGCCTCCAAACGCCAAGTAATATTTCCTCCTCCTCGTCCTTCATGTTGGAAACTGAAGCAAAATAGACTGTTTAGAGGGGCGATGGAACAAAATAGGTCAGGCGTCTTACGCTGGCCGTCGCTTCTCCTTGTTGGTTCTCAAAAGGGTTCACCGTCAAACTTGACGGCTGCCAGAGCTTGAGCTGAAAATGGTTAGGAGAAGACAAGAGATCATGAGAATTTATATTGATGGACTTGTGAATCTTGTCACAATACCAAAAAACACGCCGAACCAAAAGTGGATGGCGGAAAAATACAGCTCCGGGACTTTTATGACATTGCTCAAAACCAAGCCTCCTCATTTTAAGATCAATGTCACATTTCCTGGTTCCTAACGTTATAATCAGTGAAGCAATGTACTTTCACCTCCTGTTTCAGACACAATGGCCGCCTCCTTTCGCCAGTGTTTTTTGTAGCGTACCTGGCTGCTCTACTTCAAAACAACGGCACCCTTACCTCAGCTTTCTCGATGAAGATGAAAACCTACGGAAAACCTGGGTGAGGTTAATCATAAGGGACGAGGGTCCGTCACTTAATAGCTATACTTTGTGGCAACACTTACGTCTGCACCTTACACTTTGACAGTGAACTTCTTTATGTATCCAAGAGTGGTAGAAAACGTCTCAAACCTGGTGCTACACTGCAGAGATGTTCTTGGAATAACTACGGGGAGGTTCAGGTCTCTCGACAGTCGGTTTCCGACCGGGCCAGTGCTCATCTTGAGGGTGCGTCTAACGTTAGCGTTAACATTAGCGAAGGTTCTGCTGAGGAAGAAGTAGGTACCCTTAAGGTTATGTTACGTTGAAAATCTCCGCGGTGTAGTTTTCTACCGCTCTTGGGTACAGAAAGAAGCTCACTGTCAAAGTGTAAGGTGCAGACGTAAGTCTTGGCACAAAGTATAGCTAGTAAATGACCGACCCTCATCCCTTCCGATTAACCTCACCCAGGTTTTCCGTAGGTTTTCATCTTCATCGTGAAAGGTTGTTTTGAAGTAGAGCAGCCAGGTACGCTACAAAAACACTGGCGAGAGGAGATGGCCATTGCGTCCGAACCGGCTGACGTAAACAGGAAGTGACGGTACATTGCTTCACTGATTATAATGCTCGGAACCGGGAAGTGTGACAAAAGCACATTGTAACTCATGGTTAAGAGGACGATGGAACAGTGTTTTAGGGAGTCTGTAATCATTTCCTGAGTCAGACCATTAGATTTTATTCCCGAATAAAATCTCTCATATTGCACCCTCATATTGGCCTCTGAATATAAAAATACATAACTACGCTGTCACTAAACAAAGAAACAGAAGACGTAAATGGACTTTGACTTTGCAAACCTTGCAGAAGAAGAGTAATTTAAGAGACAGCCAGAGCTGCTTCAAATGTATTTCTTTTCTGTCAAACTGTATGCCCTAAAATCAAACGCTTAATAAAGCAGATTGGTGAAATTTGATGAAATTGGATTAGTCTCGCTCTCCTTTTTTCCAGCCACCGTAGCCTTCTGTTTATTTTTCTTTGTAAATTCGCTCACAGTCTGGCTCCTACATGCCAAACCCTTTTGTGGTAGATTTGCTTTAATATCATCCAGTTTTGCCAGAGTGCTTGGACTTGAGTAACGGCAAAGCGATGCTTGGTTTCCTTTTCTTTTTTCGTTCAAATGTGCTGGAAGTGAAAACTGGTGAGAGAAGTGAGCTCTACCGCAAGTCAAAAGAAGAGGAAAGCAAGGCCGAGAGCACTGTGAGGAAGATTGGGGAAAGGGAAGTGAGAAAAAAAAAAAAGGGTGGGAGGGGCTTTCGTGTTGGTGGGCGGAACTCACCTGCACACATTCACACCTTCATGATGTGGGAGGAGTCAGAGAAGTCAGCAGAAGGGGGAGGGCGCCCGGTTTGGTCAGGGGAGGCCCGGGGGGCTGGGGGCGGTCTGGGCTCTAAGCAGTGGAGCGGAATGATGGAAAACTAGACATTACAAAAGAAAAAATCAAACCAAAAATTGAACATAAACAAAAGGTGAAAGCAGCGTGGACCTGAGTGGAATAAGAAAGACGTTCTAGCCCCGAACTAAAAAAAAAAAGAACCGGGACCTAACACAAAACTATAGGGCCACTGTCACGTCTGGAGAATGTCAGAGTGAGAGTTAATTAACGAATCTTTGTAGGTGAATGATGAGGTTGAATGAGAAAAATGCAAGCGAAAAGCAGCAATAAGGCAACAGAATGAGGTGCTTCTCTCCATTTCTTTTCTTTCTGGTATGTTAATGGTTGATCATGGTTGTATTTAGGGTCTTAGATGGGTTTTATAGTCTATGACTGTCGTATATGACTTCATGGAAGACAAGGGAGATCAATAGCTTGAGAAAATTCACTTTTATATCTGTAATGTTACTCCAGCAGTTTGGTTAAGAAAAATATTTCGAATTTGGTTGTGAAATTCAGTTTGGTATGGGCATTGGCAGTTCAGAGCAGTGGTTTTGCTGAAATCCTGCACAAAAATACTATAATCATAGAATGGATATCTTCAAGATTTTAACAATACTACTTCTCTTACTTGATACTCTTTCGTATTGGTCTGGAACTATCAATTATTCTGTATATCGACATATCTATATTTTTGGAGAAAAGCGTTTACATACATGCATGTTACAGACAAGTCCTTGCTTTCACTCACCACTTCTAATAAAAATGATGTTTTTGCTGGACTTTTTCCTGACAGCAACGTTAACTTGTTTGCAGCCTCGGAATCACTGAGTGATCGGAAACTCAAAATCGTAATTTAAAAACAGTTCAGATGACATAGGTGACCATCTTAAACTGACCGTTTCAGACTGAGTTTAGGAATGAAGGCACCCACAGCAGTCAGCTTGACAACTATTACTTTCAACCATTAACTCACTTTAATATTTTGGATAACTAACTATTTAGATAATCACGTGTGTGCTCTGAACATCACAAGAAAAATAACTTGTGACCTTGAGACTCGTGATGTTGAGATCACAAGAAAAATAACTTGATAACGAGAAGAAAAAAATAAGGTTGACTCATGTCCTACATCGACTTCACTCGAACAGCGAAAATTGTGTCATAGATGAATGTTTTAATCCGTATCAGGGCTGGTCAGATCAAATGTGAAAGACAAGTTTTATGTTGCAATAATAATTCTACTTTCTTAATTCCTCCAGTACCAAAAGCAGTCCTACCAGTTACACCTGGAGCTTATCACGCTTCTTTAAAGTCTACATAGACCTTCAGCTCTGAAGTGTGGCTTTAGAAAGACAGTGAGGGCAGTCACGAGCAGACAGTGTTAAATTGATTGACAGTGAGGTGGGGAATCAAACGGAAGTCAGGGGCCGGGCAGGAGGTCAGAGGACGGGGGTGATGGCTTGCCCAGGCTCCTCGGGGCGACAGGCTTCCTCCTCACGGACAGCAAGCCCGGCTTCTGGCGTGAACCTCAGCTGACCCAGTGCGCCACGGATCTCGTCGTTTCTCCTGCTCCTGTAACTTCTGCTCGGGGTTGCTGGTGCTCTCGGCAGGGCCGTCCAACGCCGGCACCACGTTCTGCAGGCTGGGGAGGGGCAGAGGGGAGTGGATTATAGTGAGTAATTATTTGTCGTTTTCAACATCACAGCACATAGTGCACCACAACAAAATGTGACCTCTGCATTTGACCAAGCCGTAAAGGAGTAGCCTGAGGAACGGTACCTTGCTCATGAGTACCTCAGTGATACTGTTCTGGGATTTGAACCGGTGACCAGCCGATTTGAGGGCCAACTCTCTAACCATTAACGCTTCCACTGAGCGGAGCTGAGCTGACCATGCACACATACACACACAAACCAGATATGGCAAGTCTATGACTGAACAGGCCTGATAAAAAGATAAGCTTCAACGCTGGCGCCTGAAAACTCGTTCCCGGGCGATACTCACGTCATCCCTAAGTCATGCTACTAAGACGCACTGTGTCAGCAGGAAGTTTTTGTGCTTTGAAAGCAACTCACATCCACACAGATCAATTCAACATGACCAAAATAGACATCTGTGTAGGTGCTCGTTCATCTAGGACATGGTAGTCATGAGGGCTTGACTTGAAGGCACCTGCTCTAATGACTGAGAGTTGCTCATGTCAACTCACACCTTGGCCTTTGTGACCCTAATGACACATTGGATTGATTGAGTGACTGACCACCTATGGATTAAAAACCTGGAACTCCACATCAGTTTTTAGAACTGAAGAAGCAATTCAGATGAGAGCTAAAACGCCTTCAAGACTCTAACAGAAGTCCATTTGACACCAATTATAGCATTCAAGACAAGGTGTCATATTAGCATCAAGCACTAGTGGAAATTAGCCAAAGTAGCAAGAATTTGTCTTAGCAACCTGTGATGAAGGTTCTTAGCAAATCAGTAAAAGCTGTGTAAATTTGAACAGAGTTTTTGAATAAGGGCCGGATCAGATCTTCTGAAGAAAGGCGTTTTTAGGGGCCAACAAGGGCCCCTCACCTGTAAATCCATGCATCCCAAAAATGGATGGAAATGCTTTTTCAATATTATGATGTATAAAAGTAGAGGTCCACTGATTTTTGGGTTTTTGGGCCGATATTTGATACCAATTATTACTAGTTAACTGGGCCGATAATTTATATTTGGAACTGACATGCAGAAAAAAAAGAAAATCTGTCAAAAATTTTGAATTTTACAAACACCAAGCTCAGTTAAAATTCTCTTCTCCTTCTCGGAGCTTCACGCTGTGCTTGTGTGTGAATGTGTTGTGAATGACAACAAGGCTTCAGCGTTAACTGGCTGCTGTAAATGTGACATATAATCAATCAGAGACTGATGTGGTAGGACATTAAACGAAGCAGCGGCTCGAGAGCACAACGGCACAGAGAGAACAGACGGCAGTGGAGCCACAGTAGTGCACCTTGTAAAACCTTAATAATGGTAATGATCAAAATAAAACACTGATACCGATAATCGGCAAAATGCCAAATATCGTCCCCCGATAATCGTCGGACGATAATCGGTTGACCCTTAGTATAAAGGTTATGATGTGTTGAAACATCCTTTTTCATTTTAAAATTTCCCCAGTAAAGGAGCCTCATTACTTATTTATTCCTTCTTCCCCAACCAACTGATGGTGTGGTGAGGGTTTTGAGGGTCATTTGGTGTAATCAGGTGATGCAGTAAAGTGACCTTATGGACACCAATTGGTTGGGGGTCAAGGTAACCAACAGATAGTGTGAAACATACTTTGATTTGGCAATGAGCGTCTTTATCCTCTCCACCTTCTTCTGTTTCTCTTTCTCCTCCTCTGGGCTGAGTGGTGTGCTGGGCTCTATGTCCAGATATCGCTCTGGAATCAGCACTTTGTCTGGAGTTAGCTAAACACAAAAGTATGGAATACTAAGTCTCACGATGATGGTTTTGAGAAAAGAAGTAGATATGAAGCATGCGTTTTGTAGCAACTACTGTACATTCAATTATACCTTGTTAGAACAATGACGATAATGTTATAAAAGCTTTGTAAGCTAAAAGCAGATAAAACACAATTACGACATCATGACATCTATAAGCAAGCAGGAATCTCACGGATCTGCACTTCACCTCTACCTGACGTCCAGGTGCGTGGTGGTCCCGAGCTCCACCTGCCCGGCGTGAGCGAGGCGTCTCCTCTCAGGCGACTCCACCTTCCCTCTAGCCGCCTCCAGGTCTTTGATGTCCACCTCATGCGCCGTCACTCTCCGTCTCACCTAGACATCAAGATATGCTTATGCTCATGCTCATTTAGATCTGAACCAAAAGTAAAATCTCCTTTTGAAATGCCAACAGAGGTCAAAAAATTGATTTAAAAACTTCTCAGTGGTGATCATTTGCTGGATTAGGTCTGATCAGAATTTTTTCACAGCTTAAAGATGATTTTAAAACTGGCTTTGCCTCAAAGCAGCTAGAAATACTCCAAAATACATCTTCAGTTAATGGCTAAAGGTTATTTATGGAAAACCTCGGCTGGAGAACCTGCTAAATTCAGTTTGATGAGTCTTTTTAGTAGGGATATATAGAGATACAGTATACAGACTTCAGGGGTCAAGAAAATGCCCAAGAGTTTATCCAGCTCTGGGTACAAAGTCTGCTTACCCACTCTGTATGAACTGACGGGGGTTTAGAGCCATCTATGTTCTGACTGCTGGACAAGTTCAGACTGCGTCTCTTGTCTCTGACCGAGCTGCTCTGGTTCCGTCGTATCCTCTCGTTCTGTTCCTCCACGCTCATCTTCGACTTCACCTCGGCCGGAAACACAGCACTCTTCCGGTGGATTCCTGGGGAAACATATGCCGCGCGACAATCATAATATATTGCCCAGCCACAACTGTGTTGTTTCTGTGGTGGGCTGGTTTCTTGAACATGGATTAAGCCTAGTCTTGGACTAATATGCCATACCAATGGAGACAAAGGGACAGTCTCCCTGGAATAACAGGGTTAAAGGTCTTGCTCAGGGACCCAAGTAAGTACCCGATATCTTGGTCCAAGTAGATATCCTAATACTAGGCCTATGCTTACCAAATCCGTTCTCTATTTTACAATGGACTGTTAGTGGACTCACCCTGGAGATGTGACCATTGGGCACTTTCCCATTCCTCCTTTGGATGCCGTCCCTTTCTTCTGTAGGAGATTTGGTCCTGGGTGGCACAATACCAACTGCAGACAACAGAAGTGTATCTCATGTTGACAATGGTGACTGTTACTGCTGTTCATCTTCATGTTGTCTGCTGCCAAATGTAGGACACTGCTCTACCTTTGTTTAAGTTGCCTTGTCTGTCTTGCTCCAAGTCGTAGTCGCTGGCCCTTTCCGCCTGTGAGCTGTACTTGTGCTGCAAGGAACAGCAGAATGAGTTTATGAAGAGAGATTCTAAAGAAGCACAACCCTATTTACCTGTCTGAGTTTGTTTTTCCCAGACAGAGGCAAATTATTTTTTAATGGCTAATTAATTTGTAGTCAGTAGTTTAATTTGAATGAGAACAGTGATGGTGACTAACATCTTGAAATAAGTATTAGGGTGGATATGAGCGTGACTGGAAGCATCATTTAATGCAGTTCGAATGTACAACCACTGTTAGAATGCTATGGACTATCATTTCCAGTTCCGTTAAAATTGACAGAAATATACAACAAATAAAAGCAAATATAATTAATTGGTGGCCAAGTATTGAGATCTCACAGTTAGGGATGCACCCGATCAATGCATTGGACGGATATTTTGTCCGATGCTGACTCAACGGATCAGATTATCGGTAGCATTGGGCCATAGTGGTGGTGTGAAATGGTAGGATCTCACGGTGTGGTGATGCAATCAATACGTGGATGGGATATTTGTCGATGTGACTCCGCCCGGATCAGATTAGCCGGTGGCATTGGGCGATCTATTCAATTAAATTGTAGTTTTTATATGTTTGCGTATGCGCACACTAACAATTCATTATGGATCAGAAATAGCACTGCGGAAAAGCTGGGTTATTATTTAGACATTTGCACTAATTCATACAGTACATATCGATGTGACCAACTCGGCAAGGCAACAACGCCAGCTCTACAACCCAAAAGCAAATCTACAAGCTTATACCCTTTAATTTCATAACAACACCAGCTCGCCTTAATCTGTGTTAGGGTTAGGGACTTGATCACAAGAGTGCAAGACAAATGTTTTGAGATGTTATTTTACTAATAAATAATTTAGCATCTACATATGGGTGTTTAATTATTACATTGTTTTAGTTAGGAAAACGGTGTTTAGGTCAAGAATTTCCTTGAGAATAACAGAATAATCTCAGTCTCCTATCACAGAGAAATACACAACTTATTAATTAAAAACTGGTATCGCATTGGTGACTCGGGATCGGCCGATACCCAAAGCCCAAGTATCAGCATTGGTATTGGAACTGAAAAAGTTGGATCGGTGCATCCCTACTTGGTGACATACATATGTCTGTATCCCAACTTTCAGCACTTCAAGGATTGGGGCATAACATGCAGTTCTCCAGGAAACTCTGTCTGTAATAATCTTGGAGCATCTGGTAGATTCCAAAAGAAGAAGTAGAAAATGTGGATTTTTGCAGTAATTGAACATATTTCCGTACATCAGCTATGGACAAATGGTTGGATGATGAAATGGATAGTCCATTTTTAGGTTCTGGGTAAACTGACACTAGACTTCCCATATTTTTTACCATTAAAGCCAGTGTTTTGAACATTAGCATAAGCCATGTAAGCATTTTATCAAGTAAGAATAAACATACAAATAAATGAATAAAAGAAAACTTGGCTGGGCGTTCGGAAGCCAAAGTTTTCCACCCTTGCCCATTGGTCACACCAGTAAACACAAATATAAAACACATTGTGCACACATAGACACACAAACCAAATATGGCAAGAAGTATGTACTAGTAGATGTGATTTTTAACCAAGTAGTAGGGATAACAGCGTATGGCGCTACTACACTTTTGCTCTGTTGATTCCCACATTGTCCAGAAATGAAAACAAATACCGTTCTTTAAGAGAGACAAGCAGAGCAAGAGACAATGAAGAACAGAAGAAAATGAAGCAGTGGTTAAGACATAGGAGTGTGAGACGGCAATGGAACAGTTTTCACAGAACTGATGGGATGATTGCAAATGGGTTGCAGGAAATGACAGGGGGTCTAGGACACAGGACACTGGTGATTTATCTGTCAGACAGGGGGTGTTTCAGGGGTGGCAATGGCTCCGGCATTAGGGACAAGAGGCTGCTTCCTCTCGTTTCCGATGCTTTCCACGCCTCGAAGGTACCTTTCGGCTGTGGGGCCCTTCGTCGTCCTTGTAGGCGTCCGTGCTGCGGAGCCAGGAATTGCTGTCGAAGGGAAGGGGAGGGACAGAGGGGGGCATGGTCGGGGAAGACTCCAGGGGCTGGTAGGACTTGGGAAGTGGAGGCCGCGGAGGGCCAATGTCCTGGAACGGGAAGGAAGGATGAGAGAAAGAGAGAGAAAGGGAGATAAGGAGAGGAGCGGTAGAAGAGACAACAGCCCAGGAAAGATTGGGACAGGTAGAAAGGAAAGGTAGAGAGGAGAGGAAGAAGAGAGAGCTATGTGTCAGGAAGAGTGACAAAGCCAGGTGGAGAGTGGAGAGGATCATGGGATTTTTTTTTTTATATATTAAAGGGATGGAGCCCTGACCCCTTTACTTGGGTGCATGGTGTGCACTGACCTGCACTTTCATTTAATGGAATTACTGTCAAGGCTGACAACCGTGAATGTAATGGGACATAGTGCTGGCATCAAAAACTCATCTGATCTCATCTCTTTTAGACACAATGAGGATCAAATTAACCTCACCGGATGAGACCAAATCCAATTTGAGCTCAGGGATACTTGAAATGGGCAGATCAGTTTGCTACAGGTTGAATTAAAAAGTGGGGGAAGGAGGACTGGCTAGAAACCCAAATAGGTAGAAGCATCTTTGGAGACTATCTGCATGGGGAGGGGTGGCCTAAAAAAGAATTCTAGCATTCACAAGCAAGCGCGCGAGAGAGAGAGAGAGAGAGCCTAGAGCTAAGGTCAAACCAAGGTCACAGCCATCAAGAAAACAGGGAACACAGCGTTAGAGCAATAAGACAGCCGTCGCCACGCACACTGTCACAAAAAAGAGTGAGCCACTGCTGATTAGATTATCCAAACACAGCTTTTAATAGATATCGGAATTGAAAGGATATGTTGTTCAGCTCCTTATGACAGGAGTTAACCTTAAGACCGATTATCTATGGGGACAAAGTAGGACGTGTTATAAAGATTCGGTACCTGAATGAATCTGGCTGAATTACGCTGAGGTCTTTCATGCCCATTTTACCGCTTTATGAACATACTAAACCAATTTGTCCACAATACATTATTATTATTATTATTATTATTATTATTATTATTATTAATATATGGCGTGGGCTAAAGTTGTGTGCTGATGTAAGCTAGTTGCGGATCACTGATATTATTAGGGGTCCAAGCACGTGCTTATAGATCCCTCTTGTAATTGTTCTGTATCTTATTTATTATTATTATTATTTTTTTTTTATTATTTTTTTTTTCCCCCCCAGACAAAACAGATTGTGCAGCTTAAACCGCAAGTCACAGACTTTTCAGGGTAAGTAGGAATGGTGTGCATCTTGCCATATGACAAAAATCAGCCTATAATTGGCGTTATAGCAAAGGAAAACACGTTTTGACTTCTAGAGGGCACTAAAACGCTACATAAATGTATGTGATGTCATAACAGAGCTTTTATAATTTATCTGTCTTGTGGTGCACTGTGTGGTGTTTTCGCTCACCTCAGTGGCCAGCTGTTTTGTGGGCGAGGGCTGCGAGCCGGGCACTGGGGAGAAAGGGCTGAGGGGGCTGGTCAGGCTCACAGAGCTAAGTGGACTTGCCGGACTGTTGGTGCTGAAAGAGCCTGAAGCTCCGCTGGTTGCTGAGGACAGAAACATACCGGGGCAATGAGTGGCCTTATGTGACCTTCACATTTACAAACACGTGTCCAATAATAACTTAATACGCTTAATAGAATTATGTGTCCCAAAGCAATATTCAGGACCTCATAAATGAAATTACAGTGACGGCTAAACGTGGATTTGAGCGAGTCTGGTCGGCGTGGTTTAGGGACAGAGCGCTGACCTCTGTGCTTGGCTGTGTCCGTGCCTCGGGACGGGTTGTTCTTGTGCAGGCCCTCGAGGACGTCCAGGACTCTCCAGAACTCTTTCTGTAGGTGCCGGTGGATCAGCTCACTCTGTATGGGGGCAGAGGAACAAGAATGAGTGAGAATAAAATAAAGAAAATGAGAGGAGAGGACAGGAAAATAGAAAGGATGTGAAGATGGAGGGATGAGGAGAGTAGAATAGAGGAAGGTGGACAAAAAAGATAGCAGAACAAACATCACCAGAAAAAGAACAGAGGATAGGATGGAAGAATCAGACAGAGGAGAGGAGGAAACACGAGGGGGATGAGAGGATATAGAAATAGAAGGGAACAAAAGGAAAGAGGATGACAACACGTAGAATAGAGGAAAAGAGATGAATAAAGAAGAGAACAGACATGGTAAGAAAAGAGTAGAACATGAAAATAGATTAAAGGGCAGGAGAATATGGGGAAGGAACACAGAATGGAGAAAAGAACAGCAGAACTGAGAAGAGAACAGAGGAGAGCAAAATAGAGAAGAGAAAAAGAGAATAGGGGAAAGAAGAGCAGAATAGAGAAATGAAGAATAAAGGAGACGAGAAGAGAAGAGAATAAAACAATGATGGATGAGTATAATGTAGCTCAAAATAAAGGAAAAGAAAAAACAGGAAAGGAAAACAGATGCGAGGAGTATTACGAAGAGGAATGAACAGAACGAGTGGAGAACAGAACAGAGAGTAGATGAGAATAAATGAGAGGTGGCAAGAGGGATGGAAATGAACAGCGAGATGTAGAGGACAATTATGATGATACATATCTGTCTTTTATGGCCAAAAGGCCTCTTCCCGACTTTGATTTGTGACACATTTTTAAAGACTTTCCAATCACTCAAGTTACAAAATCCCTGCCTCTAAGGCACGTCCCATCATCCACCATCGACATGCGCCGCAAACACATGCATTATTCATAAGAGCCATCGGGAGCCTTGGGGAAATGAATATTTGTGCTCATGAATTAGTAATGAGAGATTCATTTGCAAATCAATAATTGATTGGATGTGGAACTTCCCATTGAATTTAGAATTTTGAGGCTGCCTTTTACAATCACACAAAAAATGCCGTCTCTATACAGTACATATTTTTTAAATATTACATTTCACTTCAGTCAAAGTCAGCTCCCTGATGTCGGTTTTATGAGAGCATTGATTGTATTATTTAACGCCGAAGTTAATCATGGCAGATCTGTCGCGTGAAGCAATCAGTCACTGAAATGAAACTGTCACGTCAGAAGCACGGTTCATTAGAGAGAGGCGGCCGTTAAAATAGACGATGCAAACGTGTTCATAAAGAAATGTCGAGGTCCTAATGACAACGCTGGAGAACAAAAAACCTCAAGTCCTCACTCAGCATGATTTTGACAGTGATGATGATGATCATGACGGTGTGTGAGAATGATGATGATGATGATGATGATGATGATGATGATGGTGATATACATACCTGTCCTCCAGTGTTCAGCTGCTCCCAAAGGTCACCATGAATGGCATTCACCTCGTCCTCCAGTGCTTCAAACTCCATTCTAGAGGTGGTGAGAACCTAAAAAAGAGCAGGGATTGGTCTATTTACTGCACAGCAATTCATCTACAAGCAGTGAACATGATGAAAATGAGAAAATCTGGAGTTCAACTTAAATTTGCTCCTTTCTTTTCATAAGATCACAGAATTTTTAAGAAATAGCCATTTTAATATTTCAGTATTAAAATAGGCCACACCCCAGCATTTGATTGGCTTCTTTGATACTGATATAATGATATAATGATAATAAAGCAACTGTTTTTAGTTCATGTGAACACATCAACAGATTTTTCATTAAATGTGTTATGACTCAGGTGGAACTCATAGCTTTGCTGCAGGATCCATTTTATGTCTCTCGCTGTTCATTTTTAAATTGTTAATTATTTGGTAGTTATAAGATCCTATTGGCTGATCTGGCTCGAACTTTCATTTACTACTGGCATAAATTTAACGCCAATACTACTACACTAGTTTTCTCTAAGGTAAGAACATCAAAATAACCAGGGATCCAACTCAGACTGAACTCAAGAACACTCCATAGTGCCTGATGAGAGGTGCAGACTTGAACAATCAAAACTTACATAAAATTTACATAAAACCCACAAGCTGACGCTAAAGGAAAATGGCAAGAGCAGGATAAAACCAAGGGAAAAGTAGAAAGAGGAAGGACGCTCAGAACACTGAGTACAGTACAAATCAATATGAGACAAAATGAGTGATCTGAAGTGTCGACATGGCAAAGGTCATGACACTTTCTTGCCTTTTCAGCCTCATTTGAGCGTGAGAACAAAGCAAAAAAAAAACTCATTCGACACGGCTCCGGTGGCTTACACTAGAAGCCTGCGAGAGCTCTCCCCGGATGTTGACCAGCTGGTTCTGTAAACTCTCCTTCTTAAGCTGCAGCTTCTCCATGACCAGCGGCTGTGTCCTGTACAGCTCCATCTCCTGATGTGTGGCCACCAGCGCCCCCTCCAGGTTGTCCTGCGGAATTGCAAACACCCACAAGCTGAAGAGGAGGATTACACAGGGCATTCTTACAGGCCCTCACCGTGAGATGAGCTCCGGGGGCTGAGAGGAGGTCTTAAGTGTACCTTATCCATCCGGAGTCGATGAACCACGGCCTCCTGCTCCCTCAGAATCCGGTTCTGCTCGCATAAGCGACTCAGCAGTTTCTACACACACAGAGGCAACGAGTTCACGCTTTACATTCTGGTCAGGCCTCCACTTGAAACACCTACTTGTTTAAAAGCTGCCAATTTCCTCAGACAATAGGATGTTGAGTGTAAACCGTATATGGGTATAAGGCATAGCACACAGTACCAAGAAAGGTTTGGAGAAAGGTTTCTCAGGATCATATATTTGTTAAGACAGACGTAAAAGTTTTTACTTAAATGCAAGAAATCAGACATCTATAAAGAGTGCTGTTTGTGTACAAATTTCCGCTTCTCCAACCAACACCGACTGGTGGGCCGTTGCTATGCAGAAGTCGCACCAAGTCCAGTCTGTTCCTTTGTGGTTCCTCGTTGTTGGAACGAGCTGCTAAGGGCCACCAGAACGTGTGCGTCCTTCTCCGTCTTCTAAAGCCTCCTAAAGACTCCTCCTCTCTAAGATCATTGCCCATCCTGTATTACCCCTGTCCAAACTTACTGAGGGTTCCTTCATCCTTAGCTCTTAGTACCCACTGTTAGTTCTTCTATGGACATAAGCTCAAACGTTTATTCCAATTGTAAGTCGCTTTTGGATAAAAGTGCCTGCCAAGTGTAATGTAATTTCTTGCGTACAAAGAAAAATTAATCATAACTTTCAAGCATAAGCCGAGAGAAATGTAAACAGAAGTGTGCTAGAATAAAGAAAACAACAGCATTCCTTATTTTAATGATTTTTGGTTGCCTTTGATTTCCACAGGTTTAAGTCCAACATATTGAAGGGCATTTAGTGTTCAAAGATTTATGATTATGGTTATAAACAGAAAGCAAAGCTTACAGTGGTCTCCATCTCATTGAGCTTCAGCGTGGGATGCAGGTCTCTGTAAATGTCGTGGAATGGAGGCACCTGCAATCAACACAGAATCAAACATTATTAAAGACTGAGAGCTTTTTAAAGAGCCATAGCTGACCTGACAATAGTCAAGCACCAAAAAAAAAAAGTTTAAAAAATACTACACAACTCACACTGTAAGCAAAAACTGATTGCATCTTTAATGCAGCCATATAAGCCATTCCCATATGCAAATGCGAATTAGGCTCGTGTTAAAACGTATTCTCACTTCTGTTAAGATGTATGATGGTACAAGATGAAGGGAACGCCGCAGATATGACACAAACACAAACAGGACAACCACACCAGGTGATGGAACACAATGGTCACAAGGTGGAGGATGTAAAGAACAAAATATGGGCAGAAAAATGGAGGACTCGATACACAGAAGTGATGGGGCTCGACAAAACAGGTGAAATGAATCTGAAGACTGCCTCACTTGGAAAAAAATCAAATTAAAAATACAACTTAAAAGCAGCTAGGCTAGGGGTCAAAATCCAGGTTCAGAATGTTTTTGTCCAGAAGTTTGCTCCCTGAGTCAGGCAGCGACTTAAAGCTGAGCTCTCGTAATGCTAATGTGGCTAAAAATGAGTGAAAGTTAATGTTGGCTTTTTACAAGTCCTCATTAACGTTCATTCGTTAGAATTATTGCTATTTGTATCAAATTATTAACAGTAATTTTAGAAAGAAAACCTGCCATTTTTTTGGTTTTCTGAAGCCGGATTTTTCCCACCACTGACCAAAATCTATTCTTATTTGCCAGCTAACATCCAACATGCCACGTCACTGAAAGGTAGGAGTAAGAGAGGCAGGCTCCAACGTTGGCCTGTGCCCATCTCGCACCAGCATGGGATGCATTTGAGCCAGAAAGAGGCTTAAATGTAACCCTGCGGTAGGAGACGCCGTTGAACGAGGCCCTTCGTAAGAGCGGTGAAGGGGAGCCTGCCCCCGACAAGGCCGGTCCAGGCTCTCTTACTTGCGAGTAAAACTTTGATCTGGGGGAAGAGCGCTCAACCATTCTGGTTACCATGCCGATTAGGTGATCGCCCTCCATTACCTGGGAGCAAACACACCGAGCGTCATTTGCTGAGTGTCCTTTGAGGCGTTCTAGCCATTCAGCAGTTGGAGGCCAATGAGTGTGGACCTAACTCCAGTAAGTCTTCTGATCTCGGATCAGTGTTTCCTTATCTGTATTTTATACTCTATGAAAGTATGTCAGCCACTGGTTAATTTTGTAGGAGCCACACTAGTCACTTAATTAAAAGTCCTGTGAAGTTGAGCAATTAGTCATAAAATGTGACCCTCCACGGCAAAACCAGTCACTTGTCGCAAATTTTCAAAATTGAAATCAACCTTCAAAACGATACCTATATCGAAAGAATCGGACGACATATGACTGAGATATCAACATTCAAAGGAGTCGGATTTCTCCTGTCACGCAAAGTGAGAAACGGAGAAATCTGCCTTTGAAGTTGATTATCGCCGTAGCACTCACAGACGCTTGGTGCGGTCGCGGCTACGTTTGTATTTACGGTAGCCTACGCTGCATTCACAGCCACACGGATAGCCTACCTGCGTTAGGTTAACTGAACTCGGGAGACGAAGATGGATTGCGGAGAAATATCTTCACGCTAGTCAACCAGTGGATTTACCGTAAATATTGAAGTAGAGCGGTCAAAACAGAAACTTTTAACATTCTGCTGGAATTGAATTCCTCACCTCAAGAAAGTCACGTTTTTAGGATGGAAAGAGTAAGTTTTTCAGCGAAATGTATTCACAACAGTACAGTATAGACCTTCCACTGTTTCAAAACACTAAAAACAAAAAATCCAAAATTTTACCCCACGCAACATAAAAGGTCGTTTTTCTCGGAAACCTCCGTTGCGACAAGCGACTGGTTTTGCAGTGGAGGGTCACAAATGTTTAAAATGATATTGAGACCACCGAGTTATCGTTGGTGACTGAAAACTAGAGTTGCTGACCACGCGAATGACTCTGGAGAATCTAAAAACACAATGTTGAGTCCCTTAACCACCAGTTCTTTCAGGACGTCTCTACCTGAAATCAGGGAATGGGAGTCATTCTTGGGTGCGTTTCCTAAAAGCATAGTTGCCAAATACGTTAGCAACTAACAGAGTGTCGCTAATATAGTTAGCAATGCACCCCTGGATAAGAACTAAAGGTCGACCGAATATTGGCCGGGCCGATTATCGGGGGCCGATATTAGGCATTTTGCCGATTATCAGTATCAGTGTTTAATTTTGACCATCACCGACATTAAGTATTTACAAGGTGCGGTACTGTCTCTTCTGTCTGTGCCTTTTGCTCTCGACTCGCTGCTTCTTTAAATGTCCCGCCCACAACAGTCTCTGATTGGTTATATGTCACACAAGAAGCAGCCAATCAACGCTGGTGTCACTCACACCACACTCGCACATGAGCACAGCGTTAACCTCCGAGTAGGAGAAGAGAGGAGAGTTACAGCTGAGCTTGGTGTTTGTAAAATTCAACATTTTGATAGAGATTTGTCTTTTTTTTTGCATATCGGTTCCAAATATCTTTGTGTTAACTAGCAATAATCGGTATCGATATCAGCACCGAAAAAAACAATATCGGTCGACCTCTAATAAGAACATCTGATAATTGCAGTAAAACGAGGCACAAGTGGAAAAATATCATGACAATTAGAGGTTGTGGCCTAGTGGTAGGACACTCCTTTATGAACCAAGAGGTTAAAGGTTCGGACCTCCAGCATTAACACCAATAAGACCCTTAACCCCAAACTGCTCCAGGGAGACCGTCCCTGTAATTAGGAAATCTAAATTAAAATGAAAAGTTTAGATTTTTTTTTCCCCATCCTTGCATTGTTGTAAAATATGAGACTGTGATTCATCTGTTGTCATCTCTAATCTCGTCACCACTGGTCATTTCTAACCACAAACATCCAGTTGATCTGCCATTATTCAGGTTGTGGCAGCAATGGCACTGTCAGAGTGGGCTGTCAGTGTCACTGCTAGGCTGAGAGGTTGAGATCAAGCCATTAATATCAATCCATATTGATTTCTGCGGACTGAAGCTGACCCCTGATATAGTGTCATGTGTTTGGAAACTGATGGTCAAATCTCTGGTCTCTAAAGTCTAACTACGTGGAACAAGACATCTAACTGAAAATGGGTGGGAGGGTCTAAGAAACAGTGTGTAGGAAGACAGCGGTTGTGAAGGTGGCACAGCGTAACACATCTCGGGTGCGAATGAAACACAGTGTATGATCACGCTGATAATCACAGTCGGAGAAATCTACACCTTCACCTGAGCTTCCAGGTTAATCAGTCCACAGTGGTAAGAAATAATCACAGTGCTGTAATTCGCACAAAATCTTTGAGCGGCTGTGAGTCGTTCCTGCGTCGGCCGTGCTGGGTTAATAAGCCACGTACCTGCTGGTCGAGGTACTCCAAGTTCCTCTGGAGCTGCAGGTCTAAAATGTCCTCCTGGTGTAAGCAGCATTAGCAGCAGTGAGGTCAGTCAATCACACCCAGAAGCAGCACGCAGCATGGCCAGAGCAGCAAAAACACACACATTCAGACATGGGCAGTCGCAAATCATTAACACATACGATTGTGAGACACAGACAGTTGCAAACGAGAAACAGAGAGAGTAAAACATGTGGAGACATGCTCATAAACACACACACACAAGCAAACATAAAGATAGTTTGAAAGGTTGAGACAGAGACGGAGAGTAGATGACAACATTAGCCCAGACAGTTCACAGGA
Source organism: Distichodus sexfasciatus (assembly GCA_032718565.1). NCBI lineage: Eukaryota > Metazoa > Chordata > Actinopteri > Characiformes > Distichodontidae > Distichodus > Distichodus sexfasciatus. Next base: position 98,311 of record JAVGVS010000184.1, read on the forward strand.
CACCAATGCACACGCACACACACACACACACACACACACAGAATCAGTTGTCACTCAAGCACCCTTCAACAGCAAAGCCGCCCCAAATGATGCGAGCGCAGTACAAAGTGCATCGCTCCACATCTGAACAATAATCCACTGCAAAAAGCCATGCCGGAACTAACTAGGATTCTAAAAACCCTGGAACGTACCATTTTGCCGTGTAGGGAAGGAGACGCTGGGTAGTTGTAGTGGTACATGCTTTGGCTGAGAGACCGTCGATCTCCAGGAAAATCATACTTCAAAGAAAAACAGTGAATGGCAATTTAGCACAGAAAACGCACCATGAAATTGTTGCACACATTTCTTGTTTATATACATTTTTTTTCCTCATTTCATTTCACTTTCATAGACACATTTTTTAGAAAAGCTGCGGCAAAATCAGGTATTTTAGGCCCCAACAATCTCAAAAAGAAGGCCCGCGAAATCCTGGAAGGATTAGTAAATGGGGTGGTGGTGGTAGTGGCACAGTGATCTAAGTCAGCATTTCCCAATCCCAGTCCTTGCGGAACACCGCTCTGCACAGATTCGAGTTTCCCCACCCACAGCACAGCCGATTAGCTAATTAGCAACGTAGGATCGGCGTGCAGAGGTGCAGGAAATACCGCATCTGCGCAGAGTGGTGTTCCGTGAGAACCGGGATCAGGAAACGCTGATCTAAGTGACCAAAAATCTGTGTTGGTGACTAGAAGATTAGGGGTTCGAATCCCTGCAGCCTAAAAGCCAAAGCAGGGCACGTGAACAAGGCCTTTAACCCCAAATTGCTCCAAGGAGACTGTCCCTGATCCTTGGTCGTTAAGACGTTGCTCTGGATAAGAGCCGTAATGTAAATGTAAATGTAAATGAAATGTAAATGAGAGCGTCTATTAAAATTAAAACGCAGATATGAACAAGGAACAGGAGAAGGTACAAAAAGGTGGTGACCTCTACCTTAGGGGAACTAAGGGACCTCCTCAGGCCATAGACGGACGGATCGGCGTAAATCCCGTCATCTCTGAGCCGACTGGGCGCCCTGTCGAAGCGCGTGCTGGGCGACCTGGCGGGAGAGATGAAGTTGTGGGGTCCGGGCGAGTACGGTCCACCCGACGAAGACGAGGGCGACCGGGGGACGGATCTAGAGCGCGGCTGCAGCGAGAGACGCCTCATGGAGCCCTGGGCGGACTCTAGCTGGCTGTAGTAGTTGGAGGGTGGCCCGGGGGGTCCCATCATCCACTGAGGTTCGCGCGGGGGTACGTAGAGGCCGCCGTCCCGCAGCGACCGCCTCCTCTCCTCTGCCGTCCAGCGGGGCGGCACGCGGTCATAGGCGGCCGACATGGAGCAGATGCTGTCGGGCCTGACGCCAGGAGGGTAGAGGGGGTACTCCTCCACGTACGGGGGGCCGCCGTACACGCTGTAGTAGTCTGCTGACATCCCCCGGTTCATCGTGTAGTACCGCGACGGGCTGCAGGGGGCAAAGTAAGAGCACAAAAATGGCTTTGTAGCTATTACCATTCAAGGTTTCTTGCCGGAACAAAAAATGGGATATTGCTTATGCAAAACGGACCACGGCGGAACTGAAACACGAGTTTAGGCTTGTGTTCTGCATGTACTCAAGCGGTGAAGTGTAAGAGGATTTCTTTACTTTACAGGGAAAGAGCAACTACTTTACCTCATTAAATGTTGGTTTTTCAGTGTTTTTCTTTCTGCTCATCTGCTACAGAATAAGAGTCTTTACATATAATTTGCCTGTACCAACACTACACTGTACCACCAAAATATAGCATTTTATTAGCTACGCGATGAGTTGCGGAGATGACAGATAAACATCTTTTTTCTGTGGAGTATATAAAGCTATGAATGAATATTCTGCGCTTCCTAACACTGATAGAGGAGGTAAAATGTGCGCAGAGGCGATCCTAGGGTCTGTTGGGGCCCCAAGCAAAAATTCACTGGGGGCCACCCTCTAACCAGTTTTTGTCATCAGTTTAAAGTGTCAGCTCTCGTTCGCCATCTAGTGGCTTGGGGGCCCCAAGCAGCTGCCTGCCCTGCCTGCTGACAAGATGCGCCTCTGAATGTGCGACCCTGTTTTCTAAGCTTTGGATTTTGAGGGAAACTCTTATGTTGACAAAGCTGGATTATTATGATGAAATTATGGTGAAATGAAATGTAATCGTGCCTTGGAGGGGGAACACAAAGTGATCCTAGCTCGAAATTAAGCTGCTGCTGTATTGCTTTTTACAAAACTACCTCCTAAAACAATGTGAAAAAGCAATATTAGAATTTATAGTCCAATACTAGACTGATCAAACAGTGGCAATTTTAGGCTATTTTCCGGAGTGCTCAAGTACCCCTAAATTTGAATTCAGGACCAGAAAAATCGGATCCTCCTCTGGTTGATTGATTGATTGATTGATTCAGGAGGAGTTTCTATCCTCAGCCCATCCGTTTTCTGAACCAGGACATGCCTTTTCTCTAAAAGCCTTATTTGCCGTTCCATACTGTCTCTCAAATCATTGTTTATGATCATTTATACTGTCTTCCATATTTCACTGTCCAAATATTACATGCTCCTACTCTGTTTGCTACTCGCTACGTTGTTCACTGCTGTGCAGTTGCACTCAGCACTTTAAACAGTCACATTGCACCTGTTATCTGCCTTCAGAATTAAATATGTATACTCAGGTATAAAATTTTAGTACATATTCTTTTCTTTTATTCATATATACATGTAGATACACCTGTACCCGGCACTTGGGTCTTTAATTTAATTATACTGCTTGCCTTCTGCACATAGGTAGCTCTATTATTTATATATGTGACCCGATCTGCCGTAATGAGTCGGAAGTCTGCGTTCTATTTATTTAGATACGGGCCGACTATGTTGAAAAACATCACAAACATATCGATTTTTCTTTTTTGGAGACCAGATTAATTTTGAAGACCTTTTCTTTCATATAAGACCAAAAAAGAAAGATCGATATTTTTGATGTTTTTCAACATAATCGGCCCATATCTAAATAAATAGAACGCCGACTTCCGACTCATTACAGCAGATCAGGTCACATATAAGAAAGTTATTTATGTTTTATCTTTATTCCCTTATCTCCTTTTCAATTTGTATTGTAACTCTATTTTATTTTCATTTTATTTAAATTTTGCCTAAATTGCACAGTCAGGAGCGGATCAGGACACATTTCACTGCATGTTGTACCTGTATAATTTGCATGTGACAAATAAAGAATCTTGAATCTTGAATCTTGATTGGTTGGCGCGTCTGCGATTGCCTGATTTAATTCAAACGGGCACATGAATACTGCAGAAATCTAAAGTTATGGCTAATGGAGATAGAGTTAATGAAAGGAACATATTAAAATACAGGGGCAATAGTTGTGGTTCCTGTGGACAATTATAAAAACGAACTTAACGCCATTTATTTATTCCGTCCATTTTTGTGCACAACTGGGCAACGTTACAGTAGGCTTATCATACCTAGCCCACCAACCAAGTTTTAAGAAGCCATCTTGCTATTAGCCTTTGTTTGAAAATGTAAGCCATTTCTAAAAGATCTTCAATCTGGACTACACGTGGCAACCGCATTGTTCAAGCCAGGAGCCTCTGTCAGCACTGGGGGCTGATCCTAGGATTCCCTGCTGATCAACGTTAAATAGTTATGCTGTATGTGTGAACATTTTTCCATTACATTTACTCATTTTAACACATGACATATGTCATAATGTCATAACATTATTTCTGCCGGTGCTTAATTTTTGTATTGTCAACACAGAAATTTGAAGCGGCGAATGGGAAGGGGATAATATAAGCAAGATTTTCTTCCTAACAGCCCTGAAAAGTGAAGCAGGAAATATTTAAACAACAACTAAAATAGTGTTTCGGTCACGCTGCAAAGTTTCCATGGTCACAGCAGCAATACCAGCACTACACACAAGCTTCTGATGAATAAGCACACAATTCTGAGGATGGACCATTAGCAAGGCATAATCACTAAATTAGTAGAAAATCATTTAAATATGGTTTGTCCAACATATTTTTAGCCCCTCATTATTAAAAATGTGTCCGACTCAAACTTGTTTTGTACTTTGCAAATAAGCTGCTTAGTTTGGAGCGCCACATTTTTACAGCTTAAAAATAATGCTGCATTTGATTTTGTTGCCAAAGAACAATATGATGCTCAGTATGAGTTTTATAGGAAATTATGATGGGAGCGTAAGTTGGTAGCGTAATGGTTAGGGAATTGGCCTCGTGATCGACAGGTCGCCAGTTCAAGTTCTGGCCCCGGTAAAGGTACCACTGAGGTGCTCATGACAAGGTACCGTCCACAGGCACTGCTCCCCGGGCGCTACCAAAAGCTGCCCACTGCTCCTTCACGGAAATTTGATAAACCATGTTCAAGTAAAGTAGGTAATTTACCTTTAGCAGGTAATTTAGCACCTGCTACATAAATGTCCATTAAAAAACTACTTGACGAAGTGTTTAGTTTAATCTGGGATTAAACGTTCCGATGTGGGTTATCTATCTATTTCTAATTTTGCTCATGCCGTTTCTCCTGCTCTTTTTCCTGCTCCCTCGCTCACCTCCGCAGGTCCTCCTGAGCAGCCATGCCCCGCCGCTGGTTCACCCACTGCTGCAGCTGAGTCATGGAGCTCTTGCGCTGTGCCAGCCTCTCGGGCGCCGTCCTAGGCACAAAGCCCCTCCTCAGCACCACGTTCTCCTGGGGCTCAGGCTGAACGTCCCGCACTTCCCGGGCGTTCTCCTGTGAGGGGTACGTCGGGCCGTCGGGGGGTCCGTACTCGCCCCACCCGTTGGGGTGATGGGGCAGTGGCCCGCCCCTCTCTCCCGCCCTGATGTCCACGTCCGGAGCTGCGGTCGTGGTGGGTGTGGGGGTGGTCGGCGTGGGTGTCCCTCCCACCTCCACCCCGTTCATCCCGTGCTTGGCCGGTTCGAGCTGATCGGGTCTCGGAGCGTCGTCATCTGGCCGAGAACGAGTTTCTGGCACCTTCGATACCATGATGTGGTTCTGCTCCTCCGCGGAGAGAGGCTCCGAGTTATTCCTGAAAAAAGGAATTAATTAAAGGCAAGTTTAGTGAGATGGTAGAGCTGGGTTATTAATCCAAAACGAATCCAAACTGACATTCCGAACTTCTCACTGACCATTTTGATTATTTTTGAAAATCTCTTTCACTACTACTTTCCCTAGTCAGACCCTCCAGGATTTCGTGATCGCAACTATTAACACAAATTCAGCCAATCCCTGAAAATTCATCGCAACCTTGCAATTTTGACCAATTACCGCAACTTGTCTGCCATACTCCAATGCACTCACCTTCTTGTTATGTTTGGAAGATGCAGGAAACGTGCAATAAAAACACCTGAGATTTATCTTCAAAAATAACTAAATGGTTAATGGCTAACAAAAATAGAAGTGGTTTTGTTCATTTTAATTAATTGTTAAAGTATAACTATAAAGAGGGAAAAATCACAAAATTTTTCTGTAATTTTGACTTGCTCCCACAACTTTACTGCAACAAAACACATAAAAACACCACAACTTTCATTGCAATTTTTTTAAATAAAAAGCTGCCGCAAAATCAGCCACTTTAGGCCGCAACAATCTCAAAACAGGCCCGCAAAATCCTGGAGGTACTGCCTAGTGTATGCTTATATACTAACCCCTTAAAACACCCTCGTGTTGTCATCCTGCTGATTTAAAAAATGCAAAGATTTGCACTTTTTATCAGAAAAAAACCTAATACTCATTTAAAGTCATATCACTGAGCCCCATGAGACAACCCAATTATTAAAGATGTGGGGTGACTGCACTGAAATCGAAGGGGACTGGCTAAACTGAAGATTATTTGGGCCTAAATAGATCTGTGGTGTTGCTTAAATAATTTTTACATTTTTCTTTAGTTACTTACAAAGTAAATCAAACTAATGGGTGAACAATCAAATCACGATGTAAAAAAGTTAAATATGAAATCTTAAGTATTTTTCTTGTTTTCAAGGTGAGTCTGTGGAATAAAACAATGAAAATAGAGTCTAGGATTTATGCCATTTATACCCTTTCTGTCTGTTTAAATAACAGGAATTCCAGGAGAAGAATTATCTATAAAAACTATTTCATGATTTTTATTTCTGTCATATTAAGTTTTCCTCCATGGACCTTACAGACCTTAAAGGTTTATATACCTTATATATAAAACATGAATTTTAACGTACATATACAGTACATATATTTGAAACTTTATAATTCAACAAAGAAATTAATGATAAAGTAATAAATAAACAGTGTTTTAAAAATTGTTCACTATAAACAATACATTGCAAAAGATTTTTTAAAAGGAGTAAACAATTTGTCCAAAGTTTGGTAAAAATCTACTACTGTAATTACAATTATTTTAAGTATTTTTGTACAGTAAGAACATGTAATTTGTCGTCGGCTTCTTAAAATAATAAAAAATCATATTTTCAAGTTTTTATAAATTAAACGGCCTAATTCCCACTCTTGACAAAGACCACAATACTACAGGGGTAGGATCACATGATCTGTTCAACTAAGGATGTAGGCGATTTTACCACAGGTGGCCGGCATCACGAAGAGCCGATTTAGACAAAGAAATCATTTTTGTAATAAATTGGCCATGATTTTAAGAAGTTGACATTATGTAATATATATGTTTATATATGCGCATGTATGTTTCCACTTTCTGCACCTATTAGGGAGCGAGATGTGGACACTAGCTGCTTCGCTCATGGCTTGGATCCACTCCTCCTGCTCCTCCAGACTGTCGGCGCTGAAGTAGTAGGTACGAGTGCCGGCGTGTTCTACCTGCAGACAGAATGCAATACTGCCCTTAAGATCAGCTTCTTCCTCCTCTTCCTCCTCCTCCTCCTCCTCTGCCTCCTTCTCAAACCACACCTGCAACAGAGAGAGAGGGAAAATAGGAGAATTAGCTTCTAGCCGCAATAACTTCCGTCCTACCGTCACCAGCACAAACACCACATGCAAAAATAAAGGCAGTGCAAACATGCAAAGTCTCTGTTCATGTTGTAACTCTCTTCAGTCATAGCGGAGCTGCACGGTTTACATTAATGCATAAATGATCATGCAAGCAACCTTGAAAGCTAGACTGGTTAGCTTCAGAGCTAACTAGCATGCCTGCAGATTTGGCTAGTTAACTGAAACATATGATACATTGGCTGCTAATCTACTTAATAGAGAAGTCGAGTAATCTACTAAATATAGTCGAGGATGAAGCCTAGTCCTAGAATGGTAAATCTCCATTGGCACTGCAACTTAGACTAGGCTTAGACTAGGTTTAAGCCATGAGCACGAAACCAGTCCTCAAAGATTTCCCATAATAACTAACTGTGACTGTGTGAGTTGATTTTCATTTCGTTTCATTTTTAATCAGATGGATGCTGAAGGCAAACAATAATGCAAAAACTTTTGACTCACACTTCTACTACGTAGTACATTAGTATATGGTTTGGGACGCGACCCCGTCTTGTGAATCTGTTAGATTTGCATCCAAAAAAACTCAAGGTTTGTGCAGTTTTATAAACTGCGCAGCCTTTATGGGAATATGCAAAAATGTGGATTCACAGCTCTTGATAACAAGGTTTAAATTAAACCCCAAGATTTAATAACATCTGAAACATTTCTGGCCCTTAACGGAGTGCATATGAAGATAAAGTCCGTGCATCTGAACAGAAGTGTTAGTGCAAAAATATATTATCCAGCAACCCCAAGCATTCACTGCAAGATTAAGTAATGTGCTTCGTAGCTTCAATGTGTTTCCTGTAGGAGTTTAAGATTAGTCTCTTTAGAAGGTCTCGGAGAGTTTCATTAGCGAGTCGAGTTACACCACATATTGGAAAAGAAAGTTTTAGGAAAGAGGTTTGGATTAGAGTTGGTTTTAAAACATGCACACTCAAGATTCTCCACAATTTGCTCTCTTTAGAACAGCTGGACGCTGGCTGATAAGGAACGAATTCATCCAGGTCTTATTTTAATATGACGGCAGTGGTTAATATTTATGATAACTGCTATGAAAACAGCAACACTGGCAAGAATGTTCATCTTCTTCGCAATGACAGATAAGCTAAAAAGGTTTGTTGTATTCATGAAATAAGCAAAATTAGTTGCCAGCGAGGGGATCAGTTCACTTGACGAGATTAATGTAGCATTAGAACGTTTTAAATTTAGGTTTCAGATCGATTTAGGAAATGTGGACTGGAAAATTGGCAATGGATTTGACTAACTAGTTCAAGAGATTAATTAACTATTGCACATATGTCTACAAATACGTCATCGACTCTACTATCAGCTGGAGAGCAAATCAGCGAATCTGTTCTTGTCTCACTCACACACACACACACACACAGGATCATGCAGGTGAAGGAAGAGTGTGTGCCAAAATACCTATTAGAGAGAGCTCATCTCTAAGCAGCTCCCTCAGGGGTCCTCACGGGCACGGCCGATAAGGAAAGGAGGGAAGAGCGGGTGAGGATAAGTGGATCGCACGTGATGGACAGCAAAAGGGTCACCTAGTGGGTTAGGAGTGGTCTACAAGGCTGCGTTAAACACTGTCTTAATTCAGACGGTGCTGCTAACTTAACTGGACTACTTAGTATGCTGAAAGAGAAAGAGGTCAGCAGATTGATGGCATTATTATTACACACAGTCGCACAATATATTAGAACATCATGAATGGCAAAAGCAGCATCGTTAAATATATACACACATAATTATGGGTTAATCACTACATCGTGTGAGGGTTAATACAGGAGACTGGCTGGAAGACAGAATTCAGTTGGTACATTAAGTCGTTTTTATTATACTCTAAACACTAATGTTAACTTCAACCCAAACCAAAACCCAAATCTTAGCCTTAAAACATGTGTTAAAACGATGTCAGGACAGTTTTCAGGCACACACAAGTAAACTGCAGTTAACAGTTCACAGGCACCTGTTCTGCCCTAGCACATTTTTACAATCTCAGGTTTGCACATTTAACTTTATGTTCCTTATTGTATAATATATAGTTTTTATTTTTGTCCTGTTACCCCAACCTCCGTATTTAAGTTAGTATTTATGTTTGTAAGTTTGTATTGCGTCTCCTTATCTCCTTGTCTATTGCACAGTTAAAAGAGCGGATCAGGATACATTTCACTGCATGTTGTACCTGTATAACTTGCACGTGACAAATAAAGAATCTTGAATCTTGAAATGCCACCACAAGAGGGCAACACTGATTTAGCAATGACAGAAAACACACAAAAACAACTTTCGGCTCATTATGCATGAACTAGGTTAAAATGCCAGTTTCTTTCTAGATCATGTGAATAAATGTGTCTTCTGACTACTACTGTCTTCAATCTTTTGGCTACTGTTTAACTCCATGATCACATGCGAGGAACAAGGTTTTATTACAGAATACACACACACACACGCGCGCGCGGTCAGTAAACTTAAATGCGGTACCTTAATATCTTGCAGTTTCTTGCAGTTAAAAAAAATCCAAATGCAAAAGTGTATTTCCTTGTTGTGATCTGAATGTATTTATGCGTGTTTATGTGTGTGTGTGTGTGTGTGTGTCCATATCCCAGCATGCCACAGCGCTCATGCCGTCTGGCTGATCGATTAGTGTTAAATCATTAATCTGTTTAATCATGGCTACTGTTGACATTTTAGGCCATTAATCTGGAGTATGACGCCTTGAGAACATGCACAGCTAGTCGTCAGAGGGAGTGCCAACACCAGTTTCATATCCACAATGAATTAAGACCTGCTGTAATGCCACCACGGGGGTGTGGCAAAATCCCTTTCTATTGGGAAATTTGTCACAAGGGCCAAATGAGCTTCCGGGAACATGAGTGTATACGTATATTTGAGTCGCTACTGTACATACAGTATTGGGGCAGTTGATATTCTAACGGTTGGGGTGTTCGGCCCGTGATTGGAAGGTCACCGATTTGAATCCCGGACACTTATAAGCACCGCTGAAGTACTCGTAAGGTTCTGTCCCCGTCAGCACTGCTTCCCTGGGTGCTGCCCATGTCAGCTGGCCACTGCTCCTTCACAGATGGGTCAAATACAGACGCTCTTAAGCAGAGTGACTTGACATTTCCCCAAACCAGGGAAAACCTGGGAATAGGAGCCTTGCTCAGGGATTTTGGTGCCTGAGTAATCAAACCCTAAATCTTGTGGGTCACCCACAATTTTTTTTCCAGTTACTCAGACCACTGTGTCACCACCAATCCCAAGACAGTGAGTGTGAGATTTTGAAAAGTCAATTACTTGTGTTTACGGCATTTGGCAGACACTTTTATTCTTCTATTTAGAATGTACAGTATCTATGGAGCTTACAAGCCTTACTCAGGGGTCAAATGATGGCAGTTCTAGCAGTAGAGTAGAGCTGGAACTAAACCTATGACCTCTTGGTCCACAGTCGAGTATCCTATCTTAAGACCATCACCACCCCAAACATATGAAGAAATAAAAGTACACCAAACACATTTACACACACACCACACACATTACATATTATATAAGAAGGCAGAGGAGACCAGACGGGGAAATTCCATACAAATCAGCTCAACTGGGATGGAGACGGTCCTATAAAGGAGAACGAGCGCTCCGACTCCCACACAGCAGATCATTAAAAGCAACGGCTGCACTTGAGATGACTCCAGCAAAACTGAATCACTGGACAAAAAAAATATGGCATTTAAAAGCCACAATTCATCCTCCAGCACCGACTGCTCCCCATTTCCTCTTCATCTCTTCCTCCAGCTTCGCATCAGTTACTTTCCTCCCGATACGATCAGCATAAGACGGAAGCCGAGCATCAAAATCAAACTTCTCTCATGTGTTTACCTTCACGGAGTTGCTCAACTTACACGGGAAAACCGGTTCTGCGTGAAATCCGACTGCTTTGCCACATCGCAACGAACCCTTTTAATACCTCCGGAGGTGTTCAAATAGAGGCTCATGTTCTGCTATACGCGGCCTCTCCCTGCAGACACCGTCAGAAAGCCTTCCTTTGCATGCAAATTCAAATGTCACGCACATCTCACCTCGCTGTCAATGAGGGCTAACATTATCATAACAGGTTTGGCACATCAATGTGACATCTCGTCCTGGGACCCTACTAAGGAGAAGAACAGCAAGCTGGTTTTAGCTGGTAACCCGCTACAGCGTTAATAACAACTCAAGCTGGGGATCAAAACATTGTAGCATCTTAAAAATCTCTGTGCTAATTTGTAATCAGGTCCAGTGAGAGCATTCCGAATTTCAAGTAAATCAAATATTGCAATACAGCATCATGTGTCATTATGATAACAATGAACACAGATCTACGTTCCTGAGAGTTCAGAGTTGCTAATGCTAATTTCTGTTAGCAAACCTGTGCAAATAGTAGCATTATTTTAGCATACGTTATGTAAGGATTATGATGCATCAAAACATCAACATATTGGGTACAGATGATTGACATATCCAGATATCAATATATTGAATACAGATGTTTTTTGCGGTCGATGTTCGTTGAAGTTTTTGAGGCATCGTCATATTAAAACTAGCATATGTGACCCCGCCTGTGAAAACCCGGCTAAAATCGCCAAATCTAATTATGAAATAAAGAGCGTCAAAGTAGTTATAGCGAGAAAAATGTCAACAATATGCCATATGAGTTTATTGCAGTAAATGATAGATTATGTGCTGAGGTTTTCGGATGTAATGTTTGAAATGTAATTTCTAACAGGATAAATACGAAATTCGTGATTTTATTCACGTTTCCATTTTCCACCGGAAAATACCGGAGGTTGGCTTCGTAAACATTAAGCCAATGAGCAAGGAACAGAAGGTAGCCGAGTGTTTAAACATGCTTTTTCGTGTTGATATGCATGCTTTTTCACCATGCATATCATAATAAATAGACCCATTTTCCAAAAGTATCAGAATTTTTCCATAAATGTGTCATATATCACTTGAAACGGGAGAATGTAAGCTTTAATTTGGTATATGACACACAGTCAGGATAATTATGGTTCAAAGATGCATCAGTGTTGAAAATATGTGTGTTTTTACATTGAAATTTCTCAAAAAACAGTTTTTCTGAGCCTGTAATTTGCCAAATCTTTGACATGGCCTTACTTGGTCAGTATTAAAGATATCAAGGTGAAATTTTCAGAAAATGTTCTTTAAATTATGTTGAATTATTTTATGTATAAAACAGAGAGTTGCCAAAAAATGACTTTAGCTAGGTTATCATAGGCAGGGTCACATATATTTACCGCAATGGCTAATATGTGTGCCTTCCAATTCTTTCAGTTTGTCTTACGTTTAATATGTTTTCAAATAAGCTTTTGGAAACCACGAGTGAGCAAATGTAAAATCTATACATTAAGTAAAAGCGTCAACACACCACAGCATAGCAAACAGTGCACCACAACCAAATGTGACCTCTGCATCTGACCAATCCGTGAAGGAGCAGTAGGCGGCTAACATGGGTAGCACATGGGTAGCAGTGCTTGGGGAACGGTACCTTGCTCATTATTACCTCAGTGGTACCTTAACCGGTGCAGGATTCGAACCGACGACCTTCTGATCATGGGTTGAACGTCCTAATCGTTACACTACCAGCTGCCCCTTGTATAGAGCTTGTCTGCTTGTTTACAATGAGACACGCTAATTTGGCTCCATCCCAGTGATGCTTCCTTACGACGCTGAATTTCTTCCTTCCATAAATAATTAAGATAATCACTTATTGCTGATATATACAACGCTCATAATGTGGCAAATGTTCGGACGTTGATCCCGAACTTAGAATCCACTACAAAAATTAGGGGTGCGTATATCTGCCCTCTATAAGTCATATAAACTTTTAGAACAACGTCCAATAAAAACATTCAGTTCCACTGTAGCCTGATAAAGCTGAGCTAAAATAAAACGAGCTCATAAAGAACGCAGCATCCTGGCAGTCTGGGATTTTTTCTGTTTAGTTTGAGACTGTGCCATTCTGTTCACTTTCTTCTCCCCCAAACGAGGTCCTCCTTCATCACGGGGGTCTTCCAAATTATATCTACTTCCAGTCACAACCCCTAGTGCAGCAAAACGATCGGGGAGCTGTGCACTTTCTGTTAGTCGTTGCCATTCTACTGTATATATAGACGCTGGTGTGAAATGGAGAGGCAGTTAGCAGCGTTCTGCAAAGAGAAATAACTTAAAGTTCTTCCATTGTCAAGTACATGACGAAGCGTGTTTGCTTGGGTGTAAAAACTCCACACATTCCACTAGAGCTGGGAACACAAACTATTTGTGTCTATCGTGGCAAAGCAGAACAGTTTTTGCATGGGTGCGCTGTGCACAACTTTGCCTGGAGGAGACTCACAGGAGCAGCACGGATCGTTAGAGGATACTTGACTTGTCAAATATCACAGCATCTCTACGTGCAGGTCGACGTCTTTCGGGCAGTGAGGCTATCCATCTACACTGTCACGTAAAAGTCCGGCTCTTTAGTTAAAGTTAGAAGTGTAAAAGTTCCATCATTTCTTAATATTTGAAGTGTTTTAACCGTTCTGTATGTGTGATGAAGACGCTGATGACCCTCTCGGTGAACAAGAATTTTGTGTATTGGTCGTCTGATAGTGTGGTCACTTCTGCTCTGACATTGTGGTTGGAAAAAAGATGAAAAAGGATGGCAGATGTGGGCAGAAAGTAATCTGAAACCGACCTGTCGTCCTACACCGTGCCATGAGCTCTCTCATTCATTGCGGCACTGCCACTGGGACTGGGGTGTGTCCCTGGCGACACACACACACACACTCCTCTAGCCCTTCATCTGTGGCAGGTGAATAAAAGCCAATTTCGCCATCGAATTTCAGGCAGCTTCACAATCGCAGGTTCGTATTACTCAGCCGTGTTGTTTGGACAAGGCTGAGGCAGCGGCCACATTCTCGGTGAGTCATCCTCGGAGTACGAGAGTGATTTTTATGCGCTTTAAGGGCAACATCCTTCTCAAATCATTGCAGAGGCGGAAAAATAGCCACCGCGCATCTGAGAAGACACTGCCAGAGGCGGTATTTCGTGTTTCTTTTTAATCAAGTGAAGCGAGTGACAGATTCCTGGGTGATCCTGAGTTATAAGACAGTTTTTTATTCTTCTGTGCTTAATCTAGGCTAATTCCTGTATAATGGCTGTTTTATTAGCCCTATGAGGCCAGGACTGTAGACTTTTCACCTATAAACACACACACACACCTGTTGTGCTGGAAGGGACTCAGCAGGTTCACTGCCAGAAAAGTCGCACCCCCCATTCCACAGTCCATCTCAGCTGTCATCGCAGACCCATAATCCTATCAGTTTTTCTACTGTTTGTTCCAAGAAGGCCATAAATGTCTAAAGCAACTCAGATAACCTCTCCCTGTATGGCCATAACAGACTTTTCCCGTTCCCAATCTGTCAAATATTTCTATAGAGGCATGGAGATTTCCTCTTGTAGTCCAATTTTACCTCATCTGAGTTTAAATTTGGTCAAAGATGAATCTCAATATCATATTTTCACTTTGCTGTAATGCACTACTATGTAAGGTACTAATGGCATTCATTTTAATAATGTTGATTTTTGTTGACGTTTTATCTTTTGCTATGTGACGTTTAAAAAGAGCTCTCTGGATAACATTACGTGATTCACATGCTACCATTTTCATAAATCGTAGCTTGAATAGAAGAACAATAAAGTATATTAAAGGTTTCATTAGGGCTGGGTGACATATGGAATATACTCAATACATCTCGGCTTGTTCAATGTGCGATGTAGTAAATGACGATCGTGAACATCACATACAAATCCTCACGTTAGCGTTAAATAGACGGCGTGTACGTCACTTTCACCTTTCGCTTCTCTCCCCTCTCCAAGCAGACAGCTCACTCCCCTGCCCATCCAGAACACTCACCTAGTGCATGCACGTTTTGTAGCGGAAACGGACGGAAGCGAACCGAGAGAGAAGTGAATATCCACACGATTTCAGAGACATTAATTGGAAACGGAAGCGGACGACTTGGTTCTGAAATAAAACAGCACTGGTTCTGTTATTCTGTGCACAAAAACAGAAGTAAATGCGTGAACACACATAAATGACGTTCTTTGCGATGTAAACGCACTGTGTTTAAGTGCTTGCGACTCTCACGTGGAATGCCATCACTCACAAAAACGCTCCAGTTCACTCAAACCTTCCTCTTTTTTAGCTGATAAATAACAACAACCAGAGTTCTACTCACAATACAGCTGATAACTTGATATTTTCAGTGTTTATTCACGTCCATCACATTACTGTGACGCTGCTCGAAGTCTTCCGCGGGGGATTGCGCGATATTGTTTTTAGGCCGTATCGGCCAGCCCTAGGTTTCATACATAAGTCTCTCATCAATATGAGCTTGATCTAAAAGTTGCAGTGTGCCCACTAGTGGATAAATGATGTAGTGACACCACTCCTAACCTAGTTCTATCTTCCATCTTTCCCTATCTTTTTTAGTTCTGTATCAGCAGATATAAATGATCTGCAATTACGACATATACTGTATATGCCATGATCATTCAGGCTCCTCCCTATAAATGAAATGTTTCCAACGAACTTCTGGCTTTGGCTACTTTTCGAAAACTGACCTTAAGCAGAGAGAGACAGACATACAGAGAGCAGACGTTAATGATGGCTGAGAGCACAATCACACCGAACAAACCCACAGCTTTCAGAACTTTTCCACACACACACACACACACACACACTCCGAGGGGAAGACTAATCAGAGATTGGATGTAGAGGCGTCTGTCCACTTAGGGCAGATCTTTCCAACACATCCATGTCAGTCTCTAAAAATCCTCTCCACCTTAGGCGGTCTCCGCCCGGGTAGTTATATTCCTCCAGCCATGTGTGGCTAACACACTGCAGTCTTCCAGGTTTGATCCTGATGGCTGGTGATAAGAGCCAGAGAGGAAATTCGTCGACGTGTGGCGTTCGCTACGTCCGTTCACTAAATGTCACACAGACGATCTCCACCCCTGTGGTTGTAGAGGTAGCGTGCTCAACCGCACAGCTGGCCTTCTGCGTAAACAGCTGGAGACAAGCTAGCTGGCTGCGGGCCGTTTGATGCTCATGAACGTGTTGACAAAGCAAGCAAACATCGACGGGAATACGGAGCCAAGTCTGGAAATTACTGATTACTGGAACCAATAATGACTAGGCAACATTGGGCGAGGATGATTGCATGTGTCTTTCCTTTTCTGTCTCCAACAAACAGCTACACACACACATACCTTATCCCCCACTGAGAGAGCAGGGTCCATGCTCCCTACCAAGTAAACACGGTGCCCACGTGGCCAGTAAGAGATGTTTCACTCCCACACAGGGGTCAATGTGTTCAGCAAACAAACCTACAGTAGTTCAGAGAAACCAGTCATGGGCGGTACAGATATTCCGGGTCGCTCAGGTTTTACCCACTGGGCAAACAAACCTTCTTTCAGCGTCAATGACTAATGCCTTAATTTGGGTAAAACGTTAAAACCGCTCGGCTAACCTGAAAATGAAAATGTCTACTGGCAACTTGTGATCTCAGCTTGATACGCAACATGCTAAAACTGGAAACTGGTGATGCTTTAGATCTAGCTTTAGGTTAAAGGTCAGACAATTTTTGGAGGCCGATTATTAGGGATTTTACCGGTTACTGGTATCAGTGTTTAATTTTGACCATCACCCATATTAAGTAATTATGAGGTGCACTACTGTGGCCCACAACAGTCTCCAATTGGCTATATGTCACAGAAGAAGTAGCCAATCAACGCTGAAGCCTTGTTGTCACTCACACCACACCCACCCACGAGCTCAGTGTGAAGCTCCGAGAAGTAGAAGAGGAGAAAGGAGAGTTTCAGCTGAGCTTGGTGTTTGTAAAATTCAACATTTTGACAGTTTTTCTTTTCCAAATATGGGTTATCGGCCCTGTTAACTAGCAACAATCTGTATCGATATCACCCCTAAAAAAAACCAATATCGGTCCACCTCTACTTTAGTTACATTTCACTTATTAAGCAACTTATGGATCACTTTTTTTACTGAATGAATCCAACATCTATGACATTGATAAGACTCTCTCATCCAGAGCAACTTCCATTACCTAAGTACAAGGAAAGTCTCCCTGGAGCAACTTTGGGGTTAAGGGTCTTGCTCAGGGGCCCAATGAAGGTAATTCTGGGAGTAATTCTGGATTTGAACCTGCGACCTCTTGGTCTTTAGGTGCCTCACCTCAAGGCCATCACAACCCACTGCCATTCCCTGCAGCAATGCTAGCTTCAATTCAGATTGGGTAAACCCCTTTAATGCTAAGCTGTTTCAGGCCTGGCTCATCTTGGATAGGAAATGGCTCCTAGGAAAGCTGGTTCAGTGCTGTTAACGGTGTTGTTGAGACCATCCTGTGATCAAATTGGATCCCAATGCACTAGTGCGCTGTGCTGCAGAAAAATTGTGCTTTCCTAATGAGAGGATGACACATAAAACCGAGAACCACACACTTTGGACTTATAAAAGGTCCCTGGGAATCCTCATGTCCTCCTAAACTGATCCACCATCAGTTCTTTTAAATACGGTCTCTTAATCATCCCCTGCCTCTCATTGGTGAATTCTCCCTAATTGGCGTAGAGCAGCTGCTAGAGTTTCATCCAGATGGCACTGGTTGAAGTTCCTCCACAATGTCTCTGTAAAGTCTTTTGGGTGCCACTTAAACGTAACGTTCATTTATGATTTCGGACGCCGCCAGCGTAATACGGCTGAACTTGGAGCCAGTTTCTCTGTGGACTGTTAATTTTCCCTTTTCTACTGTGCCGATGCCCAACTGGTGCCACGTTTTTCCACTGGAAAAAAACGTTGCTGGTCTACGATCATGAGAGACGAGCGGAGTATGCGAGGAAACTTTAGGTAAAGAAAATAGAGGTGATTCACGAAGCAATTAAATGTACAGTCCAGCTGGAGTCAGTGGAAATTTGGGCTGGTTCTCACTGGTTCCCAACTACAGGACCGGTCGAACACCGGTACCAGTTCCTGTACCGGCATCAGTGTGGTGGGAGAAAGGATCACTCCAAACGTCCGTCATCGGCTCTCCATGCCACTACACAGCTCAGAAGAACACATCTATCATTCAAACCCAGTACACGCTACTGTCTGACACAAACAAGTCACTAGCGCTCATTAATCATGCCGGTACTCCTCCATGCTCTCGGATCAGGCCTGTTTCGGGATGTGAGGAGAGCTCTGGGATCACATTCCACTCCAGGTTCTTTTCTGGGATGCAGAAACGGCCCCTTCGGTGGCCCTCACCTTTCACCCAGGGAACCTTTAACCCCGGTCACAGCACGAGAACCGTTAACGAGAAGGTTATGAGTCTCATGCTACCGGAGTATGTTTGTGTGTGTGTGTGTGTGTATGGCTTGTAGGGCCTGCAGTGGGGGATGGAAGCAGCCTCCGCTTAAGATGCAACCTCAGAGCAGTTATGCAACTCCTCTTCATCAATATGCATGCAGCACTATTCCGGGGCAGAGGATGGGGCTCCTATGTGTGTCTGCGTGTGTGTGTGTGATATTTATCTATCATCACTTTCAGCGTGCAATAAAAAACGAAAATGCCCTCTTTGTTTTAATAAAACAAAAAAGATAAATGTGTTATGTAGTAGAGGTCGACCGATATTGTTTATTCAGGGCCGATATCTATATCGATTATTGCTAGTTAACGGGGCCGATAACTCATATTTGGAACCAAAAATCAGAAGAAAATCTGTCAAAATTTAGAATTAAAAAAACACCCAGCTCAGCTGAAGCTCTCCTCTCTTCTCTTCTCCTTCTTGGAGCTTCACGCTGCACTCGTGTGCGATTGTGGTGTCAGTGACAACAGGGCAACAAATATAGCCAATCAGAGACTGTTGGAGGCGGGACATTAAATGAAGCAGCGAGTTGAGAAGAAATACCACAGGGAGAAGAGACAGCAGGGGACCCACAGGAGCGCACCTTGTAATCACAGAATATCGGTGATGGTCAAAATTAAACACCGATACCGATAATCCGCAAAATGCCTAATATCGGCTCCTGATAATCGGTCAACCCTTATTATGTACGAAAAGATGAAACTTATTTGGGGTTACTGAGCTCAAACCCTGCGTTATCTTTAGGGTTAGGCCTCAAAATTTATACGTCTTCGTGCCTATAGGTAGTTACGCATATATAATGCATGAGTGACATTTTTATGACCTCAGGAGCCGCAGGAAGATAAAGACAAACATGTGACGTGTGTACTTTGCAAGTGTGCAAGTCTGTGTTTCCTTAAGCCTTGTTCCACTAAAAACGAGAAACAAAAGGAACTAATTAAAACTGGGGGAATATTAAAAGAAGATGAAAGGCCACAAAAAACCTACTCAACAACCAGGCAGCGTGTGGTCAGAGTGGCTATGCTGACGCGTGTAGTGAGGGTCGACCGATTATTAGGGCCGGGCTGATTATCGAGGGCCGATATTAGACATTTTGCTTTATTTTTGGTGTTTAATTTTGATCATCACCGATATTAAGTAATTACGAGGTGCGCTACTGTGCCTCCGATGTCATCTCTGTCTGTCTATACTTGACATAATTTTACAGCCGAGACGCAAATAAATCTTATGTATCACTAGTATAAACCTGGAAGTTATTCAACATGGACTTTGAAACCCCTTTCGCGGCAAAACACTAGACAAAGCAACGGCATCGACATACGATGAGGACGGAAGTATCAGGGTAAGAAAGGATGAGACATCTCAGCTTTTCAAAAAGCAGCAAGCAGATCGGTAAGGGCCTCGAGGGCCGAGCTGGGCGACTGAGAGGCAGAGAGACACGTTACCTGGGCGGGAAGCGGGAAGCCGGACAGGGTGAAACAGGAGGCAGGTACGCGGGACGCCAGAGGTGCTGCTGGCGCTATTGTGCCGAACGAAACCCGAGAGGGCCGCACGTCCGCCGTCAGGGCGACTTCTATTGTGACCAGCTCTCACACACACACACGCACACACACACACACTTCTGCCTCCCCGTGCCCGGTTTGAACCCAAACATACCTAACGTCTCAGTGCTTCCCGCTTCAATATTAACCCTGTGTTTCAAAACAAGCCGTCTGGCCACTGGGCAGCAATGTCGTGTAAATGTGTAATGCTTCGATATCGCAAGCCATAAACAGAGAAATGATCTCAGTAAGCGAGGTAAAAGTGAGAGCACATCGTTTATGTATAAAATATAAAATGAGAGACTTAAAGCAGCACAAACTGGAGCAAAGAAGCAGCACTAATTTTGGTAGCTACTTTAGACTTAAGAGTCTTAATATTGAGATGAAAATGATTAGTTCTAGTCACATTTTAGCCAATAAAGTTGATAGTGGCCACAATTCAGTTTGCTTCTCGTCATTTCGAGAGCAAGACTCATAATTTCTCATAATTTTGCATAACGAAAGTTGTTTTCTTGAGATCACGAGATTTTCTGTACCGACTGGTTTCTTCAAATGTCATGTTCACAAGTTCTTTTTCTTCTCAAAACGGAAGCCATTTTTATTATCCCTAAAGGTAAGGCTGCAAATGTCTGAGCCTCCATCTAAAGTGACAGAAACTAATATGATAACTGTCCGGTGCCGATAAACATGCTGCTATTTCAACCTGACAGTTCACGATCAAAGTCAAACTGGACGTGTTCATCAATGATGAAAATTATGCGTTACCAAGACCAAACTAAACATGGCACGACACCACTTTTTATGTCCGTTAACATCAAGCTGGATATCTGCCGATACGATATGAATCCGACGCAGTCTCTGTGTATATATATAATGCTTGATATTTAAAAAAAAAGTCTGAATACATGATGAGATTATTCCGTTATGCTTAAGAAAATATTCCTAACTAAAACAATGTAATAATTACACACCCACATGTGAATGCTAAATTATTTATTATTAAAATAACATCTCAAAAATTATTTGTATAAACACAGTTCTGTAATTTTGTGACGGTCCCTAATCCTGTGGCGCTAAAACCATCAGGAACACCGAGACTGCGAGCGAGAGCTGGTGTTGTTAAGGAAATTGAACAGTATAGTCGTGTGATTTGCTTTTGGGGTTGTAGTGTGTTGCGTTGCTTGTTCTGCTCATTGTCATATCAATATGTAGAAATTAGCGCAAATGTCGAACAATAAACCAGCTTTACCGCAGTGGCGCTTCCCATGCATAACGAATTGAGCGTGCGCACATTTACAGATCGGCCCAATGCCACCGATACCCGATCCAGCTATTGGAGTCGTTATCAGACCGATACAGATCCACGCATCGGACCGGTGCTAAAACATGGGTAAAAAGAAGTCGTGGTCATGAAGATAATTATGTTGGTGCATGTCCTCTGTTCACTTCCCTAATTCTTTGTGTCAGTCGAAAAGCAGTTACATTTAGACGCATTTCTTTTTCCTCACAGTTCCTTTTAGTGGCTCTGTAGATCAGGGTAACGGCATCTGTTTGGCTGGGATTCCATCAGTACACATCCTTCAGCCAATGACACAGATGCATTGCTTAAATATTTTGACAAACAAACTAGTCGTCGAACTTCCGACACTTCACAAGTAAACATTTTAGCCCTACCTTGACTTGATAACAAAAACATATATTTTGTCAGTTTTAAATCTACTTTTCGCTTGTTAACGTATCATCAAAGGTCGAACGATCCTTGACAAACATTTTTTGCCATACTTTTCGTTTACGTAATTAACGCTGCTTTGAAGACCAAATAAAAAATGCATCAGTGAAGTTCTAAGTGCACAGTTGTTTCAGGGGTTACAAATCACACTCACCGTCACAAGACGGTCAACGGCCTCAAAAAGGCTTTTTACTGAGGCAAAGTCCAATAAAAAATCTCCACTCTCTGACCCTTTAAAAACGCCAGTGTCAAAGGTGAAGAGAGCCGTTTTTCGGGCGTAACCGCTCTGCTAGGGGTTGAAGTTAACCGACAAGTCCCCCCCAAAAAACAAAAAAAGGACAAGTTTGTCACTACCAACCTGCGGAGACCTGCCGCAAGTTTTTACGGCGCGTCTCCACCCCAGGCCCCGAGGGGACCCACGGGGCCCCAGGCTAAAGCTGATCGCAGACTCCGGCGCAATAAACAAATTCACATTCTTGACACGCCGAGACACAACTCGTGGCACATACCTGGAGCCTCGCATGAAACGTTCCAATGACAACATCTGCCTCCCGTTGGCCTGCTTTCGAAGCTGACGGCCCTGATTTATGGCTTCTCCTTATTATTCAGATAAACAGCGAACGCCCGCTTTTCTAGCCAGACTTCTACTCCAGCACAGCCATTGATTACCTATTCATTTTGGGTCCTGTAAACACGGTTGCTTTCTCTTCTTTCTCAACACACTTCAGGCAAGAAAAAATGGAACTGACTTGGTCTGTCTTTCGGTTTTCGCAAAGTTGATCGGCGCTAAACAGTAGGTTAGCAAAAACACACCAAAAAGGACAACGTGCATCCCAAACCTGTTTTGCTATAGAGAAGCAGAGAGCAGAACAAAAACACAAGTCTGCACACATGAGTGGTGTGTAGTCACACAATAAAGACGAGCGTCCGAGCAAACGCAAGCGGCCCATCGCGTGGCACGTAGTCGCGCTTGTCCCCGGTGCCACGTTCCCCCAAGATCAGGACGAGAGGAATAGAACGTGACAGCGCCTCAGTCCCTCCGGCACGCCGCTATAAATACACACTCGTGCGGTTCTGTCATTATGCCAGGCAGTTCGTTTAATACCTATTAATTCACAAACATTTACGGCGTTTTGTCGTGCACTCTTATAATCCATTCCCTGATTACAGGAACAGCAGTTTTCCTGAAGCAACCTGGGGGTTCAGGACCTTGCCCAAAGGGGCACATTGATGGTTTTAAGGCTCTAACAGGATAACAAACTGACACCACACACATTCACGTTCACACACACACACATCCTCATTTCCTCTTCTGCATCCCATCCCATCTCTTCATCCCTCACTCACCTTAAATGCGAACTTGCGGTTGACGCTGTCCGTAGTCTGCACCGGGCCGATCTTAAAACTCAGCAGAGGCAGGCTGCCCAGGACCACTTCTTCCTTATCGTCTGGATGGCATGAAAACGAAAGACAAAAAAAGAGAGAAAGGGATCACTCTCAAATCCTCAAGTGCTGGTTAATAAAAATAAAAGAGAGAGAGAGAGAGAGACGTGCCACCAATTCCGGGACCTACAGGGTGAGAGACTGCTAAAAACGAACGGAAGGCGGTCACAGTTCGGTCTGCGCTCCTCTCAGCTGCCGTGGAAAAGAGCGGGAGGAGGAGGAGGAGGGAGAAGAAAGCAAACTCCATGGAAACGGCAGGTGAATCCCATAATGGATATATCCGCTTTAGTCCGGCATTTGCGGTCTTGAACGAGGCACCGCGCGCCCGCTTTGTAGCGGTACGGAATTACAAAAAGAGAGAGAGAGAGTAAGAGAGGGAGAAAAAGAGCAGTGAACGAGTGGAGCGCTTGGGTCGATTAAATAATGCAGGAGGCTGTTAATTTTTAACCGCGGGAGCGAGTGAGCGAGCGAGGCGGCTGGTCAGGAGGATTCTGCCTCTGTGTGTGTGTGTGTGTGTATGTGTCTCCCCAGGGCTGTGTTCCTGCTGCTGTTGCTGCCGTGGAAATGCTTGTCCTTCTGAGAGCTACGGGTGTGTGTGTGAGTGTGTGTGAGAATGAGTGAGTGAGAGAGAGAGAGAGAGAGAGAGAGAGAAATAGCAGAGGGGGGCGGGGTTGTTTTGTGCACTACATGAGTAGGCAGAGCAGTGCTGTGTGTGTGTGTGTGTGTGTGTGAGCAGGACTGAGTGTGTGTGAGACTAGAGGGAGCGCTATCAGTCCTATGAGTCAGTATTGCAGGAATTCATTGCACTCTACCTGCAACAACCACCAGCTCTCAATCAAATCACACACAGGTGAGTGTAAACAGGAACGCCCAATACACACACCAAAAAACGTTTACACACACACACACACACACACACATCTGGCTATGTTTGAAGTATAAAATTATTTATTATTTATGAGCACTGGTCTCACATCCAAAAATATCCTCACATGCCACTAAAAATGACAAACCCCAGATTTTCAACAAGGGCCTCACAACCTCCTAAAAACACACACAAACACACACTCACAATAACATTTTGCAAATTTTGTGAGGTCTCTCGACAATATTACGCCTAACCCTAACATCACTAACCCTAAAATGTTTCATTTTCCAAAAAAATGCTGCACATTTTCTATAAAATCATTTATTAATTGTGAGGACCAGTCTTACAGTCATAAATGTCCTCACAAAGTCACAAAAACGGACAAATCTCAGGTTTTCTCATCCTTTTGGGGACAATGAGGTCCTCGCAACTATGCAACACACACTGCCACCTAACACAGACACACACGGCCACTCACACACACCCTGCTAAGACACAGGCAGTCCATGGATTTCAATTTTAATCTCTAAAAGCACATCAGTACGCTCCACCCATGACAAAACCTGAAGTCTGATGACGCAACACCACATCGGAAAAAGCTCCGACACAAAACAAACACAAACCCCACTAAAGCTGGTCTAAATGGAGACAAGGGTTTAGGCAGAGCTTTCAAAGAAAATCATCAGCTCGTGGCAGTTAAAAGATAACAGAGACTCCTCTGGAAAAAATGACACCTGTGTATCCAGAGTTCACGCCCACCGAGACTCCGGGTCTCCTTTAGGGATTACACACCTCGTCTCGCTCTGATGCTCAGTCACGTGCGCTCCACACACCTGACACACAAACACACGCGCGTGTGCCGTACCGTTGTAAATGCAGCGGTTAATCAGAGTGGGAGTGGTTTTAAGATGGGCAAAAATGAAATTGCTGGGGGAAAAATCTGAATCTGTTGTGACATATTATTATCTATCCACAATTATCTTGTCCGGCAGTGGTCAAGCCTGTGTAAAAAGACTGGAAATCAAAACTACAGTGATGCCATTTTGCTAGAGTGTTCGGACGTCCCCTTTTCCCCAGACGTTCCCCTCTTTTTAAGGGTGTATTCACAACAGGAAAGACCCTTAGTTCACTTGCTTTGGTTCGACCAAATACAATGTTTACTTTTTTTTCTTTGGTGCGGTTCGCTTTCACATTGCAGGCCTTGCAAGTGGACCAGAATTTGTAAACAAAACCACACGTGTGCTAAGGTCGTTTAACCATTGGACAGCAACGTGTAGGGCGAGACAAAGCGGGAAGCCCAAAGTGAAGAAGGTGCACAATCAGAACACCGGTGTCCTATGCGCAGTGCTTGATGCGCGTTATGGAAGCGCCGGACCTGAACACAATCAGGGAGATTTCGCGTGCTGTTCTCCTTGTCCTTATAGCGATACGCTTCATACAGTTACATACGTTCGCAGAAATGTTTGAGCGTCGTTTGATGCAACGTCAGTTTTACAATATGATGCTAGTCATTTTGCAACAACGAAGACGTGCTGCAAGACGGCTGTGAAGGAGAGCTCTCCTCGGAGCTCCACGTTTACCCACAGCTCATTTGTAGCATTGGCTACACACATCTGTGGGTGTTGTGTAGTTATCCAAACAATCATTTCCTGTAATGCGTGACAACGACGGAAGCCCGTTAAATCCTAAAAGGTTTTTCTTTTGGCAACTGGGTCGGATCGAGGTCGGGCCGCTTTCACACTTTCAGGGTGCTTTCACAACTTAGTACGCTTGCTCTGGTCTGAATGTTGATAATTTTGTAAACTTGTAACATTTTCTCCTTGGTTCGGTTTGTTTTCACACGGGAAAAAATCCAAGCGTACCAAAATGTGTCACTTTAAATCACGCAAGAATGTCCTCTCCGCTTACCGGTCAGATGTGTTTGCCGCGTGAACAAAAATGTAAATACAGGAAGAAGATTCTGTGTTGACTGTTTCAAGATGGAGAACCTACGTGGACTGGTTGTCGCCCTGGTGATTACTTTCTACTTCTAGTGCGTTCACCACTTCAGACGAATTATTGCGTTTGAAAATCAAGCACGGTTACGGCTGGAAAACAGCGCATTAATGCACTGCATTCGCCAAAGGTGCATATCGCGAAAATACAGGAGGTGGCGCGCATTAATAAGGAGGAACAGTGATATGCTCACCATGCGACATTTTTCTCGAAGACCCAACAGGTATGTATATCACGTGATTCGCTGCCTTTGGTCCTGTTTTGGTTCGGTATGCTTTCTCACCAGGAAGACCGCATCAGAGTTCGCTGATTTGGATCGAGACCACCTCTTTTTGGGGGTCTCGGTGCGGTTGTTTTGGTCCGCACCTGAGTGTGATTACCATGTTCATACCAGACCAAACGAACCGCACTGCACCAAGAGGGGAAACGAACTCAAGTTCAATTAAAGCGTACTAAAGCCTGTAGGTGTGAAAGCACCCTAAATCAACCGTACCAGAGTTGGTTTGGAACCAAACCGAGACCAGCTCTTCTGCTGGGGCTCGGTACGCTTGTTTGGTCCACACCTGAGTTTGGGTGCTTGTATTCACCCCTGTCCAAAAGATCCGAACCAAGGGAAGAAACGAACTAAATGCGTACTAAACGAAGCAGGTGTGAAAAAAATGCGTCCGACTGGATTTCATTCTACCACCGCCTCATACATTCTTACACTAGATTTGCGTTGCGTTGTCCCAAACTAGTTACTTTGCCCTGCCCCTACTCAATTCCACTCAGTAAATCGAGTGGAAGTGAGTAGCGGAAGGATAAAGTAACACGGCCATGGTGCCACATGCCCCCCCACCCCCACCCCTTGTCTGTTCCATACAGTAGGTCCTGTACGTCCTAATCCAACTCTATCCTTCTGCCAGAACATTGAGACCCTGAGCAAGACCCTTAACCCCAAGTTGTTCTGTGGAGACTGTCTCCTTAATTAGGAAATGGAAGGAACTCTGGATAAGAGACTGATAAATGCCATAAATGTAAATGAAATTTGCACATGATGTTCTTATGAAACCTAATTTGCCTGTCGATAATTTGGAACTTTGCCTCAGGGTTTCTTTTTCCTTCCTATTGTGATATTTTGTTCATTCCATTTTGTACATGTGATACTTTCTTGGAAAAATTAGACTGAACAATAAACGAATGTATTAGACTTGAACAAACTAGCAATTAGGCATGGACCAGTATGAAATTCTGTTGGTACAGAGAATTAATTAATTAATTTTCACGGTATCATGGTATCGCTAACCCCAACCTTAACCCATTTCTAATTTAGTCCAAATTATTGTGCTGTAGATAATGTTTTCCATACTCTAGTTTTTTAATGTAAAACCACAGACTACCACTGATGCTGCTACTAACAGTAACATTAACTAATTCTCTAATGTTATTTAAAGTTGATACACACATACAGTATGTAACGGCGGGGGAGAGAGAGCATGCGTTTGCTGTCAAACTGTTAAACATAAGCAGCGACTCGGGATTTGAAAGAGTCCTTCAGACTATTTTTATATCTTCACTTAAAAAAGATTAATTAACAATTAATCTTGAACTAGTGCTAATTGTGTATTAAATGTTCACACACCCCGGCCGCCCAGATGGGTATGGAGTCCTCTTCCGAGTCTTGGTTCCTCTCAAGGCTTCTTCCTGCTAGAGGGAGTTTTTCTTTGCCACTGTCGCCTCAGGCTTGCTCGTTGGGGGTTTGGGCCGGTTATATGTAAAGCACTTTGTGACAGTGACAGTTATTAAGAGCGCTATATAAATACATATGAATTGAATTACGGAGAAAAAGTAAACATTTATTGCAGAGAAAAAGCCTTTTCTCTGTGTCTGCGTAATTTTATGCTAAAAATGTGCTGGCTTGCTAGACACTAGTGACTGAACGGTGCAAATAAGGCAATTGGGGAGGAAAAATCAGTGAACGGCAGACGTACTGAGCAGCTAATTCCGTTTTAAAAGGTATCCTGGTTGTGTGCATACTACAGCGATGAACTTTTCAGCAACGTACAAGCAGTCGGTGCAGCAGATTCTTTATGTTACTGTGAAAATTTCGTTCGCAGTTCATAATAAATATTACGAAGCTTGGTAGCAAACCTATAGTATTTATTTTAACAATGCTAGACATGCTAACTATAGTAGCAGGTTGCAGAGGTTTATTTCGAGTCTTTCACCTTGAACCTAGCAAAAGCGAGGGGTGGGGGGTCAGTTCACCGAATGCTGGCGTCAACTAGAGGTGGAGTGGGGAAGGGGACGTGTTAATCTACGCTTCACACCACATGGGGGAGACCTTCACTTTCTATCTTTGAAGAAGCATTAAAATGAAAGAAATTTGGTACAGTTTTGGAACGGTGGCTTTATTAAACCGCGGTACACTGGTATAGCGCTACCTTGCCTATGCTTAGTAGCAATAAAGGAATCATTTGACCTTCACATTTGACCAATCCATGACGGAGCAGTGGGCAGCTTTTTGGGAATCTGGTTTGGGATCAGCACAGAAACTGAGTGGAACCCACCTGGCCGAGGCTTATTTGTAAAAACCAACAGACATGTTAGTTACTGGCAATCTGCTCTTCGCATCTTTCAGAACCATTTAATCTCAGATTAACAATACAAATTTGGCTCTTTAACCTTGCCTCCCCCTTACTCTCTCTCTCAGTCTCTCGTTCCCATAGTTGCCATGCAGTTCAAATATCTACGGCGACAACCGACGTGCCCCATTTTTCATCGACTCCCTGTTTGCTGGAACGGCAAGCCAGGCATTAAATTGTTCCATCATACGTCCCGCTCTCCCTTTAGTGCAGCACAGCTGGAGAGATGGAAGCGGGGTGATAAGGGCGACGCTATGCACTCTGCATCCAAATGGGGCTCGGATGCCAGGAAATTAAAACAGCTGAAAGAGACGGCGTGGACGGTGGCCAGCCATTGGGTTTCGCTGAATGCAATTTCAAATAAATGACCGGCGCATCGTAGGAAGCCATTGAGCCTGGGCAGGAAAAGGAAACTTCAGGACCCCTAGAGCGAGTTTCCTGTCAACGTCCGGGCAATTGCATTTATTCGCTTCGCCATAACTAAATAAGTCCTTTAGGGCACGGTTTATGAAGACCCACTGGAGCCGTTGTGGAGAGACGCAGATTAATCAGCACTCAAAGGATTCAAACGACTCTTGTTTATTGCTGTCAAGTCCTATGGATGACAACTCACTCCAGTCCACTTTGGACAGTGAGCGCAGTGACTAAAATTACTTTAACAAGGCCACTGACTTATCCAGATTCGGGAACGAAAGACAGAGTTGATGCAACAGCCTTGATCTCCTCGAAGTGAGGGGGAACGGAGGGGCAGAACTGAATAATTAGCCAGAGAGACTCAGGCAAAGTCAACAGGGTTGAATCACGCAGCACCCGCAAGGCTCGCTGGACTCCCACACGTAATTAAGTCTGCTTAACTGAACGAACAACCCGGACCGGATAAGAACTGGTAGTGGAGCAGTGGAACCCCCCCCACCTCTGTGCCTCAAACGGTGACAGATTTTACGGCAAAGAAATTTTAGGCAGTAAAAATTAGGGCTGCGTAGTGTAACATCACTTCTACTGCTGTAACAACAAACTGCCTTTGCTTGACTGCTAACCATAACTAATATCTACTAGATAATGCTATTGTTCACTATAACACTTCTGTCATTGCAGTTAGCCATGCTAGCATTAAGAGCTAGGGTAAATCAGCATTAAGTAGACGCAACTGGTGTTAGTTTACAAGCTTTTGTCAGAAATCTGCATTTATTTTTAGATGTATTTAAAAACTGTGATCTCGTATGAAAGCGCACTGTACTATGCCATACTCTATTATTACATACTATCACGTGTTGTAAACTATAACCTTTGCCCTTCCGAGTCTTGGTTCCTGTCAAGGTTTCTTCCTGCTAGTGAGAGTTTTTCCTTGCCACTGTCGCCTCAGGCTTGCTTGTTGGAGGCTTGGGGTGGTCACCCTCACATTACACTGAAGGTTTTGTGTGTACAGATTCGAGCGACTTTGACAAGAGCAACATAGTGATGGCTAGTGATGTCCGGGTCGAAGCATCTCAAAAAGTGCAGCTCTTAAGAGATGTTTCTGATCTGCAGTGGTCAGTAACTACCAAAAAGTGATCCAGGGGAGATGGAAAACTGGTGAACCACTGAACCTTCTATTGAATCAAAGGGATTTGATTCAATAGAACACCTAATGGAGTTCAAATTTCTGAATTTTGCATTAAATCTAAGACATTTGACGCCCTTATCTTGTTTGACTTCCATTTGCTAATTTCCGGGACAATCCCCCTGGAGCCCAATGATGGTTTTGTTGGAGGGAGGATTCAAACCCACAACCACTTGGTCCAGAGGTGAGTATCCTAACCACTAGACTCACCACCAACCCCAACAGAAAGCTGTCAGAACATAGGGTGCATCGCAGCTGCTCAATATTAGGCATAACGATGGTCATAATTGTATGGCTGATCGGTGCATGATATAATATCCAGATCTAATAAATAACAAAGAACATTTCAATAGTCAAAAACGCCAACAGAAGACGATCACCAACTGTGCATGGCAACAGATTGGACTGTGGTCTCTAACAGGACACCAACAAGGTACACCCACGCAGGTGATGTTTCAAAGTGTCCAATGTGTGTGAGTTCATTAATAGTAATGTATATTTGACCCATTGGTTACCACAGCGAGCTGAGAGCGGCAGCCAATAACATGAACCGTCTGGTTTCCAAACTCATTCACCTCCGTCGCTGTGTGTCACAGCCGGAACAGATGCCCCGAACATACCGTCCACTCTGAGTGCACACTAAGCCCTATGTAAACAAGTGGGCACACAGTATCAGCATGCAAAGCTCTGGGTTGCATCACGCTGCTTCTACAGCTGCAAAAATGTGGACAAAATGTCATGACATGCTACAATTTGTTGCACGTTCTGTAAAAATAAAATAGGTTAAAATATGTTGATGACAAATGAGTAGAGCTTTAATGTGAGCACTGTGAAAACTGGAGCCACGCCGTCTCGTCTCTCTGTATATCTGCACAGTATATAGCAGAGATGACAATAAAGTTCACTTTGACTTACTTTGTGATGTTGAAGACCTGAATTAATAACTGAAATCATTGGGGCGTCAGCTAATTTTTTAAAATTAGGATTAACCTGTTAATAGATCAATTATTCTATCAATTTATATAATTTTATTGAAAAGTCAAATTAAAAGAATGCATAATTTTCTAAATAATTTTCTTGAACTTATTTTAAATCAATTTTTAAATCATTTTTAAATCATTTTGCATTGTTTTTATGATTATTGTTTTTATTCTTGTTTTTATGATTATTCTACTTCCTTTTATGTAAAGCACTTTGAATTACCTCTGTGTATGAAATGTGCTATATAAATAAATTTGCCTTGCCTTAAATGCAATTAAGAAATAATCAATGTAGAATCCCAGACTCCAGCCTAAACATTTGCTCAAACACCTTTAAGGTGGTAGGCAGACAAATTGATGGCTTTAATGGTAACAACATCAAACAGATTTAAAGATATTGCAGTGATTTGATCTTTTCTGGTGGTTCATCCTCCAGAACGACACCTGTCTGTTTCCTTCTCAGGAGCTTTTTGTAGTGTTGCAAAAATTATTATTTTCGAGTTAATTTTTATGTGCAAATGGCAATTTCTGCTGCAATATCAGCATTGCAAAAGAAAATACCTTCATTCATATTTTCATCACAAGTAACAAACAATATAATTTGCCGTGCAAACATATCAACATTGGCAGGGCATCATAGGGGTTTTTGAACATGCATATGTCCTGCAGTCCACCACCCCGCGCCATGCGTGCACACAGCCAGGGACAGCCAGGGGCAAAGGTCAGCTCCTCTCCCTCCCTAAAAACCACGATCAGATGCATGAGATTCCTCCCACAGGGGCAGGTGGGTGAACGAGGCGAAATACGAGTTCAAACAGTCAGAGGTTTGCAGCTGCTCCTTGGAGGAAAACACAAATTCCCACGTGTGAGAGCGGGATTTAGAGGCCGGGAGGTATGCCGAGTGAAAAAGCCAGTCAGATAAAAGAGATGTGTGTTTCTTTTTAAGACCATCCCTTTTGCCCCGTATGATGTCACGATAACCACATGAATGTTGTCTTGATGTCAAGGTCGGAGGCTGAATGTGAACAAAGAAACGGTCAGATAACAGCTTTGAAATGGCTGAGTGGACATGAGAATGGAGGATAGTTTTTGTTTGTTTCTACTGGAAGCCATGGAGGTGGAGGTGGAGGTGTTGAATATGGAGGAAGAGAAAATCAGCAAACAATAAACAGAGAGAGCAGGAAGTCCGAAGTCCTCATACACTCACGCCGTCGTTACAGGTCTGCAATACACACATACACAACACTCTCTTTTTTTCTGTCTCCAATTAGAAACTTATATTTAGCTTCCAATGCAAATCTGAAAATATCCCTGGCAGCACATTACTGGCATTACTACGCTTTTAGCCAACAGCAATCGGCATCGCTCACTCGCATAATGACAACTAAATGCTTTTTGCAAAAAAGCAAAACAATTTAACTTGAACGTTTTTGAAGCTCTGCTTTAAAGTGCATTTCTACATACACTTCTGGTGCGTTCCATTTGCCTTTGGATCTGAGATTCAGTTGACGTATAACACGACCGTAGCAAAACCTCTATCGATTAGAACAACACTGTATTACGTACACAGCTGACCAAGTTATACACAAACAACACTAAATTGCTAAAAATGTTTAAAAAATTCATGTCATTTGCACTCAGCAGCCATCTTGGATTCTGAGCTCGGCATTGCACATCAGTACTGAATTGGCGAGAACCAGCATAAAAATCTAGGCTGGTCACTGCTCTAAGTCAAAGACAGAGGGAGAGAGGGAAGAGGGAAGAGAGAAAAAGAAAGAGAAAGAGACTAGTCGAGGCAGAAGTGCCTCCAGCTGATGTCCGGCATCTCAACCTGCAGGTCAGCCACTCGACCGCCCACAATCACTCTACACACACCAACTCATTCACAAGGAGAGAACCACTGAGTTCCTCTTAAAAATCGTTTATTAAAAATAGAATTTCGTGGGTAACCGGAAGGCACACGCAAGCGTGTAGGCGGTGATGCTATCTGCAGTCTGGAGAGAAAACATATTTTTAGAGTTGTTTGCCTTGAGGAAAGTCATCACTTGCTATATTCAAGCATCCAGACCACCAGGGGGCAGTGAGGAGAAGAAGTATAAATCCACAGAAGGCCACATAAAATGAAATATTTTTTCATTTAGAATCACAGAAGAAGACAGGGCAGTTGGTGGCGTAACGGTAGGGTGTTTGCCCGGTGATCATAAGGTCGCAGGTTCAAATCCAGGGCTGGTAAAGTCACCACTGAGGTACTCATGAGCAAGGTACTGTCCCCAAGCACTGCTTCCCGGGCGTTTGTTAGCTGCCCACAGCTCCTTCACGGACAGGATAAATGTAGAGGTCACATTTTGTTGTAGTGCACTGTGTGCTGTGCTGTGGTGTGTTCACAATGACAAATAATCACTCAGGTTCACTTCTCACTTTCAATCATGAGTACAAATTTGGTTTTCCATGTAGCAGCGTCTCCAAATTCCATATGAACCAGTGTTATCTTACAAATGCTTTTGATCAAAAAATAAAAACAAATCAATAATAGATGTATTTTAGATGTTAAAAGTTGAATGATCAAAATGACTTTTTTATAATGAGGATTTTAGTTAAAGCTCCATTTCCAAAGAACATTATTTAAATTTCTGCTATTTATTCATTTTCCATTTATTATTCATCAATATTATTTTTATTCAAAGTATTGTTTCAGCTGCCGACTTTAGCAATACTTCCTGTAAGCATCATGTAAGGTAATAAATTTTGTTAAAATGAGGATTTCAGGAATGGTTGTCAAAGATTTTATGTCAGCCATTCCCGAGCGTGTGTCTCAGCTGCTGAAACACTCCAGATGGCTGCAGCCACTGGACAGCAGATGTATGACGACCGGAGGAGAGCCAGCACAGGGGCCAGAGCTCAAGCTGGGCTGTGATTGGTCAGGAGACTAGAGTGGAACGCTGTCATTGGTGGAGGTGTGGCAAGGGGAGGAGAAGTTAGAACAGCCTCCCGCATCTCAAACCCTCTTTGATCAGAGGCAGAGCTGTTTTGGGTGACCTTCACAGCTGGGTTAAAGGAGATTCCTTAGCGGCATTAAACTCATGCAGGCAGGTGCACACACACGCACACACACATACACACCCATCACCATCATCAATCACATTCCCAGATGATGCTCTAGTCCGTGTGATGGATGTGTGTGGCTGAGTGTGACCAATCCATTTCTAAATAGCTTTTCACGACATACTCATAAATGTTCACCGTAAAAACCCACACGATGATCTCATGCTCACTGCCCACTTTAACCTTTCGTATCTTTCCCGCCCTTATGAAGTAAGCACAGGCACCACTCTGTGCAACGTGGCATATTTTAACTGCCCTTGAATTAAAAGTAGCATTGAAACAAGATTCGTTCTACATTCCATATAGGGCCAATTTCCCAGTCAAGGATCAAGCTTAGTCCTAGACTAGTTTTGAGCTTGAATGATAAATCTCCATTGGTACTACAACTTAGTCCAAGACTAAGCTTAACGCATGAGCAAGAAACTAGCCCTTAGGGCCAATTTCCCAGTCCAGGATTAAGCCTAGTCTTGGACTAAGTTGTAGTACCAATGAATATTTATCATTCAAACTCAAAACTAGTCCAAGACTAGGCTTAATCCACGAGTAAGAAACCAGTCTTTAGGGCCAATTTCCCAGTTGAGGATTAAGCCTAGTCTTGGACTAAGTTGTAGTACCAATGGAGATTTACCATTCAATCTCAAAACTAGTCCAAGTCTAGGCTTAATCCACGAGCAAAAAAACAGACCCTAGGGCCAATTTCCTAGTCGAGGATTAAACCTAGCCCTAGACTAGTTTGAATGATAAATCTCCATTGATACTACAACTTAGTCCAAAACTAGGCTTAATCCATGTGCAAGAAACCAGACTTCAGTGATTAAAGTAAGCAATGTATGACCTGTATTTTCATGCAGACGTGCTATCATATCCAGTAGAGGCAAGGGCCCAAAACTCTTTAGTCAATCCATTCATTATGGTATTCTGGAAATTTTGTTTTCCTTTGGTCACTGAGGGAGTCAGTCACATACTGTACAGCACCATCTGACATTTTTGAAAACACCTCCTCATTTTTCACTTAACTTTTCCCACTGTTTTTCTTATTGTCATGAAAATGTGTATTAGGGAAATTGGAGTCACATAATAACCAAAAATGTCATGTTTTGAATAAAAAAGGATAAATAAAAAATAATTTTGGGGCTGAATTGTTTCTCCAATGTGTTTTTCTGAAGTTGTGATACATGCTTTTGTCCCACATGAATTCAAGACTACTTATTTCTGGTGCATTCTAATATATCACAAGAAGTGGCCTCCCCAAATTAAAATGTTGACAGCATTTAGGTGTAAACTGACATTAAGACATACTGCATGTATGCATGCAACCAGGTGTGCTTGAATTTTGGACTGGTTCTAAAGCATGACGAATCATAAACGTATGTTACGAGATAACTATCAAGATAACTTTCAAAAGCAAGGCATTTAGTGTTACTGAGACCTAGGTGTTACTATATGTTGCACAGGGGCCATGGGGAAACGCTGTCTCATCACACTTTGTACATGTATAAAGTGACTGATGACAATAAAGAACCTTCAACTTTGAACTTAGGTGCGTATCACACTCTCTGCCGGGTTTTCATGTAAATTCCAGAGACCCCACATTCAAATGAGGATTAAGAAAAACTTCTTTTGAGGTTGAAGAGACGCAGGACTTTTGAATATTCAAATCCACCATCCCAGGAATGTGTTCTGGCATTAACATAATCACATGGGAATGAGGCTATGGCTTACCTTTGTAGTAAAAGAGACATCGGTCAGCAAGCACGAACCAGCGCTTGTTCCACTGTTTCACACCACTGCTGGCCTGCAGTACATAAATATGGAACACAAAAAATCACATAAAATCTTCCTCCAGCAAGAAGCAACAAAAAAGTGGCAAACACCTGACCTCTGTTCATCGGGTCATCTTAACTATATCCCCAAAATGAATGATGTCAGAGATTTTGTTAAACTCAACTTCAGATTTTTATCTGGAGATCTCAACGGAGGACGGCACGGTGGAGCAGTGGTTAGCGCTCCCACCTCATAGCGAGAAGGTCTTGGGTTTGATCCCCGGGTCGGCCATAGGGCCTTTCTGTGCAGAGTTTGAGTGCTCTCCCCGTGTTTGTACGTTCCCTCCCACAGTCCAAAAACATGCAATATAGGTTAATTGGCAAATCTAATACGTAGCCCCATAAGATGTGTGACTGAGAGTGTTGTTGTGTGAGTGTGTGTGCCCTGCGGTGTGTTGACGCCCGCCCAGGGTTGGTCCCCGCACTGCTGTTCAGATAATGGCTGACTGATACCTAAAGTCCATTTTTCATGTCCAGGTTTTAGGACATGGACATGGACAGCGCCCAGGGATCAGCGCTTGAAGGCGGCACCTTTCTCATGAGTACCTTAACCGGTACGGGACTAGTGAGCAGTGACAATTACAGGGCCAACTTTCAAACCGTTACGCTACCAACTGCCCCAGATATAGACTACATACACAATAAATAATTAGGGACTGTACAAAAATATGGAGAAAATGTGCTTGAAATTTCTTCAACACCTAAAAATACACAAAATGACGCCCAGGCATATTTAAAAAAAATGCTCTATATTGAATTCTAATTAGTAGCAGTTGTAAAGTAGGCAGTTCAGCCTTTGTAAACCTAATAGAGATAATAGAGCACAAGTATAAATCAGTGTAAATAAATGCAAAGGGTGCAAACAAAAAAAATGTTTTGTATAATTCTGTTTGTCACTTTGATATTAAAAAAGGTTTGATAACTTCATTCATCCAAACAAAAAGGGATCCAATCAAATATCAGCATGTTCAAACAAACTCACACTGTGCAGGTTTAACATACATCATGTTTATACATTACACAATAATCTAATATGTACATGAACTCTATAATCAAGAGCAGTAAAAATCTAAAGAAATAATATTTAAAAAATGTAACCTGCTTATGAAGCCATCCCTGCTTGGCCACCTCGGCCTTGGGGTTACGGCGCATAGAGTTGGAGCGTTTTCCGAAGGTGGCCGCTTTCTTGGGGGTGCGAGCAGCCTGTTTTACACACGAGGACAAGAGAGTATAAGAACAGGGTTCTGCACAAGGAGGATGAGAGAAGATGACAGTAGTGAGTTGAGATGATGAATAAGAACGTCCTTCGATGTTGTGTAATATTGTGATCACAGGTGAAGTTTTATTATGACTCTAAATCAGTGTTTCTGGCCCTGGATTGTGCCTAAACTGCATTGCTTGTGTTTGTGATTCAGCTTGGAACTGGCTTAACTGGCTGGTTGAACTGGACATGTTGCACCAAATATTGCTACTTGTTACCTAAGTAGATCTGTCTGGCTTTTTGGAAGCAAAATATGAAGAAATAAGAAGTATCTCAAGACTTTCACACAGTACTGCAACTGAAGGCGCTATACTGCGTGAGCACTAATTTGTGCCAAAGTCTGATCCTCATCATTTTTGGATTAAATAAAAAATCCAAACACCAAGCACACCAAAGTGCTTGACTTGGAGTAACTTTTACTAATACCAGCAAAATACTTTGAAACACTCAAGTGCATTTATTATTAGATTCATTAATAATTTTACTTAATTGGTATTCTAAGAGTTAACTCCAATCAAGTCAACTTTTAGAATACCCATTTCCTTCTACTCTTCTTTTTCTACTCTTTTCTTACTTACTTTCCTTGTAAGAATTCTTTACACTAGTATGTGGTTCAAATACTCTATACAGTGTGTTCTGGAAACTGCATCTTGAAGCTTAAGCAGCATTAAGGAAAACTGGATTATGCCAGATGCTTTATTAAATTATATGGTCAATCTTAGTTGAAACTTTAGAACAGGAGTATTTTAGGGTTGGTCAGGATCCTGAAAACTGCCAACAATATTTCAGCATATTATAATTTTCATTTTTACTGCGTCTGTGCCATATATGTGCTCTGGTCGCTGCAGAATGCCAACGTGGCATGGCGTCGGTACTGACCCTTGGGTGATTCTGGGGCTCCGGGGTGGACTCGGATGCCATGCTGAGGTTGTTGGCGTTGCTGTTGGCCTCGACGGCACGGTTCACGGGCCCTCGGCCGCCCGCCTTGCCGTTCATGTCCGAACCGAAGCTCCTGACGAAACAAATGCAGGAGCAGAAGCAGTCAGCAATCACATTCTTCCGTGTTGCCTTGCAATAACCGATCCACTGAGCAACTGCATTATGGGAGAGGTGGAACAACAACAATAAAAAAGCCCCTAAAGTTCTTTTTGGACCAAACAATTCAGATGCACAACATGAAGTAGCTGAATAACAGGATTTTCTCAGCCTTTGAAAACCTATGATGGATAAGAGAATGCCAAGTAAATGTATAAATCTGTGTAAATAAATGCAAAGGATGCATACTTTGGAAAATAGTCATTGCATAATAGTTTGGTAGCTGTACTTACTCAAACAATTGGAGAGGGGATCAAATCAAGTATGAGCATGTTCAAACACACTCACAATGTACATGTAATAACCACAACCGAGCCGCTGAGCATTTGCATTATGGGAGAGCAGAAATAACAGCAATAAAAAAATTATACTAGAAGCCTAGAAGGTCCATGGGAAGAGAGCAGACGTGCACACATGAAGCCGCTATTTTTATCCCCCGTTGGCAAGGAGGCGAGGCCGCACCCCAGAGGCTGAAGTTTAAAAACAGGCAACGGTTTAGGAAGAATGCGATCAGGGTAGTGGCCCAGAAGAGAGAAGGATGAGGGCTGAAGAGAGAGAATGAGGCTGCACACTGCAGAAGCTACCCTGAAGTCCCTGTTCAATTGTATTGATCTCTGCCTCGGACTTTCCAGGCCCTCTCCAGAAGCATTGATCTGCTGACCAGCAGGACAGACAAATTTACAACCCGACCGACTTTCCAGAGCATGCAACCAACTCAGCCTTTCTGCCTTGGAAGCACAATGCAACATGGGCGCAATAAAGCAGGAGACGTCCTGAAACAATGGCCGAGTCCTTACTGTTTTCTAAAAAAGTAAAAAGTAAAAAATTATAGAAAATACAGGCACACAATTTGACACCCCATCACAGAGTCTTACCTTGTAAAATCATTAAAGCAACCAAATGCAAATCCAAATACAATGATCGGAACATTAGGACATGATCAGAAACCAGCACATGCAGAAACCAGCATGAAGCTAACAAGCTTGGGTTAAGCTAACATGTAAAGAGCAGCCACATCTGAATGACTCTCAGTTGTGGAGAGGTAAATTAACTGCACCAGACTGAGAGAAACCTCTGCTTTAGTGACATTATGCTTTATTAATGTGCTATGGGCCTAAAGTCCTGTATCGATCTTTGTCAGCGTAGTGAATGTATCATGCCCATGCGGGTCAGACACTGCACAAAACATAAAAAATTTATCTCAGTTGTAAAGAATTCAAGGGTTTGGCTTTATGTATGTTAAATGGAGCTCATATAAAAGAATCTAAGGCACAGTCCTGCTAGAAAAATAGCCTGCATCAGCAAACTGGTAAGCTGGTTGAGTCAATATGGACCATGAAAAGTCATTTTGAGTGGGATTCGGGCTGAGCAGTAGAGCATATCGTCAACTGCAGTACATCACATTTTTGAGACATTTTGAAATTTTCATCACTAGGTTTTTAAGTCAATATTCAACTACTGCTCATTTTCAATAGGAAAACACAATTAGCTATCATCTTTAGCAAAACTGAAGTATGTCCTATTAACATCAAAAGCTACTGAAAATTAGCTTGCTAGTAAAAATTAGTTTTAGCAATTCAGTGAGTTTGCAATGAAATTCCCATACAAGTGGCAGCTAATTGTGATTAGCATTAGCTAGAGGAAACTAGCCTTCGGGACCTAGCGAGTTTGCATGTGTTTTATATGTGTTCTGTGAAAAAATGACTGGGTTTTGCTGCACTTCCATCTTGGCAAACCATCTTAAGATATTTTATGAACCCATGACCTGCATAGAAACAGCAAATGACTAGGTTATCATGATCCAATGTTCAATGTTCCAATGAGTAGCTCACTAAAGTTAGCTAAACCTAACTATTTTATTCAGTAGCTTATCCATAGCACACTGTAAAAACTCAATAAAACACTGTAGCTTTTCCAGTAAATCACTTTTTTCAAATAGTTTCAAAACACTATTAAGTTTCTGTCAGATGTGTATTTTAAACTACCATGTATTACTGCTGCTCATTCATGTTCATCACAGCGTATTCTTAGCAGCTGGGAGGATGGAGTCCACCTTGGTTTGTAGCTTAGCTACGTTTAATCATAAGTGGCTTGTAGACTAAAAGCTACCGTATAAAAGTAGTTTCCTCAGCACTGCTAAAAATCTATGCTGGTCTATACCCTTTTTTCCCCATTACAAAATGACTAGGTCTCCTAACAATCTGATTTCCTCTCACAGTCTGGTTTGTTTATTGAGTTCTCAGTTCACTAGCACAACCCTGAATCTGTTGAGCAGCTAGCAACGGCTGCGCTGGGTTGGTTTGGGTGTCAAGCCTGCCCGTAATTTATCCCAACTCTTGTGTTCATGTGCCAGCACTTTGATAAAGCCAGATTTCCCGCCCCATCTCCTCTCCTAACGCACTGTAAACCTACACAGGCATATCCATCCACCTTCTCCAGGACAAGACAAAAAGCTTCCCTTGCTCCCAGGTGACAGCTGCCATCAAAGACACCCGCTGAAACCTGGATCCCTGTTTCAGCTTGCTTTCCCTAGCATACATGTGTGTCTGTGTGTGTGTGTGTTAGCGTGAGTCTGCGTGACACACTCCCCCATCTTTTGTCGTCTCAACACACAGCCTGTATGTTTTATTCATACACAAGAGTAGTGTTATGCACTCAGGAAAAGACCGATCGCTTTTACATGGTCTGCTGTTTATGCAACACTCTAGTCATTCACAAAATCTGGGTTGCTTAAAAAGCGAACCCCTGAGACTATGATGTAACTTCACATTTAACAGTCCCAAAGTGAAATATCTTGAAAAATGTGAATAAAGTTTGAGCATTTGATAATCGTCATGCTCTCTCAAAGAAAAGTCTAGAGTCCAGTTTCCCAAACTATGACTAAGTGTAGGCCTAGACAAACTTAGAACTGCAGTGATAAATCTCCACTCGTATTGCAATTTAGTTCAAGACAATGCTTAATCCATGTTGAAGAAGCTAGACCAAAAATGTATGTAAAATGTAAACGTGTAGCCTAAAATGTAAACAGTTCTAATTTATGATGCCAAATAACATTATACACTTATAATTGATAAACAACACCACAGTCCAATTGTTTTTAAGTCCTATGTCTCTGCTGGACAAGGGATCTTTAGAAGATCAACTGCAACTGGTTTGCAAGTACTCCTGTCTATTTGGGCAGAAGATAAGATTCAATCAAAAGCATCAAACAATGGGAGAAATCTAAAGGTGTACCAATATGTAATCAAGTATAAGTGAGTGATTGTTTGTCAATGTTAATACAGCACAGTGCACAGGGCACCACAACGAAATCTGAGGTCTGCATTTGACCCATCCATAATGGAACAGTGTGCAACTTTTTGACAGCGCCCGGGGAGCAGTACTTGCGGAAGGTACCTGAGTACCTCAGTGATACCTTTACTGGTCTGGGACTTGAGCCAGCGACCCTCTGATCATGGGGCCAATTTAATATGGAAAATGAAGGAACAGATGATATACAGATGAAGTTAAATTCATTGGCTATTCACTGGGGCAGCTGATAGTGTAAGGTTGGAAGGTCGCAGGTTCGAATCCCAGGTTCGGTAAAGGTACCACTGAGGTTCTCATGAGCAAGGTACCGTCCCCAAGATCTGCTTCCATGGCACTGATAGAGTTGCCCACCATCCGTTCGAGAATGGGTCAAATGCGGAGGTCACATTTCATTTTGGTGCACTGTGTTTGTAATGACAATCACTAACATTTTCACTTCCATCGCATGGCATAACAATTCAGAGAATAAAAAAAACAAATATAAAATAAGTAGAATAAAAAAGATTATAATAAAAGTCAAAGTTACTTACGGCAGGGATTTCTGAAGCTGGACGTTCTCCTCCAGTCGGGTTTGTAGGATTACAGGGTGTCCAGTTGGCCCGAGGGGGTCATTCTGGCTATAAAACAGAAAAAAGTAGTAGAGGAATGTTAAATTTGCTGTAAGACATGTGATCATTTTCCAAAGCAGCGACAACAAACAGCAAAGAGGAGACAGACCACTTAATTAATAATTCAGCATCTATCATTATAATGTTTCAGTCAATCGATTGGCGTCCATTCATTGTTGTGTGTGTGTTTTGAGTGGGTGGTAGGGTGTGTGTGAGTTTAGCAATGGGTGCCACAGCAAGAAGTGTTACACAGTCGATCTTGTGAATAAATATTTAAAATTAAACTAAACATGAAACTGAGGAATGATGAACAACGTACTGTCGTGGTCTGTGTAAACATTTATCATAGTTACAGCAGCATGTTAAGATTCAAAACGCCTGGTCTGCCTTCAGCTCGTCAGAGCTTTGTCACTCTGAAACTGATACCTCAAGAGTCAACATAATCTCAAAACCATGCTTCTCGGTCCTAACAGACCTCTGTGTCACTCACCAAGATTAATTCTTAATATTACGTAGTTAATGCTGCTGTTTTAACATGCACTTTGGCTGGCTATGCTGATGAGGCTAAAAACAAACGAAAGCAAATGGAAAGGAAATGGAAGGAAAGCTAACATGTACCTCAAACAAAGAACGAATATAAGATTTTATTTCATGTCCGAGCAAAGTTAACAGGAAGTTTTAGCAAAACTATGGCAATAAAACATAGACTAAGAGGAATTTTAGCATGTGTGCTAGCAGTGCTAAATAAAAGAAAGCTCACATGAACAATGATTAAAATGTAATGTGACAGCCTGACAGTGAAGGAAAAAGCTAGTGTAAACTTTAAAGCACAAGTCTTATAAGGAATGAAAGGTAATAGCAAATATTAACATAAAATCAGCGAATAAATCTGAGGCTAACGTTAACACAGAGTTCTGGCGACAGGCTGATAATTAAGCAGAGTTTATGTCAAATTTTAAGCTAAGCATGCCAATGAAAGAATGATAGTGAGGCCTTTAAGCTCATGCTAGCTTTATTAGGAAGACCATGAGTTCATGTTGAGCAAGCTACTTTGCCTTAAAGTAGGTTTTACATATGTTTTTAACTACTTTAAAATATTTGATTAAAGCACTTGGTGCCAATCTTATCCAATCTTGTAAAGAATTCAGTTCTTCTTTGACTTTGACTAATTTGTTGCATCAATTAAAGGGTTATTTGGGTTAGGCTTAAGTGAAACCTAGTTCCTTTCTGTTGAAATGCAATTTACAAATCTTGTCCGAGCTCAAAGTGTCCTTCCTGACATGGACTCAGACTTCACATCAGCTTTCATTAACTGCTACATTAGCATCCTAGTCCATAATTATATGTAGAAGACAAGGCTGTGTATAAATGTGAGGTTGAAGCAGGGAGATAGAGTAATGTCTGAATTATGGCACAGGTGGAGCAGAGTGCTATTAATCTTATGGTAGAGGCTGATGATTTTGGTGTGTAATGGAATGACATCACAAAGAATAAAACCAAGAAAGATATGTCATGTGCCATCAATGGGGTTGTAAAGAGGGAAAGAGATGGGAATGGCTCGTCGGGGTCACTGTTGCTGTGTGAGGAAGTCAGGAGTTTGATCATGGGTCTAATAATGGTACTGAAGTGAATAGAGGATGGTTCTTCTCTTTGAGACTCT
Organism: Distichodus sexfasciatus; assembly: GCA_032718565.1. Classification (NCBI taxonomy): domain Eukaryota; kingdom Metazoa; phylum Chordata; class Actinopteri; order Characiformes; family Distichodontidae; genus Distichodus; species Distichodus sexfasciatus. Next base: position 142,453 of record JAVGVS010000184.1, read on the forward strand.
CACTAACTTGCTGAGTACTTGTGGAGAACAACAGGCCAAATTCTTGGCACTGGCGACTCATAACGATAATACAAGCACTATCCGTCTGGCCAGTCTGCCCCACACACACACACTGAGAGATAGGTAGAGGACAAGAGAAACTTGCCAGGAATATAGTCACTGTAAAGGCATGTACCTTTAAAAGCAACACACACTCAGACACAGAGAAGCCTTAAACGAACACAAAGACAAATCTAGAACATCAACCTAGCAACTGAGGGAGCAGCCTGAGGTGTGTGTGCACGTGTATGAGTGCACGAGCGTGCTCTGCTCTTGCACAGTCTCTTAGGGTCCTGCAGCTGAGCACGCCTGTTCGTGCATAACCCACAAACCTATATAGAAGCCCAGAGCAGACCACAGTGCACGAGAATCTGAAACGCTCCCTCCAATCTGAGTGGACAGGCTGCTCGTCGTTAACAGTCTCATTAGCTCACATCGACACGGCTTCAGACTGATTTGACAGCGCTCATATTTCACCTGAGAGTCAAGCACATGGTCCGCACCGGCAGTCGTTCTTTACGTGCAGCAGTCATACAAACAAGCCCACAGACAAACACAAATACAATTTGGAGGCATTAACACTCACAAGGATTTTTATACATAAGCTCTGGATGACTCCCACCAGCACTGCATTGCAGTCCTTCCTGACCTCCAGCTCTGAGTTTCCCTCCCTTATGCTCTCGCTCTCTGCAGCTGCACGCTTAACTGCCTACCCGGCTCCCGGCTCCGCTGCCATAAACTTCCCTCCTCTCCTTCTTCTCTCCATCCACTGGCAAAGCGCATCTACATCATCCCCCACCTACCTCACTCTCCGGTCCGCTCGAAACTTCAGCATTCTCCCCTGGATCACTCACATAACATACGTGGAGCAGCACAAGCCCGGGAGAAAGAGAAACAGAAGGAGAGAGAGAGAACGGGAGGGAGAGAGAGCAGCTGGCTTGTGATGCCAGAAGAGTCTTTATTGCTGTCGCTGTAGGGTGCGGGATACAATAATTGCTGCCCTCCTTTCTCTCCTTGAGAATGTATGCTGTAGCCAGCCAGCTCTCTCTCTCTCTCCCTCTCTCTTTCTGTCTCTCTCTCTCCTCCGCTGTCCCTCGCTCCCCCTTTCTATATCTCCCTCGTGCTTTGCTGCCTTTTCCAGAACTGCACGGCTCAGCTTGTTTGGTCCCTGTAACTGTCCATCTACCTCCTCTCCTCCTCCTCTTCTTCTATCAGTTTTTCTCCCCATTCTGTTCATCTCCCATGGGAACGAGTGATTCAAGAGGACACGTGGTTTCAAAGCAGAGGGCAAAGCTGCAGTGAGATGTCACCTGGGACAGTCATTACTACTGACCAAGCGTCTCCTGAGAGAGCCATGAACACATGGGTTAAACAGGGGGCGTGCGAGGGGCGGGGAGATGGGAAAAGGGGCGTGGTAAGGGGCCAGGAACATCAGCCATTCAGGTGCTCGCCTCACATGAAGTCCCGCCCCTATCCCTGTCTTACCCAGAGACACACACAGAGCGAGATCTACGCACACCAATAATTAGATCAGGGTTTCATGCAAAGACAAGCTCAGCGTTTAAACGGCAACGCCAGGACCAAGGCCACATTAAAATGTCACAATGTCACATAGATCAGAGCCAGACATACTTTAATCACGGCTCCAGGCGTCTCATTCAGTCCGTTTTCCTCCTTTCTAAAGATGTTACAGTTTATGATCTTATAAATCAGGATTTCCAGCTCTGATGGGACTCAGCATGGATGAGTTCCACAGTGGGGAAAGCTCCACGGAAATAGCTGGAGCCTATAAACCTATGAGACTACAAGAAAAAAGCAAGTAGTCATACTGCTATTTCTTGCTAAAAAGGTCATTCAAAAACTAAGAAATTATTATGATTATTAAGATCATTCACTTTCTGGCTATGTGGCCTGGAGTAGCTTAGATTTGGCAAGATTTTGGAAGCTCTTTTCAGTTTGTCACAAGGAGCTTTAACAAAATTTCATCTTAAAATACAGTATTGTGCAAAAGTTTTAGGCAGGTGTGAAAAAATGCTGTAAACAAAGAATGCTTTCAGAAATATAAATAATGATTGTTTATTTTTCATCAATTTACAAATTGCAAAGTGAGTGAACAAAAGAAAAATCTAAATCAAATCAATATTTGGTGTTACTACCTTTTGCCTTCAAACCAGCATCAATTCTTATAGGTACACTTGCACAAAGTCAGGGATTTTGTAGGATTATAGTCAGGTGTATGATCAACCAATTATACCAAACAGGTGCTAATGATCATCAATGTCACACATAGGTTGAAACACAGTCATTAACTGAAACAGAAACAGTTGTGTAGGAGGCTTAAAGCTGGGTGAGGAACAGCCAAACTCTGCTACCAAGGTGAGGTTGTGGAAGACAGTTTCATGTCATGGCAAGACTGAGCACAGCAACAAAACACAAGGTAGTTATACTGCATCAGCAAGGTCTCTCCCAGACAAAGATTTCAAAGCAGACTGGGGTTTCAAGATGTGCTGTTCAAGCTCTTTTGAAGAAGCACAAAGAAACGGGCAACATTGAGGATCGTAGACGCAGTGGTCGGCCAAGGAAACAGTGCAGCAGATGAAAGACACATCAAGCTTATTACCCTTCGAAATCGGAAGATGTCCAGCAGTGCCATCAGCTCAGAACTGGCAGAAACCCGTGGGACCCAGGTACACCCATTTACTGTCCGGAGAAGTCTGGCCAGAAGTGGTCTTCATGGAAGAGTTGCAGCCAAAAAGCCATACCTCCGATGTGGAAACAAGGCCAAGTGACTCAAGTATGCACAAAAACATAGGAACTGGGGTGCAGAAAAATGGCAGCAGGTGCGCTGAACTCATGAGTCAAAATTTGAAATATTTGGCTGTAGCAGAAGACAGTTTGTTCGTCGAAGGGCTGGAGAGCAGTACAATAATGAGTGTCTGCAGGCAACAGTGAAGCATGGTGGAGGTTCCTTGAACGTTTGGGGCTGCATTTCTGCAAATGGAGTTGGAGATTTGGTCAAGATTAATGGTGTTCTCCATGCTGAGAAATACAGGCAGATACTTATCCATCATGCAATACCATCAGGGAGGCGTATGATTGGCCCCAAATTTATTCTGCAGCAGGACAACGACCCCAAACATACAGCCAAAGTCATTAAGAACTATCTTCAGCGTAAAGAACAAGAAGTCCTGGAAGTGATGGTATGGCCCCAACAGAGCCCTGATCTCAACATCATCGAGTGTGTCTGGAATTACATGAAGAGACAGAAGGATGTGAGGAAGCCCACATCCACAGAACATCTGTGGTTAGTTCTCCAAGATGTTTGGAACAACCTACCAGCCAAGTTCCTTCAAAAACTATGTCAAGTGTACCTGGAAGAATTGATGCTGTTTTGAAGGCAAAGGGTGGTCACACCAAATATTGATTTGATTTAGATTTCTCTTTTGTTCATTCACTGCATTTTGTTGATTGATGAAAATAAATGATTAACACTTCCATTTCACACAAGCATTCTTTGTTTACAGCATTTTTTCACACCTGCCTAAAACTGTTGCACAGTACTGTATATTTTAATATTATGGTGCAAATCTACATTAGTAGAAACTGTCTGTATAAAATTCTGAATAAGAGAAACAGAGACATTCAGCTGAGGAACTGACTCCAGCTTAATTAGAGAGAAGAATTGATATGAGTTCGACAGTAAAGTCTAAAGGTCACACATGAAAGTAGAACTCAGCTCATTCCAGCTTTAGAGAGTTTTACTTTGAGGATTTCAAAAAAAGAAGCGCGTACACTTCTAAGCATTATGTCCTTATTATATTTTCAGTTTTCTCCCTCACATAGTGACAAAGTTCTCAGTTTCTAAGGACTTTCATGAGACCTTATGGAACTCCTCCATCTCTGACACTGTTGTTGGCAAACAACGGATCGCCGTCTTCTTATATTGAAATCACTGCTCCACGAGAGCTGCTCTTACCAGATGGACTCCCCATGCTGGCCCCACAGTGGATGGATATGCCAGACATACACACACACACTCACACAGACAGTAGACAGCAGGTTATTACCTGTCTCACCAAAGGGGATTAGCTACATCACCCCTACCCTGCATGTCCTGTGGCGTTATCTGGAAACTACATCGCGCTGACGTCTTCATCACTGCACAGCAGATTATGGTGTGTGTGGTCTGGTGACGCCGCTCTATGCTAAAACTCAAGCATTCTGTTCAGCTGTTTATCACATGTGATCACACCTTGAGATTGATACTAAAAGGACGTATTTGAATTAAGACAAGAATGATTTGATCAAGTCATCATGTCATACTTATCTCATTTACTTCTACCTCTAACAAACATTTCTGCAGACATTTCAGGGTTACAGGTTAGGTCAGGTTTAAGTCCTTTCACTGACATGAAAATTGGAAGATGCCAGATTAACTTAAAACTGTAAGTACTACAACTATGTCTAAAAGTAAATGAGTTAATACGCCATACACACTGCAAAAAATCCATCTGGTTCAACTTAAAAGTTCAGTTGCGCCTTAAAGTTTTAACTAAAATCAAATAGGATATTCCAATTATTTCAACTCATTATTTTTAGTCCAGTTTTAATATTCCAAATTTCAATACCTAAAGATCCTGGGACCAGAGCCTATCCCGGGAACTGGGCAGGCGCCAACACACCACGGGGCACACACACTCACACTCACACATTACGGGGCCAATTTCGAGTTGCGAATTAATCTATATTGCATGCCTTTGGACTGTGGGAGAAAATCAGCGCACCTGGAGTAAACCCACGCAAACACGGGGAGAGCATGCAAACTCCACACAAAAAGGCCCTACGGCTAGTTGTGAAATCTGACAAGAAATCAAGCCTGTTACACAAAATCGATTCAATTTATATAGAACTTTTTACAACAGATGTTGTCACTAACAGCTTTACATTACCAGCCCCAAGCCTCTAACAAGTAGCATAGCCTATAGCATCCTGGCATGGTAGCAACTATGCTAGCGGGAAATGCACCCCTGATATGGTAAAAACCTGCTTAAAAGGGCTCAAAAAAGGTAAAGAAATGAGTAGTTTTAATAATACTTTGCCTTACAAAAACAAAATGTTTGTGGCAGGTTTGCAGCAAACTTGTGGTTAATTTGTGGCAAACAGTGGAGTTTGCCAGAATATGTTGTGACAAGTTTTCCACAGTCAGCCGCTTACAGGCAACCTTGTGGCAATGTTCTGGCAACAATGACAGATTGCCGCTAGTGGCAAATGCATTTATGTAATGGCAAACTTGTAGGGAACATTTGGTGACAAATTTGCCAGGTGCATAGGTTTTCCACAAAGTTTGCTAGAAGTCCACTGCAAGTTTGCCACAAATCTAATTTGCATGTGAAAATATGACCTTGCTGCAAAATTGAGAAAACACTGCCAAAGGTTAATGGCAACTGTTTGCTAGAAACCTAAATTTTTGTAAGGATCTTCATACTTTTACAGTGCTTTGAGCTCTGCACTTACTTTAACATAATCTTTTTTTTTTTCTAATCAAATGTTTAAAATCTTTCTCAACAGTTTTGAGAGATCCAGGTTTAAATTTTAACTACTGTAAGTGATTAATAAAGAAAACATTACCAGCTAAAGCTAGCGTGTTAGCCTGCTAATTTTGCAAGCTAGCTGTTCATAGTTTGAGTTTCAAAATTCTTTATTAGTCACAGAGTTTAATAGTATAGTTTACATCCCTCCACATGCTGTACTTGAATAACTGTTGTGACTAATAAAGTAAGTCTTAAACCTTGCCCAGCTAAAGCTAGCATGTTGGCCTGCTAGCTAGTCGTCGTAAGCGATGCTCATCCTAGCTGTCTGCTCACTGTTTAGCTGTGGCTGGCTTTCAGGCTATCAAAGCTGGGTTCAGCTCAGTGTTTTAAGCATCCTAATGGAACAGTGAAGGTCAGCCATGAGGTCAGTCTGCTGTCAGCGCTCATGGGAATTGGAGAATGAATTCTATTAGCGAGCTCTCCGACAGCAGCAGCCCACTCAAAGATCACCCAGGAGCAGCACAGACAAGAAGCTGTCTTGTTATTTCTGTGGAGGTGGAAAATATGTTTTGGACGGTTTTCCCACAGTGATGCAGATGGTTAGATTTCTGTTTGCTTAAGATTAATGGGATTCATAGCTTGGACAGGGCTAGCTTTTTTCCCTTCTTGTGATCGGCTATAAAACAAAGACGTAAAAATAGCACAGGTCATGCCAGTGTGTGTTTGCAGATTTACTAGAGACAGGATTCATGATCTAAGATAAAGCATCGTTAAACACTTATACATCTCCATGTATTTCCCATTTGAACAAATTTCATGTTTACAATGCAAACCTAAATATTAAAGGTCAGTGTCCCAGAAGTGGTCAGTTTCACAACACCCCCAAATTTTCTTGAGCCGTTTTTTTCTTGTGTGTAGAGAAAGTGACCAACTGACAGTACTGAGCAATTCAAAACCACTGAAATCCTCTTAGCGATTATTAATACAGAGATACGATTTTGTATTTTTTTTAAATGCTTTATTACATATTTACTTTACAGTTTCTCTTATAGGTCCAAAATTTAAACTGAAAGCTTCCAATGCCTAACAAAATTTAGCTTGGTATACAGGATTTGGCATCTCTCTGCTAATAAAGGTGCAAATAAAAAAGTGCAAATAAAAATCAAAGAAATAATGGATCTGAAAAACAAACACAAATGCCTGTAATGTATGTGCGCGTGTGTGTGTTTATTTTCACACACAGAACAATCTTTTCCTTTGGTCGCTGAAAGATGATGCAGTCACAGGCCCCTCCCCACTTCCTGTGTCACCAAGATGGCGGAGTCACGAACACACACACACACACACACACAGATGCCACATCACAGCGGCCACATCCTCAGCTACGGGCTGTTGGAGGACGCAGCGGACAAGTGGAGAGGGGGGGAGAAGGGATGAAGGGACAGGGGGATGAATAATTAGGCTCCAGGGCGGCGCAGTAGGCATCAGACAAGGCTGCAGCAGCGACTACATCACACTCCTCGCACTGCTTTCACTCACAAACCGGCCACCGAGCCTGACACGTCCACAGTGTGTTCACAAGGTGTTCATCATGTGTTCATAACGTGCAAAAACAACATTCCCAGTGACCGTACTACAACACAAGAGGAGAAAAGAAAATTATTGCAGTGATTTGAGGGTCAGAGCCAAATATGGACACGGTCATGTTAGAAATGTACATGTGCAATGTAATAAAGATGAAACGTTGAAGGGGACACACACACCTGTCAGATTGAGGGCAGCCATGAAAACATGAGTAAGGGAACATTTTTGTTATTTTTGCTCCATTTCTACACGGGAACCGAGAGTATCACACAGATTCTAAAATGAAAGCATCTTAAGTTGAGGCTTGAATAAATTAAATTGGGAGTTTTTGGATCCACATATAAGCCATGTCAGAATCACAAATGATTAATGACATGTAACTGGCCTGTGTCCACCAAATGTGTTTTTTCCGCTTGCAGTGCCTATTTTTTACTACAAATCCTTCAAGCTTTAGCGTTCAGAGCGCTGGTGGAGACATTTTTTTGCTGCAGCACTCAGGGCTCTTCAAATTGAAACCTGTTTAACTTTTAAAACAGCGCTGCGCTCGTCAATGTCGCTTCTCTCTTGCTAGCCAATCAAAATCGAGGAAGGGGCGCGACATATAAATCGGTGGTACACCTCCAGCTCTTTACTTTATGCACATAATTTCATCTTGAAGATGTGAGAATCTATTTCAGACGCTACCACCAATGCTAAGATGCGTTTTCTCTCCAACGTGTTGGCTAAACTAGCGATCTCAAAGACACACGTTGAAATAGGAATGAACGTGGACGTGCCCAATGACGCTTTTTGTAACTTACCAACAACGAGCGCTGGGAGAAAGCACAGAGACAGTGCTCTGGAAGTGACGTTTTGACTGCTCTCAGGGGAAAAACGTGTTTGGTGGACAGACGCCCTAACTCGGCCAGATGTAGCTGTCATATTGAATGTCTGGCTCTTCTAATCTCTTCTAATTGATTGTGAGATGTGAGACACCTGTCTTGCATTTTCTGGCTTGTAAAACTGTCACTGCTCTAGGAGGCTGATATAATGTGGAGTAAGATTAAGGATTATGTTCAGTTTAAATGTCTTCAAACAAGACTACAAATGCGAAGTTGCACCATTTTAGACAATACACTACTTTGCACAGCAATTACTAAGGCTGTGACAGACAAAGAACATGAAAAAGCAAGACAAATATGGCAAATGGGAAGGACTAGTGCATTATATCCATGCCTAATTTATAATAAGCGTTTAATCCTGGTGCATCGATTTCTAAGTCTCACCAAAGCGGCTCGAGAAGTCAGAGTGTGAAAAGTCTGCTGACACAGCTTTAATACCGGGAATGGACTTCATGTAGCACAGCAGCTTCCACACTTAGCATAATGCTTACAAGTGACAAATGTCCGGTTTTAACATCCACTGAAGCATGACCGAGCCGAGTGGCCTCTCTCATAACTGCCCTGGACATCCTCTAGTAGTCCAACAATACCTTCAGTCTGTACGAAGCAAGCCGAGCCTAACAGCTGAGTTTTATTATCAGAATAAATGCAGCTGCTATCAGAAGATCAATGGGAGCTCGATAGCACTTTGCTGGGGGCTGCTAGTAGCGTAACGGTTAGGGATTTGGCCCTGTGATCAGAAGGTTATCATTTATCAGTCTGGCTGTCATTTTCTCTTTGTTGTGAATGCTACTTTGGTGTTCGAATGGTTGGGGTGTTTTTTAAGTATTTTATTGTATTGTTAAATGTTGTATTATAAAGACCACCATTATCGTTCAGCGTTTTAGTGTGCTTTCACTGAGTGATATGTGGCTGCTTTGCGAGAATCCTATAATGTTCTTGGGTCTGGGCTTGTGTTTACATTATTAGTGACACTGAGGGTCTATTTCAAGACTGCCCTCCTCCACAAGCCATATATGACCAACAAAGAATGTAAATGTGTTAGAGTGAGTGTTCGTTCTCAATTTGCTGTAAAGAAAGATTAAGATTTTCCTCAGACTTCACGGACCGATAATAACTATCACATTCCTGTCCAGGGCTGTAGGCATCTTCTTTACAACCTTCCTTTCTCACCAACAACGCTACTCAGTTACTCGTCAAGTCTCTGCTCATCTCCAAGTTGAACTACTGTAACTCTCTTATGGCTAGACTTCCATTCAAGGCAACAAGACCCATTTAACGGATCCAGAATGCAGCTGCGAGACTCGTCCACAACGTTTTTAAATTTTCACATACTACATCTCTACTATGGAATGTGTGCTGGCTTTCTGTGAATGCTCACATCAGGTTTAAATATTTAACGCTTGCCAAAAATGGAACTGCACCTCCTTACTTAGAACTGACCGAGCAGCGTGTCACTTCTCGTCCTCTCAGAGAACCAGCGATACTCAAAAGAAGAGCATCAAGACTCGTTGCAGTTTTGGCTCCCCAGCGGTGGAATGAACTTCCTTCTGTCATCAGAACCGCCATCACAGTCCCTCGCTGTCTTTAAACGCCATCTGAAGACCCACCTCTTCAAGGAGTATCTAGGGGACTAACTAACCCTTATATTAATACTTATTGTTTACCCACTAGCATGTCCTTCTGTTTTTTTCTCTAACAGGGTTTGTTAAGGTGTGGAACTTTTTTGGACGACAACTGTTGATTTGAGTCTAGCTTTACAGATTGAAGAACAGTCGTGGACTACAAAGCACTGTTGTACTTTGCTCTGGATAAGAGGAAGTGCTGAATGCTGTGTTTGTAAATGTAAATGCATAACCTCTCTTGAAATTCATTCAGTGAGCTAAATTTTGATCTTTCTTTACAAGAAATTGAGAACTAACATTCACTCCAACATGTGCATTCTCTGATCATTCATACATGGCTCGAGGGAAATCTTCAAATAAGACCCTCAGCATCACCGATGAAGTAAAGACAAGCCCAGACCTGAGAACTTTACATCATTATATTGATAGCTGGCCACATGGCATTATGGGTAAAGCTTCTACTTAAAGTGACATGTGACTTAAAGGACAATGAATTACATTTAGATTCAAATTTCAAAACATCAAACTTAAGTGACAAGTCCTGTTTATAATTTAAACTAATCCAAAATAAGTTGTGTCTACCAAAGAACATCTGCGATTTTAATGACTTCTCATATCCACTCTTTTCAGTGTGAAGAGTAAAGCTGTCAGACACACTCCAGTCACATCATGCAGCAAGAGGGATGTACACACTCTTTCTTTCTTTCTTTCTTTCTCACACTTATTTTCTTTTATCTCTCCCTTGTAATCTCTTCTTTTTCACACAACCTCACCTCTTTGTCATATATTTCTCTCTTTAATGACTCTCTCTTCCCTCTTTCGGTCACTTTCTCTTTTTCTTTCTGTAACAAAGTCTCTTTTCTCACAAATCTTTCTGCCACACACAGTCTCTTTCTCTCTTTTCTCTCTCATTTCTGTCATGATTTTCTCTCTTTAGTGTCACTCTTTCTCTCTCTCTGTCACACACAGTCTTTCTCTTTTGTCTTTCTCTCATTAGTCTCTTCCTCTCTTTGTCTCTCTTTCTATGTCTCACACAGTTTCTCATTTCTGTCATATTTCTCTCTTAAGCGTCTCTCTCTGTTTTATCATTCTGTCCTTCATGTCTCTCTTTTGATCTCTTTTTCTCTGTCACACACACACAGACTTTTTTGATTCATCTCTTTCTTTAGTGTCTCCCTCTCTGTCCCTCTTTCTTTCTCTCTTGTCTCACTTTTTTACCCACAGTCTCTGTCTCTTTCTCATGTCATATCTCCCTCTCTTTAGTTTCTCTCTCCATCACTCACAGTCACTCTTTTGTCGTTTTTCTTTCTCACATCTCTCTTTCTGCCGCACACAATGTCTCTTTCCCTCTTTCCTTTCTTTGTCATAACTTTGTCTTTATATCTCTATCTTTCCTCCTCTCTGTCACAGTTTTTCTCATTTCTCTTTTGTCTCTCGCTCCCTAACATTCTTCTATCACGTCTCTCTTTTTTTATCTCAGTTATCTTTCTCTGTCTCACTTTCTCTCTCTCTCTCTGCCTCTCACACACAATATTTCTCTCTTTCCTGTCATATGCTACTCTCGCTGTCTCTGTTTCTAACACAGTGAATTAGACTTTTTACTCATGTCTTCCATCAAACAATCCTCCAGTCTGATATCTGAAAGTCTCTGCATGCAAAAAAACTAATCCAGTGAACTCTTTAGAACATCAGACAGTAACACACACACACACGCCCTAATCATCTCCCGTTCTATTCTACATTTCTGTTATGACAGTCTTCATTACAGCCCCCATGCAGCTGACTGCTTATTGTGTGGAGTGTTCAAAAGAGAACGAGTAGGAAGCATATCATGATCAATACACACACACACGCACACACACAGACACATCCCACAACCATTTGTATTTGTCACAAGGCTGTTGGTAGCATAACGTTTAGGGAGTTGGCCCCGAGTGTCACAGTAACATCGCACAACTACATTTTATGTGTAAGTATATGTTTTGGAAAAGTTGGTAGCGTTGCTGGTTCGAATCCAGAACTGGTAAAGGTACCACTCAGGTACTCATGAGCAAGGTACCGTCCCCAAGCACTGCTCCCCGGGCGCTGCCCACTGCTCCTTCACAGATGGGTCAAATGCACATTTCAGGTCACATTTGGTTGTGGTGCACTGTGTACTGTGCTGTGTTCACAATGACAAATAATCACTTTCTCACTTTTAAGGACATGATTTAATCCCTTCATAATTGACAAGTGCTTATCAGTCAGGGCTTTCTGGAAAAATCTTAATGGAAACATCCTTTGTGGGTCACAAAAACACACACACGCGATCCTTGCCAACGAAACTAAACACACTAAAACAAAACCGGTGTTATTAGCCTTGGCTGCAGAGCAAGGCATGAGGTGGAGGCGCGCTGATGGAGCTGCAGGTGTTACAATCAGATCAGCTGGAGATAAAGCAAATTTCGCCATGCGTGAATCAAACCCGGAACATAGAGGTGAAACCAAAAACCAGATGCAGGCACCTTGGCTCAAATAGAGCAAGTGTCAAGTATTACTACTCAAAGCTTTTTCCATTAGACTCTACATCTTTGTAAGATTGAGTGTCTGTCCGTAAATCTGCACCCCGAACTGAAACGCTGGCCTTCTACGGAGATTTCAGCAAAGTCCGGGCCGGTTATGAAAGGCATAAAACAGAGTAAACTCCCTCAGCGGCCTCTCTGAGAGTATTGCCTGTTGATGCCTGGAGCACTTACAGGATCCCTTTCCCCTCGCTGACGTGAGTCAGGCGCTGCTTTTCATACAGCAGAATGGAGGAAAGCGACCCAACTAGATGTTATATATTCATGGAAAAAGAGCTGCTGGCCACGGTGAGTGAGAACAACGAAATTTGAGTAAGATGAGAATTCAAATGTAAGTTTCATGGAAAATTAAGACGGAGGGTTTAAAGTAAATAAGATGAACTTGTGGCTGTGAGATTACAAAAGTACAGAGGAAAGTAAAAAACAATCTGAAAAGGGAAAATGTGAAAATAAAGATGGAAGATCATACGGGACTGAAAATCACATCATCCTGTAGGAGTTTTGCCTACCCACATTGTAGTATCATTTGACATAATAATGTAATATTATCTAACATTAATTTTGCATTCACAGACTGACGCAAAGCAAAAATCTCTGATCCAGATCCATTTTTATAAAAAAATGACGCAATGCTTTGGCCCTACTGGTTTGCCAACGACAACATACAACATTCCCTTTAAATCAAGGGAATTAATGTCAAAGAAAAATACGATCCTCTTACACACACGCACAACGGCCTACACCTAAAAACAACAAAAGTAGGTGGTCTGGAAAACAACATATCAGGTATATAAAACTCCAGAGTACGAAGCGGACACTGTTTATATTGGTTTTGGCCGTCGACTGAACTGTCTATTGCTCCACTGGAAGTTGTAGTGTAGAACCGTAATCTTGAGCAACGTCTGCCTCGTCTGTCTTGCGGTTTAAAAACATACCAGAGATAACAAAAGGAGAGATTAAGCGCCATGGAGCCCTTTTCAAACAGCCAGCAGCGTTTAGCAAGTAAACCCCTGACAACAGGGAGATGGCACAATGTGGATTTTAGGGTCAGGCGTAAAGAATGCACTTTAAATCAGACAGGAGGATTACAGCTGGAACCTGTCTTGCCTCACCAAAAACCTCACATGCTCCCTTTCAGAAACACACACACAAAAACAAGAAGACGTGTCACAACAGAACACTAAACTTTAGACGGATGCTAATTCCCTGATGCGTCTTCTGTTGGTGGTTGGTGCTCTTTAATCTGGAAATATCTGTCAGCATTAGCAGTGATGAACACACAGTTTCAGCCCACAGACTCCTCCTAGAGGATGCAATAATAATGATATAGTGGATAGCTGTAGGCATGGGACGATACATATCGTAAAACAATATTACGATACAGAATTCAAAATTCATGATACTGATAGTCCCACAATGAGATTTTTGAAGGTCCCACATAATACATTTTTTCAACAAGTTAAAATAGGTCTATGAGCTCCACTAAACATGTCTCTGAAGTAGGTTGTTGAAAAAAAATGCCTCTCAGATTAGACATTTTCACCTGCATATTACTCCTGTTTCAGTCCCTTTCAAAACGAGCTGTTTCTCATTAGTATTCCTAAACGTAAATGAGCCGCTGCGGCCCACACACACGCCACTCAGGAACTGGGGCGTAGACAGCACGGTAAGAGTTTACCTCAAGTGAAAATAATCGACATGTCTGCTGCTAACAGACCATCTACACAGCCGTACATGTTCAACACAACACTCCGCCGCTAGACTTCTTCATTATGATTCCTACGCTGGCGTTTGCAAGAAAACATGGCAGATCAGGACACGCTAGCAGTTCTACCTGGTGGGCGGAGCTTCTCAAATAGGAGTGTGCAGTTATTTAAATGTCCCCTAATGTGATGTAGAAGTAGGGGAGAAATCTAGACAGCTCATTGAAGCACACGATTTCAGACATTCGTGAATTCGTAAACACAGTTGACCATTTTTTATCAACCTTAGTGTGTGTAGAGGCAGGACACACCCAGAAGGATGTCCAAAGAACAGAGAAAGTGAAATCTTCATAATATCTTTATTATGAAGCACCGGATAAGCTTAAGCAGAAAGTCTTACGCTTCACTGGACAGTCTCTATTCATCACATAACTGTCACCTTTGTTTTTTAATATGGGAAGTCAAAGCCAAAGCAACATGTGCATCTTCATCTGGTTGACACTCTAGTGGTCATTCTGCACCAGTACACTCACAACACATTAGTTGACATGGTGAAAGGAGGGAACTGACCAATTAGAGATGGGACATGATCAGGAGGCCATGGTGGACCATTTCAGCAGGACATCAGGCTTCCACCTCAACTCTTTTTAAACGAAGACCAGAGATCTTTTTTAGAGAGATCAGCGAGTCATGATCTCGCTTTTCCATTCACATTTACAGCATTTAGCAGACACTCTTATCCAGAGGGACTTACATTTCCTAATTTCAGGGACAGTTCCCCTGAGAGCAACTTAGGGTTAAGGGTCTTGCTCAGGGACCCAGTGTTGGTAACGCCAGAGGTCGGATTCGAACCCACAAACTCTTGCTCCAAAGGCGAGTCTTTTACATCTAAGGCAATGAATAAAGGCTTTACGTATCCTCTACTTCATTTAAGCATGTTGAGAAGCCAAAGCTAATGGCATGACAGCAAGCTGGCAGCAATGAATTTCTTCTCCTGTCATCAACCAGAAAGCAGACACTGGCACGCCACGCACACAGCTTTTTTAGCCTAATTCGGTGTGACCTCATCAAAGCAGCACTTAAAAACACATTAACGCTTGCTTAGCACCCACAGACGGCACACTCTAGCTTCACGGCGTCTGTCTTAACTGCTGTTTTGTCAACAATTCTTGTAATGTTCAGCCTGTGACTGAACAAATTAGTTAGTGCAGTGCTGAGGCTGGTTTTCACCTAAACTAGATAACGTCTTATTGATAAGCACGGAACGAAGAGAACTTTCCTGAGGAACAACAGCCTTATTATAGTCTTACTTCGGCTCTGCGAGTCAGGAGGTAAATAACCTCAAATTAGAACTCACTTCCTGAATTACCTCAATTGAATTTTTGAATTTACTTGTGCAACAAATCAGCTCGGCTTTGTTTTGCAGTTATCTGGGGGAAAAAAAGTTCCTCGCGGTGATGCAACAGATTTTTTTGTCGGTGCAATAAAGCTATAGATTGATGGCTTCATAAGGCTTGAAGGCTCTCCAAGACAGATTTTCTTTTCATTTTTTTTGGCACGGCGGGAAGTGTGTGGGACGACTGTTACCACACTCTGTTCTTTCCCTCTCATTATTTCTATAAACCGAGTTCCTCTGTTGTCTGCAATGATGAATATTTGACTTTCCGGAGCACACACTCTCCGTGGCATTCTACTGTACAGCGAGTCCTTGAAAGCGCTCTGTTTGTGGGAAACTGTACGAACTAAAAGCCAGGCCCTCGTTTGCCTCGCTTATCTGAGTCATGATAGATGTGTGTGTATAAAATCTGGCTGCGAAGCAATTATGCATCCTACGGAGGGCTTGGCATGTGCTAAAGTTTAAATCTGCCATGAATACGGGTTCGGTCCTGTCCTGACGCTGTGATGGTGTAAAAAAAAGGGATCAGAAATGAGACAGGGAGTTTATCGGGTCATATATTAGACTCAGAGGTGCACCAGTGCTGGCTAAGTATTCAAATTGCTCTTATCTTTCTGTTCGTATGGATGTGAGGAGAGCAGTCCACCCACGCGCCGACACTTAAGCTTTCTCCTATGGCTCGTTCTGTTCTTAAAGAAGTGGTGGGCGGAGGAAAGGTTGTCGAACTCGGCTATAGTTAAAGTACTAATAGCTGCTTACCGGAATTCAGGTGGGAGGGAACAAAACAACATTAAGACTATGAACTGTAAAGGTTATGTTTCTTCATTCAGTTTCAAGTGCACTGGCAAGCCTTCAGCTAGCCACTTAACAGCAACCTTGCAGAGCGCAAGGGTCTTGGGAGAGGAAGCATTTGAACTGATGTTTTCAGTCTGGTTTGTTGCTTAGATGGATTGCGTAACCCTTATTTGCCACTAAATAATTTGATTTGTTCTGGCATCTCTGAAATAAGGCCGGACAACGTAGCTTGTCGTATTTTACAAAAAGCCGCTCAAAACTGCATCCTCCATAGCTTACTTTTGCTAATTTCCGCTAGTCCTGTACAGTGTTGGGAAGGTTACTTTTAAAATGTATTCCACTACAGATTACGGAATACATGCCCCAAAATGTAGTTTGTAACGTATTCCGTTAAGTTACTCAATGTGAGTAACGTATTCTGAATACTTTGGATTACTTAATATACTGTCATGCTTTTTTACAACTACATGAACGTAGCAATCACATCCTGCAAATTCTTGCTTGTTTTTCTCTACCAATTGGCTGTTAAGACCAAATCTCCCTGAATAGACAATATATTTACTGTAGGTAGAGGAGGAAAGACGAAATTTCCGAGTAAGAAATGCATTCCTGCCCGGGCACTGCTGGCTCTGTCGTGTTGGCTCCGGGTCCATTGTGTAACTGACACCACCAACATTAACAGGACGCTTACATTAGAGCCTCTTATTGCGTGTTTGTTTGGGTGACAGGTGTCGTGCCGAAATCGGGACCCCCGACGCGGGAGCGCGCATTTGATGACTTCCACCTTTATACGAACTACTGTCCATAAACATTAACGTTCAATTCGTTCCTACACTCTGTTAACGCCAATGAGATGAGGGCAAAATTACTCATATTCTTAAAAATGAAAAGCATTACACACAGTTTACATCTCGTTTTTGCACATTTACTTTTTAACTTTTGTTTTGTGCACACAATAACAGAACCAGTGCTGTTTTTCTTCTGTGAACAAGTCGTCCGCTTCCATGTCTAATTAATGTCTCTGAAATACTCACTTCTCTCTGCACGCCTGGTTCCCTCCGCTTCCGCCACAAAATGTGCATGCGCTTGGAGAGTGTTCTGGATGGCCGGAGAGTGGGCTGCCTGCTTCGAGAGGGGAGAGAAGCGAAACCTGAAAGTGACATACATGCCGTCTGTTTAACTACTTTTACTACATCACTACGGCATGGAACAAGCCGACATGTATCGAGTATATTGAAATGTGAAATTTGGTGGTATTCTGCAACATAAAAAGCAAGTTTTCTGTTCAGGATAACATATGAAAGAAAGATTTTTAGAAGACAAGACCCCTTTTTAAAGGTCCCATATTATGCAAATAATCCATTTTTTCTGTTCTTTGGACATCCATTTGGGTCTGTCCTGCCTCTGCACACACTGTAGAGTTGATAAAAATGGTCAACTGTTTTAGTATTAATTTACGAATGTCAGAAATCGTGTGTTTAAACAAGCCGTTTAGTTATCTCCCCTAACTCTACGTCACATTAGGGGACATTTGAATAACTCCACTCTCTTATCTGAGAAGCTCCAACCACTAGGTAGAACTGCTAGTCCTTCCTGAGCCGCCATGTTTTAGCGTAAGACTTTCTGCTTAAACTTATCTGGTGCTTCATAATAAAGATATTATGAAGATTTCACTTTCTCTGTTCTTTGGACATCCATCTGGGTGTGTCCTGCCTCTACACACACTAAGGTTGATAAAAAATGGTCAACTGTGTTTACGAATTCACGAATGTCTGAAATCGTGTGCTTCAATGAGCTGTCTAGATTTCTCCCCTACTTCTACATCACATTAGGGGACATTTAAATAACTGCACACTCCTATTTGAGAAGCTCCGCCCACCAGGTAGAACTGCTAGCGTGTCCTGATCTGCCATGTTTTCTTGCAAACGCCAGCGTAGAAATCATAATGAAGAAGTCTAGCGGTGGAGTGTTGTGTTGAACATGTATGGCTGTATGGACGGTCTATTAGCAGCAGCCATGTCGAGTATTTTCACGAGATAGACTCTCGCCGTGCTGTCTATGCCCCAGTTCCGGAGTCGGACGTGCGTGAGCAGCAGCGGCTCATTTGCATTTGCAGGCGAAAATGTCTAATCTGAGAGGTATTTTCAGCAAACTCCTTCAGAGACATGTTTAGTGGAGCTCACAGACCTATTTTTACTTGTTGAAAAATGTATCGTATGGGTCCTTTAAGTGAAACCCAAACAATTTACTAATCCTAACCAAGATCACATGGACTCACCGTGTTCGCCCTAGTTTTCAACACTTGATAAAGCTGAACTTCAAGCCAGTTTCTTTGTAGACAGTCTGGACTAGAAGTGGACGTGTGAGATATGGTTGCATCACACATTGCAGTTGGTTGAAGTTGCTCCACATTGTCTCTGAACAACTCTAGAAACTTGCAGAGAGACTGAGATTTGATTTTTTGATCTTCTCAGTTGAGCAGGGAAATAATCCCACTTTGGTCCAAGGAACAAACACGAACCTTCTGAATATCCATCACAACATCGAGGTGAACATGTTTTCATGGGTAAGTAACATCTAAAGTGTTGAGGTTTGGACCATTAACTTGAAAAGCTCCAACCCTCGACGGAGCTGCGGCACAGAAATTGAGTTTTGAGAGATTTGGATTTCGCAGATGCCATTTTTAGATTTGGTCAGCTTCACCTCAGGCATCACAATCATTTGTTTTGGTACATTTCACTACATGTATCTGACAAATCTTGAATCTTGACAATCCGGTGACACAGCAACCTGAACCGCAGCCTTCTAAAATCAGATCTTCCTTGGCCATATACCACAGTTTCTTTCTGCTCATCTGCCTACAGAATGTAAACCACATTGTCAGAGATCCAACAGAGGCTGCCTAAAAACGCTTTTAAGTGGCTTCTCTTTGCACCGGGCTTGCATCGGAGTTCTGTTTTCATTCTAGCCTTCAGAGGAGGCATACGCTCCTCACTCATCACACACCTGATAGTTACAGCGAGGAGGAATGTTGCGCACCTTTTCTGTGATGACAACGACCGCATTAATGTCACAACAGGTTCAACTCAGCTCCGTGCCAAAATGGAAAAGTTCAGCTCAATAACCAAAAGAAGCGAGTGATCTCAGCTTTGAACTATTTCAAAAGTTCCCCTCCGTTAAAGCCACGGTCGACTGGGTCGAGCAGATCTTCTGAAATCTCTCACTGCTTTATTCTAAGGAGCTACTCTTTCACTTCTAAATCCATCCTTTCATGATTGATGACTGCAGTCTAGCTCATGCACAAATACACACACACCGACATGCACAGAAGAGAGGAGTGTTAACAAAGCATTCCTGAGAACAATACCTCTGTCCGACAGGCACTGAACTCCTTGTTCTTTTCTGTCTCTAGAATCTCATGAGAGAGGGAGGCACGCCACATGGCGTAATGCCAGCTTACAGCAATGGGATGCCTCGTGCCAACACCACAACACTGCAATACTTCAAATCAGAATATTCGGCTGCAATGACTCTCATCTCGTGCACAGCCAAGCCTTCAATGAGAACATTGAGATCATCTTCCACCAAGTTCCGACAGACAGGGTGACAGTCTCTTAGCGAGGTGTGAAGAGGCCATCCACCTGTGCCACATCTCCGCTGGTGTTGCGAAAGGGCAGACCAGGCATTTCGACAGGTAGACAGGTGTGTCTGGGGAGTAAAGTCTTGAGGTTCAAATAGCTCCCAAAAGTTGTAAACCATTAAAAATCCCTTCAAATAACTTTTTACAGCCTTTTTTCTGGCACTGTTTCTTGCATTCTGTTGTTTTTGCCGGTCAGCACTTTGGAAGTTTGAACTTTATTGCAAGTGAACTGTGTTTTAATGAGAGAAATTCCTCCAGTCAAAACACTCCGGGCAGCCCTCGGCGAGCCAAGTAGTAGTCAGGCCCAGGCCGGTCTCCTTTATGTCTGCGAGCTCAAGTCCGCCCGTCTGGGCCCCTGATCCCTGAGCCTGGAGAAACAAACAATCCCACACCCTGCGCTCGGTTTAACTGCGTCTCAAAGGCTCGGCGTCACCGTCGGGACGTTTCTGGAAGCTCTGCATTAAGGGAGCTTACGAACCGATGCGGTTCACTGGAAACGATCTTGCTGCTGCGATTAGCTGTGAAGTTTTACAATCAGGTGTGTGTGGCCGGTTAAGGGAGGCAGGTGGTCTTAATCATTACCTGGCTATAGAAAAGTGCTCACAAAACCAATGGTGATAAAATCTTCTCATGTGCGATAAGAAATGACGACATGGTTGGTAAATAAACCGAAACCTCCTATTTAGACCCTGATTGGCTCATTTGTTCTCCCATCACTCCTGCATGTTAGCTCCAGATGAGAGATATGAGGCCTCGACAAACACAAGTAAGAACTGCAAACTGAACCAAGCGAGAAAATCTAAGGGTGTGGGCTGGATAGGAAACCAACTAGTTACCCATTAACATCACCCGAAGACTAAGGATGAACTCCAAGGATGGAAGGAGGCAAAGTTTTGAAATGCAAAAAGGTTCTCACTTCTCACTTATCAGAACTGATATCAAATTCTGATTCATTAAACATCAAGAAAGTTAGCCATTTCTCTCTGCAGGAACATACACACGCACCAACTCTCTCTCTCTTTTACTCTCTCTTTCATTCAAACACACTCACATAAGCCCACACACACACACACACTCCACATGCTCTGTCTCCTACCCAGACACAGTCCATAGAGCCCAGCGTGAGGTTAAAGTGCTACCTCTAAATCCAGCGACGTGTGTTTGTGTCTGTGTGTGCGAGTGAGAGAAAGAAAAAACACAAAACGTGTTGGCGACCTACCTCACACCTCCCTCGTCCACCTCTCCTTCCATCAGTCCCCTCTTTCTCTTTAACTCCACAAGCTTCTTCCTCCAGTCTCCTTCTAACCACTCACCTTACCTCCCTCTCTCTGTCTTTCACTTTCTCTCTCTCTCTCTCTCTGTCTCACTCTCTCCTTCTGTTGTGTCGGGGGTGGCGAGCGGAGCCAGCACTCCGGGGCCAGTATGAGCGGAATTTAAACAAGGGAAGCAGAAACAATCGCTTCTTTGCGCGACAATATCTCCGCTTTCTCCTGCAGCTGAACTCGCGCTCACATATGGATTACGTTCCCCCGTGGAGCGGCCAGCTGGATTTAAGCACGGCGGCTCCTGAGCTCCCTCTCCCTGAAACCCCCCCACCCCACACACACACACACTTTACACACACTCTCAAACACTCGCACACCCTCAGCACGGCCCCAGCCTTCTCCCTCTCCTCCAGCCCAGCTCTCTACTCTAATCATTAACTCCAACCGAGGCGGGCGCCTGACGCTTAACCCCTTCAGCAGCCTCTCACTCTTCTTCCACAAGACTGCTCTGAAACAAAGACGTTTTTTTTTAGTCTCTGCATTCTATATCGAGCCGTCCAAATGGAGTTGTAGTCGAGGGCTAATGGACCCTCCGAAAGTTACATAACCCCACAAAAGTGGCACGCCTCCTAAAGATTTATGCAAGTTTTAAGGCAGCGCTGGGGAGAAGCGAGCTCTTCAACACAAAGATTAATATTGATCATCCGACTGTGCTAAAAGTGGTGAGGATGGCAGGGATTAAAAGTATTAGGCCCAATAACGCCGTCAGACGTGATGCTCTCCCCAGGAATCTCCATCACGCTAGAAAGTTTAAGAGCTTAAAGGCCCAGAAGTGCGCTTGCTCGTCTGATGTGGAATCGGGCCTCTTTGGCCTAATGAGACAGAGCTTTTTCTTCCCATTAATTGCTTCCATGCATTTCAACAATAAGCCATTTCCTTGTTCAATCTTTGATGAGCAGTGGAAGCTCGAGTGGAAATGACAGCTTGAAAGTTATTAAGAGACAACGGCCTCGGGGTTTGTTTAGGAGAAACACAGCGTCAGACCACACACCAACAATATCTGTATTGAGAACGTCACACGCCTCAAACTCCCAGAGAGCAAACATCAACCCCGCCTTGTGGTGCCCCTCAATGTCAAGCAATAGCACAGCAGTTCGGCTGGGGACTTGGGCTAGACCAAAAGCCCTGAGGTTTGTTTAACAATAGCACCAGCCAAAGATAAACAAGACTAACGTATGTGTGATGCTGTTAATCACGCTGAGCCACAAGTCAGAGGTAGGAATGTTCAGATCAAATAACGAAAATTGCTATTACAGCAACACAATGTAAGATTTGCTCGCAGATTCCCCCTACAGACGAGAAACGTTATTGCATGTAACAACTGTCGTAAAATCTGTAACGCGGTAAAACGCGCATTTGTTGTCAAGCCAACGAGGCCGGCAAACTTCCTGAAGCAGGACAACTAATGTGCGATCAGTGTCTTCAGGCCAGGTAAAGTAGCCTTACTGCATTTTATTCAAACATGAATATTGTCTTATTTCTTTAAACATCAGAAACAAAGGCTAACTCGACAAAAAACGACAAATGAAACGATAGTGTTTTCGTTTTCATCCTGGCCTGCTTTCGTTAGTTCCTAACTTTGTAACTTTGTTTACCTGCCTCGTTTTGAAGTGGGAGGGGGATGTGGCGTATGCCGTAAAGCAGTCAAATTTCGTAGTTCTTTTTGTGGAATTGCATAGTGCCAGTGCAGGCGATGCAGACACTCTCAAATGATTATACAGGTGTAATTGTGAGTTGATGTACCATCAGAATGATCTTGAAAATATAGTTTGATAGCTGAAAAACTACAGTGTTACTTTAAATATTATAAAATATATAAAGTATTACATAGTAAACCAAGACAACAGAAAAGGAATGTCAAGAAACAAGGTGTTATATCAAAACAGCCATTTTTGAGCTGTATACATGATAATACTGCTTTTTTGGCTAGTAAAGAGAACGAAACAAGGGACTTGAAAGTAATTCTAGAAATCACTTTGAGTGGTACGGCGGTGCAGTGGTTATTGAGAAGGACGATCCCCGGGTCGTCTGTAGGACCTTTTTGTGTGGAGTTTGCGCGCTCGCCCGTCTTCGCGTGGGTTTGGCGTGTGATTGTGTGTGTGCGCCCGGTGGTGTGTTGGCGTCCACCCACGGGTTGGTTCCTGCCTCGCGCCTGTAGTCCCAATAGGGATCGAGCTGTTCAGAATGAATGGATTAAAATCACTTTTTGGTAGTGCTCCCCCTAGTGGCTAAATGATACATTTTAATGCAAATATAGTCCCACCTTAATTTGTGATTTGGCTCAACATGCTTTGCGAATTGTCTCCCAAACATCATGCAATCCTCTTTTTACTAACTTTCTTAACCAAACTTTTTTAACTTAACTAAACCTTTCTACCGCAGTAGACGTTTTAAAATGGCCAAGTCTAAGGACTATGATGGTTTGTCTCAACTGACATGAATCCTAAATGATAGAACCGTAGTGGAAACAAGCAAAAAATGCCCTTTCAAAGATAAAAATTGAGACAATCTTCAAGACATCCCTAGTGACAGATCATTGCTTTCTTCTTAACGTTCCATTGCCCCCCTTTTTCACACGTGCTTCTTCTTAGCAAGAGGCATAAAAATATAGGCCCACACACACACTCGTTCAGCCTCTTGGTTGGCTTGTAACTGCCTGTTGAGTTTATGCGCACGATTAACCAGCCGCAGATGCACCGCTACCATAATACCTCCGTCCGTCCTGCCTCCTCACCCAGGCTCCCGCTGTCTCTCCTCGGCTAAAACCTCATCCGTCAGGAGACGCAAGTTCTGCGTTTCTGCATCCTCATTGCCAAAACCAAAAGCTCATGAGGATCGTCCTTTTAACACAAGCCGGCGCCTGATGGCCATGCGTCCGGCATTATGATCGCCGTAAGGGCGTCCTGTTTACGAAATGTTCTCGGTGCGCCACAGACACAAAGGCACGTCTGTTTTCTCATCCGAACATCTCCTTCTCATGTGAACTCTGGACGGACCTGCTATCTCAACATTCTTTCAGTCCATGCTATCGTGCATAGGACTGGCCTTCCCATGCTGATTAGACGTAAGTGAAAACGGCCCGGAACCTCCCCAAAAGGCCATGCTTCTGCAGGACAAAGTTGAATGCAGAGTTCAGCGTCTAATTGGATACTTGAATTCACTTCTGCTGCATATTTTGAGAGCAGGAGAAGTTCAAGTCTTCTGTCTTATATCCGGCATCGACAGTAATGTTTACATGTGGCGAAATCAGAAACAAACTTGATAAGGATTTTAAATTGGTCAAGGGAAAGGCAATCCCAAGCTCCGGGTTCAGGAGTTTGTGTCCTTGAGTACTGTGTAACACTTGCTGAGGAAAACAAAGTACATTTCTTTCAATATTTTATTGCATTTACATGCCTGAGATTGTACATCTGAGATTTGAGTGTACACTATAGAATAATTTTGATAAAATCAGCGTGTAGAGGTATTCAGTAAGCACACTGGGCGTGTTAATATGTAAGATATGTCAAATTGCATATTTCCGGAACCCGGAAATCTTAATGACTGGATGTTAATTGATTTCTTGACTACTCACAACCTAGCGGTGATAATGTGTATTTAAAAAGAATAGAAACATCTCTCTCACCAGGACAACACACGATCATGTCAGTGTCACTGCTGTGTTGGGAATTAGCGCCAACCTAAATAATGCCAGGTCAACTGAAACTGACCACTGGTGATTAAGGTAGTGAGGTTGACGGATCAGATTCTACCAAAATTGCTTGTGAAGTTTGCATAATCAAGTGGTCAGTGAGTATAGGTATTAGACAGATTTCCCCTGGCAAGATTTGAGTGCCTGCTGCTGCTGCTGATAAACGAGGAAAACAGTAAATACTGTAAATTAACAGATATTTCATTGGGTCTTCACCATTATCTGCCTGAATTAGGTACCAGTTAAATTCTGTGAGAACCACCAGCATCCTACAGGTAGCCCGGAGCACAGAAGTGAGCCATTGTCAGTAGAGGTCAGATCCATTTTCAGTTGCCACCTCATTCACATACCACCGATTAACAGATTGGCTGGAATTAACACGGGCATAGCCACAGCTGGAGAGACACCAGCGGTCTGCACTGGTGAATTGAGGCCAAACGTTTCTGCACAGGGGGTGAAGAGTGAGGGGGGGCAGTTGGGACATCAGCCAAATCTGTAAATCCCTGCCTGTCACTGAGCTACAGCACAGTACAGTACGAGCCGAGGCCCCAAAACCAGGGTCCAGATAATAACCACTGGCTCAGGCTGCATAGTGGAGTGGACACCAGTGACAATTAGGGTGTGGGATGTGAAAATAACAGGGTAGTAACTCATGTCTTACCTCATGGTAAATGGGACATTGGTTATTGGTGCGAGAATGAAAACAGCAGAAATCGTCCATGTGAGAGTCCACGCTGTCCGGTTTAAAGGCCCTGTTATGTCACTCTTCCTGCATAGCTTTTAAAACAGGTGGCTTCTTTCTGCTCTCCCAGTCACCATTGAGCCACTGCCAACTCGGTGCCCATAGACACGCTCGCACCAACACACTGTTTTATCATTTGTACAAAAGTGTGTGCACAGACAGGGGGACACAGCAGCTGAGTGTATTTGTTCTGGTTACATAACCATGGCCATTGGCAAACACACTCACCCACTAACTTACACACACACATATATGCATCATGATCATGCAAGATGACTGCAAAGGGGAGGCAAAGTCACTGGACAAGGGAAGACTGTAGTGAATGTAGATAAGTGGTGCAGCAAAGGAGGCTGCATTGCGATTGGAGACTGCAGCTTACATAGAAATGTTGGTCAGCAACTTAAACGTTTTAAAAATGTCTTAAAACAGCATTTTTATCACTCGTATATCATCATTGCAGGGAGGTCTTACGCACACACTCAAATATTGAACTTCAGTTAGGGCTGGGTGGTACAGCATAGCATCCACTGCAACTTCTTTGTGTTTGTAAGACATCTAGAGCGAATGCAAACCTATTTCTAAGTCTCTTACTAACATTGACCTCTGTTAGCTAATGGCAATTTGCACTAGGCTACCTTTGGATACGTTAGTAACAAGTGCCAGAGGAAATTAGCATTAGCCAGCGGATATTACAGCTAGTGGAAATTAGCATCATTTGGCCCATTACAGCTGATGTTCCTTGTTTATTTAGTTTTTTCAAATTAATCCATGACGTAAGAAATCATAGTAGAGGAAATCATCCAGCCCTTACTTCAACACCTGCAGACTGTTCCACATAAACTAACGAACACACACCACCTCACAGCCAATTCCTAAAACACAGTCAGGCTAATTGGGAGAAAACTGCAGGGAATTGTTATTTACTGTATTCTGTCCACACGGCAGCTCGGAGGACTGCCTGGGGTCGAACTCCGCACGCGACCCACCGCTCTCCTCCTCTCTTCCCGGCCAATTAAAACATTCCTGCGCAAAGGCTTTTGTTTACAGTGTGGCCCATTAGCTGGTAATTTACTGCTAATCTGTAAAGCAAGACAATTTAGAACTCCTGCTGCGCTCCCGAAAAGACACCTGGCATCACTTGCACACCATTCTGCAGCTCTGGGCCTTGCAAATGCTAAGACAAGTCCAGCTGAATTTTGTCCAAAAATGGCCCAAGAGTTGAAACATCTGCCACTTGAAGTTTCCCTAATGGCAAAACTTTGGTCAGATGTTACTTTATAATTGTCTTGTTATGCATAGAATTACTTTGCACTCACATTTTCTCACATCCAAGGCCTTCTAACCTGACACCCACAAGGAGAGAAAAGAAAACAGGAGGCGAGTGAAGGGAGAGGTGTGGACACGGCAGTCATCCCTCACTGAGCGAGACTAAAGAAGAACAGGTAACGGCAGCTTCCAGGAAAGGAAGGAATGTGGGTTATTTGTGAAGGACGAGTGACACGTCTCCAGACTGGACCAAACCGGTGTGGCCAGCGGCATTAAACTCCTTTTATCTTATCAGTGCCAGAGACACTAATTTTGGAATCCCTAAGGAGGCCCAAGTGGCTCCGTCATAAACGCCGATAACAAACCGGCAGCTGAAGGAGGCGAGAGGGGATGGAGAGATGCTGCCCTTCATTTTTCTGTTAACTTATTATGTGGGTCAAGGTTCAAACTGGCATACACAGTAAACTTACTGAGTAACACATGGAAAAATTAGAGGTGGAAGGAGACATTTTTATTATACATTATTAAAATGTCTTCTTACAATGGAGACAATCTTAAATGCTTTATTTGTTGCAGGTTATTTTAATAAATGTGTGGATTAAAATTACAACAGCTAGAGTGCAACAGCTAATTACTTGCTGTCAAAAGTAACTACTTGCAAAGTTATTATTAAATCATTATATGGAGTTATCATGAGTATGCGTGTTAATTAAACTGATAGAAAATTCATTCCATTTTAGATCTTTGGAAAAACTTTCTGTTAGAATGTAATGGTTTCCGTTTGAATTAAATTGTTTAAACTGACAAAATATTATATACCATTAAATTACCTCTATAAACCAAGAGAACACAGAATTCCACTTCTACTTATATCCAGTTCATTTTCAATCACATCATCATAAATGCAAAATTGACAAAAACAGGAAACAACTTTTCTATATTTTCCTTTGGCACAATATGAGTGAAACATTCATCCCTTTTGGTAAACACGTAAAAGAGCATTCATTCAAAATAAGTCTCGAGGCAATGGCAATTGTCTGAAAGAATGGATTTACCTCTGTTTCATTCATATTTAATAAACTTGACATATGGTACACAACTTTGTTAGTTTGCTTTCGTGCTTCCAACAAAGCGATGTGCTGCCAACATCTCACATCTACACAAAGAGCCTCTTCATCCAGGCTAACATTGACACCCTGTGGCCAACTAACAGGAAGTGTAGAGGAGTAATACTGACAGTCAGAAACCGCATGAACCACAGAGTTTGTGACGCCAAAAAAAGCCAGCCCAGAGCAGAAAATCTGGTGATAGACTACATCAAATAATAGCTTTGTTATTTCATTTAACCCTCCTCTCTAAAAGTGTTTTCTGTGGCCTGGGTCAGTTAGCATGACAGAAAAGCCTCTCTGTATGCAGCCAGACAAAACAATGTAAGTGTTTGGGTGTTTTTCTGTGTTTTTGTGTATTATGATGTCTTTTTTATGTCAGTTTGTGGTGTGCCTGTGTGTGTGAGAGCTTGTGGTTTGGAGCAGGTACAGCATGTGTTTACTCGGGGTGTTGACACCTGCGCGCTCTCCTGATGACGCTGGCCATTTTGAGACAAAGGTGTGATTCTGTCGGTGCGACAGCTCATGAGACAGGTATTTAGCCGGAGTTCCGTTCCTCACGCTCCAGGCTGCAAACCACAGCTGCATTTAACAGGTCCAGACATGCAAGCTTACTGAAGATAAAATGTGGTATCCTCACATTTGAATCTAGCCAAAAAAATCCTCTTGTTCAAGAGTTACAGACACAGTTAAACTAATACAGTGTGCAGTACAATATAAATGTGTTCTGCTGAGGGAATAAATAAAAGATCAAATCTTTTTAAAGCAAAAAATATTGAAAGTGTAGCCTGGATAAATCTAAGCTAGACGAAAGCAGCAGCATGCAAAAAGAACTGTGTATAGTTTTATTTGCATAGCATTACACACCATGAAATAAGATCATGTTAAACGTACACTATGAATAAAAACCCATGAAATTGGTTTCCCATCTGCATTAAAGAACGCGTTCCCTCGACCATCCCCGAGGTCACTAAGCTCTTGAGCTGGCTAGACACGTAGCATGAATCTTCTTGCTCTCCTTCCCGCCAAATTAAACTCCTCCAAATGATGAAGCTGAAGTCCTGAACTGTAAAAACCCATATCTTATTAACTCTGAGGCTGTGCACAGCATAGCAGTCTTAATAGCTCCCATGTTGGACACCTGCCATAATCGCTGACTGCAGGACTGTAGGGGAAAAAGCGGGAAACCCCTGCTCACAAGACTGGGATTGACTTCAAAAGAACAAAGTCATATTGTTGCCTAAAGCAGAAGGAAACCATCAAAATTCCAGTAGGATCCACTACTTTAAATCCTTATCTTCCCCATATACCCAGTGAACCTCTACATTTTCCTCATGTCTTAAAGCCTTCAGCTCCAGTTCCTTTCTTCTCCTTTCATATATTTCTCTCCCCCTCTGAGAACATATTTCCCCTGTCCTCTCTTGTAAGTTGTCCCAAAGATGCTTGGAGGAGTGACGGGGGGGGAAACAGACTAGGAGACCAAAGGCTGTAATTTGCTCTGGGTGTGGGGGAGTTGAGAAATTAGCTATGGCCAATAAACAGGTGGTGTGCCGCTCTTAATTGCGGTGGCTTCGGATGGCAATTGGCGCGGTAAATCAGGTGACAGAAACATTACTCTTCGTTTTGGTGCACGTAATTAGCTCCTTCCTTCGCTTGCTTTATTCTTTACTCCTGTGACTGGTTATCAGGCCCATTCCAATATAGCCAGCTTCCCCAGACGTGGTCTAAATATTCGAAACAGACTTTGTCTCCATTTTGACGTTGAGAGTTTAATTAACACATTCTAATGTTCTGGAAAGAGCTATTAAGCCCGATGATACCTCTAATGAGGTGGGGCTTCGGTAAGAAACACAGTGGCACAGGTAAACAAAAAAAAAAAAGACAGAGACCATCTCTCAAAGAGGGTCAGAGATGAATTCAAATACACTAAAACACACTCCAAAGGCCTTCATGGACAAATGAGCTATTCAGACATTCTCTTATTGCCAAGCTTTGTTTGCTTTGCCCAACCTTGGGACTAGTGCCAAGTCTGGCCACCCAGTGCTGACTCTCAGCTAAGAACCGACCACACAGACTTGGCAATGTCATCGTAAGTCCAAGGCCCAAGCCTGATCTAGGAACATTTGCTAATAGCTCGGTTTTAACCCAGACCACAAAAATACCCAAGTGATGTGTTATATGTAACACACCTCACCAACAACACCAACTGTAAGAGTCATCACATGCATTAGTGTTAATGAAACCACAGTGAGTGTAAATTGTTATTCATGAGTGTAATTCAGAGGATATCTTTGGTTTAATTAGACATGTACAAAGGATTATTTATGGTGGTGTAAAGGTGGCCTGGTGGTCTGAAAGCCTAAATCCTTGTGTGTTGGTGACAATTAGATTGGGGGTTCAAATAGCAGGAGAACCTAAAACCACTGTTGGGCCCCTGAGCAAGACACTTAATCCTATGTTGCTCCAGGGAGACTATCCCTGTAATTAGGGAGCGCAAGGTCTGCTAAATATGCTGTAAATATGTAAATAATTGAGTTAATATATTGTAACCACAGTATTGTATACATTATGATAATAAAATAACATGATATGAAACTAAGCTTGTCTGATTGTGATGCATTGAGAAATAACATGAACTAAGGTAACACGTTGCACCAGATAATCCATTGTTTTGGTATATAAGTTGAACTCAAAAACACCATCATATGTCACAGTTACAAGCTGCAATGTTGTGGATCTTTTGATTCTATAAAAAAAAATGTCAGACTTTAACCAGTTTGGTCCCTGGTTGCGGTGGAGATTTACAGATTATGATAACTCAGCTAACACACGTTTTATTGCAGGGGGTTAAATTCTGCTTTCTAGCCCGAGTTACATCGCAGCAACCGTAGGTTTGTTTGGGGGTAATAAAGTGGAAGCCTAGTGATTTGTGGTACCTCACAAATCCACATCCCTCCTCTCTCCACCGCCAAAGGCTGCCTGCCCATCGTCAATTAGCGTCCAAGCGTTTCCCCTACAAACTAAATATATCAGAAATGAGCGAGTCTAAAATTCACACCAGGACCACACGCTCAGCCACTCAACACTGATCTCCTGCTTTCCAGCTCTGTAAATTAAGCTTATGAGCCATGTGATGCCTGTTAAAGATTCTGCACCACTCCGCTGGCTTATGGTAATCATATGTTGA
The DNA here is from genome assembly GCA_032718565.1 of Distichodus sexfasciatus. Taxonomy (NCBI): domain Eukaryota; kingdom Metazoa; phylum Chordata; class Actinopteri; order Characiformes; family Distichodontidae; genus Distichodus; species Distichodus sexfasciatus. The sequence continues at coordinate 173,525 of JAVGVS010000184.1, forward strand.
AAACCACACTGCTGGGATGAGTCGGGATAGTGCAGGGCAGCTACACGCCTTTGCCCAACTTCCAGAATCTAAATATGCTTTTTATACACACCCTTATTAGAATGAACTGAAGCACAACTACAGTTCTACCACAGTATTTAAGCTGAACTTGCATTTCTGAACACAAACGTTCAGAGCCTTGAGTAAAAAAGAATGGTTTTAAATGAATTCATGATGGTCCTAAAAGTCTTGTCCTCCACAAGCTACTTCTGGATTCTAAACGCACCTTATGCCGATTTTGCTGTCATACCAAGAACCAAGCTAATACCTAGGTTCTCAGTCATCCTGGACAAGGTAAGTCTCGAGAGCTTGAAACGAAGGCAACTCAAGAAGCACTCAATACCTACCATGTCCTGGATGACTAAGAACCAAGACAGACACATTGATTAAAACTTTGGGAGGAGCTTAAGAGGTTCCAAAACCTCTTCTGAACCATCTTAAAATGACCTACGGCCTGTAGGTCATAAAATCTCAAAGTACAGGATAGTAGGAGGTGAGACACTGTTCAGGAATGAAGCCTCACTGGCGATTAATGTCCATAATTGTAAAGAAGTGTTAAAGAGCAAGGAGGAATGATCATTTAGGCTTGTGCTCATCTCCGCACACCTGGTTCAGCGTAGAGTCTGAGACATCATCTGTCTGTACCTGCGCGTGTCTGTGTTTGCAAGACTCCACTAAGACTATTGTTTTGGGCTGAGCAATTACACTGAGCTCTGTGATCAGTGCTGGTAAGGGCTGCGTTGTGGCGAGTGATTCATCCTCCAGCATCCACCTTAAGGCTACAGATATCTCGACAATGTCACGGAACAGAGTCCAGTAGAAACCGGCGAATAAGTTGGAAGTCCATCTCACAGAAAGAATTTATCTTCTAAAACTTCTGCAGTTGTCGGGTAAATTTAGTCGTTATCAGAAAGTTTAACCAAACTAAAAATAAACATGGTGGCACAGCAAGTTGGCTATAGATTGAGCTGATGGTTTTTTTAAGACAACTTGCAATAGATTTGATGACTTAATCTGTGGATTCAAGTCAAGTGCTTGCATCAAATCAGCTTGAGATACTAGCTAAACTGTGTCCACAATCCTTAACATGTCTGACCCGCATATAACCAGTAAGAAGAAGGAAATACCCAACATAATCCAGGTAAAATTTTAGACAAACCATTAATTCAGTAGGGAAACCAAACCATTAATTCGTAGGGAAGAATGCTGTGGTCATTCAGCTGTCTAGACATCTAATTTTTTCACGTCGCCAAAACAACAAACACGCACGTCGACCAGTTCGCCCCAAACACGCAAGCACACTCTTGCTGCACTACAAAAATGACAGCAGCAAAGAGTTTTGAGGGAGATTTCAATGAAAAAGGAAGGGATAGATGCGTTCTTTAATGAATGGCACCCAAGAAATCCTTGACCTTTACCTTTCATTCACTAAGCCTCCGGAAACGAAAGAATAAGACGAGAAAGAGCACCTACCTTGCCGGGAGTCTTTCGCTGTGCTGGGTTTCTTCGCAATGTGCTTTCTTCCCTTTCTCCCGCTCTTCCAGTGGTATGAGAGTGTGGTGTGGCTTCACTGTGAGTGAGGGGTGGGGAGTGGGGGAGAGAGAATAAGAAAGGGAAAAAAAAAGAGAGAGAGAGAGAGAGAGCGGGTGAGTGAACAGGAGAATCGAAAGCTCCAGGGCAGAGGAGGAGAAATATGAAACCACCGGTGGCCCTCAAACAATCGTTTTTTTCCCCCCCTCTCCAACTCTCCCTCTCTCTTTCCCTCGCTTTCCAATCCTCCCCACTCCACCCCACCCTGATCAGACTCCGACTCGATCCTTCCCTGTGCTAAGGGAGCGGGAAAAAGGGGCGCAAGTTTTATTCCTCCGATTTAGAGAGTCAAAAAGACGATTTGTGGAAAGGGAAACGCGCAACCGCAAGGCCTTGAGCTTATTAAAATATGACCCATGCGGCGGTTTCCTTCTTATAAAAGCAGAGACCGGCTGCTTTTTATTATGCCAACCTTGAGTCTCTCCAAAGTAAGCATGGGAAGAGTCGCGCCAACATTAACGGCAAGAGAAGGGCCAGGGCAGGTGGAATGAAGAGATCGGTGGGGTGGCGGCGGAGAGGGGGGGTTGAGGAGGAGACCGTTGGGAGCTTTGCTTTAGAGCCTGGGAAAATGATGCTTCGCCGTTGTCCCGGCACGACAGACGACAGTTCGAGGCATGCCTCGATACCTTTTTTTAACTCAATATTTTTACCACTTCCCATCATTCTTCACATGCCCGGACGGCTGCCTAGTCCGAACCTCTTACGCAACCCGCACCCGGTTTGTTTTCAGTGTGACAGCTACGCCAGATATTAGAGGTGGAATGCGTTTGCAAAATCGGCCCGGACATCCAAAGTCAATGGACAGTGATGCAATCCTTAATGTGCTGACAGAGAGGAATGCGAACCTGAGTAGTGCACGCATGTGCACACAAAAACAGAGCATGTTGACAAGCACACTTGCACAAGACGACAATTAGAAACTTCAGAAGATTAATGAGTCATTTTTGAAAAACTCAAAGCTTACAACCCTTAGAAATCGACCACACGTTGTGTGTGTGTGTGTGTTTACTAATTACCGGTGGTTTTTTCAACCCCTCTAATCACGCACACCCACAGCCCAAACCACCGGAGACTGCTCAGCGGCCGTTAGTGTTTAGAGTTCCAGAACTGCAGAGGTCAGAGGTTAAGTGTTGTCAACCCACCAGTACTGAGTCTGTGCTACTGCAGGAAACATGGGCCGAGCTCTGGTACAGCTTTTAAAACGCTCCTCCCAAACTGCAACACATGGACCTGGAGCCGTGGAATAAAATATAATATTTTATGTTTGGCAGATGATAAAATACCTTAAAGCTGCAGAGGCCGAAGTGGGAGAAAATTCCAGAGTTCCACAAATGATGTATGAGATTTTTTCTCTTGTGATTTTTCCCCCTCTAAAAGCCGTTATTTTTCTTAAATGTACCAAAGGTCCAATGCAGTGGGACGGCAGCCGTATTTTCACACAAATGTAAATTATGGCAGAGTTGTCCTCGTCTCTTTTTTCTTCCTTTCTCTCTTTTTTTGGTCTTAATCTGTATGTTTTGACACCAGGAGTGAGAGAGAACAGAGAGAGAGAGCCATTCTTTTTGCAGAAGCCACGGAGTGGGCTCCTCTCTGTCTGTCTTTTCTTTTTTCAGTCTTCTGCTACCTGATTCGCCGAGAACAGCAGACTCTCAAGTGAGAACACAAAGAATTCTTTCTTCGGGGCTGCAGGCGAGACTGGTCTGTCCTGCCACACAGCGTTGATGTAGAGCTACAGCCAGAGAGCTCTACGCTTCAGGGGGGAAAAGGAGGCGGTGAGGGACGACAGAGCGACGGGCAGATCTAGTGACAGAAAGACAGATCAGCACAAAGAGTAGGAGAAAGAGTAAATAGAGTGGAGGATCCCACCTGACCTCCAGGCTTTTTTTTGTGCCTTTTACACACTTCTGTTACATAAAAGGGCATCGAGTGTCCATACAGTGTCACTTTAAGTCCACCTGTTCCAAAAATACTGTTTGGACGGCAAACAGACCTTCAAAACACGGCCGTCGTTATCAGCCAGACCTCATACCGTACGCTGCTTGCTACCTGCGTGTATGACCCACACGGGAACACAGCATGCTGCCCTACATCTTAAACAAACACAGATCTTTTATTTACCTCATTAAACCAATCCCAGACCACATTTACAAAAACAAGATGAAAATACCTTTTTAACCTTAATTTACAGCTGCATGTACAGCTGCAGGATAAAGAAAGTAAGAATGTAGCTCTACTGATGCGGAGGTGTGTGAATAAGTGAGAACACTGAAAAATAATCCTCCACGGGAAAACACTCCCCAGCTTTGGTTCTACAATGAACTTTTTTTTTTTTTTAAAGACCAAAATAATATCAGTAGAAATTGTTATTACTAGATGTTGACTGACAGGATTTTTACTAGACGTCGACCAATATTGGTTTTAGGCCGATATCGATACCGATTATTGCTAGTTAAAAGCGGCAATAACAACAAACACCAACACAAATCATTTTAGCAACATTATAAAACTGTGAAACTTAAATTTGAAACTTCACAATTTAGTATTCCAAATTAAGCAGCAGCAGGCTGTGGTGAAGAAAGCAAAGCTGCTCAGCGTGACATAAAGCCAATCAGACTGTTGTGGGCGGGACATTAAATGAAGCAACGAGTCGAGAGTAAATGGCACAGAGAGAAGAGACGGCAGTGGAGCCACAGTAGTGCACCTTGTAATTACTTAATATCACTGGTACTGATAATCGCCAAAATGCCTAATATCTGCCCCAGATAATCAGCCCGGCCAATAATCGGTCGGCCCTTAATTTTTACGACTGATCCTGAATTAGATTTCTTAAAAACGAAACAGTATACTCTAATCAGCCATAACATTATGACTGACAAGTGAGGTGAATGACATTGATTAGCTTGTTACAGTGGCACATAGCTGCGAGTGAAATATAACAGGGAGCAAGTGAACCTTTTGTCCTTGAGGTTGGTGTGTTGGAAGCCTAAAAAAAGGGCAATACTAAAAATTGAGAAACTCTGATCAAAAGGCAAGACGAGTGAGCCAGAGCATATCCAAAAAAGGTTGACCCGTATTGTCTGATTAAACAGTCAAGCTACTGTAGCTTAAATTGCAGAAAATGTTAATACTAGTTCTGACAGAAAAGCGTCAGAACTCACAGTGCATAGCAGTGCTCATACTCCTGCTCAATCTTATGTGGGTGTCATAATCTTGTGGCTTGTGGCTAAATATTGTTTTTTGATCATTTTTTTCCTAAAATGGTATATGATATTATTTAAGAGTCCTCATAGTACAAAGTGAATGCAGTTTAAATATAAATATAGTAAATAGTTTGTAGTAAATAGCCCTTGAACAGCAATTGCCAACCATGAAGTTGCACTGCACCCTCAGTACAACACTTATAACACAGCTATAGGATCCGTCTTCCACTTGTTTACTGTAGAAGACCTCAAAATGAATTCAGAATTCAGCAAAAGCAGGAATCACTACACATCAATATCAAAAGTTTGCATGAGTGAGCTTTCGACAACTAATAACCGTCTCGTAGCTGAAAGGCTACTCCGCTTCAGAAGTATGTCAATGTCATCCTTTAATCTCAGGTCCAACAAAGAACTCTGACACAATGGCTGGTGCCAAAATAAGCTTCCGCTTGGGATTTATTTGACGCCCGAGTAAAACGTAACAGGAAGTGGGATTCCACGGCAGCTGATTACATAACAACCCGTGGCGTAAGAGTTAGCATTAGCGCTAACTGCGTCACCCGGGAAAAGGGAGAGTGAGGTGACCGGCGGTGGTCCCGAAGGCTGCAGAGCCCCAGCGGAGGATTGCAGTAAATCTGCTGAAAAGACAAAGAGCCATTATCTGCTTGAATGAGGATTCATCACTCTAACGGCCCCCCGTCTCAGACGAAACGCTGTAGAATTTGCTGTTCAAACAAACTGGCCTTCACTTCACCTTAAGCCATGGAGGCACAACAAGCATCCGTAGTGCATTTCGGATTCCAGAGGGGGTTAGTTTGTCTTTATAAGTGCAGAAAAGGAAAACGCCTGCACTCCACAACTGGCCGGGTTTTAAGAAGGGTGTCAGGGTGAGCTGAATGTTGACCTGTGCTGGAAAGCCAGCGCTTTTAGCATGGGGTGACATGATGATCGACATGTCTGCATTTATCTGTAGCAATCTATTTACACTAATGGCTCGAAAGACATTAGATCAGGCACTTTTCTCATGGCCTCTAAGAGCGGGAGCGGTAAATCAACGATTAAGCCGAGTGCAGCAATTAAGACCGAGTGCAAGAGAGATGGAAAAGACAGAAGCAAAGGCCCATGCCGCTACATGCTAACCGAGGGCTAGTTGAGCACACCAAACGGTTTCCTAGTGACCATGGATCACAAAACCTCAAATAAAGGGGAAGAGTGAAGACCTGGCCAGTAGTTAGCCGCTAGTTAAACAAATGCTGACACTTTCTCTAGAGTAAGTTGAAATGAAAAACAGACGGGCAATTCCTGAAGTAGCTGTGTGATTGCAGTGTGCTAACAAAAGGTAAAAGGGTGAAAAATATAAAAAGGAGAAATGATAACGGCTGATTATAGATGTTTTTGCTGGTTATAGTTTGCCTAGCTGTTAAACTATGAGCTGAAATAAGGTTTAAAGTTTAATTTTAGTTCACGGCAGGAATGGGCTACTCACAAGATAAGTAATAACACAGTTCTCTTTAATAGAGATGCCCCCTTGAGGCCTAGATAGGGAATAACAGTCTAAACGGTGGCGCCCCTTGTGGTTAAAATTGCGCACTGCACTTTTTGGACATTAAAAAAGGTAAAAAGAGGATCACAGTGGAATATTGAAGACAAACCCAGTACCTGGGGTCTCTTCAGTGAGATGAACGTTGTAGGCTGAGTACCGCATCCTAGTTGCCTCTCTTTCTACTTCTGGTTTAAAGTTTATATTTTATATTCTATTTATGTGTTTTATTTGTTCTTTGTTCCTTGCTCCTTGTTCTTTCCACTGTTAAAACTGGAGCTACGTCATCTCGTCTCTCTGTATACTTGTATAGCAGAGATGACAATAAAGTTTACTTAAGCCATGAATGGTGTCTCTCAAACAAAAACTCTGGAAGGAGTTCAAGAAACAAAAAGTGAAAGGAAGAAGAAGAAATAATAATGAAGGGAACAATCACAAAGGCAGTACCGGGAACATCTGCCATTAGCTGAGACCCAATGGCTAATTTTTCCCTCAGTGGCCTTTTGGGAGTTGGCCAGTAGATGGTGAAAAGAGGACAGCTGATACCTACTTGCCTCTGCGAAGAGAGACAGATCGGCCCAGTAACATGGACTAGATCTGTAATCGTGTAAATGAGAGGAAACATCAGTCGAGGACTGAAAGGGTGATGAGCGATAAACGACTGTAACGACAGGCAGGTGAACCCAAACGCAGAGTCGATAAAACCAGGTCGTAGGCACAGGGGTGAATTGTCGAAAAATCGCAGGTTTATTCAGGCAGGGGTCAGTACCAAAATACACAGTCCACGAGGCAAACAATTCCGAATCGTCAGAGGCAGAGGGGTAATCCAAGAACAGAAAGCAAGGGTCAAACCGAAAATAGGCAAACACAAGAAACGCTCGGTACGTAGCACAAGGCATAACAATACTTCGCAAATAATAATAGAGACTAAGGGTCTTTAAATACTGGAAGGTCGTCCCTGATAGGCTAATACTCCGGTGACGTAGATCTGGTGCGCAGAGGTTGCTGTGACGATCTGGAGCTGGAGTCTGATGAGGTGGACTCCTCCCTGGGTCTGGGCTGGGCTCTTACAACGACGCAGAGAGTGGGAGATAATAAACTGTAATGAGCATTAGAACATCCTTCCTGTTTTCCAAATGACATGCAGGCAGGCCGCTTGCAGCAAGATTAAAGCATCTTCTGACCTCACTCATCATCATGGAAGGCTGTTGGTAGTGACTGTTTCCAATGAGACTTTGCTACATTGGTTTGTACTCTATTATTAGCAGTGTCTCTATTTTCCAAGCTCTCTCTCTATCTTTCTCTTCTTTTTCTCTCTCTGTGCTGTGGGCAGCGGGGCAAGCAGAACGACCCTGTTACTGCACTCCCTTCTCCACCCATATTTAGCCTCTCCAGCCTTCCATCTTTATTCCCCCTAAGGAGAGATCACGTCCTCATTCCCAAGATCACGCCATTTCCCACACCACCGTGGGATATTCTTTTTTTACGGACGCTCCCCCACCCTTTCCATGTTTTTCAAAGTGCTTTTTTAAAAGACACATTTAAAAGTATTGTTTTAAGGTAGAGATGCACAATAATACTAGAATCATATCGGAAATTATCAGAAACGGGCGATAATTGCTTTTTTAAAAGTCATCGGCATCGGACCGTTGCTTAGATTTGCCTGATATTTTTCAGCCGATATTTGATGACACACTTACTGTACGTTGGGAAGATAGCGCTTGTGCCAGGCATGTCCAAAGTCTGAGGTGGGATTTTATACGGCCTGCGCCTTCTGACTTAAAATGTATGGCAAAATGTATTTTGTGCCAAAATGCTGAGCATGCAGTGGAACGTTCGCAATTAAATTCTCTTGTTTTTACGCGCTCAACTCTCCCTGCACGCGTGAGCTCGCACATGGGCTGTGTCCCGAGCCGCGTACTATCGCACATAATAGTATGGTAGGTAAGGCACTCTTATCATACTTTTCTATGTGGTAGTCTGCATCTCAGAAAATAGCCTGGGTTGTAGCCTAACGGCTCCTTACGCGCTAGGTAGTGCACATGGAGAGTCACACGGGCCCTATTTGACTTGGTACACCAAGTCAAAAAGTGACTTTTTTCTTACAATGTTGTGCACTACGCTCTGAATTCTCCACCCTCGCTCCACTCTGCTTTCACGCTCGCTTGACTTGGTGCTGTGTTAGAAATGTCAGAACTACGGCGCTGTTTTTGTGCCAACATTTTGAGCGCGTAGTGGAACTTGTCTTTAAATATCTTGTCTTTACACGCTCAACTCGGCCTGCGCTCACGCTTCACTTATCAGTATGGGTTGATATACTGTACGCATGAAAAACATCGGATATCTGTATCGGCCAACAATTCCCTTATCGTGCATCACTATTTTAGGCTATTCAGTTCGTTTTTCTTGCAGATGGCATTCAGTATGATGCAGTTCTGAACTCTGCTACGTGAATTTTCTATATGGAAGGAAAGGCTAAAACTGTTTATCAAAAGAGCAACGTAACTGATTGTAAGCTTCTCTGCAATATAATGAGAGTAAAAGCAGTGAGATCTTCCTGAATGATTACAGGACTGAGCACGACATTGAAAGTAGGGCAGCACTAATACATGGAAGACACTCGCCCTCCTTTCGTGCTGCGCTCAAGACCTTCCCACATCAAAGTCAGCAAAGCCTCCTAAGGCTGCTTGTAAATTTTCCCAAAAGTTGCAGTGCCAGTTGAGATGAAGGCTTAGTCCGGTCCCACAGCTTTCCTGATCAGGAGGGGGGCTCTGGATTAGGAAGAGCAATAAGAAAGAGAAAGATTAAAATGGCATTGCAAGGCTCTAGTGCGGTGTTTTTTTTCATTCCTTCACCATTTTAATCAAGCAAAACTAAGATTCATGTTGTTTGTTCACAAAGTTGGAACAAGAGCGGCGAGGGGGCCGGTTAATGGCATCCCAGGGACTGAGCTTTATGTGTAGCAGAGCTAAATCAAGTCTGCCTCTCAGCTGTTGTTTTCTTTTATTACTTTTCCCTTTTTTTCTGAGAAAACTCTAGCGACAGAAATCTTTGTTAAAGGCAGATCATAAAACAGAGGTGCTGACTCAAAACCAAAGTGGCCCTTGAACACTCCAAGACAAATGATGAATTGGCCAAGATTTAAGTATTTTTCCCCACGGCCATCTTGATTTATCGAAATATTAAAACGGTGCATTAGATCCTAAAATCTAATAGCAATATACTAAATAAAGATGGCACCGATCTGATTCGTGGATCCGATCTGTAAATGTGCGCACGCTCAATTCGTTACGCATCGGAAGTGGAACGGACGTAAAGCAGGTTTATTCGTGCTAACTCCTACATATTAATAGAACAAGCAACACGACAACCCCAAAAGCAAACCACACAATTATACTGTTTAAGTTCCTTAACAACACCAGCTCTCGCTCGCAATCTCTGTGTTCCTGATGGCTGTTTTAGTGCCACAGGAATAGGGACTGTCACAAAATTACAGAACTGTGTTTAAACAAATAATTTGAGATGTTATTTTAATAATTTGTTAATTAATAAGTTGTGTATTCAGACATTTTTTAAAGCATTATTTTCTGTTTTCTCAGAGACTGTATCGGATTTGTATCGTATCGGCAGATATCCAAATTTACAATATCGTATCATATCGTATCGTACATAAAAAAGTGGTATTGTGCCATGTTTAATACTAAACAGGGTAAATCACATAGCGTCAGAAGTAGACACAGCCAAGAGCATCGGTTCACAGTACAAGGTGGTGACTTGTTTCAATCCCGAGTACCGATCCGATATCAGTTTTTAATTAATAACTTCTTTATTTCTCTGTGACGAGGAGACTGTTATGCATAAGGAAATACTTGACTTAAATACTGTGTTCCTAACCAAAACGATGTCATAATTACACACCTATATGTATATGCTAATTATTTATTATTAAAATAACATCTAAAAAATTATTTGTTTGAACACAGTTCTATAATTTTGTGACGGTCCCTAATCTTGAGGCACTAAAACCATCAGGAACACAGAGACAACGTTGTTAAGGAAACTAAACAGTGTAATCGTGTGATTTGCTTTTGGGGTTGTAGTGTGTTGCATTGCTTGTTCTGATCATTGTCATATCAGTTTGTACAAATTAGCGCGAATGTCGAACAATAAACCAGCTTTACTTCTGAAGCATAACAAAATGTTTGTGTTTTAAACATAGAAAAACCTATGATTTAATTGAACAGACCGGCTCCATAGATCGGCACAATGCCGCCAATACCCGATCCAGCAATTTGAGTCGTTACTGGAACCGTTATCCGATCCACATAGTCGGCATGTGCTTTACTAATATTTTCTTTTGTGTATTTCTTGCTGCCTTTTAAGGAAGTTATTGAAAAGTAACATGCGTTTTGGGAATCTAAAATCTCAGTGCATGAGGAATTAGAATTAACCCAGGGAGAGTAATTGATTTAAATTAGCACTGATTATTCTGATTACTGATTATAAGACGTTTCCCGCAATAATGGTACTAATATAAAAAAGAAATGAGAGAAAAATTCTACAAAGAGGTTTTGTTTTTTTTTACTACTAGTGCATTCTGAGAACAATAACAACTTTTTGCCAACTAGTTCAACAAAGTCAGAATCCTCTACTGTATTCACTGACAGGCAGAGAGAGAGAGAGAGAGAGAGAGAGACAGATGAAGCCCCTTGGGGACAAAAATGGCCTGCTTGTGTAATGGTCAGACACACAGAGGACAGAGCCTGATAGAGAAATGAGTAATGCAGAGCCCCGTATCTACTGAAACCGTGTCACTCAACATGCCCTGGTTACATAAGTCCCCACCTCGACCCCCCACTGCAAAGAACGAGGAGCGAATCCTGGGGAAACACGCTCAACACGCTGCCGGCGGGGTGAAATGTGTGTGGTGGTGGAGAAAGGTCAGTGTGGCAGCGCTAGATTTCACAAGTGAATGCGCAGAAACGAACAGCGGTGACTCAGTTTTCTGCTCCGGTCGTGATTTCGCATCTCGTCTCGGCTCTCGGCACGCAGGCCTCGAAAACCCTGCAGGAGCACCCCAGGCAGAAGAATCCGACATTCAGGCCCGCGTCAGATCCTTTAGTGTTCGACGGCAAACGAGCTTGTCGAGTCGGTAGGGCGTACACAGCTGAGGCCTCCGACCTCTTGCTGTTTCTTTTAAACACATTTCATCAAAAAACAGAGAAAATCAATTGAACTGGGGCAAAATTAGACAAGCGACGGGGGACCCAAACGGGGATACGGTCCGACGTAATTTGTCTGCATGCAGTCGTTTAAAAGATCAGACCTCCTGCTGATGTTGGTCACAGCGTGCTCCAGAAGCGACCATTCCCCCCGACTAACACCCACACGTACACGTACACCCTGATTTGCCGATGTTTGTCCTTGATGTGAGCGGCGTCTTAACGTTCGGAGGGCGATCCATTTGGAGATTTGTCCATCATCCCCTCCATTTAATTAAACCAAGCTTTTACTGCTCACGGTCATTAACGGCGATCGATGGTCTCAAGGTTTAGACCAAATGAAACGCCGTGACAACAGGTCAATATTGTCTCCCCTCAGCACTGAACGCCTCGCGAGTCAGAACGGGATACTGGAGGAAAATTGAGACTACAACGAATAGTCATGGAGAATACATTTTTCCGTGTGAAAAACGCTGCAAAACGTTCCAATATTGCACATCGCGATGAAACGATATATCGTACAGCCCTAAAAGCTGTCCAATTTTTAAAAGGAAAATTTTTATTTCAAGGATGTCTCAATTTATAAAGAATTAAAAACTCTAGAATGTTTAGAATTTTTTGTACAAAGTCAATCAACATAGAAAATGTTGAAAAATGAAGACCTTTTATCCTACATTTTCTTGAATTTTGATTTGAAAAAAATCACTAATTTTACGTGAATTAAGAAAGTCATGATTTTTTTGTGTCTTTGATATTGCACAGTGTAATGAAACAATATATCGCGCGGCCGTAAAAGCCTTCCCATGTCACAGCATTTACCTCCTTCAAAGAATTCTGCCAAAAGGCACAAAGGTGAATAAAACAGTCGTGGGGCGGCTTGTGGGGGAGAAGAAAGCGTGCGCCACGTGGCCGGGAGGAGGCGGCTCGATGAAATAAGAAAGAGAAGGAGCTCAACAAAGGCTCGTAGTCACTACACAGGGCTTTGTGTGGAGGAGGGTCCAGGGGAGAGGGCAGGTGCTTCCAATCACACCCATTATTTGCCGCTGCTGGGCACGAGCACTAACGACCTCCCCCCACCCTTCCAGTCTTCCGTCCCTCCTCCCATCCATCCATCCATACATCCATAGATACATCTATCCGTCCCTGCTCCGGCTCCACCCCTGCTTTCTGCCTGAACACGCGCCCTGGGAGAGGAGGTGGAGGAACAAAGGGAAGATTTTCTTCATGCGCTGAACACAAACAAAATCTGGGGATTGTAGAGACGTAGAAAAAATATAAATATAAATAAAGAGATAAATCCTGGAATTGGTCTTTATTTCTAATGGGCATTAGCGTTTTTTAGGGACATGAATAAAATTAAGAGGGGGTTGAGTCTAGATAAGGCATAAGAAAATCAGGAAATTTTGTCACAATCGTCAATATACTGGTCTCTCTCGGATAAAGTTCATTCCAGTAAACGATTAACTTTTCATATGATCTTTACAACAAGGTAATGATTTATACACATCTAAAAGTGATGGGCTCTGTTACTACACGCTGGGGGCCAACATCCCTGTTTAAGATTAAGCCTAGTCCTAGACTATCATGGAATTTCAGTGCTAAATCTCTATTAGAGCTGTAATTTAGTCCAAGACTAGGCTTAATCCGTGTTCAAAAAAACAGTCCTAGGGGTTTAAATTGAAGATCGACCGATATTGGTTTTTCAGGGCCGATTATTGCTAGTTAACGGGGCCGATAACCGATATTTGGATTCGATATTCAAACGAAAAAAAAAAAGAAAATCTGTCAAAATGTTGAATGTTACAAACACCAAGCTTAGCTTAAACCCTTCTCTTTCCTCTTCTCCTTCTGGGAGCTTTATGCTGAGCTCGTGTGTGAGTGTGGTGTGGGTGACAACAAGGCCTCAGTGTTGATTGGCTACTACTCGTGTGACATATAGCCAATCGGAGACTGTTGTGGGCGGGACATTAAACGAAGCAGCGAGTCCACAGTAAGAAGAGACAGTGAGAAGAGATGGCAGTGGAGCCGCAGTGTCGCACCTCGTAATCACTTAATATCGGTGATGGTCAAAATTAAACACAGACACCAATAATCGGCAAAATGCCTAATATCGGCCCCAGATAAGCCGGCAGGTCGATAATCGGTCAGCCCTTAGTTTAAATCAAAAGTTTCATCGCAATTTCACAATTTCATGTTCAATCAATTTAATGAAGAATAACGTCGAAATCTGCTATGATACAATTTCAATTCGATTCAGTTCAGGATCGATATGAGACAATATCATAGGCTGCTTAACCACAGCGATTTCCACTCATTACAAATCTTCTCTCTTGATAAACACAGCTCTCCTGTCTGAATGACGTTTTCATTTTATGCTTTGGACTCGCTGATCGTTGATCTATCAGTGTAGATCGCTGTATTGTTACACCTCTACTACGCACTGACTGTACCGAAAACTGCCCTCACGCACCATTAAACAATAAATAAATGTTCGCCACGTACGTCAAAAAAGGCAGCTCAGCCGCGACGAGTACCCGACAAGCCTCAGTGTCGCAAGTTCGCGAGGCCTTTTGCGGTCACACCAGATTATGCAAGCTTGCCTTGCGGACTCGCAGGCTGTCAGCTCGGGTTATTAGCGATGGGTGGATTTTCTGAATCCTCCTCCTCTAGCTGAACTCCACGGGGCTGAGATTCCATCTCGACCTAAGCTGAGGCCCAGACTGGCAATCGTGTTTCACAGCGTCTCACGAACCGCAGAGATTTTCAGCACAGCCCTTATTTCTCGATAAAAGCAATGGCATAAATTACAGATTTGAATAAATAATAGATTTTAATCAGTATAAAGATTTATACAGTTAAAGATGCACGTTTTAAGGAAATAGAGTGAATATTTATTATTATTATTATTATTATGTGAATATTACTCTAATATCACATTAACATTACTCTAATTATTACAGATTAAATAATTGCAATGTGCTTGCTCTTGCCAATATATAATGAGGTAAATAAAATAACGTGGAGAAAAATAATACAGTCGGCCCTCGTTTATCGCGGTTAATCAGTTCCAGACTCCACCGCGATAAGTGAATTTCCGCGAAGTAGGATTTTTTATCTATAAATCGAATATTTTCGCAGTTCGAGCATAGAAAACCTGTTTACGACCTTCTAAATACGGGTTTTAACATTATTAGAGCCTTCTAGACATGAAATAACACATGAAACAAACTTGCGTGAGGCTGAGCCAAGGAGTGGTCGAGCGGCTGTACCTGCTGTTGAAGGATTTACGGGGGTGCTCGAATAAATAGGCCTACAGTCCATACGCACAGTAATTTTAATTTTAAGTTATACTGGGGCGTATAACTGACTCAGACAACCGAGTGCGCGCTGTAGCATTTTCACTGTCTCGATCAACTTTTTAATGAATATATCTGAAAAAAAGGCGATAGAGCAAGCCGCGAAAGTCGAAGCGCGAAGTGGCGAGGGACGACTGTACTTTGGATTAACTGACACATTAATAAAATAGTCAAGAGATTAACTGACGGAAAAAGTGTGTATTTGATGACTACTATATATACACAATTTTCTAAGCTAAAATTCCTGGAAATGAATTTCAGAGAAAAACCTACATTCAACAATCAAAACTGCTGTAAGTCTGTAACCTTTTGTCAGCTCTGTAGTCCTGAAAGCTTCAGAGAAGAGAGAGAAGTTCTAGAACATTTTATTAATTGACAGAACATGTACTGCAGTCTGCAAAATGTCTCCAGCGGCTTTGCCGGCCTCCTAACGAGCCCTCAACATCTCGGCACAGACTTTAAATGGGTTACTTACTGCGCAGATCAATTTAAAGAAACGCTGGAAAAGAAGGAGGCTCGCTTACAACACGATGAGTCATATCAAGCAGTACGAAGAAGGCTTCTCACACACACACTCACCACGTCTAGGCAATCCATCACTGGAGGGAGAAGCAGATGTGGCTTGATCAGAGAGGAATGTTGGTTATTAGCATTAACCAGCCTCCTGTTAGCAAGTTTCAACAAGGTGGTCATTAGCAGCGCCAAGCGGACGATACAGCTTCACTGACGAGGTTCGTGAACAACTTCCACTGTTTAAGCACTTCTAGAACAAACGAAACCTTTCTGAGCGAACCGCTGCCGAAAACACACCCGTCCACACCTTGGCTTTGACAAAGAGCGAGAAGAACAACTTTTTATCATTCCTTTGTTCAACAAGCAGAAGAAATATCAAGATTGAGGTGTGTCGTGTCGGACAAAGAATTGGACTAATTTGCTGTCCGGAACATCCTCCTACATGCTTCCTCCACCTCCTGTTTTCTATGATCACGCTATAAACGTTTGTTCTTCTGTTTTGGGTGGACTGTCGTCACCTCATTCAATTTTAGGGCTGGTCAATTAAGCAGAAATGTCTGGAAACCGACATTTACGACTTCACACACTTGAACTGTTTCCTTAAAAAAAAGTCATTGCCTCCACTTTGGAACAAAACTTGGATTCAGCCTAGGGCTGGGCGATATGGCCTAAAAATAATATTAAAAATAATATTTTTAAGCTATATCACGATACTCAATATATATCTTGATATTATCTCCCTTTCTGGGAGAAATACATTTCCCACAACCCCTGCACCACAACTCGGAGCCTCGTCACAATAACGCGTCAAGTAAATAGCTGTATTGTGAGTAGAACGCTGGTTGTTATTTATCAGCTAAAATATGGGTGTGTCTGTAAGATTTGGGCAAGATTTGACTGAACTGGTACGGTTTTGGTAGGGATGCTGTTAGGGATGCTGAGTACCACCCCAGTCCTACAGCTGATTCGCTGAAGCCACTGTCAATCTTCATTTTTACGAGAGAGAAATAAAAATACATGTGCCTTCTACCATCATGTAACAATACGCTAGGAGAGTGTTCTGGATGGGCAGGGGAGTGAGCGCTCTGCTTTGAGAGGGTAGAGAAAATAACGCGAAAGTGATATACACAATATAGTCATTTACTACCTCAGACGTGCTGAGATCCATGAAGTATATTCGATATATCACTAACCCCAATCCATTCCTTCACCGGCCTGATTCAACCTAAAGGTCGAAATCCCATTTGTACATACTACGCTGGGGTAAAATATGTAAATCTGTTCTGTATTGTGGATTTCCGTGACCTGTGTCTCTGGTCATGCTTGTTCAACAAACGTTGCGTGCCGCCCAGCCTCTGTTCTGGCAACTATCCGTATGGCCGCCTCCCGAAGCAGCCGGCGCATCGTCAAAAAAAGACAAGGCACGGACGAGCAGAAATCACAGAGGGAAACATGGACGCTAAAAGCGGCGCCTGGTGACTCACAGGAGGCGTGTTGTTTCACACACTCGTTCTTGAGCAACACATCCGTCCCATCCACAAGAGCGTGGGCAGACATCTACTCTACCGCGCAGGGAGCCGGATGAATGAAAAAACCAACACACAGCACTCTGACATTGTGAAGAAAGGCAAGACGGAGCGGCTGTAATGCGTTTTCCAATTTGGATTACAGACGCAGAAATAAATGGAATTCACAAAAGCAATTGGACGAGCTCTGAATGCTCTATACCTCGAAAAGTTGACTCAGAAGAACTGCTGTACAAGTCAACTGCAATTTTCTTGCAAGGGTTTTTAGAAGCAAATACTCCAAAATGAAAGGCTACTTGCAGCTATTGCTACTCAAAGCCTTTTCCTGTTGCCGTAATCCCTCTTTTCTTGGTCCCGTGGTTTGACTTGGGTCCATGCAGTTTGGGGATTAGGATTAGTCGATATATTAAGGGGTGGAGGAGGCATTGTGATGCATTGGCGAAAGGAGCCAACAAGGATATTTGGCCCGTATTAGCACGTCCCATTTGTTTGATTTTATTTGGTAAGCGTTGATGAAAGCCCCATTTTAGCCTTTCAACCAGAGGGGGTAAAGGTACTCCCGTGCCGGAATATTCTTTCCCCACATCTTATTTTATATCTTTTCCCAAGCCTAAAATCAGTGCATCGTTGAAATTTTAATCACCCGTTTTGAACACAGCAATGTTAAAGTCAAAACATGGCCAAATTTCATTTATCTGTTACAAGGGGGAATTTCATAATCATGCAAAGAAAAGCGTTACAGATGGATTAATGTCAAATTGATTTGGGAGCATAACCAAATCCAATCGTTTTAAACAATCTTTTGTTCTAAATTCTTACTGTCTGTTTTAATGTAACGCTCTAGACTTTTTTTCTTCCCAAACCCCTTCATAAGCCCATCATTTGTTTTGGCCTCATGAGGCACGCTGGCTGCAGTCTCCGGTTCAGGCACTTCTTTTCTTTTAGAGTCAGCGCAGACAGGAAGAGCTGCAGGGAAAGATTAAATTGAGAGATTAAACTCCCCCCACCGTGCTCCCGGTAATGGTGGCAGCAAATAATCTGGTGCTTGTAAATCGGGTCATCGAGATCTAACCTGAAGGGAAAGCAAAAGAAATTCGAAAGATTATCTGAAAGAGACTTGAGGGCTCGACCTGCATAATTAATACTTCCTAACTGCCGAGCCAAAGATAAAATTAATAAACAGTCCTTCGGTGTTACGAGAGAATCTGGCTGTGCTTGAGCGCTTTAAATCCAGAGACGAAGCCAAACGGGTGCTGTCCAGTGGCAGACGAAGTGCCACAGCAAGACTTCCTTTAATCTAGGGAATAATCTGGGCTTTAAGAAGACCTACTAGGTCAGCACACACACCTTGCAGGTTTCTCAGGCAAAGGCCATCGGCTCGGTGATCCTCCCGATCTCTACTTCCTCTGGAGTTCGGCCAACTGACAGGCCGAAACAGAAGGTGGGGGAAGGGAGGAGGAGGAGGAGGAGGAGAAGCCTTCCCTAGCCAGATGGCATAGAACGAGTCTCCTCAGACTGGACAAGACTGAGAACAAACTGTGCTATTAGGCAGGCGCCTTTTTTGATATAGTATGAGATGAACCACGGTATCCCAGTATTGCTAACTTTAAGCCTAACCCTAACCCATTTCTAATTTATCCCAATTCGTGGTGCTGTAGATAATGTATGCCATACTGTAGTTTTTTAATGTAAAAGCAGACTACAGCTGCTGCTACTACTAAGAATAAATAATTCTCTAATGTTATTTAATGTTTATACACAGATACATAAGGTACGTAACAGGGGAAGAGAGCACGCAAGCGAGTTTGTCTGCTCGTTTGAAGCATTTCTGACTCTCCACAGCAAAACCAGTCGCTTGTCACAACGGAGGTTTCCGAGAAAAACGGCCGTTTATGTTGCGTGGGGTAAAATTTTGGATTTTTCGTTTTTAGTGTTTTGAAACAGTGGAAGGTCTATACTGTACTGTTGTGAATAAATTTAATTTGGCTGAAAAACTTACCCTTTTCATCCTAAAAACCTGACTTTCTTGAGGTGAGGAATTCAGTTCCAGCAGAATGTTAAAAGTTTCTGTTTTGACCGCTCTACTTCAATATTTACGGTAAATCCACTCGTTGACTAGTGTGAAGATATTTCTCCAGAATCCATCTTCGTCTCCCGAGTTCAGTTAACCTAACGCAGGTAGGCTATCCGTGTGGCTGTGAATGCAGGCGTGAGCTACCGTAAATAAGCGTGCTTGTGACCGCACCAGCATCTTAGCAAGGTGCTCGTCGATAGTCAACTTTAAAGACAGATTTCGTCTCTCACTTGGTGTGGCAAGAAAGCCCGACTCGCTTGAATCATTGATATCTGATCCGATTCATTCGATACAGGCATCGTTGAAAGGTTGATTTGCTGCTCTTTCATCACAACATAACTCAATTTTGAAAATTTGTGACAAGCGACTGGTTTTGCCGTGCAGAGTCAAATTTACACTTAACACATGCCGATAAACATTTATTACGGAGAAAAAGCACACATCTTATTGCGAAGAAAAAAACTTTTCCCCTTTTCCACGTAATTTTACGATAAAAATGCGCCGGTTTACGTTCACATGAAAAACACCAGACTTAAGCGACTGATTGGCACAAATAAGGCGATTGCTGAGGAAAAATCTGTGAACGGCAGACCTACTGGCGTAACTATGTTAGCAACTAACATAGTGTACATTAGCAACTAACATGGCGTTGCTAACATATTTAGCAATATGTTAGCAACTATGCTTTTGGGAAACGCACCCCCAAACACACCCCAAATTTAGTGTGCGCATACTACAGTGATACCACATACTACAACAGATTCTATGTGACTGTGTGAAAATTTAGATCGCAGTTTATAATAAATGTTGCGTGCAACGGTAAGTTAAAAACTAAGCTTGGTAGCAAACCTATAGTATTTATTTCACCAATGCTAGATGCACTAACTACAGTAGCAGGTTGCTAATGTTTATTTTGCGTCTTTTACCTTGAAAATAGCAAGAGCAAGGGGTGGAGGAGTCACTTCCTATCTTTGACGAGGCGTTAAAAAACAGCTCATACCGCAGAGGGGATATGATGGAAATTTTGTACAGTTTTGAAATGGTGTCTTTATTAAACTGTGGTATACTGGTATAGCGCATATATAGCGCATATATAATGTGTAGTTTAAGGCTGAGAATTCTGAGCTGGAGAGGTTTCGGTGGGTGGCCAAAAAAGATTTTAAAAAGCTGAAAATGCTGCTTCTGATTTTTTCAGCTTCAATTAACCAAACATGGCATCCAAACCTGTGGGCTCGCCTGAGGGTCTTCAAGGCCTAATAGACAAATAAGCTCTATTACCCGTACTTACCGAATGAATCATGCCTGAGTTCATCAGAGTCCTCTTTTGCATGTTATGAAATTCTTGCCATAAAGCTGAATATTAACTCCAGTATTTCTTTTACTTAAAGATGACGCTCGATCGTTGGCTCTGCTCGTGTCCCAAGGCACCTGACAGTTCTCAAGGCCTAAGAGAATTTCGTAATGGCTGATTAAAGTTCAGTTCAGAACGTTGGCGCTCTCTCAGCCAAGCTGCTCTAATTTAAAAGACTTAATCGGGTTGTTGGTCTCTTTTACTAGAAGAGAAACCAAAAAAACATCTCATGCTCATTTATCTGAATGCTTTGGACATTTTCTATGTTCTTCAAAGATGGATTAAGTTGATATAAACGGGCGTCTAACTTTCACAAGACCTGTAAAATTCAGTTTGATGGCCAAGTATGGAGCCTCTGTGCGATCTCAGTATCACAAGGTTGAGCAGCAGTGCCACTGTAACTCCGAGCTAGGTTGGGAGTCGACAGTTCGTGACAAGTGAAGTTCAGGCCGGGAAGCACTTCCCACAGTGCTTTATTGCATGTCGGAGAAGATTTCATCAGCTTGAAGCTATTTACGTACGCACGGGTACCCACTCTACGGTCCATTACGGGAGCCGTCACACGCAGGCTGACAGACAGCTTTTAAAGCCACTTCCATCCTAAGACACCACGTTGGAAAGTAAGAGAGGAGGCACAGCTGGGGAAGATCATCAATGAGGAAGGGGTCTGCAGTAAAAACCTGTCTAATTGGTCCTGAGGGAGAGATGTGCGGGTGCCCGGGAGTCTGGCTTGGGCCTGCTCCGGTTCGCCAGCCATCGGGGAGCGGAGCAGATCTCAGCAGTGCCATTCATATGCTAATGGGACAGCCTGTGTGGCTTTGGCACTGTGAACATCACAATATGGATCTAGAAAGCAGAAGCAAAAATCTAATATTTTGGGCGCTCAGCCCCGGTGCCATCATGAAACTGTACATCTAGAGTCAGTAAATTGTCAATTATTTATAGATAATTTCAGCATCTGAATTTGAAGAGACCTACCAAGAAATAAGAACAAAAGCAACAAATTTCACTGTAACTGATAAAACAAAACGCCTCAGAAATGATTTATGACATGCCATTTGATAACGAACTGCTGAATAATGGAGTCGGCAGTGCCAGTGTGCTGCCCGCTGCATCCCATTCTTCTTTTCACAATGCAGATTTTTGTTTTGGCTTTAAGAAAACAGAACAGTCAAAGGGTGTTTGTATGATTATTACAACCTCCTCTTCTCTGGAAGCAATCAATGACTGGCTGTTTCCAGTCCGCCATGGCCAAGTAAACAAAGAGCGAACTCAAAGCGAAAACTAAAAGGACTGGAAGGAGGCGTTTTGCCCGCAGATTGGCTTCCATATTAATGAGGCTGTCAGAAATCATTTGCTATTTGAATAGCCGCTCGCAGCAGGAAACGCCTAGGCGCTTATGCCACAGTGATTCCAAAGTCGCAGTGTTGTTAATATCAAATGTCAGACAGGGACACGTTCAAAGTATCCCACGTCCGGTTAGGGACCGGTGGCAAGTATGGGAACAGGTGGCTGAGGTGGAGGATTCGGGTCAGCGGGACAGGCGCTTCTGGATGGGGCCGGACGAGGATGAAGCCACGTGAATCGAGAGCAAATCAGGCAGTTAGCGATGACGTCCCCTCTGTGCAGAACTGGCGTGGAAATGAGTTAAAAAGGGCTTACCATGCTCCTTGAAGGCGATCTGCTGCGGATTTGCCACCTCTCTTGGCAAACGCATGCAGTCCCCACTTAAAAGTAGCCGAGACAGCCAAGCTGTTATGCTTTTTTACCCATTCACCAGTCGTTCTTCAGCATGGTTTTTGTTTATGAAATCCATATTTAGTTAATGACAAAACTGAGTGAGAGATGGGAACACGGTACAACAACAAAAAAAAACTGGGCAGGAAGGAAGGAGAAAGTGACAAAAGCTCAACAACCTCCTCAATTATCTCATCCTTTCTTCCTTCATCTCTCCATCCATCCTCCCATACACAATCCTTCATTTCTATCTCTCTATTCCTTTGTCCTTCCGTCACCAAACAGGCCGCCCTGGCGTAGGTGATTGGACGGGTTGCCTTGGTAACATCGCAGGCCCTGAAGTAAAGGTAAAGCGGGTTCAGGAGATTAACCCGTTAATCTCCACTTCTCTCTGCCAGCCCTGTGTACGCTGCCAGTGATGGAGGGAAGTCGAATGCAGGCAACTTGGGTCCATTTAGATAAGTGCTGGATCTCTATCAGGCAAAATGACACTTAATGAAGCCGATGCTGAAAAGCAGACTCTGCTTATTACTGGGGACTGAAGTGAATGAAAGGGGCCAAATCGTTATTTCAGTATGATGTGGATTGATTATCTGACATGAAGCCCCCAGGATCAGTCACTTCCTGTAACATGAGGTTTCGATAAACTCCCACCATGTTGCCAAATGATTTTGTAACAAGAGAATATGCACGGTAGCCTTGTGTTTGATGAGAAGTTATATCCTGATGTTGTGCCATAACATGTTTGTGGTAAGATTAAGGCTCAGAACTTTATTCACTATTGGCGACAAAACTAAGCAGTGGATTTTAGGGCTGAACAAGTAAGTAGAGTTCTGAGCATCGGTGGGATTAATACCTCTATAAAATGGATAACAGTCCATTTTAGAAATACAAAGTTACAAACTCTCTCACTGATGTAAGTTTCTGCAGTGTAAACTATAGCTTTTGAGGAGCTTTTCAGCAGGAACAGAACACCCCCAAAAATTATTTTTAAAAATACTCTAAACTACTTGGTAAATTATAAAATATTTATCAAATACCAGCAGACATGTTTAACTTTGCAAAGTTTACGTTGTATGTGCCTATAACAGAGCAGCAGTTAAGAAAATTGCTCTTTCAACAGCACCCTGTTCTTTTGACATGCAGAGGTAGATAGTTTCTCCATATATGCAATGCCAAGGCCATACTAACCCTAGTTTAAGTTAGACTCAGAAATACACGTATTTGTTTATACCCAAAAGAGTCTGACCAATAAATTGCTGACCAATAAACTGACCGGAGCCTGTCCCAGGAACTACGCAAGGCAAGGCTGGGACCAATACAGCATGTTTTTGGAAACCCAAAGAACCCTAAGGAAACCATGAACACGGGGAGAGCATGCAAGCTCCACACAGAAGGGCACTACGGCCGACCCCAGGATCGAACTCAGAACCCTCTCGCTGTGAGGCAGCACGGTGGCACAGTCGTTTAGATGATTATTTAGGCAGTTTACTATTGTTTGTGGTCTACTATAACACCTTTTATATACTGTAAAGAAATTTGAATTTACATCCGGTCCGGGCTAAGCCCAGAGTGTCCTTAAAGGCTGGAAATGCCCCTGGATCAGTCTCTAAGTGTTAGAGATGCTAATATTACTTTATTATCACATTACAATAATTAAAAAAAAAGTCAGCAGCAGTGTAGTGGAATAACATCTGAGTACTTTTATTTTACTTTAGACCAGAGGTGGGCAAAGTAGCTAACTTTATTACTTAAGTGAAAGTACAGATACCACTAGTCAAATGTTACTCCAATACAATTGAAAGTCGTACAGTCAAATTTTTATTTAAGTTAAAGTACTGAAGTACTTGTTTTAAAAAATACTTACGTAATAAAAGTAGATCTTCTTTCACCACATTGTTGCATTATTGCCACAACTCTTACAATACCTTATGCCTCTGACTAGATTGTAGAAGCTGTAGAATAAGGAACCAGTGGAATGTTAGAGAATGAAACACAACCCCAACTTAACCAGGAGGACAGTGCAATAGCTGTAAATGCAGCTCAGAACATCAAATTAACATTCCAACCTGCTCAAAGCCCAGCTCTACACCTCTAGCTTCATGACTTTCCGACAGCAACAATGTTTTAATCAAGACAGAAAACGGCAGAGCTGTCTGAACTTGGTTTTTTAGTTCCAGGCTACAGGCGTGACGTAACCCTACTGATAGATAGATAGACTGTCACCTGCCAAACAACAAAACACATTTTAGAAAAGGGGGAATAACATCCACTTTATCCACAGATTTGAAAGTAGCGAGTAACGAGAACCTTGATAGAAATGTAGTGAAGTAAAAAGTATGGTATTTGTCTTTCGAATGTAGTGAAGTGAAAGTCGTAAGTTTCCAAGAAAAACACCACTCAAGTAAAGTACAGATACTCAGAATCTCTACTTAAGTACAGTACTCAAGTAAATGTACTTAGTTACTGTCCACCTCTGCTTTAGACACATGAGCATTTCTACGCAATGCCTCAACAACGTAAAAGCAGCCTCCCCTGGTTCCCAGCGTGTCATCACTTTTGGCCAGGCAGGGCAAGTCTTATGTAAGAAGTCGCAGACTGAATCATGATTATTCTCACGTCACGGATAATCGCTGAAGGGAAACGAGCGGCGGATGATGTGGCCTGACATGCATGTGTCATCTCGGAGCTAGTTAGGATTCGGACGCGATGCAAATGACTTGGACATGCAAAGCGGGTTATTTTTGTGCGGCCTTGCGCAGAGTCTGCGAGACGCGTTCTGCATCGAGTCCCTTCAGTATCCTGTCTGATCCCTGGACACTCACAAATCAAACACGTCCTCCATATTCATTCACGCAGTTTAGGGATGTGTGCACCCTTCAGACCATGGGTTTTTTTTTTTTTTGGTCTTTGCCACTCCACCTGGACGGTGTAAAGAAAAGAAACGTTGCACATACGCATCCTTACACACACGCGTCAAAAAGGCAGAGCTTTTGGTCGCGTTGCGGCCTGTCGGCCAATGAGAAAAGATGATTGCACTGAAGCAATCCAATCACAAAAGACTTGGAAGGAGAGGAGAGCAGACAGTGGCAACAAAAACAAGACAGAGCTGCAGCATGTGGCGCCTGGGACGTAGCAACGAGTCGGGTTGCTACACAACATCTCTGTTTATCCACCTTTTTTATTTACCTGTGCGTAACTGTTAGTTACTTGTACATCTACTCACCCGCATCTATATATCTGCGTTCTGAAAGAATGCTTGAGAAGTCACATCAAGGCCCTGAGAAATATTTCTCGTGAATTTCGAGAGCACCCAAGCTCCTAATAATAACCAGGACCGTTTGAGACAAGCGAGCCACACACATTAGCACAGTAAGCGGGATTGTATTAACGCCTACGAGGATTTAACTTGATTGAAGTTCTGCTGAATCGAATCCCTCCCGCTACAGAAATCCCTCTAAACGGGAGGTCTGCTGAAGTCGACGGGGCTTATCCCCTAAACCGAAGAACGCACGCCGTCCTGATCTGCGCTGCATTGGCTTAGGCTCGGCCCGTTTCGCCCTGCAACGAGTTATTCTGCATGCTGGACAACACACGGTGCTAGTTCCCCGCACTCGCATGACTCAAACAAACACAGCATTGAGAGAGAGAGAGAGAGAGAGAGAGAGAGAGAGAGAGAGAGAGAGAGAGTGGTGACAGGTGGCTGCACTCGGGGGGAGTCGCGAAGGACAGATCTGTTGACAGCCCAGCATCTGTAATCACTGACAGGCACCACCCAAAAACGAACCATCGAATCGTCATCGCAACAGCATTATTCATAGCAAACAACACGCCAGGCAACAGCGCATCACGCTGGAACGATGTGCATTGACTGTGCCGCTCTCAGAATCAAATATTCATCCCCAGCCTCGCACGGCTGTCGGCAAAAAAATTCTACACGGATGAGCAGGCGGGAATCAAAGCAGAACCAGTGAGGTCGCACCACATGGAAGTGTTAGGGCTGACACTAGAGAGCCAAACGGAACAGAGACACGCTCATCACTGGAGCGCTGCGCCGTAAGATAGAGCTACACACACGCTATTAATAACCGGGAAGATACTCACCAGCCACCTGCTACAAGGAATCCCTCGCTTCCTGACAGTTGATGAGATCACAAGCGTCCAAGTAAGTCCAGAGCAGATGATGTAAGGTGGTGAAGAGTCAGGAGACGTCGGAAATCTGGAGATGAGACTTGCAAAGCAATACAGCAGACCAGGGAGGAGCAACAATGGCCATTCAGGAGCTGCTAAAGGCAGTTACAATGGCTGCAGGGTTGTGATGCTGCGAGACAACAATCGCCCTGCTCTCAGGAAGGGATGCAAAGGAGGGACTGACAGCTCACCAGAGAATCAGAGGGAGGAGGAGGGGAGAGGGGCACTCCGCCGAGCATGTCCGCTGCATCGTCACGTGACCCGTCGGGAGCCGTCAGTCAGGGATGGAGGGATGAAGGGAAGGAGGGAGGGAGAGGTGAGCAGGGCGGGGCGAAGAGGGTACGGGAGGGAGCGCAGTGCAAAGCCGTGGGCGGAGGCATCATGGAGGCTGTTCTTGCTTTCATTAAAAGAGGGAGTACGAGAAAGACCTGTAATCTGTAAAAGGTCCGCTTCCGGGAAAACGGTCCACCAATGGCCGAGTGCGCTCCTGGATGGATTTAACTCCTTCTCGCCTGGGCTGCACCTAACAATAACAGTGAGAGGGGATGGATATCGTGTGGCTGGATGTTGCATGATGGAGCATTTTAAAATATATATTGCATTAACCCACTGGATTGTGATCTTGTTTCAACCTCTTGCTCAATAGCCTACTCTAATCTACGCATTCCTGACAACATCCTGGCAAGTGGAGTTTTATACAGTGAGAAAAAGCTTTGTAGGGTTTTGTTTCAGTTTCATCAGTCAGCTGTCATTGGCAAATACTAGAAATTACTCAAACACAATTTTTTCCCAAGTTTACAATTGCAGTTTAACGACAGTACAGTACAACTACAGTTTACTACCTAACATTTTGTTATATATTAGAAGAACATGATGAAGAAGAAGATTAGTTAATATAGGAAGGAGAGAAACATAAACTTTAAAAAATATATTTTTGGTTTAATTTATACATTCAGTAAGTCATCTAGAATAACCATTCACTTTAAGTATAAAAAGTCTTTTTAGTCTTTAAATTTCATAATTTCATAACTGAGAATTGGTAATAGAAAAAAGGTACACGGTGCCATCAAGTGGCAAAATCCTAAAGCTACACTTACACAACCAATTCCTTTTTTTAAATTAATAAAATATTTAACGTATATCTGAATATAAATGAAACAAATTGCCATATGCAAAATACTCCCCAAACACATATTACAGAATTTCTGTACAAACTCTCGTGAATAATTTACAAAATGGCGTTACGTTGTAAACCAATTAAATCAAAGTAGATAAGGTGAAATAAATCTCGTACATGGTTGCGTGGTGGTTAAATGTTTTGTAGCCTCTTAATTTCTAATATTCGCCTCTAAGGTAAAAGTCTGCAAACACCTTCATAAATAGCCAGCTGTACCATAAACCCGTCCATTTTGTACATCATACCATGACTGGATACCTAACATAACCTACACATTGATTATATATTTTGCTGTATGTTTTGTATGGCATGTTACATTATAAATTTTGTGTTGGATATTGTTTTGTATATTTTGTATTATATTATCTTGTATATTCTACTGTAATTTTTATTTTGTATAGTGTCGATTGTTAGTGCCCACTGTGTATTGATCTGTCTGATCTGTATTTATACTCTGTTTCATGTCTCCATTGTCTGTATTTGGCTAGAGATACTAACAAAACTTCCTTGTAAGTTTTTCTGACCTACAAGCCAAATCAATAAATCTAATACTGTTTACCTGTGATTCAGCGAAAATGCATCAATGCAGTATGTATCTGTTATAAGTAACATGCAGGTGGGCTTTCGCCGGTAAAACATCATATAAGTTTCAGGTTACCGTGACTCCTGCCAGCTGCTATAACCAAAATATTCCCATGTGCTTAAAAGAATCGTCCAACGAATGATCAGACTCTCTCTTTGTGAAACAAAAACAGGGCTGGACGCTGGTAAATGAACGACAGCTGATTACAGATCAGCAGACGTCCATTTGGCGCGGTTCCACCTTCAGCTCCCCCTAGCGGCGAAGCGTGAAATTTACGAAACATTTTCCACTCCCTCATGCATTGAGGGCTGTTTAAGTTTCTGAAAACATATTACATATAAACACCTATGATGAACTGTCTCTCATGTGACATGGTCAGAAAAAATACAAGATTACAGTCCTTCATACCGCAAATCTCACAGGCTGAATGCTTTTCTGTTTGCATGTCCCCCACTATTACTGGCATTTTTTTTTATTTCTCAGATACGCAGTGTTTAATCCCCTGCAGTGTGATCTCTGGACAATGAACCTACAATAAGAGATGTTTAGCAATTTTGTTACCCTTAACAATGATCAAATTAACGGGGCGCCACGCAAAGACGCACATATGAAGGCCCTCTGTGTGTGCCCTCTAGTGGATAGTATTGCTTACTACATTTGTTTATCAAGGTTTATGTAACTGGCTGTTTCCTGTGTTCTACCAGTACTTCATTTTCATACTTTTCACTTTTTTGGGATCTCCATGCAGTCTATGTTAATAAATATATTTAGTTCATGAGACAAAATTAACAGTATGTCAGTGATTACACACGTTGAGGTACATCACTTTTAATACCTTATTGGAGATCAGCCCAAACTATTACCGATAGACATCACTATTTACACAAAGTTGCTCAAGTCACATAATTTCAGCAAAAAAATAAAAATAAAACTGAACACACAATTCAATACTTAAACATTAGTCTTATTTATTATGATGATGACTTCATTTTCATCACAGACATCAGAGAATATGCAGTATAACTATAGTCCTAAATGTTTTACAAAAATAAAACACTTTCAGGTTATTTTTACTGATTAACAAATTAAACCTATGCTTTGACACCAAGCATAACTTTTTAAAGAGATCCTCTTCAAAAACATGCAATTAGTCCCTGCATTCCTCCTTAAAATCACACAGATGATTTCACCCACTTGGTCACAGCTGCCACAGCTCAAAGTACAGCGACACAACCTCCTAGATTAAGACAAAAGTTACACCACAGTGATTTTCAAGCACTAGATAGTCAGTGGGGTTCGCCAGATAAAGGAGAACAAAAGTTAGGCCTGTAAATATATTTATGTTCATGCAAATACGTAGCACTAAGACCCCCATCAGCCTCCATTACACATGAATAGATATTTCCAGCTTGGCTGGACTCAAGACTATAAATACCGCAAATATTCTGTTACATAAATGAGTGTTAATCACTCAGGAGGAGACCTTACCCTACAGTCAAATACTGAGGCTCCACTTAGTGACCAAGGCCAGGACAGATTGGTTGTATTCTTTGGTTCAGAGTTTGTGATTCCTAAAAAGCCAAAGGTTTGGCAGCTGAGTTTAGACAGGCAGTGACATTTAACCCAAAATACCATTTGTTCTCTGTCTTAGACAAATATTAGCCTGTGAGCATTTGGTGGAAGGAAAAAAATGTCCATCACATAACTGCAGTCTCATAAACTAAAGAGAATGGACCGTGTAAAATACTTAACATGGAAGACCAACGTCTCATTGTATTTGCAAGGATACTGGAAAATATTCTGTATACAGAAGGACCTTTCTGATAGTTGTACCTTCTACAGTCAAAATTATTAACACTTGGCAACGGTTCTCAATTTTAAACAACATTTCTAGGATGGGTCAAATAAATGTCTGTCAAAACTCAGCCTAAATAAAATGCACATGTCTCTGGAGGCAACAGGGAATAGGAATAATACAAATGGCAAATTTTGAACACTAGTGTAGCTGAGATTTTGAAAAAAAGCAAAAGATTTAGTGTACCATTTTGCACATTTGATTTAACACATGGGCCATTTCATAGCCAAAATCGTCTGAATTAATGTCTGAAGAATTTAACAATCAGGGCAAACACTTTGAACACTTTCAGTTTTAAATCTTTACGTTGGGACTGTTTCCGTTTCGCTTTTAAATGAAAGACAAGAGAACATCTAGATTTCTTAACTTAGGAAGAAACTCAAGAGTGCTTCAAATTATTGTGGAAAATAGACTAGCAAACACTATTCGTACCACAGTCCACCACAGAGCTGTGGGTGACTCAAGTGAAGTGAAAATCCCCAGCACAGATTCGTCAGGTTATGATAAAATTAAAAAAAAAAAAAAAAGCCCTTAAGACTTTTTTTTCATCTTTTGGCTCCCTTTTTCACCCTGAATGAGACAATCAGTATATATTATTAATCAATTTGCGCTAAAAAAAGAGGCAACCACAAAACAGCAAACAAAACAAAGGATTAATCAACTACTATGGTAAAGTCTCTGAAACACGACAAGGCGGAAAGTGGGGGCCAGGCAGTAGCTGATGGTCTCCTCCACCTCCTGCACGCGGCGCTGGAAGCGGCAACGGTCTCTCGCAAACGCTTCCCATGGGCTGCAGCGGTCCTCATCGCTGCTAGCATAGAATTCCTCCACCTCCTCCACAAACGTCACCTGAAAAAGTAATTATTAAAAACACTTTAAATTCTCTCAAGTTTAATGGTGCTCAAAGAAAGAAATATGGAATTGAAAATTCTTTGCAATAAACAATGAATGCTTTTGCCTTGACAGCCAACAGGCCATAATTTCTGGAGACTTTCTTCAGCTGTACACCCTCAACACAACCTGCCCACTGTCTCTAACTACCCTTGCCCATAAAAATGCCAAGGCTGAAAATAAACAACAGAAACTAGGGCTACGTTCTCGGTTCCGCAGCTCATGGCTAACGGATGAGGCGATCCATATCACCGGCAGCGGGAGCACGCAACCAGGGCTGGGCTAATGGCGATGACTGACATGGAGTCATGGGTGGAAAATGGGCTTCGGAGCTGCGTGATAATGAGCAATGGGCCGAGCGTTCACTCACACCTCCCTGGAGAGTGTAAAATGGAAGTGTTGCATCAGATGATCACAGCGGCAAAAAAGGAAAACTGTGGGCTTGCACGGCTTTACATCATTTTCACAGCCAAGTGCACAGCAGTCAAACTGTGGCACAGAAGTGATGGATGAAAGTCCTGCTAAAAAAGACTGGACCGTAAGGACTGATGCTGATTTCGGTGACGTGATGCATGTCAAAATGGATGGTGATGTAAGTGAATGTGACATGAGACAAACAATGCGCATCGTTGCATAGAATTACACAGGATCTGTTACCAGTTACAGAAATCCAACCCTAATAAGCGTAACCCATGAAATAGGATTGTCTTTTCTCATCACATCACATCCTCTTTTGGGAACAAAGACTATTACTAATTCCATCAAAAATTAAGGTAGGTAAACATGGTTAAAAGTCTAGAATCATTTTACTGAAGTGGATAAACTCTAAATACAAATAAAAAAAAGACATATGTATGAAAATATGGCTTCAGCAAGTCCTGTCAGCTTGCCATGTTTACTTAAGCAGAACACAGCGTCTGAATGTCCCATTGTTAGTAAAATATCTGGCTAGGACTCAGTGAACCTGAATGTTACACTAGTGACCCTACTATCTTCCTTGACTTCTATTCTATGCTGTCATACCTGATGTAAAACCTTGACATACTTAATCCCACATGCACTAGATGACAAATCAGCAACTTGTCAATAATATGACTAATGGTATTTTCCAGACACAGCATGTGCTCTCTGAACACCCCCTTTTTGGCTAAGAGGTAAATTATATTTGGATGAATGGTGGCACATAGCTCAAGCAATGTGATCACAAGTTGGTCCAAATGAAAACCAAGAGATTGTAGACTCAAATCTCACTATCTCAGCTTCAGCAAAACCACCATTAAACCTCTGAGCAAGGCACATAATGTTAAACTGTTGCTCCACTGATATTTGCCTCTTGCACTGGAAAGGAGTTTGTGAAAAGGAGTCTGATAAATGGCATAAATGTAAAACAGAACATTGCAGTTTTGAATCACATACTGACCTTTTTTAACCTAACACATCTGCCACTTCCCGGGCCTTGTACTGAAGCTGCCTCTGAGAACCCACTGTCCAGTCTCTCTTCAGCTTCCTCTTTCTTATAGATCGGAGGCAATGCATGCGCCACCTTTTTACAACGGCCCTTGGTTGGCTCTCGAGTCCTGGTGGGGGCCTGGAAGTTCAGGGGACTGTAGGGGTCTGACGAGCAGCTAAAAGAGTTCCAGAGTTTTGTGCACTCTGCCTCATCCATCGAGCAAACCTCCTCACTGGACTCCTCTTCTTCCTTGGGGATCAGAGGTGAGAGAGAGGATAAGGGGGAAGAGAAGGGGGAGAGTGATGGCTCTGCTGGGGAACCAGACGGGGTCGCATCCAGGATAGTGGGGCAGGACTTGGGGGTTGTCCTTAGGGGTGCGGTAAAGTTTCGGGGGTTGTAGGGGTCCTCGTTTTGACAGAGCGAATTCCACAGCCTCTCGCTCTCCGAGTCGACCTCGTCGGCGTCCGAGTCCTCTTCGTCTTCACCATCGTCGCTGTCATCTTGGTCCTCGGAGTCCGAGAGGTGAGACGAGCCTTCGCTGTCAAATCCGTCATCATCATCATCACTGTCCCAGTCGCTGTCATCTTCCGATTCCGAATCGTCACTGCAAGGGCTGCCCATGATGTAGGCAATCGCTTTATTCTGGCAGCGAGGGGTGGACGGCGAGGACTCGTCCACAGGCGCAGACTCTGGGCTTTCCTCATTCCGTTCCTCCTCTTCCATCCCGACTGCTTCACTCTCGTCTCCATCGCCCATGTCTCCGCCGTTACTTCCCTGAGCGTTGGCGGGACTTTCCAATTCCGACCCTTGCTTCTCGCACTCAAGTTTCATACCGTGTTGTTTAGCGTTGGCGGTTTCTTCTTCCAAACTGGAGTAGCCATTGTCTTGATCCGGAGTCAGAACTGCCACCTCGCTGCAGGCGGCGACAGCCCCGGTACTGACCAGATGAGCCACAACATTGTCCTGGTGAGCTGACGAGAGCTGCTCTGAGCTGGGGAGGGATTCAGGCCTGGGCATGTGAAGGCTTCCTTTGTCCGTGGACTCTTTGGAGCGGGATGCTCCAGCGCTTTCCTCGCGCATTGATCCGGTATCGTCGCTGTGCACGCGCAGTCCTGTCGCCTTGGCAACGGCCGCAGGTGAACCCTCCGCGTGACAATGGAAGCCACTGTATAGCTCTTCACAAAGCTCCCACTCTCGTCCTCTTTTCCGCGCGTTTTGAGGCGCTTCCTCGCCCCAGTAGCCTTCGCCATTACCGGACCGCGTCGCCAACGGACCCGCGAACCAAAGCTGATACGCGCGTTCGGCTGTGCGCCGCGTCTCGGCATTCACGGAAGCTAAATTTAGCACGACGTGGCTGATGGAATTCCTCGCCGACGCCAGGTATCCCGCGTGCTCTGCGTGACTCTCGTTAACTTCGGTGATCGCGGCGTTTCGAATCCCCAGTTCACCCAGCGATTCCGCGTCCAGCCGGCTTACAGTCTCTGCGTCCGCTGCGTTTCCGTCGTGACAGCGCAGGAAGGGTACCTTATCAAGTCCCGCCACCAGGGACCTCTCTAACGCAAATCTGGACGTTCCGGTCTCGCTGTCCCACGTCGCCAAGGCCGGAGTCTGTGACCAGCTGGGCAAATATTTCTGTAATAGTGACCACGCTGGCCTGGACAGCACCGACAGCATGTTCATCCACGAGCCGTCCGTACTTCCGTGTTTAGTCCCTTTCGCGCCTTCCAGACGGGCGGCGGCGGTGGTGGTGGTGGTGGTCGGGGACCGAGAAGCCCCCTTAGGGTTAAAATGTTGCTCTGAATTCATACTTCTAAACATGGTGATAAATTAAATATAGCAAATAATAAACGATGTTGTTTTTCGAGTTGAAACGAGAAATAACCGTTACGCTCACCAGTATTTTAAATTAGTTATAAGCAAGTTAGTTGTGTGAAGTTAACAAAATAAGCTTCGCGTTTGGCACGTTTGAGATATAGAGGCCAGCAACATAAACTGACAACACTGTGCAAAATTCAAAGCGACGTTAATGTTAAGGTTAGACGGGCTTTAGCGCAGCTAAAGCGACGGTCCTTCTAGTTTACCTCGGCCCTGTCAGTAGACAGGCTAACGTTAGCAAGCAAATAGTGATATATTTCTTAGAACGTACTGTATCGCTAAATGTTAGCTACCAGAGAGCTGAGTTCAGCGTTTTTCAGTTCAGAATACTGTCCATAAATAGTGGTAGACATGTTTAACATCAAATCTCCGTAGCATCCCTTAAACACCGGTGGCATGCTGCCGGTTAGCGTTATCTCTCCTCGCAAGCCAGTCGCCCATATTGTCCGCGGAGCTCGCAGTGTTCCTGTTAATGCAAGCTGGAAAAATAGACTTCTTTCGGGTTACGCTCTTACAGGAAACAGGAGAAAACAGAGACGAACACGGCATCAGGAAGGTCGAAAAGAAACATACGGTAGATTCCAAGTCAGACGTCGACTGAAAGGCCATTTTTGAACGTTGAAGTTGCTGTAGCGTTAGTAATCGGCTCGCCGACGTAGAACCTCCTCTTCCGATAAGTGCTCCGAACGCGAATGTAAGCCAGTTAGCCTTTAGCTTATGGAGATACTTAGAGTTCTTTCGCGCTGTTTTAACAAACAAAACGTCACTTCCAGTGTGAATTACTGAAAAGCGGCGACGCAGAAACATCCACCAATACCAGATATTACACTTCCACTAGTGTTGGGCAGGTGTAGTTGGCTGTAGTTCGTCCGTCCGTTCAGCCCGTCCTCAAGGCTAACCGAGAAGAGCCCAGCTGGAGGAAGGGAGATTTCATCAGAAATATTAAGGGACCGTCGCTAAAGTCTCGAAACTGAAACTCGGTTAGGGGCCATCGCAAAGTCGCACGTGGCAAGTGCCCGGACGCACGTAGTGTTATATAATGCACGCGTTCGCCATAGAACATACAGATCTATATGGATTATACGTCACACGTGCTCTTGTGTTTTATAAAACAGAATGTACAGTTCTTAATGTTTGAGTAAATGTTAATAGGACAACTATCAATTTTAGATGTAACAGGATCATACGTCACACTTGCTCTTGTGTTTTATAAAACAGAATGTTCAGTTCTTAATGTTTGTGTAAATGTTAATAGAACAACGTATTGATTTTTGAAGTAATAACCAGCACAAGACTGCACTGTAATAATGAAGTATCGGGGACTGTGGCATTCATTTCATTTTATTCTCACGCAAGTTGCATGCAAATGTGATATTGGTGACAACTACTGACTATAGTGCTTGTAGCCAAAAATATATATTTAACTACATTTGATATCTTGAGCATCTGCCTGGCTAAATACGGGTACACCATCAAAGGGTATTATGTTTCAGGAACATGGAAGCGAGAAGGTTAAAATATGTTTATGTAAACGTTTGATGAATAAACATGTTGAAAATTGTATCTTCTACATCAAGTTTTTCTTATCAGAGTCCTTGTTGACAGTTTTGGTCTGACTACACTAATGTGGACTGTCTGCTGGTCTGCAAAGACTTGAGTTAAGAAATCCTGTTCTAAACTAATCCTTGGAATGCTCGGGATGTTGAAAAACAAGATGTGTGGCAATGCTGTAATGTACAAGACTGGTCTTTTACATTACAGGAGAGCTGAAGCAGAATCATTGGCCTACTTCCACTCCATCATCTCCAGATGTAAATCAATTATTTATATGCATCTCTAAATGCTATGCCAAATGAAAGACAGACCTGAAATATACTGTATGTCTTCTTAAAAAAAATACAGATGGCTGATTCACAAAAAAAATGAAGCAAATGTTTGCGACACCATTAAAGAAACAATTCAACACAAATATTTTAGTAACAGTATAACCTCTTTTCCACTGTATGTCTTTTATTAAAAGGACAAGGCACATGTAACATCAAGTTCTATTTTGCAGCTGTTTTTTTTCTGTCTTAATGTATTTTCATAGGCTTGTTTCCCCAGCTCCCTAATGTAATTTTCAGATCTCTGTGTAGTCAAGGAAGATTCCAGTCCAAACTACACTGAACCTCACTTGGATAATGAAAAGGGACCGGGTGTTGGGATAATTAAGTCTTGCCAGCTATTATTACTCCCCATAGGGCATTATTAGCAAAAATCTCTATAATCAATGCCACAGCAAACACTACTAGAACCAGGGAGAGACCCACAGACCTGATGTAATTCTTACCTCAGTGGGTAGTAACATGATCATTGGGTGTGGCCCATGAACAAAGAGATAAAGGGCTTTTCGCAGGGGTTTGTAAACTGAATCATAGAGATTAACAGCAACAGAGGAAGCAAAAGACAGCTTAAAGGAGAACTCTTAATCAGTGTGAACGTCTCGATGTGTGCTTAATGAGCAGCAGTTGGCAGTGATTATGACTTCACTGCGACGTCCTTTCTGAGAGGATGACGGACAAGCAACATGTTGCAATAATGTGTAAGACAAATGGGCTAATGGTATCAACATCTGCATTCAGATCGAATAGAAAGACATGGTCAAGGATCATTACATTCATTTTGAATTCAAGTTCATTTTATTATTTAGTGCAAATAATATTTTAAAAATGTGGTCAAAAATGAAACAATTTTCATGTTGAGGAAAAAAAAAACATTGGCACAAATCATAAATCACACAAACATGTTATTGTCAATATGTACAACACACTAAAGCTGTTCATTTTGAACTTACATTCTTGCCTATATTCTCTTTGACTAATGGGCCAAGACCTTCATAACGTAAAAATTGGGCTGGTAGGAGGACAATTTCCTTTGCACTTTGCAAGTCCTCAAACAGGGTCCCTTCTAAGGCTTTTTTGCAACAAAAAAGGGTCATTTTTTTGTTCCAGAAAAAAAGTTTTGCCTTTAAAAAACAAAAGCAATTCACACACTATGGCCTGCTATTTTATCACTGACTACCTTCAAAATCAACCTTTTTTGTTCTGTGGTGATACATTACAACCTATGGCAATGGTATAACCATGGCTACTTAAGTTCCTGCGGTGGTGAAACAGGTTTGTTTAGTTTGAAGAACAAGACGGATATTAAGTACATTTCAAGAAAAAAAAAGAAAACATTTTCCCCTTGAAACATAATTTGTTTGATCAAACTTCAGCCCTTCCACATCCATCAGAGTTAACAGCAAACACTTTGTGTTGTATAGACAAAGAGGAAGAGAGTGAGATGGTTTGTGAGAGAGAGAGAGAGAGAGAGAGAGAGAGAAAGAGAGAGGAAAAAAAAAGAGAAGCTCTAGTCAAATATTCTGCCGTTTCATTTACATGCATTCACTTCTGGACACGAAAGGAAAAACCTGCAGAGTGTGTGACGAAAAATGTAGCTTTTGTTCTTTACCTCTAAAGCCTTACAGTGTAAAAGCATTAAAGGAATGAGTGTTAACAGCACTTGAGGCTTACTTTTTCCTTCCCTTTGTTTGAAAAATAAATAAAACATTTCATCAGAATGACTGATAAACTCTAGAAATGTAAGCGCAAAAATATTTTACAGCAAACAAGGCCAAAAGTGCAATCTTTATCCAGTATAGCAAATTTCACAGCATGCACACGAACCATATTTAACTGCTGGGTTGGAGTCAGCGCTGATCTGTTGAGATTAGCAAACCAAACAAATTAGAACTACGTGCTTAAACAAGTCAGGATCCTTCAAGATGCAAATCTAATGAAGTTTGAGAGCACCTGTATATTATCTGTGTCTGCCATCATTGGCAGTACAGTCTGGTGATGTATTGCAGGACTAAGATTTTAATGTGAAATGTTATAAATCATGGTCCGTAAAAGTGCCAATGTTACAAAAAGAAGTGATCTGACACATCTAATGAAAATGCTCAAAATATTTGCCTAAAATTGGAGCCGATTCAGTTTTTATCTAAGCTGGTGACAATTCACTGCATGATTAAAAACATGCATTCGGGTTGTGTTAACCATGGATTGAACAGCAATTTTAAACTCTTTTCCACCCAGCTATGGCATGCCAAACACTTGCTCACCTGCTGGTTCCTTAATGAAGCATAAAAACACAAAAAACAAAAAAAATTTTCATTTTCTGCCAAGTCATTAATTAAACTTTGAGGCCGTCATGGTACAACCTGAAATGAAACAAGCCCTTGAATTTGGGCTGCAAAATCAGTAATGATCAGAAAACCAGGTATTCTTTTATCTACTTGCAGCTATTCATTTCATTAAAGAACCACGATTAATAAGGTCAATTTTTGTCTTTTTTTTCCACCCATTTCAACTACAGTAGTTTTTATGCAGTAGGAACTGACTCATGAAAGTACACAATTAAAACATGCCACAGTCTCAGATACTGCAGCATTTCATGATCAGACTGATCCCTGCCACCAGTAATGTGCATCTACATCATTTTTTTTAAACAATACTTAAATTCTTAAAATTTACTTCCTAAGTATATTCGGTTTAATGTGATTCACAGAGACATAACAAAATGTTACAACGAAAACTAGCTCAAAAATCGAGCCACAATAAACACATCATCTTAAAAAGAAATAACTTAAATTTTCCTCTGTTCTTTCTCAAGAAGCGATTGTGGGACCGTACAGTGGGCACAAGTTTGGAAGGGATCAAAAAAACAAACTGGGAACATTGTGGAAAGTTATGGCATCCATCAGCAATAGACTGATTTTCCTCAGGTTCTCCCTTTAGTGCACAGCAACCCCACTAAAGCTACAAGCGTCTAGTGATGGCTTTCCATCACAGAGTCCACACGTCTCCAGGGCAGGAGAACCAGCGACAAAACGCCCCCACTGGGGGAAAATAGCTCACTCTGAGCAGCTGGGCATCTCCCTCTCACCCACCCAAATGCAAAGACGGCACACACACTTGCACAACTCCTTCATAGTCAGTCAGTCGGTCAGTCAGTCAGTCCTTCTTTACAAGGACTGCTGTCTAGTTTTGGCTGTTGAGGCCGCTGCCCGTCTTTGTCCCTCTGCTAGCGGCTGGCCTCAGAGCCACCCATGCTCAGCTGGTGCCAGTCGACCCAGTGCTGCCCGCGTGTGAGGTCCTTCAGGGAGATGAAGGCCTCCCCGAGCAGCGTGTTTTCCCAGAACGCTCCCTCGCCCAGCACCCGAAGGTGGATTGACCTCAGGTTCAAGTCGCCACGTGGTATCCGATCATACACCAGCTAGTAAAAAGATGACAAAAAGGGTCAGTAAATACTGTTCAAAGTAAAGGTCATAAGGAAGTAATCTAGCAGTGACGAGGAAGCTAGATTCAGGTTTTATTATTAACTTTCAAAGCTCTTGATAACGTGGCTCCAAATGGCTTTTATATTTGATTTACCCATCACAATCAAATATAAAAGATATTTTCCCATGCATTTGGTAACGATTAGGTGTTCGCGATGTGATCAGAAGGTCACTGGTTCAAATCCCAGACAAGTAAAGGTACTACTGAGGTACTCATGAGCAAGATACCGCCCCATGCACTGCTCTCCCGGGCGCTGCCCATGTCAGCTTCCTACTGCTCCTTCCCAGGTGGGTCAAATGCAGAAGTCACATTTGGTTGTGGTGCACTGTGTTGTATTCACAATGACAAATAATCACCCACTTTCACTTTCATTCTTTCAACAATCTTATTTAAGCTACTACTTTTCATTCTTCCTCTTTTAACTGCCCAGATGTGTGTTTAAACAAGGGGTTTCTACGTCAAGAGACTTGTTGATTTAAATTTATTTACATTAAAAAATTTATACGTATATATATATATATATATATATATATATACACACACACACATATGTATTATATATATATATATATACTCTATATATTATATACACACACACACATATGTATGTGTGTATATACATATTCATATATATATATGTGTGTGTGTGTGTGTGTGTGTGTAATCTGAATAATGTCTAGTTATAATAATTTATTATTTACAATATATGTTTACACAAATTTGTTTCCTAATAAATATTATAAGTTAATTATATATATATTAGGAAATCAATGTTATGTAAATATATATTATAATATATAATAAATATAAATAAATAATAAATTGCCCTGTGTTATGGTATAATGTATCACAGGCATAATGTAGAAATTATATGTAAAGAATAGCAGCAAGAAAAATTCTTCAGTAGAAGGAAAAAGATGAACAGACTTGGTAATGGTTTAAGTAATGTAAGACAGCACATCTAATGCAATTTGCAGATAGAAAATATTTTTGACTGGTGAAAATTTTGAATTTGCGTCCAGGTATGTTGAGAATACGGTGCTGTAGGATAATACTATTCTAAAGGTTCTAGGGTAATATTTAAAGCTTGCACTAGGTAAGAGCAAGGACGTAAATATCACTTTCATTGCACTGATTTGAAATCATTTGACCTTTCCACTATTTACTGTCATCACTCGAGTGTTTATTTACGGTGCTGAGCTGCTCTTATCAGCGCTACACTCTTACCATCTCGTTATAGGTGGGGTTACACGTGCGCCGGGCAACCTTGGTCTTCCTCTTGCTGGTCTTCTGGGGATCAGGGAGCAGGTAAAGTTTGACGTAAGGGTCCGGGTCCGTCCCGTCCTGCAGCGGTTGCTGTTGAAAAGCAATGAATAGCGCTTACAATTCTGTAACTGCGCTCATGCACGCTTCACACCTGTTAGGGTGGAATTTGGAACCGTGAAATGCTCACCAGGCCTCGAATGTGCATCACCATGATGAAGAGCTTGTCACTCTTGTAGGAGATGGAGAGTTTCACTTCTCCCACCACTTTCCCCGGGACCAGAGCCCAAGGCACATCTGCAGTGGAACAGAGAATGCTGTTAGAGAGGTGCACTAGGCACTGCTGCGAAAATACAGAGTGCAGTGTTCATGACCACAACTATGTTTTTTTAAAACTTATAAATAAGTTAATTAGATTGTGATTACTCACAAAAATTCTATTGCTAGACTGTGATTACAAACCAAAACATTATATTGCTAGATTTTAATTACAGACAAAAAATAATACTTTGAGACTGTGAATACAAACAAAAAATTATATTGCGAGACTGTGGTTACAAACCAAAATATTCTATTGCAAGATTTCGATTACAAACAAAAAAATCTATTGCGAGACTGCAGGCAAAAATTCTATTGTTTGATTTCAATTACAAACAAAAAATTCTATTGTGAGATTGTGATTACAAAGAAAGAAATTCTATTGTTAGATTCTGATTACAAACAAAACATTCTACTGCGAGATTGTGATTGCCCTCAAAAAATGAATGTGTGTTTGACAATATCTGGCAGCATCTGGCAACTTAAGCACTGCAGATTTTCAGTTTCTCAAGAAAGTGGCAACACAGTGTCTGTACATGTAGTCATCTAAAATCCCAGACCACATCACAAAGCTGGAATTTTGACCACTGAAATCTGGAAATAAATGATTTTAAGTTAGTGTCATTAAGTTGTGTCATGAATAAATAACCAGCTGTACAGAACAGCCAAAAGTGACAACACAGTCAGAAGACTTAAAGGGTTCTTCACTGAGGAAACAGTCAAAGTATTGCTGATTGTCAATGTGTAGGTCGAAGTCCTCTAGAGCTTTTATCTTTATTGAACGACTGTAAGGTACCAACAGAAAAAAAATGGCCTTAAAAAAGTAAGTGCACAGCTGCCAACTCATTACGATCGTGTTCCCGTGTTCACACGAGGCCAGCAGCCATGAGTTGTCTGGTTTTAGGCACGTCACAGCAGCGTTTGCTGATAAGGCTGAGACTCGGCATTGGCTGCTGGTGCTCGGTGTGCATGACTCAGGCAGCGCTCCCTGGTCCATGACAAAGTCACATGACTATGGCGTGTGGCAGACATTCTTTGTCCTTGCCAACAACGCAAGCAAAACAGGATGATTCACCACCACCACCACATGCATTCTAGTAGGGGGAAGCAGGACTGGTGTGTGT
This sequence comes from Distichodus sexfasciatus, assembly GCA_032718565.1. NCBI lineage: Eukaryota > Metazoa > Chordata > Actinopteri > Characiformes > Distichodontidae > Distichodus > Distichodus sexfasciatus. The sequence goes on from JAVGVS010000184.1 coordinate 215,763, forward strand.
GTGTGTGTGTCCAGAGTGAATGAGGCGCAGAAATCACCTGCTGGCTTGTTGTTAAGTGTATTTACGGCGGTTCCTATGGGTCGCTCGTCCCTTGGCAACGGGTGGAAGAAGGTGTAGACCAGGTCACACTGCAATGAGACATGCCACACATACACACAAGTATGAACACCACACACAAAAACAAGGTTGTCTGACTTGATGATCTGCAAATAAGCTTCACAACACACTCCTCGGATCGGTGAGGCTCTTTTGTGACTCTCCCTAAGACAGAAGCGTTAGATGAAGTGACGTCGTTTGGCTGGGATTCCGCAGAGTCTCAGTACTGACAGAACACATGGGGCTTTTCTCCGAAAAACTTGTGGCTGGCTTCCAGGAAGTGCAGGCTTCAAACTGAAACTGTGGTAATGCTAAAGTGAGCACTCCAGTCAACCACAGATCACTTACAAGTCTAACAGGAAGTCAAGTGAGGAGCAGGAAGGTAGAGCTGGGCGATATGCTCCAAACAATATTATCACAATAGTTTTTTTCTCTTTATTGATCGATCTTTCATCGAATTTCACATTCTTACCGCAGCCTACTCTGACCATCTAGGATACTAAGTCATAGGGATAATAAAAAGTTGCTTAAAATGATGATTAAAAAGATGATTAAAATTGATTTTTTTCATTTTCAGCAAGTCAAAAAATCCTTTCCAAACATAGAACAAACCTGGGCTGAAACGTTTATTCGAATAACTAAAATAATTCGATTACAAAAAATGGTCGAGGCAATTTTTCTAGAATCAAAGCTTCGTTTAATTCATTTCACTCGCTACAGCACACTTTGTTTGTGATTCACACGGACGCCTATAAGTGACGCCCCCACGTTTTCAGTGGCGCGACCAAGAAAAGATGGAGGAAAGAGAAACGACCCCCCTGGCGCCCCCCCCCCAAAAAGGACAAAAAATGTTCAAAGTCAAGGCCCGCGGAATTGTGATCGCTAATAGAGACGAACGGTAATAAAAACGCACAGTAATAGTTACTGTGCGTTTTTACTACAGTACCTTTCATCTCTATTAGCAGTAGTAAAAACGGCAGTAAAATGGTTACGTTGCGTTTTTGCTACCGTTCATCTCTATAAGCGATCAGCAACCGCGGAATTGTGTTCGCTAATAGAGGTGAACGGTAGTAAAACCGCCCAGCAATGGTTAGCGATATTGGCTAGTTAAGAATGTGAGTCAATATTCAGGGTTAGTTATGATGTTCCTAACTTAGGCTCATGAAGACAGGAGAATAAAATGTTGCTGTGTTAATGTAACTCACGTTTAATTCATTTAATTCTTGTTTTTCTGTGAGTAATTATTAGTCTGATACACCGAACACACTCTCCTTTAGTCAAACACGCACCCTCGTCTCACTCAGTCACACACACACACACACAAGGAGACTATGTAAGTATTTGTTTCAGACGGCACTGAAGTTAAATGCACAAAAAATGTGCAACAAATGAGTTTAATTTTTATTTTTAAAGAAAAAGGAACATTCAGGAATAAAAGCCAGTTGGTTGTACATTTTCAGACTTGTCTTTTTCCGTTTTTTAAAGCATTTTTCAGATTACTCGATTAATCAATGAAGAAAAAAGACTCGATGACAAAAATAATCGACAGTTGCAGCCCTAGAACAAACACAAAATAAGCATAAAAGAAAACATAACGGCTACATTCAGTAGAGGGACGAACCTTCACTGAGCTCACGATTCGATTCGATTACGATTATAAAGTCTGTGATTCGATTCGATACGATACTTCGCTGCGTCACGATGCATCCCATCAATTTTTCTACATTGCTTCACATTGCATGCAGGTTAGGCAGCCACGGTTACGACCGGAATGTTCTATGTTCTTTTTAACTAGAATTTTCCTGCCACAGCCAGAAAATCACCAAGCAACGTCATTACGATATAATCCAGGGGGTTTGCATTGGGAGTTGCTCTCTGATATCCCAACCACATCTTTCGACGACGTGTCCATTCTTATTGATATTATTTCAACGTCAGCGGGTAACACATTTACCTCCAGATTCACTCCCACGTCATGCCAAGTTGAAGGCTTTGCCAAAATCACCGCACACTACACTCACTGACTCAGAGAGGAATTTCCATAACAGATGGGTTTTTTTTTTGCAGGATCACCATGTGAGCAGGCAGCAGTAGAAGGATGGAATACTAATTTACTACAGTATTTGTTTTGTTTTATTTCGTCTACTGTTTTGCAAGGACGTAATCCTAATTTGTCGTCTTTTATTAGGGGTCCATGCAGTGAAACTGCTGGAACCCTATTGGAATTGTGCTGATTTTTTAAAATTATTATTATTATTTATTTTATTTTTTTTCTGCCTTAAACGCGTCATGGAGCAAAAACTGTAAGACCTACAGCTTTGAAACTTGGCAGGTAGGTCTGGTACCCCACCCACTACTCAGGCAAAAAAAAAAAAATTGCACCACTCTGCCAGTTGGTGGCGCTATAATAAGCTATTTTGCGTTTTTGCCTAATAAGTTTTGAACCATAGCACCCTAGATAAAAGGATGAAACGTCATTTTTCGTTAGGTGTGTGTGTGGGTATGAGTGGGGTGGGGTGGTGGACGGTAGGGACGAGACATGAAAGGTTACCTGAGCCACTTCGGGGGCAGCGTGGATCAGATGCCACACATATCCGTTCAGCTCGTCTTTCCTCCGGTCGGCCATAGCCTCCCCGCGAGATCGGCCAATCACAAAGCGGCTCGGGAAGCTGGCGGGAGGGGAAACGGACACAGTGTGGGGTTACGTATCACGGCGTCTGCCTGGTCCACCCAGTTCTGAGTAAACATTTCCAGTGATAACAGAATAAAGGTGCAAATGTGCAAATGAGTTTCCACTGAGGTTAGCAGCTGGCATCAAGCAAAAACTCGGACATTAGGCGGCGCAGCGGGAGACAACCAACACAAACATGTTGCTTTATATTGATAGTGGTTGCTCCATAGAAACGGGATTTTTACTCTTGCATAATAAGTATGCAACGCCATAAATAAATTACAATTGCCAATGTTAAGTGACAAGCAGGGATGGGCCTAGCACCGAGATAGCGGTACTAAACAGGACCCGGGGGTCAATTTTTAAAGACCAGAGTATTAATAACCTCTGACATTAACGCTACTGCTTTCGGTACTGGAGAAATTAATAAATCAGAATTTGTGTTTCTACATAAACGCAATCTTTCCCAGTTTAAATAACCAGCTCTATTACTAACCCTAGCCCTAGTGCCTGTAGCCCACCCCATGTCTTTTTTTGCGCCGAGAGCGGTCAAAACCTCAGTTCCAGAGCGCTTTTTCAGTGCTTCTCTCTTACGAAAAGTGTCATCGGCCACTTCCGTGTGTACTATTTAATGTAAACATTGTACCGTGTTCCTTTAAGGGCGGTAGTTTAGCCGACATGAAAGAGATTATCTTTACAATGGAGAGGAATCGCATCTTGGCCTTAGCGTCAATGTTTGAACTAGATACTGACGTCTTCGAGAGGTAGAGATTGTAGGCATGAGATAAACCGTGCAAGAAAACAGCTGGGAGAGCATCACCGATTAGGGGTGTGATCACATTATTGTAGTGAACTGCGTAAATGAAGCCCAAAACAAGCTTCTCCGAGTGCTGCGGGAAACGTCTCCACCGGCGTCTTTTTTTTTTCCCCACTGAAGGCGCTTTGCGCTCTTAACGGTGAAGCTCACAGGATTTGTGTTAAAATCCGTCAGTGCTAAAAACCGTGTTCGGTGGATGCAGGGCCTAAGACGTTAATCTAGAGCGTTTTCTGGTGATGTGGCCACACACGGACACAGACGCTGGTGTCACTGCCCGATCTGCGTGCGTATGCGGAAAGGTCTGTTCTGCTTATGGCTGTATGTGGTTTGTATGCTGACGTCTGCTGATGGGCGAGAGTACGCACACATATTGAAATATATGACAAGTACAGTCCGCCTGCCTGCCAGACGGAGAAAAACACTTAAATTAAAGCACACAAACTGGTGGGCTGAGAAGTCGTTAGAACGAATTAAAACTAACAAAAACGCTTGTGTATATCTTTTTTGACAAAATAGGAAAAACAGTGTAAAAACAAATTATTTGAGCAAACTGGATGACTCAAATAATTTTATTTGATTTATAAACAAAGAATTTAAGGCAAATAAAGCTATGAGTACCAACAGGGTTCTTGCAGGTTTCAGTAAGTTAAATTTAAGACCTTTTTAAGACCTTTTAAGACCATTATGAGCAAAATTTAAGACCAACACGATGCATTACATTCGAATGATTTTCTGCGGACAACGCTTCTTGGGAATGAACAGAGGCAAGAATTTTAAGACTTGGGTAAATTAAATTTAAGACAGGATGAAAATTTCTCTTAAATTTTAAGACATTTTAAGGCCTTAAACTGAACTTTCTGTATTTTAGACTTTTTAAGACTTTTTAAGACCCCGCGGGAACCCTGACCAAATTCTTTCAGAAAAGAACATTCTTAAAGTACACACTGTTTAGCTTTTACAATCTACTGCTAAAACTGCCAGACTTTTTTTGTACCTGGGTAGTTTCGAAGAAGGAAAAATGAGCCGCAGTTTGCTGTGCAGCTCGTGGAACTCCTCGAAAGTCCGCTGAACCACCGTCGCCCCCTGCTGCCCCTCGCGGTCCACTTTCACCGCGTACGCCTGAAGAGGAGAAGAAGGTCACACACGCACGTGACGTTACCAGATGTTCTGGAAACACATGGCGCAGTCAGCACTGGAACTGCGTTTCTGACAGCTGTGTTTGCGGTGGACTCACATAACCCTTGTTCGGGCTGTAGGTTTTCATGTGGCGACACACGAACAGGTTGCGGATGAGACCGTCGCTCTTCATGGTGTAGACTCGCGGCGCGAAGGACAGCACGGGCCGCTCCTCGGACGACGCAAACTTCATCTGGGCCAGGTTGTGGATGAAGAAGTTGAGCTTGGTGGCCACACTGCCCAAACTGGACTCGATCAACCTGGAGGAGAATTAGAAAAATCGAGTCAAAACTAGAACTTCGCATTTAACATATCGCTTTTCAGCACCAGAAGAGCAGTGTTTAGGGGTCGCTCAAGATGCTCAAGATGACCTTGGTTACCTCTTTTTCACCACACTGCTTACCACAGATACAGGGGCACATGGTAGCGTAACGGTTAGGGAGTTGTTCGAATTCCAGACTCAGTACTCATGAGCAAGGTCATGTCCCCAAGCACCGCTCCCCAGGGCAGTGCCCATGTCAGCTGCCCACTGCTCTTTCACGGATGGGTCAAATGCAGAGGTCAGATTTCATTGTGGTGCGCTGTGCGCTGTGGTGTGGTGTGTTCACAAGTCAGTCTTACTGCGCCTTAGTTAAGCATTTTTAGCACAACACTGATAACGTCACGGTAGTGTTCGTTTGAGTTTGTAAGAGTGTGCGTTAAGTAGAGTTTTAGTCTAGACCATCTAAACCGAGACCAAGTCCTGACTGAGACCAGAGTGTGTTGAGACTGAGATAAGACCAAGACTCTGAAGGTGCCTGTAGAATTTTGTTTAATGTAGTATAACCGTGCTGAAACTGTAGTAAGAACAGTCTGTTTTATTGGATTGCAGAGTTTTTATTATGCAGAGACATTCTATGGCGTAGTGCTGTGTGGAAAAATAAGGTTAGTGCCAAGCGGAAAACACTTATTTGTGACCCTCCACGGCAAAACCAGTCGCTTGTTGCAACGGAAGTTTCAGAGAAAACGAGCGTTTCTGTTGCGTGGGGTAAAATGTTGGATTTTTTGTTTTTAGTGTTTTGAAACAGTGGAAGGTCTATACTGTACTGTTGTGAATAAATTTCGCTGGAAAACTTACCCTTTCCATCCTAAAAACGTGACTTTCTTGAGGTGAGGAATTCAATTCCAGCAGAATGTTAAAAGTTTCTGTTTTGACCGCTCTACTTCAATATTTACGGTAAATCCACTCGTTGACTAGCGTGAAGATATTTCTCCGGAATCCATCTCCGTCTCCCGAGTTCAGTTAACCTAACGCAGGTAGGCTATCCGTGTGGCTGTGAATGCAGCGTAGGCTACCGTAAATGCAAACGTAGCCGCGACCGCACCAAGCGTCTGTGAGTGCTACGGCGATAGTCAACTTCAAAGGCAGATTTCTCCGTTTCTCACTTGGTGTGACAGGAGAAACCCGACTCCTTTGAATGTTGATATCTCAGTCATATGTCGTCCCATTCATTCCATATAGGTATCGTTTTGAAGCTTGATTTATGCCCTTTCATGAAAACATAACTCAATTTTGAAAATTTGCGACAAGCGACTGGTTTTGCCGTGGAGGGTCACAGTTATCCATTTGGTATCTATCTGGATACAGAAAAAAATATTTGATAAAGCATTATTTATTTATTATTTATTGATTCCTCTCTAACATTATAAAATGGGGAAAATATTTTTTGATCAATACAAAAGATTTGGGTAAATCTGAGCTGATTTGGACTCATTCTGTCCTGTAAAATGAGCTCCTTTTGGCCTTTCTGGAAGAGAACTACAATTTTGTGCATGATGGCGTTCCATATGAGAGTCGCGAGCGCTAATGCGTGTGTACAGATCGCGAATAACGTAATTAATGTGTTTTCACTTTAGTTTTTGTGCACACAATTACTCAGAAATAATTTCACATACAGAGGAAGGAATATAATGCGCGGTAAGTAAAGTCTTGTGATACTGACGGTAAGTGTGTGGTTTCTGGAAGTTAAAGAGATTCTGTCTTTTTGTACTGTAGAAGCTGGAGCCACATCGTCTCGTCTTTAACAATAAAGTTTACTTTGACTTTGATTAATTAATAAACAACGCAAAATGCCTGTGTTGGTCTCAAAGAGTTCATCATAACAGTCTCAGAGTTGTGGTCTCCAAATAAAATCCCGAGTCGTCTTTGTCCGAGTCCACGACAAGATCGAGTACAAATACGGCCGAGTCCGAGACCAGACCGAGGCCTTCAAAAATCACTGCGAAGTTGAGTCAACAAGTGTACAGAGTTCATTTCGTAACTTAATATTTATTTCTGCATGTTTGAGATGCCGCTAACCTGGTGAAGAACATGGTGGCGTCCGCCTCGGACTCGTGAGGTCGCAGCGCATCGTAGACATATTTCAGGTCGTCGAGATCCGACAACTCAGGAATGCCGCAGGAAAGCATCTGTAAACACACCCACACGCACGTGTAACGCTCATGCGAACGAAGCAGGCGGAATTAAAATGATCTACGTAACCATCACGCAAAGCTCAAAGCCAACAAGAGCAAATTCAATTCCTAATTACACTCCATCTCACAGAAAAAAACAACAAAGTCATCACAAACATCTGGACAGAGTTATCTGATTGTCTCACTCACCAGGCCTAGCAGATTGAGGAAAAGGTGTGCGTGCTTCCGAATCAGGTTGTAGGCCTCACAGCACAGGTCCACAAAGTCGTGGAAGCGGCTGGAGGGCTTGTCACCGCCGTTAATGACGTAAGCCATGTCGGAGGTGAACACAAAGGGGGCCCGGTCCCTGTGCGACGTAAAAATGAGGGTGAAGCGTCACATCTGGCACCGCTCAGGCAGCTTAATTCAGTCCATCAAACACAACGCACTGTACTGAACGAGCGCCGGCGCCTCACCGTTTGATGTTGCCGAACATCTGAGCGTGGCCAAGGAACTTGCCGAAGTCAATGTGGAACATGTGGCCGCTGGTCTTCAGCATGATGTTGTCGTTATGGCGATCGCAGATACCCAGGATGTAGGTGGCCACACAGCAGCCAGCACATGAGTAGATGAAGTTTTCCACCGCCTGGGGCAGAAACCTTACTTATTACACGTGCTAAGAAGTTGAGACGATTAAGAAATGAAGTTAATAGCGACTTAATAGCGACTCAATCATATGACTTGGGGTGCTCTTCTATTTTTACAGAACTTCCAAAGACCAAAGAAATCGAATATTTGCACAGCTCATGCTGAGCAGATAAACATGGGGTCGCTTACTTTCTCATACTCGTCCTCCGTGGGGTTGTGTTTCTGCAGCCAGTCGGCCAGCGGCCGGTCTTTAAAGGAGCCGGTGACTCCGTGCTCCACCTGAATCTTCCTCAGGGTCTCGGCGTTGGGGATCATCTCCACCATGCCTGCCATGGAGAAACAGGAGAAAGGTGAGATTATCAACCTTCAGGACTGATAGAACTGGATCAAAAAATGGTGCAGTCCAAGCACAGATTTCCAAAACGTTTCCAGTTTGGCTACAGCGTCTGCCTGCTTAAAAATGAGAAGAGCTCACTTAACAGCTGGTACTGCAAAAGTAGAGTGATTTACAATGACTATATGTGACCCTCCACGGCAACACCAGTCGCTTGACGCAACGGAGGTTTCCGAGAAAAACTACCGTTTATGATGCGTGGGGTAAAATGTTGGATTTGTTGTTTTTAGTGTTTTGAAACAGTGGAAGGTCTGTACTGTGCTGTTGTGAAGAAATTTTGCTGAAAAACTTACCCTTTCCATCCTAAAAACGTGACTTTCTTGAGGTGAGGAATTCAATTCCAGCAGAATGTTAAAAGTTTCTGTTTTGACCGCTCTACTCCAATATTTACGGTAAATCCACTGGTTGACTAGCGTGAAGATATTTCTCCGCAATCCATCTTCGTCTCCCGAGTTCAGTTAACCTAACGCAGGTAGACTATCCGTGTGGCTGTGAATGCAGCGTAGGCTACCGTAAATACAAACGTAGTCGCGACCGCACCAAGCGTCTGTGAGTGCTACGTCGATAGTCAACTTGAAAGGCAGATTTCTCCGTTTCTCACTTGGCGTGAAAAAAAAAACCCGACTCCTTTGAATGTTGATATCTCAGTCATATGTCGTCCGACTCATTCGATATAGGTATCATTTTGAAGGTAGATTTATGCCCTTTCATGAAAACATAACTCAATTTGGAAAATTTGCAACAAGCGACTGGTTTTGCCGTGGAGGGTCACATATTTACAGGTACTGTATTATCAGCTTTTTGAGAATAAACACATTACACTAATAGTCCAATTAAAGTGTCTGCATGAACTGGTTATGGTGTTTACACGACCACCTCTGTAATTATAATAGTGGATAACCTTTACCTCATGTGCTCCTGACAATGATTTATAGCACAATTTCACTGATCATGTTAGAGCACAGACCTTTACCTTTACATCATAGTTTTTATTTTAGAATTTGACCATTGATGACCACTGGTACTTTAGTCCCAAAATTCTTTAGATTTATAACTAGGGATGCACGATGATACTGGAATAAAGTCGGAATCAGCCGATAATAGCTTTTTGTTGTTTAATCATCGGCATCAGACTTAAATTTGCCGAGATTTTCCGCATTTCCCGTACGTCGGAAAGGTAGCGCTTGTGCCAGGCACGTCCAAAACCCAAGGTGGGATTTTAATATTTAATATTTGCAGGCAAAATCTCGTCTTTTTGCACTAATCTCTGCCTGCACGCGTGAAAATATTTTATCTAACTAAACTGCGTTCGCTTCAATTAGCGAATGTGAGCTCGCACGTGGGCTGTGTCCCGAGCTGCGTACTGCCGCGCTTAATAGTATGGTAGGTAAGGCGCTCTTATCCTCCTTTTCTGCGAGATAGGATGCATCTCAGGAAACAGGTAGTGTTGTAGCTTAACGGCTCTCTACGCACTAGGTAGTGTCACACGCACCCTATTTGACTTTTTCTTGTTTTTCATGTTGTGCACTACGCTCAAAATGTTCTGCCCTCGCTCCACTCTGCTTTCACGCTCGCTTGACTTGGCACTGTGTTGGAAATAGTTATGGTGCTATTTTTGTGCCAGAATTCAGAACTTTGGCAAACAAAATATCTTGTCATTTATTGGCATATATACAGTACATATATATATATACACGCGTGATATCGGCATTGGCTAATCATTCCCATATGGTGCATCCCTAATTTTAAGAATAATTGTTGCTGAAGCAATTATAAAGACTTCAGGGCAAGTGATGGGAGCATTCGCAAGGTAAGCATTCTGTCTTAACCTCGACTGCGGCCAGTGGAGAAGCAGCGGAATATGACCATCCTCATGTCCAGCCCCTCCTGGATCCAGATCTTGTTCATGATGCGGATGACCTGCAGCGTCAGCATGTCCTGCCGCAGGTCGTCTCCCGACTGCAGGAGAAAAGGGGCGTTATACGGGATTCACACGAGCGCAAGCACAGCACGGTGGAAAGTGAGAGGGAGGTGGGGGGGGCAAAAACTACCTTGAAGATAACACTGATGTTGTCCCCCAGCAGATCCATGTTCTGGAAGCAGAGTTTGAGAGGCACAGCGTTGGAGTTGAAGTAAGAACAGGACTGCAGGGAACAAGGGAGAATGAGAGAGAGAGAGAGAAAGAGAGAGAAAGCAAGTGAGTGGGTGGAAAAAGTTGTCTGTGTGGAGCCCTGAAGGTGTGCAGCACAATACACAAGACAGCTCCTTTCTTTGGGATAAACACACAACATCGCAATATAAATTTAAACACACAAGTGTGGACATGTTGGCATTACGAATGTGCAACTGCCTTTACGTAACTCTGCTAATAACTTAAAACAAAAATTGCAAAATGAAACGGAATAATGCATCAAAATAGTTTTGCGATTTTAGTCTTGACCTTATCTGAGGGGAACATTTTTGGTAAGACACCGACACGGACAGAGACACACATACACACTCTCTCTCTCTCTCAGTACCTGTATGTTAATGCCTTTGACGTGCAAACCAGGGTTGAGAGGAAGGCGACATGTTCCATTAATAGTGAAGAACTCCTTGACCTCGTCCAGTCCCTCTCTCAGCACAGCCTGGAGCCAGAACAACAAAAACAAAAAAACTTCAGCTCTACTCACATACTGCACAAAGGCAAGAGAACACAACGGAGGTTTGAAGCATCACTTTCACTCGTCGTGGTTCTTCTAATACTGATTTATATACAACGTGCACAAATCTTAACGCAATATAATAGCATGATTAAAAGAAATCTTTAAAAACTGTCGCGTTATGTTTAACTGGACTGTGACTGCAACTAACTGCAATTAAAATAGTGTCTACACAGAATTCAAAAGCACAAACAGTATATTTAGCAAAGGTCGCTATAAAATTAAGTTATGGCATTATAATACAATAGCATATAGAAAATAATGCCGCAAGCTGGAAATGAGGGGGTCCAAGCGCAAGTCGCAAAAAGCAGCGCAAAAGTGTCCATCAGCAGTGTCTGTGAATGTGTGTAGAACAATAAAGCGAAATGACATAAGGTAAAACCACATAACTACATTAATCTCATCAAGACATAAGGAGTTAGAACGTAGAAAGAATCAAATAAATCGAAAAAGACATAGGAGGGCGGCACGGTGCCGCAGTGGTTAACGCTGCCGCCTCACAACGAGAAGGTCCCGGGTTCGATCCTGGGGGCGGCCGTAGGGCTTTCCTGTGTGGAGTTTACACGCTCTCCCCATGTTCGCGTGGGTTTTCTCCGGGTGCTCCGGTTTCCTCCCACAGTCCAAATGCATGCAATATAGGTTAATTGACGACTCTAAATTAGGTGTGAGGGTAAGGTGTAAGGTGTGAATGAGAGTGCGTTGGCGCCTGCCCAGGGTTGGTCCCCGCCTTGCGCCAGTCTGACCTGTCTGGATGATGGCGAAGCGTCCCGGACCCGCTGGGCCACTTTGGCCAGGATGTTGACCAGCCAACACTGTCGGTCGAACTCTTCGCGAAGGCCTCGGCCCGAACAGCACAGCAAGGCGGCCAGCAGGTGTTGGTAACGGCCGCTGAACTGTGAGTCCTGCAGGGCGTCTTTCAGCAACCTGCATGACACAATGCAGTACACCTGAAAAAGGCTCCATGTGTAGCAAGTATTAGATCTGAGTACAGTGCTACACTACAGCCACCCCTTGAGCAAGACCCCTAGCCCCAGGCTGCTCCATAGAGACGGTCCCTGTAATCAGGAAATAAAAGTTGAGGTACGGTTTAATAAAATGAACAACCTGGTCAAACGAGAACTTCTTCTTTCTCTTTCGGCTTTTCCCTTCAGGGGTCGCCACAGCGAATCATCTGTCTCCATTTAGTCCTATCTTCTGCATCCTCTACCCTCACACCAACTTAATTCATGTCCTCTTTCACCGCATCCATTAATCTCCTTTTTGGTCTTCCTCTCAGCCTCCTGCCTGGTGGCTCCAACCTCAGCATTCTTCTACCTGTGTACTCATTGTCTCTCCTCTGGACGTGTCCAAACCATCTCAGTCTGGCCTCTCTGACTTTATCTCCAAAACATCTAACATGAGCCGTCCCTCTGATGAACTCATTCCTGATCCTATCCATCCTCGTCACTCCCAAAGAGAACCTCAACATCTTGAGCTCGGCAACCTCCAGTTCTGCCTCCTGTCTTTTCCTCATTGGCCTCATTGGTCTCCAAACCATAGAACATTGCTGGTCTCACTACTGTCTTGTGCACCTTTCCTCTCATTCTTGCGGAAACCCTTTTATCACACATCACACCTGACACTTTTCTCCACCCATTCCAACCTGCTTGCACACGCTTCTTCACCTCTTTTCCACTCTCTCCGTTGCTTTGGACTGTAGACCCTAAGTACTTAAAGTCCTCTACCTTCTTTACTTCTACTCCCTGTAACATCACTGTCCCACTTGTGCCCCTCTCATTTACACACATGTATTCTGTTGGTCAAACGAGAACAAGCGAGATAATAAAATCACGGTCAGATTATTAATCTGAAAATCTGATTTTAAAAAAAGATCATCATTATGCTTCTGCATTTTATCTTTCCTTTTTTAAACATTTTTCTCCACTTGACTGTTGTTATGATATTGGCACATTATTGTACATATTACCTGTAGTTTTCTCCATTTGACTGCTGTCACTATATTTAATAGTAAAGGTCGACAGATTATCGGCCGGGCCGATTATCTGAGGCCGATATTAGGCATTTTGCCGGTTATCGGTAACGGTGTTTCATTTTGACCATCACCGATATCAAGTAATTACAAGGTGCGCTACTGTGGCTCCACTGCCATCTCTTCTCTCTGTGCCGTTTGTTCTCGACTGACTGCTTCATTTAAGGTCCCGCCCACAACAGTCTCTGATCGGCTATATGCAGTGTTGGGGAGGTTAATTTTAACACAACATTGAAAACATGGCTTAAAATGTCATTTGTGACATATTCCGTTAGATTACTCAGTGTGAGCAACATATTTTTAAATACTTTGGATTACTTCCACATTGTCTTGCTTTTTACAACTGTATATACAGTACTGTGCAAAAGTTTTAGGCAGGTGCGAAAAAATGCTGTAAACAAAGAATGCTTTCAAAAATGGAAGCGTTAATCACTTATTTTCATCAATCAACAAAATGCAGTGAATGAACAAAAGAGAAATCTGAATCAAATCAATATTTGGTGTGACCACCCTTTGCCTTCAAAACAGCATCAGTTCTTCTAGGTACACTTGCACACAGTTTTTGAAGGAACTCGGCTGGTAGGTTGTTCCAAACATCTTGGAGAACTAACCACAGATCTATAATCCTATAATCCTATAAAATAATATAATGACTACAAAATAATATAATGACTATAATCCTACAAAATAATATAATGACTATAATCCTACAAAATCCCTGACTTTGTGCAAGTGAACCTATAAGAATTGATGCTGGTTTGAAGGCAAAAGGTTGTAACACCAAAGATTGATTTGATTTAGATTTTTCTTTTGTTCGCTCACTTTGCATTTTGTAAATTCATAAAAATAAACAATCATTATTTATATTTCTGAAAGCATTATTTGTTTACAGCATTTTTTCACACCTGCCTAAAACGTTTGCACAGTACTGTGTGTAGCAATAACACCCTTTGTATTCCGTCTTTCTTCTTTTAATGTGAAGTGGTGTCTGAATTTCGAAGACAGAATTGCGTTTCTGCCGTGGCTTTGTCGTGCTGGCTCCGGCTCTGACTCCCTAAATTGTGTGACTTACGTCAAATGAACGTTTACATTAGAATCTTTGGTTCCGGTAATGAATGGAATTGCCGAAATTTATTAGAGAGAATAAACATGTGAAACAGAAAAATACTGTCAGGTAATCCATTATTTTTAACAATGTAACTGTATTCCGATTACCATCTATATAAACTGTAACTGTAACGAAATACAGTTTCCCATAATGTGTAATCTGAAGACGTAACATCGGTACACGTATTCTGTTACTCCCCAACACTGGCTATATGTCACACGCATAGTAGCCAATCAATGCTAAAGCCTTGTTGTCACTCACATCACACTCACACACGAGCGCAGCGTGGAGCTCCAAGAAGGAGAAGAGGAGGGAGGAGAGTTTCAGCTGAGCTTGGTGTTTGTAACATTTTTTAAAAATTGCAAATACCGGTTATCAGCCCCGTTAACTAGCAATAATCGGTGTCGGTATCGGCCACGAAAAAACGTTATGCGTCGATCTCTATTTAATAGACCGCCCGTTTCGAATTTTCATATTCAACTGCTGTAAATCGTGTGCACATTCAATGCAAAAAATTAATTCCAGGAACAAAACTGTAGTTTGAATTCTGCATGTAACTACTGTATGTTGCACAGTCTCTATTCCTACCTCTAGTTTAGAGTGTTTATATTTGATAGTTTATGTACATTTTCACCTTATTTGTATGTATATTTTTGTTTACTCCATTTGGCTCCTCATTTATTCTTTTGTATTGTAGAAACTGGAGCCACATTGTCTCATCTTGCATATGGTAGAGATAACGTTTACTCTGACTGCTAAAATTTTACTGTGCTTTTCTTGCTTTGCTATTACACTAAAAAGAAGTTTAGGACCAATCCAAAGACTAATTTATTCAAATCAGACATTTACAACCTAAATAACATTTTGGCATCTTACAGGACGAGACACAACATCAAGTCTGCTGCTCCATGTCAAATCAAGGACATACAGGGACACTGCCAGCAGGTGGCGCTGTTGGGACGTGAATTGGACGCCTAGCTGCAGGATCACAAAGGACCGACGTGTTCAATGTGGCGTGTGCTGCGTTAATGCTTGGCGTTTCCAGACGGTCAGACGCTTTCTGTTGCACGTTTATAGAGCACATTTGTTGGGCACAGGCGTAGGATCCTGACAGAAGTGGGTGTATGTAAATGTGTGAATATTTCTCTGTAGCGAAACAGGAAGGGACGCACCAGAAGAGGCAGTGAGCGATGTGGACGTCTCCGATGGCTCTGCGCAGCAGGAATCGCACCAGCGGACTGTCCAGATAACACTCGTACTTCAAGGCCTGGTAGAGCAGAGGTTAAAATATGGAGGGTAAAGTGTGTGTGATTACTGAATGTCACAATACCAAACGAAATATTTAGGGAGAATTTAGATGAAAACTGTTTTTACATCAATATCCTTTTACACTACTTTGGTTTTAGCTCAAATTTGTGCCTGACTCAAAGTGGGAGGAAAGCTCGGTCGCTGTCTGCTGACTGTGTGGGAGTCAGACTGTGCAGAATACTGCAGAGTGTGTGAAGGGCACAGACTTCTTGTCTAGTCAAAGATACTGTAAGTACATTTGAACGACAACGAAAAGGTCCCCACAGTTACAGCACAAGCACTCATCCTCCATGTTTGCTTTCTCTTAGTATAAGGTCACAGACCTCAGATATTTTTCCTGACTGCTGTGAATGAGTCAGCAACGGCATGACCCTTTGTCGTTAGGTGTGAATTAAAGCACGTAAAATTAGATCTCAAAACCACAAAACGATATCTGGCTACAAAGTGTGATAAACATCATGAGTTAAGACCAGAAAAGTAGGGATGCACGATATTATCGCTGTTATATCGGAATCAGACAATAATTGCTTGCTTTAAGTCGTCTGCGTCATCATCATCATCATCATCGGACCGATGCTTAGATTTGATCGATATTTTCAGCTGATATTTTATTAACACATTTATTGTACAGACCCTCCAGGTTTTCACGATGTTGGGATCGCAACTATTAACGCAAATTTAGCCAAACCACACAAATTCATCGTGACTTGACACTTTTGACTTACTGTGAGATTTACTGGGAGCCATACGTCAGCGAACTCCCTTTCTTGCTACGTTTGGAATGCGCAGGAAACGTGTGATAAAAACACCTCAGATTTAGCTTCAGAAATAACTAAATAGTTAAAGGTTAACACAAATAATTTGTTTTGGTTTTGTCAGTCACTCAGTCATTATGTGAACCGCTTAATCCCTATCGGGGTTGCGGGGACCGGAGCCTATCCCGGGACTACATGCGGGGACCAACCCTGGGTGGGCGCTAACACACCGCAGGGCGCATAGTGGTTTTCTTCCCTTTATTTGAATGAACTGTTAATGAATAATCACAACTTTTTCCCGCAACTTTATTGCAACGAAACGCCTAAAAACACGCCTCATGTATCGGCATCGATAGATATCGGCATCGGCCAAAAATTCCCTCATCGTGCATCCCTAATGAAAAGTTCGTAAGGAAAATGCTTACAAAAGCTTAGGAGGACTTAATCTGGGTTTGGTTTAATGTGCAAAGGCTTGACTTGCGTATTTGACCTGAAGAACTGGAAAAATGTATCAGAATCCGTGAATGTTTAATAACCTGGTGTAGTGTCTAACTGACAAACCCAGCCAAAGAGAGATGTTACCTGCACCAGCTGTGGGAGAAAGTCCAGCAGCTCTGGGTCAGAGATGGTGTCCATCCACTGGACGGCTGTGCGCCTGCACTCCTGATCTGGAAACCTAAACAAACACAAACACACAGAACAATTGTGACTCACACAGCGCACTTTGACATCGAACACGCGTAAAGCCCTCTGCGGAAAACTGCTGAAGGTTGCAGTTCGGCCGTTCGGCACGGCTCCTGCGCTGCACATTTATTCCGCTGGAACGTTCCCATGGTTATTTTACAGTTCGGTGCCATCAGTCTGGACACCAAGCCATGCGGGACAGTCTCCGTCCGACCTTTACCCGGGTTTAAACGAGTCGGCCGGCTCTGTGCTTTCGGAATGAGGGTGGGGTGTTCTTACGTGGCGTGCAGCAGGCCCAGGGCGTCTAGGTGGTTGGTGCACGTCCACTGGCGCAGGAGGGCGTAGATGTCGGGCAAACATGCCCATTCCCAGCTGGGCGCGCTGGCCAGGATCAGAGGCAGACGGCTGCCTTCACCGTGGCAGAAGTAGCGTTTCTCCCATAACAGACGACTGTGTTCTGGAGTCAACCTGGAGGGAGAGAGAGAAGCGCAAAAAAAAGACCAAATGTGAGAAGCAGGCAAATGTAAAAAATTTTGATGACTTGATCAGGCACAGCATAAATGAGGCGTTCAGAAACATGCTTTTGGCACAGAATCAGGTTGTATGGAAGTCCTTCTCAGGGGATTTGAGGATTTCAGCAAAATATCGTTCAATGCTGTTAGCAGACACACAGTTTATGAGCCATTCACCTGCACACTGCTGGGATTTAACTTCAGAACTGTCAAGATCCGTAACAAAAATACCCACTGTTCTGCTGTCGGAATCTGACCACTGATAAAGGGCCAGATGATGGCTAAAACACAAGATGGCATAACAATAGGGTGTTCGCTCCATGATCAAAACGTCACCGGTTCGAATCCCGGACCGGTAAAGTTACCACTGAGGTAATCAGGAGCATGCAGAATACAGAATAAACTTTGACATACAGAGGAGTCAGGTCTTGCCTTGATTGCGCCACTGAAAACGTTGTGCGTCAATAATAAGCGTATGAAGCGTAAGCGGAGCATGCTGTAGAGAGTGAAACGAATTAAATGATTCTAGAAAAACTGTCTAAAGGCGGGCTTACACGGTGCGATTTTTGGCCCATTTGGAGACTCACTCGGGCGACTGTTTTGGGGATCGGCCCGTGTTTCGGCTTAATCGTGTGTCGTGCATCGTGCAGTATACATGGGGTAACGAGAAGCGATTAACACCTCACGACCGGCTCCCGATCAGCAATCGTATGGTCGCAAGAAAATCAAACCTGTTTGAAATCCTGGTCGCCCCTCGTGAGGGTATCGCACTGTTGAAGCAGCTCCACGAGCCGATTTAACTCAACATCTCACTGCAGCAAGGCAGCGCGTTCTTCTTCTGTTTACGTTGCAATTCCGGATACAAGAGTCCGACGTGTCATGTATGGACGTACAGTGTGAGCAGTCACGTCGCATCAGAGCGTCGGGCCATATAGTGTGAGAACGTGAATCGTGAGCTGCGAACTTTTAACCCCTGCGATTCAGTCGTACAGTTTAAGCAGGAGCTGAATAACGCGACTGAAAAAAATCGCACAGTGTATTCCCAGCTTAAGGTACAAAGCCGAATTAATCATGATACTGACACTGATACTAATCGCCCAGTCCTACTCTTGCCCCAATAAGAAAGAAAATAGAAGGATGTGGGAAGACAAAAAATATGTTTCCACTTCCTGTCTAATTTGCTGACTTCGATTTTTACGGTAGCTGCTGTTTTAGATTTTCTCTCTATTGTCTGCACTCAAACAAGACTCCTAATTTGAATCATATTTTGGAATCAAAACCACTACTTTGAGGAAAATTAACGATGCAGTGCAGTTCTGATCACATAAACAGTGCGATCTGAGGTTCTGTCCACATCCTATTCTCTCATTTTTAAGCTCTCTTCAAATCCCGACTTGTATCAAGTAGGGATGGAACAGCTCATGAAAAAAATCCGTCCCGTTCGGTTCGCTTGTCTCAGTTTAGGACGCGTGTGTATCGTTCGGTTCAGCCCATCTGCAAAAACACCAGCAACCGAGTGAAGAGACGGCAGAGTGCAGCACTCAGGTCAGTGCAACGTCTAGCTTGTTTGGGATCCGATCACGGGGTCAGTAGCTAAAAAGAATCCCATTCAAGAAGCAAGTCATGGTCATTTTCCCCACTCAGAAAGGGCATCTGCCCAGCGCAGGCCTTCCCCGCTGCCTTACAAGTCCACATTTCGGAAAAGAGGCCCTCTCTCCAGAGGCAGCAGCTGCAGGGCAGGACCCTCGAATCGGATTACCGCGGTGCCCGATGCGCCCGCTTCTCGCTAAAGGGGGATGGGTGGTGTAACGCAGTGAGCTCCCTCAGGCTCTCCTCAGAGACATTTGTTACTACATTTCCCACAATTCACCAAGGACGGAGGAATGCGCTTTGCTGAAAACGCCCCGAGGCAACCTCAAGGCTCATGTGTTAATGGGGATTTCAAGATTTAGGAGTTCCACGCTGTAAAAACGGCTTCTCCGTTGGAGCAGAGAAAGGCATTGTGCCTTTGAGGAAAGAAACAAAAGGCCTCATTCACCAACACTTCTTCTTTTTAAAACCCACTTACGCAGCGTTCATAAAGATTCTGACAGTCGCAAGTGTTTTCTTCTGAGCTAAGAATAGGATCTATTGGGGATGCACGATAATATCAGAATCGGCCGATAATCGCTTTTTTTTAAAAGTCATCGGAATCAGACCGATATTTAGATTTGCCCGATATTTTCAGCCGATATTTGTGACCCTCCACGGCAAAACCAGTCGCTTGTCGCAAATTTTCCAAATTGAGTTATTATGTTTTCATGAAAGCGCATAAATCAAGCTTCAAAACGATACCTATATTGAATGAATCGGACGACATATGACTGAGATATCAACATTCAAAGGAGTCGGGTTTCTCCTGTCACGCCAAGTGAGAAACGGAGAAATCTGCCTTTGAAGTTGACTATCGACGTAGCACTCACAGAAGCGTAGGTTAACTGAACTCGATTTAAGATGGATTCGGAGAAAACATTCACGCTTAGTCAACGAGTGGATTTATCAGAAATATTGAAGTAGAGTGGCCAAAACAGAAACTTTTAACATTCTGCTGGAATTGAATTCCTCACCTCAAGAAAGTCACGTTTTTAGGATGGAAAGGGTAAGTTTTCCAGCGAAATTTATTCACAACAGTACAGTATAGACCTTCCACTGTTTCAAAACACTAAAACAAAAAATCCAAAAATTTTACCCTGACGCAACATAAACGCCGCTTTTCTCGAAACTTCCGCGCATAAGCTTACTGGTTTGCCGCGAGGTCACATACGATGAAGCATTTACCGGACGTTGGAAAGGTAGTGTGAGGCATATCCAAAGTCCAAGGCGTGTGTTTTGTGCTGAAATTCTGACCCTGCAGTGGAACATGCAGCAAAATTCCTCATTTGCTACTAACACTCAACTCTGCCTGTACTTACAAAAAAATTTAAACTAACTAAATTGTGCATTTGCCTCACGTAGTGAGTGTGAGCTCGCACATGGCCTGTGTCCAGACTTAGCGTTATGCCGTTATTTTTGTGCCGTGGAATTTGGCAAGCAAAATATCTTGGGTTTATGCGCTCAACTCATTTACTGGCATCAGTATCAGCAGATATACATGAAAAATATCGATATCAAAGTAGCATCGCATCAGGCTCCTGAGTTCAAAAAAATCGATTCACCCATCAATAACGCATTCTCGCTCAAAAATACCAAAATCGATTCAAAATTCATGATCTATCTGTTCCCGCGGCTATGCACTACGATGCACTGCCGAGAGAGCTATAAAACGTGAGACCGCTAAATCAAACCAAATAGAGCCGTGGCTGAAGTTGCTCCCATTAAATCGTCAGCTCTTCCGACCTAAAGGCCGACAGGTTTGGCAAATGTCAAGCTTTAAAACAAGTTATTTTATAACCAAGCAAAACTAATATTTACTAAAGAAATTTAAATAAATCGAATTTAACTCTAATCGCAGAACTGAATTCCATTCTCTATGACTCAGTGAATCGGAATTTATTCAGAAAATCTGCAACGATACCCAGCCCTAGCATCGCATCAATACTCCCCATATCGAGCATCCTTTGTAAATCACAAATGGTGAACGTATTCTTAGTGAAACTGAGCTTATTATTTTTCACCTAGTTATAGAATATTATACTATTTACTTTTTCTTAAGAACAATTAAAAATTGCGAGGTCCAAAGTCAGTATCAAACTTGGCTTCTTCACCAAACAGGAAGTTAAGAACGCACTCAGCTCTATTAGGTCCCAGTCTGCATCAATAAAACATACAGTATGTAGCCCATGCATTCTGGGCTTGTTCCAGTGTGTGTGTGTGTGTGTGTGTGTGTGTGTACCATGTTTATGCGTTGTGGGGACCTTAGCTCTTTGTGTCTCAAAATCACTTTTGTCCATTTTTATGGCTCTGTGGGGACATTGGACTCAGGAAAAACATTTTTTTATAGAAAGTGTCCATGTTTTATTTGAGAAACCAAAGAGTTAAAAGATGTGCTTTGGTTACTGAGGATAAGGTCTAGTCATTAAGGGAGTCCATGGAATGTCCCCTAACAATGATAGTTTTACAAGTTTGTGTGTGTGTGTGTGTGTTGTACTTCCGACTTGCTCTTATAACCGGCACGCCTCTCCAGGCCGTGTCCATCGCCCAGGGGAAACTGTGTACAACAGAAACAGTCATGTTTATCTCTGCTGAGCAGCAGGGCCTGGATAAGAGAGCGCACATTCCCTGCCGACACGCTCGACCTTTGATCCGAGCTCAGGCGGTGCTTTACGACTTCAGGTTTGCACCCCGACACGTCTTCAAACACGGCTGTAGAGAAAACGTTTCACGCAGCTTTCCAAAGTCTCCGCAGAAGAATGATGTGGCAAAATAAAAAATGACTGACGGCAAGAAAGAGAGGTGGGGAGAGAGAGAGAGGAGAGAGGGAGAGAGAGAAGGAGAAAAAATGGGTAGAGGAGTGAATAGGGAAGGAGGGCCAGTTGTAGGATATCCACATCAGCGTCTGCAGTTGACGACAGAGCAGGCATTGTGCGAAACGGCCGCTGCTCGGGGGAAGATAAGAAGCAGCATTCAGGCTATAGGAAGTGCAAAACAATATACGGAAAAAGTCTTTAAAGCCCAAAATATCCAGCCGCTTACTGTACGTCCATCGCGAGTTGCTGCTCAGAATCACCGCTTTTCTGGTGTTCCACCGACTGTGAATTCATACATAATCCAGGCTAGGTTCTAGGGTGGCGATATCTCGGCTTGTTCCATTATGCGATGAAAATGACTACATGACCTTCACTTGCAAAAACCAGTCGCTGGTCGCAACAGAGGTTTCCTGAGAAAACTAACGTTTACGCGGGTAAAATTTGGATTTTGTTGTTTTGAAACAGTGGAAGGTTCATACTGCACTGTTCTCAATAAATTTCACCGAAAAACGTAATTTTCCATCTAAAAAACGGACTTTCTTGAAGTGAGAATTCAATTCCAGCAGAATGTTCAAAGTTTCTGTTTTGACCGCTTCTACTAATATTTATTTAAAAATCCACCCTGCCGGTTCGAAGTGAAGATATTTCTCCGAATCCATCTCCGCCTCCGTAGTTCAGTTAACCTAACGCAGGTAGGCTATCCGTGTGGCTGTGAATGCAGCGTAGGCTACCGTAAATGCACACGAAGCCGCGACCGCACCAAGCGTCTGTGAGTGCTACGCCGATAGTCAACTTCAAAGGCAGATTTCTCCGCCTCACTTCAGCGTGACAGGAGAAACCCGACTCCTTTGAATGTTGATATCTCAGTCATATGTCGTCCCATTCATTCGATATAGGTATCGTTTTAAAGCTTGATTTATGCCCTTTCATGAAAACATAACTCAATTTTGAAAATTTGCGAATGGTGACTGGTTTTGCTGTGGAGGGTCACATATCAGAACATCGAAAGTACAAATCCTCACGCTAACGCTGAACAGACAGCAATACCATTTACTGCTTCACTTCTCACCCCTCTCAAAGCAGACAGCTCACTCCCATGACCATTCAGAAAACTCTCCTGGCGCCTGCATGTTTTGTAGCGTAGGCGGAGGGAAGAGAGGGCAGATGAGAGAAGTGAATATCTACCTATTTCAGAGACATTAATTGAGATGAAGCGGATTTACTTGGTTCTGAAGAAAACTATTACTGGTTCTGCTATTTTAACAAAAACAGAAATTAATTTCAAATGCAAAAAATAATATTCTTTTCGCTACGGAAACCGCAGGTGGGCACTGCTATCCTCATATGGAACGCCCATCACCCCCAAAAAACGCCTCCAGTTCTTCTTTATTACAGACAAAACTCATATTTTAGCCGATAATAAATAAAACTGGAGTTCTACCCACAACAAGGCTATTTACTTGATATTTTCAGCGTTTATTATTGTGACGTGACTCTGAGTCCTGCATGGGGGATTATGGGAAATGTAGTTCTCTCCCAGAAAGAGAGAACATATCGAGATATATATCGTGTATCGCGTTATAGCTAAAATATCGTGATATTATTTTTAGCCCACATCGCCCAGCCCTACTGGTCTTCTACAGGAGACACTATAATGATTTTTCTTCTGCCTATGACCAATATTAAAGTTTTCAAACAGACTTTTGTGAATTTTTAACAGACTTGAACTGAGCTCTCATAACATGAGTAAATGAAAGTCAGACAATGACCTACATCATGGTTCTGCTCTGCTTCTTAACCTCCCTACACCCGAACGCCAGTTTACACAGAAGGATGGCACTGGTGGCTTGTACAGAAGAAATATGATTGGAACAGATAGCCAAGAACTTATACAAATATCTGAGTAATGTGGGTACCAGAGGTATAAATAGGCTTTGTTTGACACATACCTAATACTGTTTATGCTTGGGCGTGAAAATCAAGTCCACGACGATGTCATGTTCATTCTCTGTCAACATATCAAAGATTCCAAGAAACGAGAATCTGTGGCTAACTTGATGTTATTGCAGGACGGCTCCGCCCCAAAGATATTTGGGACACACTTGAGCAGGACAATGCTTGCTGCATCTCTAGTAGCAAATGCTTACTGACTGAGGAACACATTATTTATTAACATTCAGTATGATATTAAAATGAAAACATCAATCAGGCTACAAACACACTGCTAAGTCACTTCATACTGAAACAGAAGACTATTTATATAAACGAAAAGGTTGTTATTTATTTAAATGTCTATTGAGCTCAGCAATGAAAATGTCAAATGGTATTTTATAGGTGCATTGATTCAGAAGGTTCCATTTATCTGGATTCGATTCTCCCCGGCTCCAGATTCAATTCAAAATTCCATTCAATGATTGATGTTTAATTCAAGATTCAAGACATGTTTCCAGATTGCTGTTAAGTTACTTATCCCATTTGACTGTGGCAGATCAACGAAAAAACCACACTGAATCAAATGTAGTTTACTAAATGTGATGCACATGTACTGAACCCTCACCAGGACTCTATGGAGACATCATCATCATCATCATCATCTCAAACCAGCTGGGATTTTTTGGACCTTATGACCTAAACTGGTTTATTATCATAGCTTAATATTGAACTAATTTGAGCTTAACGTTACTGAGAGGGTCCTGCAAGTGGCCCAGTAACAACGGGATTCGGTAACATCCCTTGGACTATTTTTATTTCTTTACTTTCTTTAAATGGCTAACAACTATCTTGAACTTAATGCTTGAAGCGTATTAAATGTCCAGCGCTCGTTGCCCAGAGGAGGATGGGGTCCTTCCTCTTGGGGGGTCTTAAAGCTCTCAAGGTTTCTTCCTAATAGAGGAGTTTTTCCTTGCCATTGTCGCCTCAGCCTTGCTTGTGGGGGGGTTTAGGCCAGTTATACAGTACTGTGCAAAAGTTTTAGGCAGGTGAAAAAATGCTGTAAAACAAAGAATGCTTTTGGAAGCTAAATAATGATTGTTTATTTTTATCAATTTACAAATGCAAAGTGAGCTTAAAAGAAAAATCTAAATCAACCAAAGTATTTGGTGTTACTACCTTTACGTTTCAAACCGTTAATTCAATTTTATAGGTACACTTGCACAAAGTCAGATTTGCAGGATTATAGTCATTATATTATTTTTGTAGGATTAGATTATAGATCTGTGGTTAGTTTCAAGATGTTTGGAACAACCTACCAGCCGAGTTCCTTCAAAAACTGTGCGCAAGTGTATCTAGTAGAATTGATGCTGTTTTGAAGGCAAAGGGTGGTCACAAATATTGATTTGATTTAGATTTCTTTTTGTTCATTCACTGCATTTTTGTTGATTGATGAAAATATGATTAACGCCCATTTTTGGAAAGCATTCTTGTTTACAGCATTTTTTCACACCTGCTCAAAACTTTTGCACACAGTACTGTATGTAAATTCAAGCTTTGTGACAATGACTGCTGTTAAGAGCGCTTATAAAAAATAAAAATAAATTTGAATTTGAATGTACAAAGATACTGACTGCATTTCCTTCCATGTCACACAAAGAAGGTCTATCTGGTAGATTTCTACACGCGCCCATGTATAGGATTGGTGAGTTGTACCTGGTGTCGAGAAAAAGTTCTGTTAGCTGAAATATGAGAATATTATGAACTGCAAACCAAATTTCCAGTCACTTCCAGGTCTGCTGCACCTCGGCTGTTTTGTGCTTTTGCTGAAAAGTTAATCATTGTGGTATGCGCACACAACAGGACAGGTTTTAAAGCGAAATTTGCCGCACAGTACATCTGGCGTTCGCAGATTTTTCCTCAACGATCGCCTTATTTGCGCCGCTCATGCACTCACAAACTCTAAGTACAGAGTTAGACTAAAGTTTGCAACACTGCAATATCGCGGATATTTTTTGCTTACGTTATCATACCGCCAGAAGTTCAAGATACTCACTGGTACTGTTATCAGTCCGGGATGGAAGTGATCGTCTTAAATCAGCATATGATATTGCGCCATATCAATCACAACTGAACTAAACTGTATCAAATCGCATCACGAGAGATTTGAATTCTGTCAATATGAATCGATATTCTACGATTCAACGAATCAATGATACTGCACGCAATCCTGGCCTTAAACAAATCCTTCTAGCTTCTGGTTAAATTGTAACAGCGAGAACTCTCCTCTCCACGCTGTCCGTCGTAGTGCCAACCCAGCTTAACATGCAAGCATCACCGTCTTACCAGAAAAGAGACTTCTTGTGCAGGACGTCTTGGAGCTGCTTCTGGCTGGCCTGGTCCAGCTTTGAGAAGTCGTACCGAGGGCTGAACTCGGCCGGCGGCGGTGTGCTGAAACGCACCTCGAACGAGGAGGTGGGGAAGTCCACCTGAATGAGACGGAGTGACAGAAACAATGGAAGATTATTTAGGTCAAGATTTATAAATATAGACAGCATTAACTGTTAAATAAAGTCAGAGAAAAATCACTACAATCAGTCAAGGAATGTGGGGGTGCAAAACTTGCTGGCAAAAGTGGCCTAGTGGTAGGGAACTCGCTCCAAGGATCAAGACGTTGTAGGTTCACAAAAAGAGCAGTAATGCCCAAAAGCCGCAAATGACATCAGCCATACTTTATGAACGCCATCACTCGCAAAAATGCTCCAGTTCAGTCAAATCTTCGCCTAACAACCAGCGTTCTACTCACAATATGGTTATTAACTTGATATTTTCAGTGTTAATTGCGGACGAACGTTCTCTGCACTATATGCAGCCTGCGTGGGGATTATAAAATTTAGTTCTCCTGCAGTACATATATCGAAAGATATATATCGTGTATCGCGATATAGCTTAAAAATATCATACACATACAGTCCAAACACTGTGCTGCAAAAAGCCACAGATTTAAGGATTAAGAGAAAAGAAGCAGAGGCTTATTCTAAAATGTTAAGAAACGTCCATCAAATAGAGTTTCACTCCAGCTCAGAGATTAAAGGGAAGGATAAAAGTGGGTAATAGCACAATATTGAGGTTTATAGCCCTAAGCTAGCCGCTGTGGCTCACTGTAAATCTTGGCAGCTGTGTCAACTGCAGCGTTGGGCATTAACATTAACAGAAGCTCCTGGTGGACCACAGCTCAACCACAGCTGCAGGCTTCCACCACGATCGCCAAATCAAGCACGGAAGTAGCACCAGCGATCGCTTAGCATCGCTATTTTATGGACCGGTCCACATCCTGACGCATATCGAGAAGAAGGCGCAGACACACACACGCCCAGAGCCGGACTACGTGGACCGAGAAACAGAAGGGAGAAGAGAACTACAAACACTCGAGAATTCATAAAAGAAGGGATAAAAAAAAAAAAAAACTAAGAGAGTGAGGAACGAACCCGAAAAATGGGGTCAGTGAGAACAAAAAAGAGGAGGAGAGTCCATTGCTGTGATCTGTGTGCAGACCAGCCAGGGCTTTTAATGAGCCCCAGATGTGTTATCGGGCCCCAGATGTGCTCCGGTGACAGAGCAAGCTGGGAGGAAAGAATACACGTGAAAACCCGGCAGGAGAGAAGCCTCCCTCACGTGTGGGAGCAGAACCGGGACGCTCAAGCAAGGTTCTGGTTGGCTCCATGGCATAGCCCAGTGCCCTCAGACAAAGCCGTGGCACAAAAAGGCCCGCCTGGCACAGAGGCGATTGGCATGCGGGAGGTTGTGGAAAAATTGAGCCTAGCCTATAGTGCGCTGAATGAAAATTTTGAAGTGGGGGAAGGTCAGAGCTGAGAACTACTGAAGGCTAAAGAGGTTTGTGCTTATTGTTGATCTCTTCTTCAAAACATGCTGCTGCATCATAATATGATTCCTTCATACATTTTTTAAAAACTGCTTAATCCATAGTAGCCTCGTGTCTGGTTAAAAATCACAGGACAATTTTCAGCCACACCCCTACAGGCTGCAAAGCGTATTCAAGACCCACCACACAGTCAAAGAACCGCTCCTAATTTTAGTAACAAAAAGTGAGAAAAAAAATATTCAGTGAAAGAGATTTATTAGGATGCACCGATTGCAATTCTTTCTACGATTCCGACACTGCTTTTTTTTGTAAGTGTGATCACGATACCCCATTTTTCTCCGATACCGATTTTTTTTCCCAGATAACAAAATAGAGCGTTATGAGTAAGTCGGATGATACGGTCAATAAAAAATGGGTTTCAACTTTTTAAAATGCATGGTAGTTATTTCCTGTTTACTAGTTACTTTTTATAATAGTGACATATAATAGTGGCAGCTCTACAGCAAATACAAACAAAAACCTTATTTTCTTTGATATAATGCTTTATTTTCATAACAAATTTTCTTTTAAATTTCAAAGTTTAAATAAATAAAATGTAACTCGTAAAATGTAAAATGTATCAACTCCGGTAACTCGACGTCCGAAACTAACGCGCATTTGGCGTTGTGTATTTTGGGCAGAGGTGACGATCAGATTTCTGCCTGTATCCTCAATTATGGGAAACGGCTGATCATCTAGTGATCATCTTGTGATTGACTTGCATCTGTGTTTATAAGGAATTGGGGACAGACAAGGTCAAGGGAGCCATTGATTGCGTTTATTAAACGCGGTAAGACCTAACTATTAAAATTATTATTATTATAAGGCTGATAAACCAGCTTGTGTTTAATCTACTGTCGCCGCCTCTTTTCTACGCCATCTTGTTTTTTTGTAAAAACTTTCTGTAGCATATAGCCAATCACAAGACCAGAGCCATCGGGCCAATAGGATTCGGTGAGGCAGAAGTTGCCAAAACCCGCCTTTCAAACCGCAGCGTGAAATCTCACTCGAGCAAAAGCCGCCGTCATTAATTTCTTCAGGCGCGAGGACATTTAACACATCGAGAGGAAAAAAGATATTCGCGAGAGGAAAAATACAGTTCATACAAGAATATTACCACAACCGCGCACTCGATTCTTAATTTTGTGCTCTCCAGTTTCACATTTTGCCGCAGCGACTTTGAAATTTACGCCTGCGATTTTTTTTATGCAAGCTATGGCGCCTAGTTTTGGCATTGATGTGACGCCACACACGTTATATTCAAAATTCATTTCGTCGTCAAGACGATGTCAAATTCTATTCAAATGAATGAGAAACGCCTCGCTGAGCGTATATGAACGCCAGTTTCGAATGGCACGCGTGGCTGTGCTAAAAAGTACGCGCACGCAAGATCGTTTGAAATCGGCAATACGTGTGAGTGACCAAAAATCGGAAAATTCCTATCGCTGGCCGATCGATCGGTGCATCCGAAAGATTTATAAATGACCGGAACACAAAACACACTTTATAAATGGAAGATGGAGAGACACCCCAGGGCTTCCAGAGAGAGAGGGGACAGAGGGAATGGGAGGGAGGAGGGGGTGGTTGGTGGGTGGATAGGAGAGAGGAGAAAAAAAGAGACAGGGTGGGAAAAAGAGAGGAGGGAGAATCTGAGAATAAGAGAGAGGCAGGGTGGGAATGGGAGAAAAGTGAGAGACGGACGAGGCGGGATGGAGGTTGGAGGGGAGAGAGGGAGAGGAGAGAGAGAGAGAGGCAGGGAGGAGAGAGAGACAGAGGGAGGAAAAAAATAATAAAGGGATGGAGGTGGGAGGGAGAGAGAGAGAGACAGGGAGGAGGGGAGACAGAGGGAGGGAGAGAGACAGAGGGAGGGAGGGAGGGGAGGGGAGGAGAGAGAGAGCGAGAGAGAGAGAGAGAGAGAGAGAGAGAGAGAGAGAGAGAGAGAGAAAGAGAGAGGAATGAGAGATAGAGGAGACAGGGAGATGGAGGGGAGAGAGAGAGAGAGAGAGAGAGAGAGAGACTAAGGGAGGGAGGGGTGGGGGAAAGACAGAGATTAGGGAGAGAGAGAGAGAGACTAAGGAGGGAGGTGGGAGAGAGAGAGAGAGACTAAGGGAGGGGAGGGGGGAGAGAGAGAGAGAGAGAGAGACTGAAGGAGGGGAGGGTGGGGGAGAGAGAGACTAAGGGAGAGAGAGAGAGAGAGACTAAGGAGGAGAGAGAGAGAGGACTAAAGGAGTGGAGGGGTGGGGGAGAGAGAGAGGACTGAAGGGAGGGGAGGGGTGGGGAGAGAGAGAGAGAGAGAGGTAGAGAGAGAGACAGGGAGGAGAGACAGTGAGGGAGGGGAGAGACAGAGGGAGGGGAGGGAGACAGAGGGGAGGGGAGGAGGGAGGGGAGGAGAGACAGAGAGAGAGAGAGAGAGAGAGAGAGAGGAATGAGAGAAAGAGATGGTGGGAGATGGAGGAGAGAGAGAGAGAGAGAGAGAGAGAGAGACTGCAGTGAGGGGGGGAGAGAGACTAAGGGAGGAGGGTGGGGGAGAGAGAGAGAGACTAGGGGAGAGAGAGAGAGAGAGAGAGAGACAAGGGGTGGGGAGGTGGGGAGAGGAGAGACTAGGGAGAGAGAGAGAGAGAGAGACTAAGAGAGGAGGGGAGAGAGAGAGAGAGAGAGGAGAGAGAGAGAGAATAAGGGGAGGGAGGGGTGGGGGAGAGAGGAGAAAAAGAGAGAAGGAGGGAGAAAAAGAGATAAGTGTGGGAGAAAAAGAGAGGAGGAGGACTGGGAGAAAAGAGAAGGACAGAGGTTGGGAAGGAGAGAGTTAGGAGCGAGAGACAGACAGAGGAGGGGAGGCAGGGAGAGAGACTAGGGGAGAGAGAGAGAGAGAGAGAGACAGAGAGAGTGAGAGAGAGTCTGTGTGAGAGAAAGAGACAGATAGAGATGGAGGAGGGTGGGAGAGAGAGAGACTAAGGGAGGGAGGGGTAGGGGAGAGAGACAGAGGGAGACAGAGACAGAGGGAGGGAGGGAGGGAGAGAGAGAGAGAGAGAGAGACAGAGGGAGACAGAGAGACAGAGGGAGGGGAGAGACAGAAGGAGAGAGGGGGAGAGAGAGAGACTAAGGGAGGGAGGGTAGGACGGGAGACAGAGAGAGAGAGAGAGAGGGAGAGACAGAGGGAGGGAGAGAGAGAGAGAGAGAGAGACAGAGGGAGACAGAGAGACAGAGGGAGGGAGAGACAGAAGGAGAGAGGGGGGGAGAGAGAGAGAGACACAGAAGGAGGGAGGGAGAGAGAGAAAGAGAGAGGGAGGAGAGAGAGAGAGAGGGAGGAGGAATGAGAGAAAAGAGAGATGGAGATGGAGGAGGTGGGAGAGAGAGAGACTAAGGAGGGAGGGTAGGGGAGAGAGACAGAGAGAGTGGAAGGGAGGGAGGATAGAAACGACTAAAATGTGACCAAATCTACTGAGACTAAATCTAAAGTAGATGGCAAAAATGACACTGCGGCCGAGCTGCAGGAAGGAGAGGTGCTGGTTCTGAAAGGTCAAGATGAAAATGTCACGTCTGACTGGGTTATGAGCCGCATTAATGTGGTTAGTGCGTAATCGTGGGCGCGCAGCTGAGTCTGCGAGTCACAGAGTCTGTGCCTGGCTGTGACTGTATTTCGCACGTTTGGCGTGTGTGTGTGTGTGTCGACGAGGAGGATGCTGCAGGGGATGTTGGCAGAGCGAGCTGTGAACACGTTGATATTTTTGCCCTTTCCCTGCCTCGCTCCCCTTTCCCCAGACGGAGCCATTTCTGACCTACCAGGTCCCTCTCTGCTCATCAGCGTTCAACCCCGGCCCAGGTGTCGCGGAGAGCTACTTCAACTGCAGAGACGTGTACACAAACCTCCAAAGTTAACGGGCAGAAAAGATCTCAGAATCTCACACGGTACGAAAAAGCGGCCTGCGGGCGAGTGCGTATCCGTAGACGGATGTGTGAAAGTTTCCAGTGATCTTGGTTTTTTAAAAAGAGGCTGGATATATAATCCTAAAGAGAGCAGATATACAGTAGACGAGCCGACGAGCAGACTACAGCATGAAGGCAGAATGAAGGAGGGGCCGGGAAGGAGAGACATAAACGAATGAGCAGGAGGTGAGGAGAACAAAAACAAGAAGAGGGTTTCCATCGTGTACGCAGCACTGTGACAAAAAGCCGAGTCGGAAAGCTTAATGACGCTTTGTGACCTAAAAGGGAGGATGAGAAAAGAATAAAAGAGAGGATGAAGGGATGACTAAGGGTAAGATTAAGCCAAGTATTACTGCAGTGTGTGTACAAAAGTCGGAGAAGCGATGCTGGCAACAACTTCTTAAGGCAAGAAGTTAGGTGGGGTAAGAGAGAGGGGAGGAAGGAGAGAAGAAGGAGAAAAGGGGATGAGTGATAAGTAGACAGGAAAGATTAAAGGGAGAGTGGACCAGAAAGAGGACAAGGAGGAAAAGAGAGAAGAAGAGAGAGACAGGGGGGGAAAGAGAGAGGGGAGGGAGAGAGGCTGGGTGGGGGGGGAAAAAGAATGACCGAGTGGGAAGGTTAGGTGGAAGAGAGGGGGAGAGAGAGAGAGAATGAAGAGAAAGAAAGAGAGGGAGGGAGGAGAAAAAATAGAAAGAGAAGGGAAGAGAGGGAGAAGAGGGAGGGAGGAGAAAAGGAGAGAGAGAGAACGGGGGAGAGGGGGTGGGATGGAGAGAGGGTGGCAGGGAGGGAGGAAAAAAGACAGAGAGAGGGAAGGAGGAAGAGAAGAGAGAGGGAGGGAGGAATAAAGAGGGGGGAGGAAAAGAGGGAGGGAGGGAGAGACAGAGAGAAACAGAAAAAGAGATGGAGGGAGGCAGGTAAGGAGGAAGGGTGGCAGAAAAAAAAGAAAGAGAAAGAGAGAGAGGGGGAGGGAGAAAAAAAGATAGAGAGAAAAGACAAAGAGAGAGAGAGAGTAAGGAAGGGTTGGAGAAAAGGAGAAAGAGAAAGGGAAAGAGAGGGAGGGTTTTCTTTTTCAAAGAAAAAGGGAGAAAGACAGACAGAGAGAGCGAAAGAGGATGGTTTGGGAGGATGAGAGAAAAAGAGGGAGAGAAGGGGTCGAGAAGGGAGTAGAAGAAAAGTCAGAGACAGTCAAGGGGAAAGGGCTAGAGAAAGAGAGGGAGGAAGATGAGAAAAAGACAGCTAGGGAAAGAGAGAGCGAGGAAGGAAGAGGGAGACAGAGAATAAGAGTGAGGGAGGGAAGCAGGAAAAGAAAGAGAGCAGGCCTCAGCAAGGGAGAGAGGGACAGAGGGAGAGGAAGAGGAAGAGGAAAAGGCAACACAGCAAGAGAGGGAGAATGAGAGACAGAGATCGTGAGAAAGAGCGCAAAAACCCAAAAGGCCGGGAAAAACGAAAGAAAACGACAAACGGGAGAGGAAGAAAAAAACGGATCGAGAGAAAGAGAGGGAATTAGAGAGGAATAAAATGCACCACCCCGGGTGTGTACTGAAGCTGGGAAAGTTTTCGGGGTGTGAACACAGCACATGAGACACTGACCTGCAGGATGACGCTGTCTGGCTGGCTGAAGTTGGGAGCGCTGGAGCGGGCGTTTCCGCTGCCCGGGGTCGAAGGCCACAGGCCCAACAGCTTCCTGCCACACGTCAGAATACTGCAACAGAGGAAAAACGCACCTCAGTGGGGAAGGGAGGGGTTGGTGGGGTGGAGAGGGTGGTGGCTGGGGGAGTCGTCCTGGTTCACACGACCCCACGTAACGTCCGCTTACTGACCCTAGCAACACGGCGGCAATAAACAGGACAAGCCCGAGCCGGAATATAAATACATACTGTACGTGCCTGGCCTTCTTGGCAATCATTCCACATTTTTCCCAAGTGTTTACTCCGTTGAAGCGGCGTAAATATTTTTGGGGGGATGCTATGCGGATGTATCCGGGAAATCCTATATTTCAGGGGGGTCAGAGACAAATATTTATCCGACAGTATAAAGTGAGTGCAGAACTGAGAGCCAAAATGTTAACTGTTGACTTTCCTGATCAGATTATAATCTACAGGCTACAGGTGCGTGTTTATAAAATGAGGTTTACTAAACCTAAAGCGACGGACTTACTTCGCTTTGCCTCTTGAAGGATGTCCTTGCAGAAGTTCTAAATCAAATTTACATTGACCTTTTCCATCATGTAATACTAGGCTTGGGCGGTATCCAAATTTTGATACCGTCAAACCTCCTCCCTATTTTACCTCGGTATACGGTATTACCGTGAATAATTGTGAAAAAAATTGTGACGTAAGGCTCAGACAGCGTCACCAAACTGTTGGCTTGTGCCTAAACCGTTCAGAAACTGAATACCAAACACTAATACTGAAACAATAACAAAATAACATGCAGAACAATATTAACAACTTTTGTTAGCAACAAATAGCAGTTTATAAAAAAGTGCAAATACAACAGTCAAACAGAATTAAATTAACATAAACATAAACATCCAGAACAGTTTTCGCGCAGAGACGCGCACACAAATCAATTAAATTAAATCACACCGCCTGAACAACTTTTAATAACAAAGAAGACCCACAACAGTCAACCAGAGTTGAATTAACATAAACATCATCCATATTATAAAAAGTATTGTCCTAAACACAGGGATCCCAAGTCTCCCGGAAATTCCG
Source organism: Distichodus sexfasciatus (assembly GCA_032718565.1). NCBI lineage: Eukaryota > Metazoa > Chordata > Actinopteri > Characiformes > Distichodontidae > Distichodus > Distichodus sexfasciatus. Next base: position 250,033 of record JAVGVS010000184.1, read on the forward strand.
GGAGTCTCCCGCATAATGATAGCGTCTCCCTGATGCCCGCAAATTGAATAAAATATCCCGGAAACTGGAGCAAGCAAACAAGAGCCTGCACGCGAGACAGTAGCGTGCGCATCGCGCATTTGGAAGAACTGTAAATAAATCGCGCACCTGACGGAGTGAGAGAGTGAGAGAACGTGCGTATGTGTGGATCACTGCGTATTACTGCGATCCCCTCGCGCCAGTCCCCCCCCGCCCCGGACGTTTTTTTTTTTTTTTTTTGGCAGACCTCCCGGAAATGAGTTTTTGCAGGTTGGGATCCCTGTAAACAAAAACTGATTTCCATCTCTTGCGGTCACCTTTTTGTTGCACAATTTTTTTTTTTCCTCGTCCGTATTTACCGCCTCTCCCTTCTCGTTCGGTCGAAACCCGAAATACTGCCAAACTGCAGTTGTGTTCTTTTTCGAGACCACGTCACTTGGTGCGCGACTCGCCATCTTTCCCCACCTCTCTCTTTCTCCTCCACGCTGTCACGTGATGACAACCACGCATACGCATTTTTAGGCATTAAATAAATTATATTTAATAATTAATCCTTGTCTCCTATATAAATGCATTGTTTTTATGACGGTATAACAGTATTGAAACTGATACCGTTGCTATTTTTAGATCCTGCGGTATACCATATTACCGTATTACCGCCCAAGCCTATGTAATGCTTATATATAAAGCAATATATAAAAACGGCGCTAAAGGCGGATCTTAACAATATGGATGAACAATAATATCAAAATCACACTAGAATCGGCCGATAACTGCTTTTGTTGAAGTCATCGGTATCGGGCCGATCCTTAAGATTTGCCCGAAATTTTCATCCTATATTTTATGACGCATTTATTGCACGTTTCCAGTGTGTGTTTAAACTGTATTACACGTAACGGACCACCTGCATTGCCGCCACGGACCACCGGGGGCCACCCAAAATTACTGATTACGGTCCGTCACTGCATCGACGCAGAAGCGTCGCAAGTTGCAAACTCGGCGGCAATGTCACTCACTGTCGGAAGTTGAAGAGGGGCATGGTGACCCAGCCCAGGGCCTCCATGCTACGTGCTTTCTGCTTGCTCTTCTCCTCGGCCCCTCCCGGCGGGGGCACCGGCGTGGCATACAGGGTCACGGTCAGCTGAGACTCCCGAGGCAACTGGTTGATCTGCACGGGGAAGCAAATCCTGCAGAGCGAAAAGAGCAGAGACGGGAGGAGGGAGAGATTAGTCAAGCAGTCGGCATGGCGGTCATCTCGTCTAGATGTTCAGCACCTAGCCAGGGAGCGTCGGTGGGTGATAAACGGCCGTTCGTCAGCTTCCATTAAACCTCATGAGCTCTCTAAAATAACTCAACAACCTCCTCTGAGATGAAAGAGAACCTCCTTCCATCCTCTTCCCATTAAGAAAAAAAAAGGAGATAAAAGAGCTGCTGCTGCTTCCAAATGGACAAATTTAGCAAGGACACTGCCCATCCTGATAAACCGGTGACAAGTAAGAGCCTGCCGAGGCCACAATGTGTTTACTCAATAAGAGTTCAAGGGAATGAACTGCACTAGCTGGCAAAGCAAACTATTTACCAGTAAGTTTCTGGAGAAAGGTCAGTGACTCCACCAAAGCTTGCAAGCTCTTTGCAAGATCTCAGAGAAGGTCATTAACGTCAACAATTAGCTCCAAACGTAGTAAACGAGTTTTAATAAACAAAGCCAAAAATGCAACCGTCGGTTGTATTTCACAGCAAGATTTGTACCTGCTGTCCAAATCCTCATTCCAAAGGCCAGGATATACACTATAAATAATAACAACTGGGGCCCCAAACATCTCCCTACACGAGCCGAAGTGAGGGAGGAAGCACAGTGTGTTTCACCGGTGGCTGTTTGAGTTGAACAGTAAGAATGTGAAACTCAAACCCACTGGAAATCTATTGTGCTCAGGGCAAAGTTGAGACTTGCATAAGACACAGAAACGGGGCCACAAGCTCTTCATCTGAGACTCACCTCTGGTCCCACACCACCAGATGGAAGAGGTATTTGCTGACGGACTGTTTGCTGGTGTGCTGGGGGGCGCACAGTTCATCTCCCCCGTGGGTAAGAGAGCATGACAGGAAGAACCCTTCATACCTGAGGAGAAGAAGAGAGACCGAGAGAGGGATTTAAAAGAGTGTAAGGCTTCAAAGACGACAGCAGTCTGCATTGAAAATGAGATTAAAATTAATGTCGAAGAAATTTTTTGGGGGGGATCTTTAATAAAAGATTAAAGAAGATGGGGGGCAGAAAGAAAGATCAAATCCAAGTTACGAGGAACTGATATAAATTCGTCATCCAGGCAGTTTTTATTAAATTTCATCAGCACAGAGCACAGCTTTTTAACCACGAGAGGGGAAAGTAACGTTCATGGCATTCAGGATGTGAAAAAAATCCTCAAAAGCTCTGAATTAAAATGCATTTGGTTCAGCCGGTTCACTTCTCGAGGGATATTGGTCTAGTGAGAGCATGGCATGGCGTCTCCTGCGCCAGTCCTCCATGGCTGGTCCTCACGTTAACCATCGGTCCAGTGCATTCCGAATCCAAGACATGCACCCTGGGAAATTCTTTAAAAGGGAAAGAGCTCTCGAGAGGCCGCCATAAATAGAAAGAGAAACATTCTCCAGCTAAGTGAAATACCAGAACCTTTCAAAAAGAAAAGGGCTGAGCGGTTGGACGTATATGATTAGACAGAAACGGGTATAAAAATTAGGGATGCACCGATCCGATACATGGATCGGATATCAGTCCGATCACGACTCAAATAGCTGCGTCGGTTATTGGTGGCACTGGGCTGATCTATGGAGCCGATCTGCTCAATTAAATGATAGGTCTCTCCATGTTTGCGTATGCGTGCACGCACAATTGGTTATGCACGTGAAGTGGCACCGCGGTAAAGCTGGTTTACTGTTAGACATTTGCGCTAATTCGTACTCACTGATATGACAATGAGCAGAACAACCAACGCAACACACTACAATCCCGAAAGCAGATCACAAGATTATACCGTTTAATTTCCTTAACAACACCAGCTCTCTTTTTTTGAATATCGGTTCCAAATTTTGGATATCGGCCCCGTTAACTAGCAATAATCGGTACCGATATCAGCCCTGAAAAAACTATATTGGTCGGCCTCCATTTTCGCCCATGCACTGCAGCTCTCCGTGCTGTTCAAATGCAAAAAGATGCAAACTTCCGCACAGATAATACTGTTAAAATCAAGCTTTTGCTGTTTCATTTTCAGACTTCAGAGACGTTGCCATCTACCAATCCACACCCACATCAGGTTTTTAGCTTCTCTCCGCTGTTAAAAGGGCATGTCATATACTTTTTTTAAAATAGCAGACACCCTGCCAGAAATAAAAGATATATTTATAAATTTCTCTGAATTTCCTACTGAAATGTCCATCCCATTTTTACCCTTCTATGCCTTTTTTACCCTTCTATGCACGTTGACTGACAAAAATCACCACGACTGGTTACAGAAGACAAACAGGGCTGGCAAACAGAGCAAATATTTGAATAGTTGACTTTCAGGGCAGCGCTACTTAACACACAAAACAAATATGCAAAATAGTGGAAAGTTCTGTCCACTCGCTGGCTTCCTGTCCATCTTTCCACTTGAGCCGTCACCAGATGGCCTGCGTCACTGTGACTGCCCTCCAAACTCCACTGTCAGCTGGACAGGTGCCTAGCGCCTCGGCTGCCCTCTGCCCGGCCTCCCAGGGGTCAAAGGTCACGCTGGGTTCCCATGCCGCCCCGCCTTTTGTGGAAGCCCAATCCGGAGTCAGCGCTGGTTTCTGAGTGGAGGACAAAGGCCGGGGGTTCCTCGGGGTCAGTGGGCAGAAAAGGCCATACGTGCGGCGGACGGGGGAGTTCGGGCTGAACCATTTTGAGAGCAGGGGATCAAGCACTGCTGCTTTTAATATGAAAAGTATGAGAGGTTGTGGCTTGAGTGTGTGTGTGTGTGTGTGTGAAAAGAAAAGGGGTGTAGAGAGCAAAAAGGGGGTTGGCCATTTTCAAGGTTTGCTCTGCAACCCCAATAATACCATGTAATCCCACTGGATTACACTGGAGCACATGCAGTCAAGACAGCTGGAGTATGCTGTGTGTGTGTTTGTGTGTGTGTGTGTGTAATCACTATGTAAGAGTTGTTGTTTTATTGCCAACGGTTTTGCCCACTTGACCACTTTACTCTTGACCACTGCGCTCTTCTTTTATCGTTTTGCAGTCAATCATCTAACCCAACTGCTTCTGTGCCATGGACCACCATTCCGACTAAACAGCAGTCTGCGGCCCACCGTCCGCCCGTTTGTGAGTGGCGGGGAGGGCATTTTTGTTCTATTATTTTTTTAGATATTCACATTAAATTCATTAATACATAAAGAAGCCCAAAACATTCAGAAATGTTTTGAAAAGTAAATGAAAAACTTTTAAAAAAGTGATTTCACTAGCGAAACTGGACTGCATGTCACGGACCACCGGCAATGCCCCCAGGGGGCTGCGGACCACCGGTTGAAAACAACTGATCTAACAGCAAGTGTCAGCCTTGTAACAGCATTGTCAGCCACTAGTGGCAAACTCGCAGCAACGTTCTGGCAACAATGACAAATTGCCACTAGCGGCCAAAGAATTTGCCAGTAATGGCAAACTTGTAGTGAACCTTTGGGGACAAATCTGCCAGTTGGATGAGTTTTCCACAAAGTTTGCTAGAAGTCCACCGCAAGTTTCCCGCAAACGTAATTTGCATGCGAAAATAAGACTTTGCTGCGGATTTGCGGCAACATTGCCAAAGGTTAACGGCAACTGTTTGCCAGAAGCCAGAAATGTTTGCAACCTATATTGTGTTATACGAAAGCAACCAAGCTTAAGACCTTGTCCTTAGGACCTTGGAGTTCCATTTTTGATCATTTTGACATATTAAATGTTTGCTATGTTTTAACAGTAGGTTGTTTCAGAACCGTTGGATTGTAAAAATGCTTTGTGGAAACAATAAAGCAATGAGCTGACAGTAAACAGAAAATCTTTTGAACACTTAACTACTTTAGCTTAAGTAAATCTTTGAACAGCTTTCCCTTGTACTGAAGTCATTTCTGACCAGAAATATCACCACTTTGGCCAGTCGTGCTGCACCAAATTAAATCTTCATGATTAAATCAGCTGAGAATCAGGAGGACTCTTTGTAAAACACAAAGTAAGATGTCAACGAGCTCTCAAAGAATAATTGGTCTATTCTGTTCCTTCCAAAAAAAAAACGTAAGAATGCGTGACATCGGACTCCACTCCTTTACTCAAAACAACTGTACTGAAACCTGCTTGGTCAAAGAAAAACAATAAGAGTGTGGGAAACTGTTCTGTAAATAAAAGAGGCGGTCAACCGAATAATACGATTATTCCTCGAGCTGGTCGTCTCTAGAGCGGCCTTTACCTAGCGGCCCAGGTGATGGGGATGCGGTGAGCGGCGTAGATGCTGAAGGACAACACGTTGGTGACCATGCCGGCCTCCTGGATGGGTGCCGTGGTGCGGCTGCTGGGCAGCGCGGTGTGGAAGTTGGCATTGAACGTGCTGCAGTACAGCTCCACCAGGTCCAAGATGGCTGCCGTCAACCTCTCGACAATTTTCTCTAGAAGCGGCAAGATGGGATGAGAAGGTCAAAGACACTGAAGGAACGCAATCCATGTACAGCTTACATGGACACACATACTTAGTGCATGCACATACTGACTAGGGGTGTGTATATATAGCACGCACACACACACACAAACACACACGTATATATAGGAATAATCATATTATGCATAGAACCATCAAATCTTTGGTGTATTTTTGGGGGATATATTAAGGATGCAGTGGTACAATGTGCCCACAGTTCGGTACAGTTTCGGTACGTTAATGTTATCTCAGCTCTCACATCCAGTAGGTTCTTTGCCATTTCTATTTCTAGGGCTGAAGCAACACTGCAAAAAATAAAAATCTGTACAAGTGTAATTGACTTGAATTCAGCATTTTAATCTTGTTACACCATTTTTTGGATTTATTTTCTTGGTAAGACTGAATATTGTTCAGATTATTTGACTTGTTTCAGGAAAATTTATCTTGAGTTATCCTACCTAGGTAATCAACTAATTTTGAGCAGTTTTTTCTTAAAACAACCTACATTGGTAAAGGAGTTGTGTTAACAGGTAGGCTGTAAGTATATTTTTACTTGTTTCAAGAGAATTGGAGTAAAATAAACTAGTATATTCTGCTTAATTTAAGTTGTGTATGCTTAGTCTTTGAGTATTTTTTTTTCTTGTTTTAAGAAATCTTAGCAAGTGCAATTTTCTTGCTGCACTGGCAGATAATTTTGCTTGAAATAAGTATTTTTTCCCCCAAAATAGTAATTTTTATCTTATTTTTAAAAAGGCATTTTTTGCAGTGAACTATTCGAATAACTCAAATAATTTGAGTACAAAAATGGTTGATGCAATTTTTCTAGAATCGAAGCTTCATATAATTCTTTTAACTCGTTAGGGCATGCTCCCCCTGCGTTTCACACGGACGCTTATTAGTGACGCACCACATTCTCAGTGCCACGATCAAGGCAAGACCTGATCCTTCTCTATGTGAAAGTATTTGTGACATATTTGTGACAAATCCGTTCAACCAGACGGAATTTGAGTTAACGCTTGCCATGGTGTGGGGGGCGGAAAGTGAGCAATGCATGCTGGGCACACTGTAGCAGTTGGGATGTCCTTACTGCAGGAGGCCGCGAACCTTTGTGCATAAACATACAAGCCCAACAACAAGAAGAAGCACAAGCCCAACAAATCACACTTACACACACACACACACACACACAAGTGCAAACAAACACAACAGCGAGCTCCACTTCCCCTTAGTTCTTCTTCCCCAAAAGCAGGTCAGTGCAGAAAATGTGTGACCCTGCATGGAGTCGTGTCGAACACGGATGAGCAGGGTATGTAAGGTTCTTTACCTCGGTTTTCTCTCTTGGCCAGCACAGTCACATCCTGCAAGGGGAAACACGGAAACACACACACACGCACACGGACACAAATACACAGTCAGTTCTGAAGCGGAAGAGAAACCAGACGAGAATACGGCGTGAGGGGAAATTCTTGCAGCGTTCACGATTTAGATTTGCAGTTGGGCGAAGAGGTAAGCGCCGTCAGTTTCTAGACGAACCAGCCAGCGCCGCAGATGTGCCGATGCTAGCGCGCGTTTGCGCTCAAAAGTGAGACGTGGCGGCAGCGACTCGGCAGACCGTCACTGTAAAATCACTGTGAGGTATTGCGTGTTCAAATGTTGCTGGCCAATGGGACAACCTTGGAATTAGTGCTGAGCGATCTCATCGCAGCTTGAAAATTTCCCAAAATGCCCCATTATGCTAGTAGGTGAAGGTAGCGTAACAGTTAGGGAGCTCGCCCCGTGATCGTTTCTGCTGAACACTATTCCTTCACGGATTACGTTGAACACAGAGGTCACCTTTCTTTGTGGTGCACTGTGTGCTGTGTTCACAATGACAAATAATCACTCCCTCACATCATGTAGAAGATTCGTGAATATTTGCAGGGTGTAAAGTCGCGAGACGAGGAGTGCTTCTTTCGTCTTCGGCTTTTTGTCATTCACAATGCGGGGAGCGAAAGCGGGTAAAGCCGAAAACACTGCTGCGCTCCTTTCTGCCGTGTGACCCTCCAATGAATTTGCAGTTTATAGACCTCCGCTGGGTAAGCGGCATTCCAGGTCGCTGTGGTTTGGCGTGTAGTCAAACATAACGTACGGCGATCATGTTAACTGCTGATGTTATCAAAAAGAGGGCGCGCATCAAGAAAATAAAATACTATACTCTTTAAGGTACTCAAACTATAAATGGTTTATGAAGTCTTTGTATATGTAGATATTACAGATTTACATCACATTTTAATGTGTTTTTCAATTTCATCTGAAAGAAGGATTGCATCTTTCATGCATATGTTTGTCTTTTTTTAAACCAACCGACTAACCAATAAAACTGAATCGTTACTTGCAGGCCTACTCTCAGGTTTCCAAGACGTCAACCGTGAGTTTGGTCTGTGTGTGTATGCGTGTTGTGTGTGTGTGTGTGTTCTCACCTTCTGTACCCTCGGCTGTAGTCTGCACTGGCAGGCGGGCAGCTGGTTGAGGGCCGAGGTGATCTCAGGCGATTCCACAGAAGCCAAGGAGCTGCACAGGGCCTTGACGGACTGAACCAAGCGCTCCACGTGTAATGACACATCAGCCTACGAGCACAAAAGACCAAGAACTGCTCACTTCCGTTAGGGATGGGCGATATGGAGCAAAAAAAAATTTCATATCTCGGCACTTTTAGGCTGAAGGGTGATACTCGACGTATATATCACAGGATTTTTCCTGAATTGTGCTACATGCTGATTTGTAAGAAACGTAGTACCCAAAACTAGATTCAAAATTAAACCCTAAAATTCTAAAATTAAAATTAAAATTCTAAATATCCTGTTCCGAAACTTAAATGGAAAACACGGTTTAGCTCTTCCCTTTAAAAAGGGATTTAAAGTTATTCAAAGGGTTACTACACCAATCTGAAAGTACAGAAGTGACCTGGCGTTTGCCAAGTCCACAGAGCACGCACCTCCGACAGGCTGAAGGACTCGGCCTCGTTATGAAAGGTGTCCAGCAGGAGTGTTAAGGCCTCCCTACGGAATGCGACCAAACGAGTTCAGCACAAAAACCAGTTACAGAATTCAACAGCGTTCATGTGTTTATCTCCATCTCCCTCTCCTCTCCTCTCCTCTCACCTGGTCACGGTCTGCTTGATGGGCCGTTCCTGCAGAAGAATGCTGTGGTTCATGGTGGACGGGGTTTCGTCATCCTCCTCCTGCCAACACATGGATTTTTGGCAATAAGATGGCGCGAAGTGTCAAGTTTTAGGAGAATAAGCGTGTGCCTGCATGTACTTTTTGGCTCCATGACTCCAAAGAGCGTTCCATTGTTCACTGGCATGAGTTTTGTGTGTGTTTTTCTGACAAAGCCCCTAATTCCGACAACTACAGTGTGTGTAGTCGCGGTGCACCAGTGCACAATTCTTTCACTGTTGCATTCAGAATTGAAAGTAAAAGTGATTATTTTTGTCATTGTGAACACAGCACACAGTGCGCCACAATGAAACCTGACCTCTGCATTTACTCAAAATTATTCCGGACGCACATCCATAGCATTATTGTGGCGCGGCTCCGAGTTGCGTTCCAGGGGATTGTGGGAAATGTAGTTCTCTCCCAGAAAGAGAGAATATATGTGACCCTCCACGGCAAAACCAGTCGCTTGTCGCAACGGAGGTTTCCGAGAAAAACAACCATTTATGTTGCGTGGGGTAAAATTTTGGATTTTTTGTTGTTTTGAAACAGTGCAAGGTCTATACTGTACTGTTGTGAATAAATTTCGCTGAAAAACGTACCCTTTCCATCCTAAAAACGTGACTTTCTTGAGGTGAGAAATTCAATTCCAGCAGAATGTTAAAAGTTTCTGTTTTGACCGCTCTACTTCAATATTTACGGTAAATCCACTGGTTGACTAGCGTGAAGATATTTCTGCAGAATCCATCTTCGTCTCCCGAGTTCAGTTAACCTAACGCAGGTAGGCTATCCATGTGACTGTGAATGCAGCGTAGGCTACCGTAAATGCAAACGTAGCCGCGACCGCACCAAGCGTCTGTGAGTGCTACGTCGATAGTCAACTTCAAAGGCAGATTTCTCCGTTTCTCACTTGGCGTGACAGGAGAAACCCGACTCCTTTGAATGTTGATATCTCAGTCATATGTCGTCCGATTCATTCGATATAGGTATCGTTCTGAAGCTTGATTTATGCCCTTTCATGAAAACTGAACATCATAACTCATCATAACTCAATTTGGAAAATTTGCGACAAGCGACCGGTTTTGCCGTGGAGGGTCACATATCGAGATATATGTTGTCTGTCGTGATATAGCTGAAAAATATCGCCCAGCCCTAAAACGGAGCATTAAAATTCAAACATAGTGGTAGTTAGACAGTAGAACAACTCAACTGGTATCAGATCGGTACTCTGGATCAACTAATCGCCAAAACGCCCAGGTATCAGTATTGGAAGTGAAAAAGTTGGATCGGTGCATCTTTAATAATAACCTCTTCGTTGCAAAATGAATTCTGAACGCAACAGCAAAAGAATTTTCAATAGCAGTCCAAGTACTGAACTTGATTTTTCCTTACACTTGCTACTGAGACAGAACCCACAACCTACAAAGGAGCTTCTCTTATTGCTCTTTGTTTGGCCTGTGTTTCTGGGGTAAAGCAGCAGCGCTTTAGCAAGAGAGGAAGCACTTGAGGCCATACGGCAGATCCATCTGGTCGCGCTCACCGTGCGGGCTAACTCCATGCAAACAGAGCTCCTCTTGGTGAGGAAGAGCTGGACATCACCGTCAAACTTCAGACACTGCTGGATGTACTCCAACCCAGCCAGGGTCTCAGAACTGCAGAAAGACATAAAGGAGTGTTTATGACGAGCGTTTACAATCAACTGTTCTTCATTAGGTTGCACTACGTGTGCTTCCTCTACATTAAAAACAACTTCAGCATAACCTTATTTTTTAAATACCACACCCATTTCCCTTTCGGTCTACCTCAGAGGCAACACAATCGAACTGCAGTCATTTTTTTTTTACAAGAGCTGAGGTCATTGTGCCAGGTCAGTGCCACTTGCAGGATCCTCGCTGGCCTTTTAGAGTTAGTGCTAGCGTTTATTGTTTGACCACAATAGCAGAATGAAAACCAAGAGGGCTGCTGCTGCACACCGGCGCAGACTGCGGTGGAATAACAACACACAGGACATCCCCGTTTCGGCACAGCGCTGCACACGCTCAAGGTTATCACGGCAAACCACACTTCCGCCTAAGCAGCTGCACCCTCTGCAAAAACAGCCAGCTGTCAAACTCGCCCTCTTTCTCGCTCCGTCTCTCTCCTTCATACACGAGTGCACAACACTGTGAACATTGTGCACGTCATAGGCCAATTTTTTGGCCCACTCATGGGTGCGTTTCCCAAAAGCTAACGTATCGCTAACTTTGTTATTGCTACTACACGTTTGAGAAACGCACATCTTGTTACAAGTCAGTTAGAGAGAGTGTGTGTGTGTATATATGTGTGTGTGTGTGTGTGTGTGTGTGTGTGCGCCTATTCGGGACGAGATTTCTCAAGCCGGTGGTCGTGTTATGGGGAAACCCACTGCGGTTATGCACTTCCACACAGCTTGTTTTCAGCAGCCACAACTGAGGGGCCTCACTCGCAGCAGCGTTAGGGCGCTCATGCCACAGACCACAAGCCGCTGGCCACGACTCTTTTCTTTGAAAACTCTCTCTCTTCTATCCGCTAGAGAACGGAAAAAACACCCAGGATTCACTGCTCGTTGCCGTACGAACGGGAGTTGTTGTTTTTTTTCGGCCCATTCCGCTACGGGTGAGATCTGGGCCGATTGCCCATGGCTCTCTGCCACCATGAGGTGGGCGCTGTGCCCACTCGTGTGGTGTTGGGGGGGCTTTGGGGGGTGGCGGCAGTGGCGAGGCCTGGCAGCCGTACCACCAACAGCCGCGCTTTATGAGGCAGTCCCGCCCGAGGCCCAGTTCTGAGCTGTACCTCTTGTGTTCTTGTATAAGGGATTGGGGAACAAGCAGGTGTCAGTCAAATGGAGCTCTGGAGGACCGGCCAATGCCGTAAAGCTCTAAAGAAAAACGATTCTGAACAGGGGCAGTCTTTCTCTCCACCACATATGGCCTTACCAAGCGCCCTCCCACTTGAAGACGGGCAAATTAGGGACCTCGGTGCCAGGCACTTTGAAAAACGGGAGCACAGGAACACGAGGGACAACGAAGCCGGAATGTTTGCTCTTACTTTTTGAGATAGTCGGCCTGCCCGCACACTTTCAGCAGGTAATTGTTGACATCGAGCCCGTCCAGGTCGTCGTGGGCATAGCACAGGGTTTGGTAGATCAGCAGGTCGATGGTAGATGAGCCTGAAGGAAAAGCGGAAACAGAAACCATCAGGCTTGACCAGTGATGCAAGCTTTTTAGTCCAGTCACAGATACACATACCAGGGCTTTCGGTATTGGCCGTTACAAACTACCAATCCAATATCGGTTTAAACTGAGAAGAAGTCCAGTAAACGTGTGAACGTCTCAATGTGGTACCGCACCAGTGGCAAAACTGAACGGAATAACATTGCAAGTGTAAAACTTTTAATTAGGGACACACGATAATATCGGAATCATATCGGCATCGGGCCAAAGCTTAAATTTGCCCAATATTTTCAGCAGATATTTTATGATGCATTTATTGTATGTCAGATAGTTAGCGCTTGTGTCAAGCACGTCCAAAGTTCGAGGTCAGATTTTATACCGTCTGCGCCTTCTGTCTTAAAATGTATGGTATTATTTTGTGCCAAAATTCTGAGCACGCAGTGGAATGTTCGCAAGCTAAATCTCTTGTCTTTTTGCGCTCAACTCTGCCTGCACACGCGAAAAGTTTTTATCTAACTAAACTGTGTGTTTAGCGAATGTGAGCTCGTACATGGGTACGTGTCCCGATCCACATACTACCGCACTTAATAGTATGGTAGATAAGGCGCTCATCATGCTTTTCTATGATTGTAGCTTTATGGCTCTCTACCCACTAGGTAGTGCACATGGAGTGTCACACGGGCCCTATTTGACCTGGTATACCACATAGGGCGGGAAGTGACTTTTTCTTAAAATGTTGCGCACTCATCTTTACGAGCTCAACACGGCCGTCTTCATTTAACGGCATCGGCAGATATGCGTCTGACAAACACTGGATGTCAGCATCGGCCAAAAATTCCCGTATCGCGCATCCCTACTTTTAACGCAGCAACAAAAGTCTGGAATGAAAAACAAATGTACTGGTGTCATATCAAAACATAGCGGCCCCAAAGATTGGCCCACTGTTACAGATATATGATCCAGCTACTAGACTCAGAATCAGACCGATATCCGATATCAGTATGGAATCAGGGTATCCATATTTGGTCTTCAAAATAACAATGACATCACTAGAAAAGTTCAATAAATGCTATACGCATCCGGCTCTACCAGATGATCAAATTGGTTTATGAAGTAACTAAAGTAGGTGGGTCAGAAGAGAGAGGCTGAAAATGCAATTTAAATTGGAACACCACTGGTCCAATCGATGGGAGGTCGCCAATTAGTGACATCAGTCCATCCTGCCCACGTCCCATCCTACACCATCTGCTCCATCTAAAAGAAGCTGGCTCTTAATGATCTGAATCCAGCAAAAATAAAAAAATCTAGGTTTTCTCTTATTGACAGAAATAAGGAGGTTGGGAATGGACAGGAAAGATGCCTTTGGACCAGACAGTTCTGTGGTTGCAACAGAAAGGTCTCTCCCTCGCTCTCTCCGCTCCTCCTTCTTCCTAGAATTTTTCTGGAACTAGTCTTAAGTGCGTCTTTCTGGAAGCTTACACAACAGGGAAAACCCTGAAGAGGCACCAACGTTAACATTAACAAGATGGCGCTAACTCAATGGTGAAAAATCTCATTTCAGCACTTCCTAAGCAAAGAACAAGTGTAGCATGAGCTAAGCAAACTAGAAGTGAACAAACCGGTTCACAGGCAATTCCTGCTAATGCCTACTCCGTCGAGGCGCCATACACTGGTAAACACAGGATCCGGCAGCGTGACTCATGCGGTGTATGCAGCAAACACTCTCGACAAGCCCGGAGAGGCAAGAGTCAGCTCAGACAGACGCTGCAGACTTGTAAATTATCACACCAGCGTCGGCCTTTCCGATCTCCAAATGTCTTTAATTTACGAGCTCTATTACAGCAAACACACTCCCGCCAGCAAGAGGCTTTCAGGCAAAAATGTCAAGGAGCTGTGTCCAATTTATATGAGTAACGTTATACATTGGTACGGCCTGGTAAATCACTTCCATAGAATCAGAAGAAAATGCTGCATGTGCAGAACTTTCTTTAATCAAAAAGCAGACGCTGATGGTCTTGAAAACACATCCAGATGCACATATGGGCAACACTCTGGATACATCACGGAGATACAAGTCACCATGACGGAGTGCAACCGACATGCCGCAGGATGTAACATGTGAGATGGTAAGGCTTCGTGAATTAAAGCTTCTCTGGTTCACTGCCTATTCCCCCGGCCTTTCTCTCTTTCTCACTCTCTCTTTCGTTCTCTAATCCTTCTATCTGAGAGGCCTTCGATTTGCGTGTGTGCGTGTGAGCGCGTGTATTTCTCTCAGCCCAGTGAATGAGAAGCTGGCTCTCCTAATTGAGAACACAAAACAGATGGCTGGCAGGATGCCCTCTCAATGTAATTCCATTAAGAGAATTCAGAGGCGAAAGCCCTTCCAGTCTCTCAGATGGGACTCGCTAGGGCCGTCCAAAAATTTTTCGTACGGAGGGAAGGAGAGAATAAACAATGACGCCTAAGTGCATCTCAGCCCTTCAAGTTTCCCAAAGAAATCAGAGGAAAGTTCAACCAGCGTCACAAGTTTGCTGAGAGAAATAACTCCCCACATATTATCATGACTACGGCTTGACCGATTATCAGTGGCCGATATTAGGCATTTTCCCTAATCGGTATCGGTGTTTAATTTTGACCGTTATTAAGTAATTACAAGGTGCACAAATGCGGGTCTTCTCTCTGTGCCGTTTGCTCTCGACTTGCTGCTTCATCTAATGTCCCGCCCACAACAGGCTCTGATTGGCTATACGCCACACGAGTAGTAACCAGTCAACGCTGAAGCCTTGTTGCCACTCACACTACGGAGAAGCACACTGTGTGAAGCTCCGTGAAGGAGAAGAGGAGAGCGGAGGGTTTCAGCTGAGCTTGGTGTTTGTAACTCAATTCAAATTTTTCTCTTTTTTTGCATATCGGTTATCAGCCCTGTTAACTAGCAATAATGGGTACCAATATCAGCCCTGAAAAACCAATATCGGTCAACCTCTACTCATGACAAACATTTAAACATTTGGTTCTCACTCACTGAGCTCTGACTTACTTGGATTAACTTCTTGGTTAGTGTTCATGAGTCAGAAAAAAATAAAACATGAAGGATATCCTGGTATTATACTGGCGACCCAATGAGGTAATAAACTGTTTTACCGCCAGGAAGCAAAATCATAACAAAGACGTTTTGGCAACTGTGCCAATGCTCACCATCGCAGGTGAAGGTGAGCGGTTCTCGGAAGTGCTCACTGCTGATGGTGACCTTGATGCTGACCCCCAGACCCTGCTGGACTTCCTCCTGGGTTACGCTGGGGCTCCACACAAACCCTGGGTTCTTAGACTGCTCTGTGTAGGGGTAGGCCGAGCGTAACCTGCACACGCCAGTATCATGGAGATGATCAGGACAAAAAAAAAAAAAACACAGCAATGCCTACATTGTAGGTCTACTTTACAGATACACTCTGTACAGACGTCCAAACTGTAACAACTGTTAGCGCTTTGCACAATTCTGTTAATGATTTGCAAAATTTGCCACTGTTGACCAGATGTTAGGCGTCATAGGCATGACCGGGGTCAACCTTTGTGAAATGGATAGCCATCAGCTGTGTTTATAACTGTTATATGTTGTATATACACACACTGCACTGGCAATGTAAAGTGGTTCTAAAGGCAGCTGTTTCTATTTAAATGATCGTTAACGGTACGCCAGAAAATATTACCGTAAAGATATCACCCCTAACTGCTAAAAGGACTCAAACTGAGACATCACATTGAAAAAAACTGAATCACAGAGAACAACAACTGTGCCCCTAGAATAAAGAGCTTGAGTAAACTATTTTCTAGAGATTGATGTGAAGGTAAGAACTAGGAACTCACACGTCAAGCATATGGCAGAAGGCGGCCACCTCCTCATCACGCTCCTCAGACACCTGGAAGAGCTCATAGCCAAAGCCATTGAGCCTGGAACTTAGTGATACCTAAAACATAGAGAGAGTAAGCGGAAATTCTCTTAGAAAGTGTAGTTTGTGAGTAATAAAACTAAAGGCTTGTTAAAAATAATTTTTATATCAGCCACCATGGAGTCAAGCTGCTGATTAGAATTTCTGATCCAAATCTTTGTTGAAATAAAACATGCACAAGAGTAAAACATTTTTTACGGTACTCTGCAAAATCAACAAAACATGTTCGGTGTTTGAAATCTAGAAAGCATTTCCTCAAAACCACTGATTAATCGGTGCCCAGTGAATATGAAACCTGATATGCATTTACTGCACAAAAAGTGCATCTGAGAGCGTGGTGTACATACCGGGTCAACTGACACCCGGCGGTTGCACCTGTTGCTCTTCTGCCCTGGCAAATATGTGCGCGGCGGTACCTGTGGAGGCAGGGTCTTACTGCGAGCCACCGGCTTTCCCGATTGGTCGCCGTTAACCCTCCGGTTTCTAGGTGACGACCAGTCACCGTTGAGCCTCATGAGAGAATCGTTGAGGTTGTCATAGTTCATGACGTCTCCAGAGAGGAGCTTGGGCTGGTCCACCTCAGGGGTGAAGAGGTTCACATCTCTGGGAGCCATACTCCTGTTGAGCATAAAGGAGTCTCCCTGCTGGGGGATGGGGTTCCTGGGCGGCACGGCGGGGGGCGGTTCGTCTGGAGGTGGCAGGCCTTTCGACAGCATTCTGGAGCATCCCTCGTAGTCGTTTATCTCCTGGTCCAGGATGTAGAGGGGCTCCTTTCCATAGCCACGTGGCTCTGCGTTGGACCTCGATGGGTTAGACACTCCGGGCTCGATGAGGTTGAGCATGGAATCGGACCCGGACAGACCCTGGCGCAAACTGCTCCCTGGAGGACTGGGCAGAGGCCGCTCACTCCTGGAGGTGGTGGGCTTGCTGGTTTCGGAAGCTCCTCTTGCTGCTGGGCTCTTGTCCTGTTTGAGGCGGGACAGGGCATCGTACTCCATCTGCAGAGCCTCAGCCAGGACCAGCTCCCTGGGACTCAGGCCCAGAGATTCCAGGCAGCCCCAGTGCTGCTCGCTGTCGCTTTGCGTCTGTGCGGCAGACATGATCTTGAGGAAAGTGCTGCGACCAGACAAGGCGATTCAACTGGTGGGTAGGTAGAGAGATCAAGCCTCTTTTTGCGGTTCACAGCAGAACCATGAAGCTCTGTAGAGAGTCGAGAGAAAACAGATAAGCCAAGAGAACATTAACATGAACTCCTACATTACATTAACGTTTCCTGAGAATACTTGGTGAATGAGGTCCAATGATTTCATGCACAAATCCCTATGGGTTGACAGTTGCCTAAACAACGCAATACATAAAGACTATAAAATCAACGTCCAATGTCCAATCTGGATCAAAGGTGACACATGCAGTGTCTTCAATTACCCTTGCAATTTATCTGAAGCTGAGTCCATGTGCAGTGTGATTTACAGAGACGGTCATCTGGCTTTGATTGTCTTTGCTTGCTCAGCACAAGCTGGAGCACACACTACTGCCTCTCTCAGGCTGAAAGCACTGCAGGCCTCATCTTTAGCAAGGCAAAGGTTTTGCATCTTCAGCCATGCAGGACTGTGAAGTTGGCCGATCGATGGGTGCTTTGCAACACAAAATGAAACCACTTCTTCCAGGCGTTAAGGAGAATTCAGCATTCAATCTAAGAGGAGGCCCAAACTTTTACCGTCCTGCTCAGCCTGACATGCAAATTAAGAGCTGTCAGAACAAATTTTAGTATTCAAATACCTAACCCACAAGGACTTACACAGAGGAGACGGCATTACAAAAGCGATTTGACAGTCCTAATTTAGACACACTGCCCCATTTAGATTATGCTACAACCAACTTAGTTAACATGTGGTGACTGCAACGGACTGCAGGCCTGCAGAGAGAATGATAGCCAGTGGAACTGGAGAGCTGAAAGCTCCCGAGTGAACTTTGGAGCTGCTGCTGTGAGTTTCAGAGGCTGCAAAGTTTGGAAGAAGCTTTGATGCCAAGCTGTGATCAGTTTTCAAACATCTCTTGCTGTGAATAGGGTCAGAATTCGGGTCCTGACGGCTACTTTCCGGCCCTCTCAAGAGAACGAGGATTCTAATCACTGTCTGTTTGTGTCTGTGTACATTCTGCATCATGCCTGCACACAAAACTACAAATAAAGCAGTTTCTTTTGGTGCTGAATGCTTGTTAAAATAGCAAAAGACGTAAGACGAAAAACAAAGGCCTTTGGTGTTGTTGATATTGTCATCCTTCTTTTACCAACAACAGAGGCATTTAACCTCTCGTCACCTCCAACTTCCATCTCAATGTGACAGCAGCAGGTCTCCCCACCCTTCCCTCTCCTCACCCCGCCCACAAACCTTACACAGAAAATTCTCACACATCTCATCAAAAGAGCATCATCACACTTTGAGCCCCCAAGCAACAGGGACAGATTGTCAGAGGAGGAAAAAGAGGGATGGTGAAACAGACGTGTGACACACGTTCCCCGAGAGTTCTCCTGCTCTATACTTTGACCTCTTTTATGCTCTGCCACCTCCTGCTCGCAAAATTTACGAGCACATGCGCTTCTGGGATTTATGCCACTCTTACAGGGGCCCTTACACGAGTAAATAATGAGTGAAAAGGATTCAAAATACAAGAAGAGAAGACTGCTGAGTTTCTACTAAGATCATCAAGCTCCTTTTTGACTACTCTTCATGTTCTTCAGTCTTAAAGGGACATACAAAAGTCAGATATGAAGATGTCGCCAACTAGCATTATCTCCAGAAGCCACACGCGGGAGAGACAGTTTCCAAGGAGCTGTTACATCACAGGGATTACCATGACCAATACTGAAAGGAGCTCCCGAAACCAGACATGTTTGTCAACAGGCAGCCCAGACACCAACAGATGGAGCACAAGCACCACGCTCGTGCAGTGACCGTCTTTAGACACCATCTTTTGCGCCTGGCCTCCGTTCCCAGGAATGTGCCGTCTACCCATGCCGAGAGGAGAGGCAGGCCGAGCCTTTTGGCTGGAGGGGAGCGCAGGGCGAGGGGAGGGGCGCGGGCGGCAGAGAGTCCGTATTGTTCCTGTGGGACCCCAGGCCGGCCCAGCCCCATACCCCCGGAATCAATCCCCCGATGGGATATAATCCCATTCAATTAGGGGTGGCTCCCACATTGGCCGAACAAAGGACGAAGAGGAGGGCAGGCCACTGGCGTCACGTGAGTCGTGGCCGGCCCAGACACGTTCACACGCCTCTGAGAAGTAGAGACAAAGGGGCCGCTGTCATCCCTGCCCCCCACACACATACCCACCCACGCATGCCCCTCCCCCATTACACACCCCCACTCACCCACCAACCAACAAATAAAACGCATGCTCTCATACTCGACTCCAGCCGCGCCCTGCGTGCTAACAGACGACTACACTGCCAGCTGATCACAGCAAGGCCTGTGCTTGGTCCCACGTGCTCGTAAGAGGTGTTCCATCATTGCACCGGCTCCTTCTGGCGTTTCTAAGCCCTAAAATGAGACCCAAAGAGCTCCGTACCTCACTCTGTAAGCCCCTAACACCCGCTCCACCCCTCAACTACATACCGACATACAGAAGACCCCCAAAATCTTGCATTGCATTTCTGCTCTGATATTTAAAGAAGAACCAGGGACAAAACCATCAGAAGTTTTAGAATTCAGGCCTGAACTCCAACATGCAAACAGACACATACAAAAATTAGTGACACTTCTGATAAGCATTAGGTTATCAGAAATGGGAACAAAGAGTGACGTTTTACCATGATACAATTTTGACCACAAAGGCCACAAGAACGTGACTGATTACAGGCAATATCAGAACTACTGGCAGAAATCTAGCAGACTGTGAGATTCTGATTAAACAAACAATACGGCCAACGTAATCCACCTGTTGTTGCGGTCTTTAGGGAAACTGAGTCTCAAGACTGTCATAAAACAACATCTACAGCAGGAAATGAAAAGATTATTCTATCACAGTCTTGCGTTCACGCCAATCCACATTACTGAGAGCCTTTGCCTTAGCTTCCAACGCAAGTGTGCATGATTTGAAACAGGTGATTAATTTTACACAGGTAGGGAGCGGGCATGAGAAGAGTGGCAGGTAAAGACAGCAGACAATTTCCGTCTTGTAAGAAAACAGATCAAATAAACATGATAATGACAAGGCTTGTGTGACAGGATATCTGGAATCCTCTGAAATTTTCCCTCTTGACATACGAGGACATATTGTTTGCTCAAATGCGTCTGTGCTTGTTCTCTAACCTGTCTTACGGGTTTTTCTATCACAGCTTCTAGGAAGCCACACTAGAAAACAACAGAGACTGGGCTGGCAATGGTGTAAGTGATGTGGGCCTACCACGTGCCCACTGCGAGATAGTGATCCTAGACTTTGACTTGTCCTCTTTCACTTTCAAATAATTAGGAAGCAAGTGGAACACACAATTGTACGCTGCCTACTGTTATTGCAGACTGCAGTAGCCACAACGTGCAATTATGAGAAATGCGTTGACATTTTCACGTTGGCACAACATCACCTGGTACTTAAGCTTCCATCTGAAATACAACTTTGTTTGTCTGGCTTTGTAAATAGAGCTGGTGGATGCAGAAGTCATATAGACAAAAATGCAAAAAGCGGGGTTTTTTTTTCAGTAATGCTGCACAATAGTGGAAAAACAGATATTACAATATATTTCTGCTAAATGATTTTATAAATGATTGTTTTGAACAGATTACTTTGCTAGGTCTCTTAGAAAAATATTAATTATACTACAATGATTGATTCAGAATCTTTATATAACATAAGAAATAATAAGATACAAGGCTAAAAATAACTTTTCTCTTTGAATAATTTCATAATGAACATTCTGCTTTTTAACTTAAATACGCGAAGTAAATAATCCAATATACTTCGCATGTGCTTTAGTCGTGGAAAATGGTGTGTTTTCCTTTAGCTTCATGCAGAAATGCTGTTGAGCGGCGTTTTGTTTAATTTGTGACAATCGTGATGACGACACTGAAGTAATGTATCGTACAATTCTAGTATTCAGTTCCAAAACAGACAAACGTGAAAGCTGTTCAAACCCGCGTTTTTACGACGTGAAGTGCATGTTCAGCAGATGTTTATTAGGTAGCTCTGGCCGCCTGGCAAAACTAAAGTTGCCGTTTCGCTATTTACATTGTAGCTCCGTCTGGAAACGGCTGTAGCGTCGTCAGGCGGCACCGAGCAACGACGTTTAGGGTTTTTTTTTTTGTTCAGTCGATATTTTTGAACGTTAACCTAAGACAGTTGGGTTAATATATGACACCGAGAATATAATGTGTGGAAATGAACGTTACAGAATCTCGAACGTCTTTAGTTTTATTCTCACGCGGCAAAACGCGGCGTTTCTAGTCAATCCACCGTCACTGCGCAAAACGCGGACATAAATATAAACAGCTGTTTGTGACGAACATTTCACCGATTTTTCTCGTTGATATGCACATATGGTGAAGAACAACACACCTCTCATACCTAGTCTATGGCCTCTCGGGCGGCTGTGTCATGCTCCTCGCTTTATCCTGCTGCTGCTTCCAGATGAATTGATCCGCGATTTTTGGGATGTATCAACTCCAGCGCAGGCGGCAGATTCCAGCAGCCCAGTACGGCGGATCAGACATTGGCTCCTTACGGGCGATACAGAAAGAGATCTGTCATATATTGTGGAACTGTGGCGTGTGACTACCTCCGTCCGCTGTGACCGGGTTATTTTGATGCCGACTTGCTGAGCTTTTCGCTTTTCAGAGTCGAGGCTCGTCAAGCTTTCACTGGAGAGCGTGTTGAGCTGATACGCCAAGGAAGGGCAGTAACAACGACGGCCTCTAGTGGGCAAAGCGAGTTATAACACCCCAGAGCGTTAGAGACGACCATAAGCAAAGAGAATGAATTTCTTGTGCTTTTTAAAAGTTATTATGGCATTGGTTTGTCATTTAGCTTTTATTTTAATGTTTTTGGAAGCTAGTGTTAAGGTCTCTGCAACGTTCTTTAGTCTGATGAACTTCCAAACCAGAAAAAAAGTTTCATGAAGAGCATACATTAAGAAAATCTTAGTTTAAAGAGAGAAGCGGTGAGAATTTCAGTTTACAGTTGCTGAGTGTCAGCCAGTAACACCACTGTTAATATCACTGTTAAAAAAAAAAAGATAGAAAGAAAGAAAAGAAAGAGAAAAAGGGCTATAGCGCCCTCGTGTGGTGAAAATACACACCATATTGATATTTCTGACAGAACCCAGATCAATATGAGTTGGAAAATTGCGCACCTTGGTGGATGCGACCTGCTAAACATTTATAATATTCAAATAAACCAATAGTTAAGATTGTACAAATGATTGACTTAGCATGCGATAATGATTGCTTAAAAGTACTGTAAAGAATTCCTCTCACATGATCTTTATGACAGAATAGCTGAGAAGGAATGACTGGAATAACAGAATACTTGAGATAGTTGCAACAATGTTAAATCTTATAAAGGTATTGATGGTAAATGCACCTGCCAACAATTGCAGCACTTTCTCTCTTAGCCACTAGAGGGCGCATGAGACTAAACTCCTGTCACACGTCAACTCAGTTTATCTGCAGTGTTAAACTGTGTTTGCAGGCGAGTTGGGTTCATACAGACTTCGCACAAACCCTAGTGAATCTAGTCCATAGTGTAGTGCATAGTTTAGAACAGCCATGTTTGCAAAGTGCCTTGAGTTTCTGTTTGTAATGTGAGAGCTCCACTGCAGCCCTTTGTCTTTCTGGTTTAGTATGCAGCATTGACTTCTGCGGAGCTAAAGAACCCGTGAGACAGCTCTGGAGAGAATACAGGATTAGATTTCCCTGTTCCCGACAGACTTTTCCATGGGTAAATTTAACTGCTTGGAGGCATTTGTTCACAGACACATTTTGTGATGAACACGCTGTCTGTGTGACTTGTTTTGGTGTACCTTCAAAGTTCCCGAAATAATTTATATGTAATAAAAATCAATATATTGATTATTGATTGGCATGTCAATGTTTTGGAGGCGTTTGTGTGTTAACACCTAATACGTGGCTTTAAATGTAGTTTATATTTAATATTTTCTATATAAAAATTCATAGGCAATATAAATGTTTAAAAAACACAAGTTGTTTTACATTAGGAGGCTAAAGGGGTCCATCTAGTGGTGCTTTCTTTAATGCCAATAAATACTGATAACTCTTTGCGATGTAGAACATCACGGATTCTTTCGTATTACTTCTTCTTTTTGGCTTCTATTTACACTTATTATTTCTAACAGTATATTAGGTATATATTTAGGTAATGCAGAAGTAACTTTACTTAAATAACCTGATCAACATCCTTTTCAAACATTTGGTATTATTATTTAATGACTTGCTTGCCATTAAACACCTAAATACATTGGGCTGTGCATTGCCTATCCTGCTGTTTGTCTTACCAAACCATATTAGGTATGTAAAATGTCCATCATACAAAAAGGTACATCTCTCTCTCTCTCTGTCTCTGTCTCTGTCTCTGTCTGTCTGTCTGTCTTTTTGTTTCTTTTTTGCAGTGCACATATTCCAGGATCAAGATTACTACTGAGATAATTGTGACCAAGGTACTGTCCCCAAGCACGGAAGGGTCAAATGCAAAGGTCACATTTCATTGTGGTTCACTGTGTTGTGGTACGTTCACAATGATTACTCACTTTTAATTCACTTGAATTATGAAACACTGAAATACTCAAGTAATTATAAGTTGTAGAATATTTCATGCAAAAATTAAATGCAGTTCTGGCAGTTCTGCTTGACTCCAAATCCGCTTTTCTCCTCTTTGATTTTATATAGACTTAGGACTTCTCATCTCCCTCAATTTCAGTCTCTGATCCTCTTTTTTGGAAATGTACATGCACTGAGAGATAGATTGCTGGCTTGTGCAGCTAAGCGTTCATATCGACGTCGCTTTATGATCCTTGTATACGTCTGCTCTTCCTATCATAGTGAAGCAGAATTCACCAATGTGAATACACGCAGTAAGGGTAAAGATCTTAAATGTAACTGAACATAATTAGACAGATTTAGCATTTCAGTCCATTCAATTTATCATCCTCATGTTGAGGGATTTTCCTCTCCCTGTCTCTGATTTAAAGAGGCATGGGAAATACCCCAAATCCAAAGAATATCAAAGTAATGAAATGTCAGTAGGGACAGCTTCAAGAGATTTAAGCTCTACTACAGAATTACTTGCCTGCCTTCTTTTGTTCCTTTAAAAAAGTTTGGTTGAATAATCAAGACCAGCAATTCTTAATTCCTTGATAGAAATTGTTCTCTGCTATCTGGAATCAGATTTGTGTGTGCATGTGTGTGTGCTCATCTGTATCCACATCTGTGGATGTGTGCACACGCCATGTTCTGATAAACCCCCCATTCGCTCTCAGAAATAAATCTTCTTTTGTAATAAAACTGATTACCAGTTTTGCACCACGCTGCTTCTCCAATCCCCTTCTAAAGATCCTGCAGTATAGACGATATACTGTGTAATCTCTGTTTGCCTGTGCATGCTAATGTATAACACTGAACTGTGTCAGTGTTGTTGTGCTATAGAAGATGATGTAGCACCATCAAGCCGTCAAAGATCTCACTGTATAGAACAGAAGAGCATTGATGAAGGCGGAGTGTGTCTATCCCGTCATGTAACAGTGTAACAGATACTGCTGGTCCTATTATTGTGTGTGGTGTATAGTTACTGTGTGTAGTGTGTATAGGATAGGAGAATATTATATATAATAAAAATCTGTATAATCATTTATATACATATATATATAATAATTTTATATGTATATGTATGTATATATATATATATATATATATATATATATATATATATATATATATATATATATATATATATATATATATACATATATATTTAAATAATTTAATCGCACAAGAAAATTTGCCCTAAAGCGCGAATGTTTTTTTTTTTATTTAAAAGGGTTTTAGTGGGCGACAGAATCAAATAATAGACCTGGACACGAATATTGTAAACTCAAGCTCTTTTCATCTCTGAAAAAAAAAAAAAAAAGCATTTAAACTGCATTTCAATTCAAAACAGACACCTGCCGACACCTTTTGTTGGTACTCGAACTGGGACTGCCAGCGCTAACACTCCCACAGTTTCTGTGCTCGCTGCAGCATGTTAGATGGTACCGTACGGTTGAAGTGCTTCGGTGGTATGCAAACTCCTTTTTTGCACAGTTTGCACAAAACCACGCTTTTATCAAGGCTTCCGTCAGGTAGTCTTTTGAAATGAAATTTGCCTCCGATCAGTCCTAGCAATGCGCTTTCTTCTGATTCTTCCATTTTTGCAGCTCGTGTAATCGGTGGACCAGGAAATCGTGCATTGACAAAAGTTCTCCTTTGCTTGGAATGCAAAGTGTGATTAAATGCGTTATTTTTTTTTAACGCGTTTTTTTTTTCTCTTCAAATTAATTAATCGCAATTAACGCGTTAATTGCGATTAATTAATTTGAAGAGAAAAAAAAACGCGTTAAAAAAAATAACGCATTTAGTATTGTAAATATGTATTTCTACTTTATATTTACTATTCACTTATTAGTTTGCTTAACTAAAAATGCTACTTATACCTAACGGCTCGGCTCGCCCTCGCGGTGTGTACGAAAGCTCACGCGGGAAGTATAAATAGGGCCGGTCTGATTGCGAAACGGCGCGGGAGCGCGCACGGGGGATCAGGCACGCGCTCCACGCACCAGCGCAGTGTCATGGACTGAAGGAGAGAGAGGGAGAGAGAAGAGCATGATACTCACGCAGTCCCGGTGCCGCATTACTGCGCGTCATTACGGCGTCTCGTTGCCACTGACGACAGAATACGCGTTTTAAACCGGCGAGGAGCAGGTAAGATGCTAAAACGTCACTGTATCCAATATTTCACGCTTGATGTTGCGGGGGATGCGGCTGGCCTCTAAGCCGGGGATGTGAAAAACAGGTGAAGGGATGGAAGCGGGATGACAGTGAGAGTGGGATGCGGCGGTTCGCTCAGTAAACACGGGGCCGAGTGTGCTGCGCATCGCCCGGTGATGCGGTGTCATTTTTGCTGCTCTGCGCAAATCGGATGCGGGGCTCGGTTCACACCGTTTTTCTGGAAATTAGTTTGAAATTAAAAGCGCTGCGTAATAACGGCGCACCCGGAGCGATAGAGAGAAATAGTCGCTTGTATGGAGGTGTTAAGTTTGCTTGTTATATCCCCAGGCCGGACCTTTAGCTGTATGTATAGCCTATGTGCTGTTGGGCCGAACGCATCTGCGTGATGGGCAGGGATGGAGGGATGGAGGACGGAGGGAGGGCGGGATAGAAAAGAAAGTCTTGTCGCTTTATGTGTATTTATTTATATTCAGTCCAAATTAACTTGAGCTCCAGTACTGGCTAGGTGTTGATTTCCTTAGGGATGTAAATGTGTGAAGGAGAAGCTGAAATATTAACTTATGCAACACATTTTGTGTATGTAGGTCCTTCCCAGCATTTCTATACATTATATGTTTATAATACTATCAATAACAGCAAAAGAAAGTTATATAGATATCAACCTATCAGTGATTCAGATATGATATTACTCTTTTTGTGAATTCTTAAAATATTAATTATATAACCTAGTAATTAAAAGGTGTTGAGACCCTGTTTGGCTTGGACTGACTAAAGATGAGTGTCCTTGGGGTTCAGGTAATTGGTTAATTTTAATTCATTTTTGTGAGAATGAAATAAACAGAAATTTTGTTCCCTTTTTGTTATTTTGGTGGCATATTGAACAAAGTGATGAGGTATGTACAAAGTGATGTCTATGTACTTACGTTAGTGTCATTCCCTCTAAATAGTTAAAATATATAGAATACTTATCAAATAGCAAAACACAACTGTTAAAACTTCAGAATGCGGTTGAAGAAGAATTGAAGAATATTCTGCCTTTCTTTTTGACAGCTATATATAACTGTTGGGCCACAGGAATAAAGTTTCCATTTTTATCAGCAGCTTTGGGAACCTCAGGTCTCAAAAGAGCAGAATTAGCCGCTGACTCTGATATTCGCCACTATGAATTAAAGATGCAAAGGAGCCCGCTACCCTTCAGATCTCTGTCCATTTAACCTGGCTGCGGCCCAGACTCCCACCAAGCTGGACCCCTTTGGCACGAAAGCTCTAGAGATGTGCATATGTCATCTCCTCCATTCAGAAGAAGTTATATTTTGTATGGCTGAAGTCTAATTCACAGTAAAGTGAAATGTGACCTGTGGGTATCTGATGTCAACATCTGATTGCTGACAGAGCTTTGCATAGCTGAATGGCATGAAGAGGTATTTAGCCTTTCACCAAGTGTGCTGAACCAGATTAGCGTAAAGAATCTCTTAATTATTCAGCATTTCATTACAGAACCTCTACCAACCTTATTTCCATTTGTTATAGAGAATAATCTTGTGTGATTTAAATGGGATATACAAAACCTCAGACACATGTAAGAAAAAGGTATTGTTCCTGTAAATATGCAGTAGTAGGCAACTATCTCAACATTAGTTCTGAAGTGTCAGATGTGTATTTCTCTACAAAGGGTTTCTGGCTTTTTGAACATTACATTATTGAATTAATATTTCAATTTAGTGACACAATCTGGTCAGATTACTCTGACTTTATTTGTGATTAAATATATAGTATGCTAATATCTCCGTCGACTTTTTAATTAAATAATGCTTTGAAATAGAGCATTCCTTCTGAGCAATCTCTTTTAAAAATCTATTGCATGCTATCATCCTCCACTGTCTCTTTATACAATATGACAGTTACTTTCAATTTTGCGTCCATATTTCATATTGCATTGAACTGCAATACCCAAGATCAACACTAGGTGCTGCTGTTTCAGCCGTTTTCGTTATAACGCTGAGCGGCTGAGACTGATGAAGATTTGCTTTAGAAACCTGTTTGTTGTCAGTGTTACTGGAGTATCTGTTAATAAGTCCTGATTTCTGTGCACTCTGAAGGCAATATCCTTACACTTGCTCTCTTTTTTTGAAGTAATATAATCAGCAGCTATTTAAGCCATTTTAGCCTATAGTGATATTTTCTGCCATCTGGCTGTTTTGAGTAATCCCTCTACCTGGCATTGTGCATTGTTCGTGGAGAGCAGTGGCCTTTCCATGCTGGCCGTGGCAGGTATGTTGGACTCACAAAGTAAGCCTGCAATTAAAACAGCATTAGAGAAGCTTGCCATCCTCATCCTTTCTTTCCGGGCACTGAGCAAAGCTTTTAGAGCATTTTCTGCACTGCGATCAATGTTCTATCCTCCACAAATTTATGTAGTATGCATTTAATGGCAACAACCAAAAGCAGATGAGGATATAATGATTTGTTAAAGCTAAATCAAGCTTTTGAATGTTGTTTATAATAATTTTATACGAGTATTTCATTATATTTTTGACCTTTTTCACTGAACTGCCTGCCTGAGCAGAAAAGGCACTGTGACTTGCAGTCTATACTCTGCTTTCCCCTCGGCAGAATACATGGTTTCTTATAGGTTTCTGCTCTTCTCATCACCCTTCAACCCAGTTTTATGCCGTCTCAGGTTTCCCATGGTGCAACTGGATGCAGCTTTTCAGTTAGATGTCTTTTGTTGTCCCGAGGCTCTATTTTTAGCAGCAGAACAGCAGCTTACCCTTGAGGAGGGGGCAGGTAGTGTGGTAGTGTGAGAGCAAGAGGGGTGGGGGGCGAAGGGGTTTCATCTGGAAGAGGGTGCATTTAGGAGTGGAGCCCCGTGCCCAGAGGAAGTGATGCACGATTAGGAGTCTTGAGAAAGAGAGAGAGTCAGAGGCAGAGAGAGATGGACTGAGCATCTTTTGGCAAACGTCCAACGTCTTTCTCAGGGTTCAGTCTCTCTCTCTCATTTGTCCTCTAGCTCACTCTAACGCTCTGACTCTCACACTCACTGTGAGGATGCTGCTGCTTTGTGAGCGAAACGTAGCCAGACAGACTGAAAGGAAGAGACTGAGACCGAGAGAGATCAGTAACAGCACTTACTCTTGTTTTTTAGAAGGCCTGTGTGTTCTGATTGGCGGCCGGGGGCTTCGAGCTCCTGTGTGGCAACAAAACCAGAACAGCGAGACTTTTAATGGTAGACTCACAGAAGTCCCAAAAGGCCACTCTGTCTGGGCTGTGCTCAGTCAATGCATGGGGTAGTTATGGCGTTAAGAGAATGCCAAACCAGGAATAGATCACCAGCTGTGCACAGCTCTTGAAGTCAATACACTTTAGCCTCTGGCTTATAACGCAGGTTTCTTTCAATGATCAAGAAAGGTCATGTTGGCTATTAACAAAGCCATTAGCATCCATTACTTTTCTTTTTAATGTGTACTCCTGGTGTGATTGCACTGCTTTCTGGCATGGTCTGTTTTTTGTGGCAGTGGGGATGTAATAATAATACATCATATTGTATTTTAAAACTGAGGCTCTAAAGATAGTACAGATGGTAAATCAAATAATATAAAACCTGACAGACTAGTTGGAATAGTTTTCACTAGTTTTTAGGTCCAAACAAATATTATATATAATACATTTATTACCCAGAGTATTTGAACTCAAAATGACATCATAATACACGTTCTTTTGTGAAATGTATGTGTTGTCACATTCATATTAAATAGAACCAGCTCTACAATGTCTAACTTTTTGCACATTTTTAATGTCCTCAAGGCTTACTTCCTCTGTAGAATTGTGCAAATGGTACTTGGGTCTCTGCCTGCTTTGTGTCTCAGCCTGGAGTCATTAGTGTGAGACACAGCAGACATGACCATTTAATGCCATTACAAAGATCAGTGCAATGACCCTGGATGGTTTACAGAAAGTCATTTGGAAATGGCTCATTTGGAAATGTTTGATAGTCTGCATGTTAAGTTGTGTTAGGTTAGATTATGGTTCACATGCTTTTGTCGTAGCTCGTGAGGAAGTTTTGTACGAAGTATTTTTCAGGTGCATACATTTTTTTCCACTTATGTCTACGTCGGCCCTTTCATCTATGTCAGGTTCACCTTTGCATTCAATAGAACCACAAAAGAACATAAAAAACACGATGCCGACCCCATGACACGTGTTCCTGTGTTTTTGATGTGTAGTATCAAAGAGTGGAAATCTACCAGGTCTGATGTAGCAAAGATGGTGCTTCCTTTCATCCTTGTTCTTCTAAATTGGTGGAAAAGATTGCACAAGTCAGTAATTTCATCTGGTTCTTGATGTTTGTTTGCTGAATGTTGGTGGTCTAAGCTAGGCTTCAAAACACAGTTTAAGCTGATCAGAACTTTGTGAACCAGCTTATGATGGTAACCAGCTAAAAATCACCTTGCTGGTTCAAACAGGCATTTCTTTCACCTTACTGGCAACTTAAAACGTGCATCTGAAATAAGGAATTGAAACAGGATTTCGCCTCTTGCGTCTTTCCAACAAGGAATTGTGTTTTGCTTCTTGAAATGAAAAACAATTGTATCCAATTGATGCAACAGCACCAGCTCATTATAGTGCTAGATGGATGAAATGCTGCAGCTCTTAAGGCCACCCACTGGTCTGCCTCCCACATCTGT
Organism: Distichodus sexfasciatus; assembly: GCA_032718565.1. Classification (NCBI taxonomy): domain Eukaryota; kingdom Metazoa; phylum Chordata; class Actinopteri; order Characiformes; family Distichodontidae; genus Distichodus; species Distichodus sexfasciatus. Next base: position 280,729 of record JAVGVS010000184.1, read on the forward strand.
AGCTTCAGTGTCTCTGCCTGGGTGTTTGAGGAGGGAACACATGGTGCCCCTCCAAGCCCTCCGGGATCCTGCCAAGCCTCTGAAGCCGGCAGCACTGCAGCTGTGCTGCGCCTGCAGACCACTGGGCCATGCATATGCACGCAGGGCACTTTTCTCCCCAAGGACTCACTGCAGCAGATTAAGCCCATCAATTAAGCATAAAAAGTAAGGGAAATAGTGCCTGTGCTGTTTCTGTGAAGAAAGCATTAGGGAGTGATGTGACCCGATCCTGGTGTGTGTGGGGGCGGGTGGGAACAAATTGGGTGGTGTAGGTCTGTGTGTTTGTGAACAAGTTTTAAAGCGATGTGAACGTGTGTGAGCATTGAATCAAACCCTAAAGGCTGCATGTGAGCCGTCAGCTAGTTCTACATACAGGTTATTTTTGGATTCTATGTTGTATAGCAGTGGAAAATCAGAAAACACTAAAATGACTGGTTTAAAAATGTTTGGTGTGGTATGATTCATAGACTAAATAAAACTTTTAGTTTTCTACTATTTCATTTCTAGACTTTCTTGGATTGCTCTATGTCCCTTTTGTTCTGTTATTAGACTTAGGCTTTTCATCTGCAAGATTAATGATTACAGGTTTTACCGTGTTGTCTTTGCTTGGCTGTGTTTTATTGAAGCTTTACTGTTGGTTTTAAGTATTAAAGCTTGGTGTCCTGTCTCCTACCTGTTAGAGCATGCTTCGGCCTCTCTTTTACATAGATCTGTTTTTAAACGATCCTCTTTTTAAAATTCGACACATTATTTATTCATGCAGTTTATTGCTGAGTCTGTTTGATATATTGTCTACTTGATAGCGGGGAATCCGTTAACACAGAGGCTTTTCTGTCTTTGACGAGGCTGTGAGTGCGACCCCAGGGCTCTAGTTAACCTTTGCAAATTGTGCTCGTGGCTAAAACGAGGACTATTGGAACTCTCTTAAAGAACAGATGTCTGAAGTTCTGACAGCGAAATCTGGTGTTTGGGTGGAGCACATATGCTGCCACCAACATCCATCACCCAGACTGTTTACAAAAGACTTCTGAACGTCTGAAAGTGGGGGTACATACATAAAATTTTAACCCTAGAAGTACACTGAAAACAAAAAGAAAACTATGTGCAGCAACTGTGTTTTTTGCAACCACTGACATCTTTTTTATCTACAATAAGGTATATATGAATAACTGTCAGTGCATCGATAAATCAGTTTAATGGTCAACAAGGCCAGAGCATTGAAACAGACATCATCCATATTGGAACATCAACTTATTTTGAACCAGGGGTCTATTAACCTGTAATTAAAAGAGAAGATTGTTTTTCATTTAAATGTTGAGCTCAGGAATGAAAATGTCACGTTAATATTTTAGTTGCTTTTTTGTGATTTGATATGAATGGATGGGATTGTGTTGAATCAGCAAATGATATGATTGATACACATCGATCATATCATAGCAGACTTTGTGATGTCGGCAGACAAAATCAAATTGCTGTCCGCTGAATCAATATAACATTTTATCGTAATTAAACTTGTGATTTACACCACTAATAGAGACACCGGTGTAACACATCAGGATCGATAAACTTAAACAAGGAAAGTCAGCTTCCGGTCGCTGAACTAGGGAATGTGGTGGTCAACATGATAATAAGTTTGAAAGACTCACAATTCATTCATTCATTCATGTATTCATTCATTATCTGAACCGCTTAATCCCAGTCGCAGTTGCAGGGACTGGAGTCTACCCTGGGATTATGGGCACAAGGCGGGGACGAACTCTGGCTGGGAGCCAACACACCGCACTGCAATAATCATGATTAAGTAATTATAGTAATTCAGGGTGAAGACGTGACCAGGTTTTGTACCAGTATTTAATACTATACTATACTATACTATACTATACTATACTATACTATACTAATACCATACAGCAATATAATGTGTATAATAATGTGTGTACAAGTTAAATCAAAACATCACTCAACAAGTAATGTTCCTGGTTGTCTTGCTCTCCAGCCGTATTGAATAACAGATGATAAATGTCTCAGCTAAATAACCTCGTTTGCCGAAGTTACATCCTATCTGATTAAGATCGATTAGGCTGACAGCAAACTGAAACCCCTGTGACCGAATTAGTGTTGAAGGAGTTACTTGATACAGCTCATTGTCAAGGTGCTACGTGGAGATGGGTGTGGTGTGTTTCTAAAGGATCACTTCCATTCCCATGGGGCCCGGAGAGACATCAAGGACGGGCATCCCAGTCCAAAACCTGGCTAGGTCTCGACACCTGTTCATTATGATCACTAGATCTACTTATAACTTCAAGTGAATTCCAGCGACTCTTCTCAATACACTTTTTCCCTTGATCTGTACAGTTAACATGGAATTTTAGCGTTAAAATTAAATGACTCTTGGTCTTAAAGCCCTTTTGATGCACTGATTTTCACTGATATACTGTAGATCCTTGGGCTTTGTTATAATATTTGTGTTGGTTTTGTATGTATAGTTTATGATATATAGTTTGCTTACAAATGACTTGGATTCATTGTACTAGACTAGGGAGTTTCAACAGGTGGTCCACAACCCCCTGGTGGTTCATGGCAATATTGCAGATGGTCTGTGACATGCAGTTTCACTACTGAAATCACTTTTTAAAAATAATTTCATTTCATTTATTTTTCAAAACATTTCAGGATGATTTGTACATCTTTCTTAATTCATGAATTCAATGCAAATGTCTAAAAAAAAATAATAGATAAAAGTTTGGGCCTTTTGTTTACAAATAAACAGAGCTTTAGCCACATCAAACACATATTTTTAAAAACGCCCTCCAAAGTGAAGATTTTTCAAAACCCTGGATCACGTGGATCCATGTTAATGAGTAAAACACAGTGTTCTTGAAACAATTACGTGTTTAATTATATTGTGCATGTGCCTTAAATACCTTAAATTTGTTACATACCACAAGTGACTATGGTAACCATGAAGAAGGCTACTGTATCGTGATCCACGCTAGGAATGTCGTCTGCTATTCACTGATGGAAAAAACATGACGCAGATAAGTGGTAAACACTAACCCTAACCCTAATTTGGAATTGTTTGCATGTGTACGGAGATTTTTGAAAACTGAATGCTGTGTAAACGCAATTTTTTTAAAACATAAAAGAATATGTTTGTAAAAATACCCGCATACTTGCAAACAGGTCTTTTTTTTGACTGAATGCAGTGTAACCGCAATTTAAAAAAATAAACGAATAAAAAATATGCATTCATATATATATATATAAACATTTTAAACCACAACACAATTTCAAAAAAGGGCTGCGAAATCCTGGAGGGACTGAAAAACCGTTCTCCATGTAGAGATCAACTGACTTGCAGTGTCCTAAAATTTTACTTTATTCCCAATAAAACCCTTCAAGCAATCATTCTTATCTATGGCAATTTCCATCTCTCGCATGTTTTACACAACACCATTGCAAATAACCTGACATCCAGCCTGCATGCTTCTGTCGTACTGTTTTGACGTTTTTGCTTAGAGGGATTTTTCCTCTAATTCTTAAATCTGTTTTTATTTGTGCACCACTCCTGTCACATGGTGTGTAGGCATGACACAGGAGGTTTGGCACCAATGCAAGCTTCTTTTTATCTACAAGCAAAAACAAACAGGCTCAGTGGCCACAAAACTACAAACTGAAACGTCTTCAAACAGACCACAGAGCACGCCAACACGTGGTAGACAAAGAGCATAGACAGGTCTAAAGAGGGAACTAACGAATTTGAAACTAATGCAAAACTAAACAGACTTATTAAACTAAACAAGATACTTAACATTAAACCAGTGGATGGACAGAACTGGGTTAATTGGAGAAGGGAATTAAACTGGGACCAATGAAGCAAAAATGTGACTCTGCACGGAAAAACCAGTCGCTTGTCACAATGGAGGTTTCCGAGAAAAACAACCGTTTATGTTGCGTGGGGTCAAATTTTGGATTTTTGGTTTTTAGTGTTTTGAAACAGTGGAAGGTCTGTACTGTGCTGTTGTGAATAAATTTCGCTGAAAAACTTACCTTTTCCATCCTAAAAACGTGACTTTCTTGAGGTGAGGAATTCAATTGCAGCAGAACGTTAAAAGTTTCTGTTTTGACCGCTCTACTTCAATATTTACGGTAAAATACACTCGTATTTCTCCGGAATCCATCTTCGTCTCCTGAGTTCAGTTAACCTAACGCAGGTAGGCTATCCATGTGACTGTGAATGCAGCGTAGGCTACCGTAAATGCAAACGTAGCCGCGACCGCACCAAGTGTCTGTGAGTGCTATGTCGATAGTCAAACCCGACTACTTTGAATGTTTATATCTCAGTCATATGTCGTCCCATTCATTCGATATAGGTATCGTTTTGAAGGTTGATTTATGCCCTTTCATGAAAACATAATAACTCAATTTTGAAAATTTGCGACAAACGACTGATTTTGCCGTGGAGGGTCACAAATAGCAAGAAGCTAGGAGCTAAGGACTAAGCAAACTCAGGTGTAACAAATACTTAATCTAATGAACCAATAATTGAAATAATAAACCAATCAGGACATGGAGCAGGACAAAGGGTGTTGACAGACATACCACACTAGACAGACAGGACAGGACAGGGGTGCACTCTGGTGTGCGGCTCCCATACGTACATTCTGCACACTTCTGACCCTCAACAAACCCAAAATCCCAATCTCCAGCACACCTTTATAAATCAGTGCAGATAATTCTGTCACAGTGTTTACTACAGCACCTTACCATCCCAAAAAATGTTTAAAAAGGACTGTAAAAGTATTAAAAATAGAATAGAAGTCAAACCATCAGAGATTTACAACAGAGATACACAACAAAGTAAACGTTACTTCACATTCCTCATATACTGAGCGGAACAGATGAAATAGGTTGATGTGGTGAAGAGCACAGCACAGCACACAGTGAAACACAACAAAATGTGACTTCTGCATTTGACTCATCCATGAAGGAGCAGTGGGCAGCTGACGGGCGACCCTCAGAGCCTATCCTGGAGCCAACTTCCTAACCGCTACGCTACCGACTGCCCCTAGTGTCTCTAGTGGTGTGGAGGGCCTTTTAAACGCGTTTAACTCAGGAAGGACTCGTTAATTAGCTGATTAGGATTCAGGAAGATCAACAAGATGTGAAGAAGGATTGGAAAGCTGTGTTATAACAATAGCTGGCAGGCAATGAAATCCACACAGATAAAGAAACAACTGATAATTCTTATCACAGCATGTCGATTGCCAACCCCACCACGCACACACACAAAGTGGGATGTTCCTGTTGGTTGGCAGTAGATAACAGGCAGCGTTAATAGGGGTGACCACACTGGGGTCGCAGGGTCACTACATCATTGGGCCACATGCTCAGAGAAAAGATAACATGTTGTTACTTCCAGGTGCACGGCAGGCTTGGCGGACCAAGCTTAACAGACAGCAACATCTTTGTCTAACTGATACAGACAGCAATATATTTGCTGCTGTGCTTCTGCTGCTGTGGCAAGGCTTTGTTAAGGTCATCCAGGATAACTAGATCAGTTAGGACAGCCAGAGTCAGCTATTTCTTTGATATTGTAGCACATCGCCAGGTTTATACCAAGCTGCCGGCCTCTGTTCTGTACTCATGGTCCCGGTGCGACAGTCTTTCGGCCAGCGGATGACGTGAAAAAATAAAGACTCAGGAGTTTTCTGGAAACGTAAGCCTCAGGGTTTGAGGGGTGAGGGTAGTAGCATGTGAAGGTTTCGGTTGTGTGAGTGTGTGTGTGAGTGTGAGTGTATGTGTATGTGTGTGCAGTTTTGTGTGTGGCTGTGGGTGTCGGGGTGGGGGGGCAGTATCATTTGACAGCTGACAGAGAGAGGCACGGAAACAATAAGAAGCAAAATGAAGGCGATGACGCGCGCGAGACGTGAGTCTGTCACTGTCTACAAGCTTCGCTGGTTCACACTCTGCCTCTCTCTCTCTCTCTCTCTCTCTCCCCTTTTCTCCATGTGCAGGCAGATGGACAATGGAGGCCGGGCTAAAGAGCTACTCCTTGGGGTCTACCCCGGTGTCCTCTGTAGCCTTTTGATATTTAAACTCGCCCTACTCCGCCCTCGGGGGGGATGCCCAATTGTCCCCATTGTTTGGCCAAAAGTGGGCCAAGAAAGACAGGACCGAACAGAGGGATAAGATTAACAGAAAAGGGGCGGAGAGCATTTCAGAAGGGTACACGGAAAGAGAAAATCAGCTGCGACTGCTGTTTTGTCCATTTTTGGGGCAGAATGGCGGGATGACATGGAGTCTGAGGTCCCTGAAGAGGGCGTAATATTTCAGCACCTTAAGGGGAGCATCCCTTGATTATATCACAACTAGAATTTTTGAGGTTGGCAAATAAGCAGTGAAAGTAAGGTGTAGGTGTATGTGTGTCTATTGTTCTGGGAAGTGGGAGTTGTGAAGTGAGAGAGATATATTCCGATAACAAGATACATCCATCTCTGCTGTCCATATGAAATAAATCTGGGGACTCAGGTCATTCCTATTTTGTAGATCATGTAAAATACAGCATTAATTAGCTGAATCATTCTCAATTTATCCGCCAGTTGCATGATTAAGTTGTTTTCTTATGCTATTCACCTCAGCGCTCCAGCAATAGGAACAGGAAGCACAGATCCTGAGGAGCCTGAGCTTTAGCTTCTGTTAGGTTATTATGAGCAAAAACCAGCCAAATTACGCCAAACCCCATCTGCGCCACGTTCCGCTTTCACAGAGGGTTCCACGTATTGTGCTAGAGACTCGTGATGGGAGAGGGAGAGAGAGAGAGAGAGAGGGGAAGCTTTACAAAGCGTTAGACAGACAGACAAATAAAGTCTGCAGAGCAAAGCACCCTCCCCTGGAGACAACAGCACAGTCTAATTCGCCTGTTACAACGTTAGAAGAAACCTAAAAGCAAGTGACTTGACGTTAAGAAACAGAATTAAATAAATATATAGAATTATATCTAATACTGCATATCTCATAGTCCTTCTTCATTCTTGCGGTGTCCATTCGCAAATGAATTCTACTTACTTCATTAAAACGCGTCGGTGGTAATTCACGGACGTGTAGCGTGTGATGAAATGAAGCAGGTTAATTAGGAAAGCAGGACAGCATTCTAAATAATTCATTTGCGCCGTGATGAAATTATGGGCTCTTTCAAAATAAACGATGTAGCACTTCGTTCATACTGTCCTGCGGGAGCTCAAAATAAAGCAAGATATTAATATTTCACAGTCTCCTATATGATCAGCCGCCATTGGCCCATAGGCCATTTAACGGCAAGTTTGCGGCAATTTACACATCGGTCATAAAAATTTCATTGTGACTCTTTCTAAAGGAATTATGACGTCTGTGAAAATATTGACATTCATAGAAGACAGCTGCAGAACTACGTATTAAGGACTTATTCTGTATATAATGTGGCACACACACTCATGCATACATTTTGACATTCAGTATACGCGTATATCTGCATAAAACCTTCAACGTTGAAATGTCACTCTGTTCATTATATAAATCTAATAATAAATACATGGTCTTTACCAGTCACACCGACTGTAGTGTTGTTTAGCCCTCATCACATACTACAGAACGCCATTTAGGGGCGTTTAATTGGGTCACAGTGTCTGTCAGGGGCTAATGCAATTGGACATTTCTAATGAAGGCCCTGTCTTGAGAAAGGTCATGAAGTAAGGCTTGTTTAAATCTTGGGGTGGCTGTTTCGTCTTTCACATCAGTATGCTTTGTCTCTGCCCTTATCTGCTAATTAACCAAGAATTTTACTTTCAGCAGTTCGCATTCAGGTCTGTTTCTCCCTTGTAAAAAAGATGCGGATTGCTTCATGCCTAATGAGGCTCTGGCCTTTCTTCCTCCTATCATAGACAATAACCCAAAGGTTAATATCTCCGAAGGTCTTTATCGAGGGTCGTTCCTAGAAAAAAAGGCATGGTGAAATGTGGTTTGACCCCCATACGCAGGCAAATGACTTTTTGTGAAGGGGACAACATCCAGTCGAGTATGCAGGCATGTTGTGATTATAGGCTAATGACCCATGGCAGGTCAGATTCAAATGTCAACGATGAAGAAAAGTAAGAAAACGACAGAGCAGTAAATTAGGATTTGCCATAACTTGGCATGGCGCACCGACCCCCCTTTTTTACATGGGGGATGGGCGAACCCTGGTGCAGGGAGGAGGGGACTCCAATGAAAGATTTATTTTGACATGAGATGATACACCCTGCTCATTTAGTTGCACACGTGTGCTCCAAATTGACTGTGATTACTCCTTTAGTGACTTTTTTTCAGCATGGTTTCTTTTTAAGCATTTCAAACCCTGTGCGACAGTATTTGCTTGAAATGAATTGGTTTTCTCCCCCAAGGAGATATTATGCTCACTGTAAGTGAAGCGGACTTCGCCTCTGTAATAGAAAACCGAATTCCATTTTTAAGCCAACCGCTTCACTTTACACATTCTATGAATATTAACTGCTAAGCATGTGCAAGCTCCCTGACAAGCCTAGACCTTAAACTCAGGAATATTTCTACCAAGCATTTCAATTCCCGTTTGCCTATAAATTTCTGCTCTCTCTAAAAATACCCCTGGCCCTTAGGTCCTGTTCGCTGATGCAAATAGGTCAGACTGAGTCAACCACCTCCTGCCTACAGTACAGAATCCCAGCGACCTGGTTGGTGCATTAGACCGCGGACGACCCATTCCCTAAAACTCATTTAATTACCGCCAAATTGACTCTTTCTGTAAATCAGCAAGCCTGCAGTCAACCGTACACAATTATCAGCCGTAACACATCCCTGGCCCTGTGGCTAAACAAAAGGCAACTCCCTCCCGTAGTAATCCTTTACTGAGGTCGACTGCTGGGTCGCTCATGTATAAAATATAAATGACGACTTTGCTTCCCAGACAGGGCGTTTGCACTGTTTTCAGACCAAACCGTTTAAATCTCATGTGGTCAGATCGCTTAAATGAGCCTTGACGTGGAACTAAACTGAAGTACAGAGGTGATTTCTTGAAAAACGCTAATTCCTCTCAGTCTGCAGAGATGGAAGTCACATTGAACTCTGTCTGTCGTAGCAAAAGAAGTACAGGAATAATTGTGGTGTGGCAAAAGTGTTCGGATCTTGGGAATAATAAGTGAGCCTTCAGGTGTTGCAGATCTTTCCCACCTTTCCAAGGGAAGCCATAGATGCCAGGAAGCTGCTGCTGACTCTGCTTGTCTCTCTCAAATATGTCTCTACTTGTCTTAACACAATAATGTTTAGTAGTGTTTGCAGTGTCAAGAAAGCTATTAAATCTTTTTAAGCAACAAGATGATGATGGGCTGATGTCCAGCCCATGGGGCACTTGGTACCATAACGGTTAGGGCATTCGCCCCGTGATCGGAAGGTTGCCATTTCGAATCCCAGCACCGGTAAAGGTACCACTGAGGTACTCATGAGCAAGGTACCGTCCCCAAGCACTGCTCCCTGGGCACTGTCCATGTCAGCTGCCCACTGCTCCTTCATGGATGGGTCAAATGCAGAGGTCACATTTTGTTGTGGTGCACTGTGTGCTGTGGTGTGTTCACAATGACAAATAATCATTCACTTTTGATTAAAATAGCAGTTACAAGGCTTCATCCAAGACTTAATATTTGTGCTGCATGATACTCACATACATGGAGGAGCTAAACAACCGAATAAGTGATGATGATTGACAGGAGGGAGAGTAAAATTTCATGGTAAACCAATCAGCACACACCACCGACCAAGAGACACACGCAGCAATGGCGAGAGCGGAGAATTCAAACTGGAAGTACAGACATTACTGTTCCCCTCACTGAGATAACAGGCAAGAATGTATTTGTGAAATGTAGATTTTGCCCAGAAAGAAAGTGTCTTCTCCACGTCGGTAGTAATCTCATGAAGCACCTCTCATCGTCACACGCTTCCATTAAAGGAAGGGGATCCAGATTCTTTAAACATTTAAAAAAATGTTAGTTACTTTCCCTGGTAACTAGTTACTTTTATAATGCTGTGACTTAGTTACTAACTCGGTTACATTTTATATAACTAGTAAGTAACTAGTAACTATAGCTAAATACTTTTTTAAAGTGGCATGCCCAACACTGCTATCAAATGTGTAAACCTTTCAGATTCATGCATTCTGATAAATATGGCCATGGATTCTGGCTTCCATCTTTGTCAAGTCAAGTTACTAGAAAAGTAAGAAACTAGAAAACTACAAAAGTTTTAAAACTGCTTTGTTACTGATAAGTCACTAAAAAAAGTAGTTAGCAAGTAAAAGTTTGCATGGCTAATTTTATTTAGCTACTCCCCAACACTGTTTATGTTGGTGGAGTTGCCGTTCCTCTTGCGAGTTTCATCTTCCCAACCCCCTCTACCAGAACTCTCTAAGGGACATTGGAGGTTACATATCATCATTAGTGCTTACAAGCCAAACAAGTGTCCGTTGTATCCCAAAGGAGCATGCGTCATCCTCCTTCTCGAGACCCGGTCGTGAATGAAACGTCACACTGCTGCGGAAAGGAGTTCGTGACATGCAGAACTGAAATGAAGAAATAAAAGTTGGATTGTTGAATGGGAAACGACACTAAATAGTTAAACAGTGAAAACCAACTTTCATTTTAGTGAGTTTGTTATTGATTTGCAGCAGATGCTTAGCCTGTGCTACAGATGGCTCTTCAGAGTTTGGTAATTAAGTATGCCGGGCTACCTCATGGTGCTGAAGTCCAGCTGCTACGCCCTATTGTCTCCCGAATTGTTGGTGTGTTTCGCACGTGTGTTTGCGTTACAGAGCGGGAGAGCACGCCCAGGCTGGCGGGAGGCCGAACCCTGCTGGCTTCTCCTTCCAGACTTCTGCAGGACAGTCGCCAGCAATTAACTGAAGAAACGACATCACCTCCTGTTGATGTGCTGTGGGTAAGGGGAGGAGGAGGAGGAGGAGGCAGCCGCCCTAAAGACAGAGGGAAGAGGAATGAATGGGAGTGCATGTGGCAGTCGCTGTTTGACTGACAGACAGGGAAGTGCTTTTGTTAACCCACATCTCGGGTCTGGCCTTCTGCTGGCGTGGGCATAAAGTAGGTCTGGAGTCTGAAGCGAAGCACGACCCCAGGGCTTAACACACCGGATGTCAAGACCAGAATTGCCTCTCTGACTGACACAGATTAGCGACCGGCTTCCGCATGCGTTTGACTTCATCCTGACCTGTTTCTTTCAGAGCTATTTGAGTTTGATTCGGCTCACGAATAACACTTACATTTTCCTAATCCCTTAATAGATTTCTCTAGTAGTGTTCTAGCTTATAAGTGTGCAATGAGTAGTTTATAGCACACATTTATTGAAGTTTTTTAGTTTTTTACAGAAAGTAATTGTTGCACCAATGGCACTGGCTAAAACACTTAATAAACAAAAGGATTTGCATTACCAGTGCTTTTGTGTTTCACTCAAAAATGTAATCAATTTAAATAATTCTGATGTTGAATAGAAATTAATTTGTAGACAATCAATGTTTTAAACTGATGCATTTTTATTTGATGCAATATTTAATAGACTAAAATTCTGCTTCATGCCCATTTTGTGCTTGTTGCAGTGCGCTGAGTCACGACAAGTGTCGGATTAGTGTTTTTGTAAAATATAAGAGTCATGTTAAATATTGAGACAGTAGCATCAAACCACAGAGGGCACTTTTAGCAGATGAAGTGTCATCTTACATTACTGTGGCCCTGGCAACCATTGCATAATGAAAATATGTGATCATTTTTCATCTTCTGGAGCCATTGCCGGTCTTGGCTGCCTCCCTCCATCCCTCTCTCTCTCTCCCTCTCAATTTGATTTACAATAAGCCTCTGGCTTAGAACAAACAATCTGAATTGGAACATTCTAATGGGAACACAGTGACACTTTCCCCCTCTAACAGCCTTGTTGTCTTGGATTTTCATTGAATTACTTAACCTACCCATCTCCTCGTCTGCAGTATCATGTCTTCATCCCCAGGTCTCTATGTGACATCTGCTCTAAAACATGTAGGCCCTCAACTTAACTTCTGACCCTTTAACTGCCTAAAGGTTACATTCGTTCTTGTGTGTCATGAAACTATTAATTTTCTAGATGACACTGCTTCACGCATTGTCTTGTTGAACTCTAACCTTTATTTGACACCTATAGATCATGGAAATATATAGATATGCAGTTTTAATAAGGAAAGTCTAAAATCAACGCCTTCTGGTAGGTTGTCATTCGGGTAATGAGCTGCTGTTGTTACCGGTTACATATCTGACTTGCTAAAAGTAATGATTTGTGATTTATCATCTTCTTTCTCCAAATTTAGTTTGTATCTGCAGCAATAATAAAAGATATGAAAGGTGAGTGTGAAAAATGATCTCATTGCTTCGTTTGCAGGCCTGCGGCAGCAGCTGTTCTGAACCGCTAGCACTAGCCTGACCCTTGGACAAATGTCTGTCTCTCTCACTGTGAAAGCACATGGGCCTATAAGTGTGGAGAGGGGGTGAGAAAGAGTAGAGGAGTATGAATGTGACAACAGGCAGACCAGCTGTCCCAAACATAAAGGTTTCTCAGGTCTTATCCCCATGCTCAATAGCTACTCAAAGGTGTCTGTTTGTTAGCTCTGCCTAAGTCCCGCTTTGAACTTTTCCTGCATTCATTCCAAATAGAACAGGATCTCCTCAGATAACAAGGAACATTCAGCAATATAACAATATTTTCATAATTACAAAGACTCCTGTTGTGTGCTGTGTGAGTGTTATATTAGCGCTTTGTTCTCTCATAGAATGGCTAGCTATATACCTGCATTTTTCAACCAGTTTGTACTAGGGATGCACAATATATAAATTATAGACCCATACAGATATCCAATGTTTTTCATATTTATATCTACCAATGCCAATGCCAATGAACACATTTGTAATTGTGAAAAATTAACCACTTTATTAGAATTATAGAGAAATGCCATATTTATTTACCTTTTTTTTTTTTTTTTAATTCAGCTTTCTTCAAACACAAAAAATGTAAAGACTTCCCTGAAACACATTTAACTAGCTAATTGGTATGAAAATAGGCTGATAAACACTTTAGACATGCCTGACACAAGTGCTACCTTTCCAGCATACAATAAATGCTACATCAAATACCGTCTATAAATATTAAAAATCTAAGCATTATCATCGTGCATCCCTGGTTTGTACATGTTGTTTTGCTCATGCAGGCTGCTGCACGTACACACCCACATTGTAGATAAACTTGTTAACAGTTTAGATTTTAAAAATGTCTTGACAGTGATAAGTAATTAGCTTCACTGTGCATCAGGCGGTGTTGTGTAGCACAAGCTGTGGAGACACAATGATGAACCCAACACACAATTGAGAATCTTCCAAAAGTCCTTTCTCAAAAACACTTGAGCACTATGGCACTCGCATCAGCCCAGCAGAGTTTACCTCAGGATCAGGCCAGCTTTCTCGAACTTGAGTTGATATTTGTGATATTTTTCAAGCACAAGAACTACTCCTTTATCAAACTTAACTATGACATTAGATCTTTTTTTCTTGCCATGCATCTGTGAGGATCCAGTCAAGTAGAGCACTTATCTACTTGTATCTCTTCTGAAATGAGTTCACTCTTCGGAAGTCAGCATGGATGAATACGACAAAGTGAATCTGTTCCGTTGAGACACGCATGATCCTCTTTCAACTCATTACTGGCAGCTTTTTTGCTGAGGCCTGACTGTCACTTTGGCAGCCCTGTGGCTCTCCTACAGAGATCTCCAACCCTCTTGTTAGCCTCTAATGAAGCGTTTGGTTGATTACTGCAAAAATCTGAGAAACAAAACATGGTGGAACATCCTGTTTGTCGGTGTTCTCTTTCACCCCAGGAGGCTGCCTGTTGCACAAACAGCTATGATGCTATGGTTGTAGTTTGGGTTTTCATGCCAGTTTTGAAGTACTAAAAACAAAGGGGCTCCCTGGGTTGGATGGATGGCCATATCCTTCTCTCTCTCTCTCCCTTTATCCCACTGTTGGCTCTGTCAGTCCAGCACAACTTCCTAAATATTTAAACAGTGCAATTAGCCCTGCACCTGATGCTACAAAGAGAAAAGGCCTTTGTGATGGCTCTCAGGCCCTCAGTAGAAGAATGTGTAATTACTTCCCTCTGTTCTTGCCGTATACTGCCACTATTGTGCATACATCTGTGTTATTTTCTTGCTTGTGTTTGCTCCTGCACAAAGCGCTGGTTGTGTTGGTTACAGTTAGTCTGGTTGCCAAGTGAGACAAACACTACAGAGAAAGCAGACCTTTGGGTTTAGAGGTGAAGTTTACATATTTTTGTGTCGTTCATAGAATTAATGTCTTACCAGGTTCCCCTTTTAAATGACTAATCTGAGAGTGTTATGTGTTATGTTTGATATGTGACATTACTTACTCAGATTACTAAATTACTAAAGACCACTTTTACTTGAAGTTAGCTTAAAACAGCTCGGCTTAAACTGTGCAACCATGAAGCAGCAGTCATGAAAACCAACATGAACAAGTTGCTTTCAATCACGCACGTCATCTTGTGAAAATAATTTCATCATTTACTGCTGCTTGGTTTCCAGCATTGCAAATTACGGGGCAAACAACCTAGTTATTCACTCTGCTGTGTCCTCATTTTGCATCTGCCAACACTGGAGCCCACACAATGGACGTCAGAGGCAAATAGGGAATGCAAAACATCTCCCCCAACCTAGGGATGCCCACTCTGCTCTCTGCGACTCCGTAGGAGAGTTAGAACACAAGACCTTCCACTACACCAACGTTTGCACATTGCATTCCTAGATCCGTTAGTTGAGGATGGAGTAAAGGGGTCACTCTTGGGCTTAGTAAAGCTTAGCATGAAAATTAAGTGCTTATCTCCGTCTTAATACTGACTGTTAAAGTCCCTATGTCGGTTTCTGCTGTAGGTACACAGGAGAGGCCTTATCATAATTCATTTTGGTTGCCATGGTGAAATAAATCCGGAATGGCGGAGCTCTCATACAACTTATCAGAGAGAGAATTGGGGAAAGCCCTGCTCAGTCGTCTGTCAATCACACTTTTCTTTGTCTTACTGCTTTTTGGGATGGTTGCTACAGTCCAGTTCTTGAACCATAGGGAGTTAAAGTTTCAGAGACATAAATTCACCTCAGCAACAAAAATTCAACACCGCTATTGCAACTGATACTGTAATGTCAGCCACTGAAAGCAGATCCGAATAAACAAATGAAGCTGATTAGTTGTTAAGTCAATGTTCATCATTAGAGAGTTTAAATTACACTTGAAGAGTTGTTGTTTCAGGCCAGACTGATGAAAAAAAGTCCATCAACTACAACCCTCTTCCAATATTTCCAGTAGGATTTTGTCTTACTTTTCACTCACTTTTATTCACTGTCACCTCACTAATTTCTTTGTTGGAACAAAGGACAGCTTTGTATTTATATATTGTCAACATAACCTCCTAAATCCTGAGCCATGCTGTAACACTTGAGTGAGTGAAAGTGAGTGATTATTTGTCATTGTGAACACAGCACACAGTGCATCACAACAAAATGTGACCTCTGCATTTGACCCATCCGTGAAGGAACAGTGGGCAGCTGACATGGACAGCGCTGATCGGCAGTGCTTGGGGAGGGTATCTCGCTCATGAGTACCTCAATGGTACCTTTACCTGTTGGACGATGTGGGGTGCGTTTCCCAAAAGCAAAGTTGCTAACATATTGCTAACTATGCTTTTAGGAAACGCACCCCAGATACATTTTTACGGTACTTTTTGTGTTATAATGACATCTATGGCATGAAGTGTAAAAATTTTTTAACCTAAAATACCCATAAAAGCAGTTCATAAAAGCTGTTTCAATTATTACAAGGACATTTTGCTTAAGGGGACCATCTGTTAATTATTTTTAACATAGTTGAAACATTTGGTCCCCACAATACTTGGTAAACATGGGACATACAGACACACTGCCCATGGTAATTCCTTGTTTAGTGTGCATTAAGGCGTAAGATATGTTTCTGCGCGTGTCTGAGGGGCCAGATCTGTGATGCTTAATTAACACTTGCTCCTTGCCTCAGCAGCCACGCTGTGTGTGTGTGTGTGTGTGTGCGTGTGCAGCCTGTTCACCTCCATCGCTGTCTCCTCGGGTGCTCCCTATTCAGAGTCTCATCATCCACTGTCACGCTGAGAGCCACTGAGCTCATGAAGCAGTCGTTTTCCTTTGCTGCTCTCAGCTCTCGCTCACTTTCTCGCCGTGTGCCTGAAGTTCTCTCATTCTTCCTGATTGGAACCACCTCTGTGCCCATTGGGTGTCCTTAATTGGGTGCTGAGGCTTTTTGCATGCGGTCAACGTGCCGGTGATTGGCAGCGAGGAGGCGAAAGAGTGGGAAGGAGAGTGGTGGGTTTCAAATCCCCCTCTGAGTAAGAACCTGCCATCTGAGTGTCTAAAGACTGTGAGGGTCAATGCAACTGCTTCTCTGCCTCGCCAAACTGTGTGTGTGTGTGTGTTTATTTGACAAGGTGTGTGTTTTGTTGCATGGATGCGTGTCCGTGTGCGCTCATGTGCTACTGCATATGTGTGTTTGTCTTCTCAAAGTTGGGGGTGGACGCCTGCCCAGGGGGCTTTTTATTATTCATGAGGTGGGCTGGGAGAAGGCAAAGTGGGCGGCGACAGATGGGAATCTATGTTTGCCTTGTGTATGTGTGTTAGAGTGAGAGGGAAAGAGGAGGAGAAAGGATACACATGAGGAGGGATGGACCAAGAGAAGGCAGTCCTCCTGAATTATCAGCACATACACACTGCCCCTTACGCACTCTACTTTGCCAGTTTAAGACATAATCAAGTAGAGTGACCCAGTCTCCTTTCGCTGCATGTGGATTTAAACCCATATTGAAAATCACGCCCCGGTCCCGGTGCATGGTTTGACGGATTGTAGTGCTGATGAAGATGCTCCGTGCTGCCGGCCAGCTCATACTCACCTGGATGGGAACTCTCGTATGAGAGGTAATTTGTTTTAGTTGCCTATTTACCTACATTCAAATCTGTGTTACTGTGTGTGTGTGTGTGTGTGTTTGTGTGTGTGGACTGATGTTGCAAGCTGAAAGCAGGAGTACCACATTGCCTAATAATTGTTGCTAGTGTGTGTGTGTGTGTGTGTGTGTGTTTGTGTGTGGGCTGATGTTGCAAGCTGAAAGCAGGAGTACCACATTGGCTAATAACTGCTGTGTGTGTGTATGTGTGTGTGTGTGAGAGAGAGAGAGAGAGAGAGAGAGAGAGAGGGCGAAAGAGAGATTGTAAGACTTCCATCAATGTGCTTGTCATTTTCTCATTTGTTTTTACATGATCTTTTTTGTGTCACATGCTGTGCTGTGTTGCACAGATCATTTAGATAACTGTTGACTCTTAGCTTAGTCATACTGCTTAATCACACTGCCCACTTTCTTTCCAAAGCAGCCCAATGTTATGATTTTATAGCCTTTGACCTTTGCACTGGACAGTTAGAGTTGGAACGATCTCTATGACAAAAGGCTGTCATAACATAATTGTTTGCCTCTGAGCAATGACGGCCATTTGTCAGGGTGGCTGCACATCTCCGTAATGATGTGCTTTTGAGCTCTGCTGAATGGATGTTCGCTGCTGGCTTCCGATAATATATGATGTATATCATCCATTCAGTGGCACAAATGGATGATCGCCTGCGTCGATGTGAGTAGAATAGAGGTGTTAATGCAGACTGCCAGGATCTGACGTTTCCAGCAGTCACTCATTGATGAGTTTGTCTGACACAGATGAGTGCAAATATCGATCTATCGGAACTGACCGGTACCGATCTACATGTCAAGCCTCATGGAACCCGTTGAGGTTTTTTTTCTCTCTGATGTAGTCTATTTTTTCCTCTTTTCCATCACTATGGTGACTTCAAAATCGCCCTGTCCATTTAGTGTCAAATCGTGTCCTGTCAGAGATGAGATGAGAGGTCGGATGTTTCATCTCGGAATGGTGCTGAACAGAGATGGCAGTTAGGTACATCTGATTTAAATGCATAGGCTCTCAGGTTCATGCAGAGCTTGTCAGGTTCATGCATGTAATGTTGGGTTCCTGTGTGAGTAGTGAAGAGTGAAATTCATGTGTAGCGTTTGCATTCGATTTGTCAACAAAACAAGGTCACACACACCCTGACAAGCACAACACAGTTCCTTCTTGTACTTTCCACATTTAAAATGCTGTAGGATTTTAACTACTTGCAGGAATGCCAGGCAGACAGATACTGCGGCGGCTTTGTTAAAAACTACATCTGGATCCCGCTGTCTTTGTTTAACGGCAGTTCGTGTTGCTTAAATGTCTTTTAACATCGCAACACAGCTTAATTAGAATAGTTCTCACCATTTATTTTGCACAGATCATTACCCAGCAATTAAAGCCCAGGAATGAAAAGAAGTGTGCTTTTTCCCCCCTCTTTCATTCGCACACTCATTATAGGCATTGTTCATCCCATCTCTCTCTGATCACACAGACCTCTCTTTTCTACTCTCTGTCTGCCCCTGTCAGTCTGTTACTCTCTCTTTCAGTCTTTCCCCTTTCTGAACTTAATTTTGCCAGTCTTCTTGTAATGCTTCAGGTCAGTATTTTAGTGCTAGGACCAGATGCTGCGTCCATTAATGCAACTTGACTCTGTAGTCCACGGAAATTACATGAATGCATTGCACTGGCAACACAGCCATCACATCTGAATGAGGTTGAACAGACCCTACATGCCCCACCATCCTTATCCACGTCTCTCAACTCAATGCCAGATAAGTTACGGTTGGAAAAGCTTTGAGAAATGAATCCCAGCATGACATATGGCTGCTTAAATGTTATATGTAATCTCAGTTGGTTCCAGGTAAAATGCTACCAAACACATGTAGAGCAGAGGTTTTGGCTTTCATTTCACAGGGCTGTAAAAACAACCTTGTTTCTTAATGACTGTAATATAATGTTTGATAAAATTATTTCTGTTGAATTTGTAATACAGCTGGACATAGTAGGGCACCCAAGTGGGTGATTGTATGTGTTTTTGTGTGTGAGGAAGCGAAAACTCATTCTTTTGTGGTTGCCAGTCCTGTAGAAGACATGAAGGACTCTAGAGAGAAGGGATTAAGGATAGAGACTGGCTTTTTATAGCTGATATTTAGCATATTAGGCACATTATGTTAATGTAGAATGCACCACATGTCAGTCCTACACTAATGTATAAGTGTAAAATATGACTTATTATTATTAAGGGAATTTTGCAATACAGTAATCATGATCACGGAAGGAAAGAAGAACTGTTAAATCCATCACGTCATTTAGATACAACACCAGTATCGTCAGTCCCATATTGGATAATCAGCTGCTAGCAAAAAATTGACCTGATTACTGAAGACCACTAGCTCATCCTGAGATGACCCCTTTCCCTCTCACGTGCCAGAGGTCACGATCTCCGATCCATCTGATCCCCTGACCATAACAAGAGATGTGACATCACTGAGTCTGCTCCTGTCGTGAAATATTAATCTGTTTTGCTGTGAGTTTGCATTAATTCAGCCTAAGCACTTTCACCTCCCTTTTGGGTTCGCTGAGAAACTCAGTTTAAACAGATACTCCCTCAGCAGAAATACTTATGCTTGCAGCAATGGGATTCCTCACAAAATTGCTATATGCAAATTATTTTTAGATAAACCCTTAGCTGGAGGTCAATCAATAGACTTCTGTCTTTAGATTATTCACTTGAGATCAGGCTTGCTAATGTAGAGATACGATCATTTAATGTGTGCTGAGAATATATAGGCCAGATGTTCTAATCGCATGAATGGGCACAATGATGGCATCTTGACACTTCATAGCTGTGTTCCATAGGATCCATATGTGTGAGGTGTGTGTGTCTGGTCGAATGAGTATGTATCACATTCAGGCTTGCGGCACTATGTATGGAAATGCTGTAAATATGCTTTATGGCAGTCAGATCAGATTGTTGTTTTTTGCTTTTTAATTTTCCTACAAAACATTTTGTGCAGCTTAAAGTCGGAATGGCGTGCATCTCGGCATAGGCCGAGAGGTTTTGTGATTGGACTATAATTGGCACTATAGTGAAGGAAAATTCCTGCTTTAGCTGATTCTTTGTCTTAAGCCAAACAACTTTCTAATTGGGACTGTGGACTTGCCATTTTGAGATTGTGAGCTAATTTGCAAAATATGCAAAACAAACTTTTGTGAACTCCTCCTAGGCTAATTAGCTGATTAATGTAACTGAGGTGTCAAATGAATCTGCAAACTTAACCTGATTTTTTGGGATTTCACAAAGGACCAGCTAAAATTAGCGAATTGATTGCAGTGGGGCGTGGGTTATTTTGCTTAAACAGCTGTATCTTTGGACTGCTTTGGCCCAGCTAGCATCAATAAAGCCAATTGAACAATAGGGGGTGCCATAAATGCTAAAAACGTATATCTCAAGAACCGTAAGTTCAATTTTCAAAATCAAAACTAAGATATGGAAGGGGGAAATATTCAGTGATGCTATTTGAACAATAGGGAATGCTAAAATTGCTACATAAATTTATGCAGCCTGATTCTCTGACTCCTTTCGTCGATGCATACTACATCAGCCACTTTTGTGCTGAATTTTGCAACTTTTGTTTGGACTCCTCTTCTTGCTGCTTGTGGCCATATTTTTGGAAATGTAATTGCATTAGACCATAATCAATGCTTTGAGAATATATGTCTTTCCACATTTGTCCATTCTTAGTGGAGTGTGTAGACTAGAGATGTCAGAGTTCATTTCATCAATGTTTGATAAGCAGAGACTGTCTTTACACGCACAACTCAAAAGGGAAGAAAATGTTCCAATTTCCAGTAGAAAACACTTAGAGACCTTAGAGAGCCAAACGTCAATTGTGACTAAACATTAACCTGTAAAAAGGTCAGAAAACTGTATGGCAAAACAGCTAGGTGGATTTGAGTAGCTGCTCACTGAGGCGCTAGGACATTGAAAGCAGGTCAGAGTATGTTCAGCTACAGTGATATCAGTTTTTATACGTTAAACTAGAGTGTTCTGTAAGACTCAGCCTCTCAGCCTCTTCCTTTGTTTCTTTGTCTGACTGCAGATCGTGAGTATGAATCCTTAACTGTTAATTCTACAGTGTTTAGCCAAACTGACAGTTAGCAATCAGCGCTTCATTATCATGCGCATATATTACCACATGCAACTGATGCGGTGACCCGTTGGCTCTCGAAAGGGGATCAGATCAGGGGAGAGCATCGAAGAGAAAGAAGGGGAGCGCCGTTCCAGCCTTCCGCTGGGGAAGACCCTCGCCTCAGATGTGCTTCAGGGTTCGAAAAATGCTAAAAACTCATTTTTCAAGGCTCACAGGAGAAGATCTAGCAATAATGAATCATATTTGTGGGAAGGCTGCTTTGTTTATGAGTTGTGTTTAAATACCAAGTGTTTAGAATGTGTACAGCATATCGATGAACATCTTGGATTTAGCGCTTAACAAAGAACAAAGAGACGTGTTAGCGATGAGCTGAAAATTGTCAAATTGCTATAGTTTTGTATGGTTAACCATTTTATTTGAATGTCTTAAGGAAGGAACAGACACTAAGCTGGACCTTGTGTAGCAAAAAGCAACCACGTAACTATCAAAAACGCTCAAATGAAAGCAGCTGTCCATATGGTCAGCTAACAAGCCCTAATGAATGTTGTGTATGTAATGTACATGATTGTTGTGTTGCCTGATAGGTCATGGATAGGTTCTCTGTTATAGGACCCAGGTTGAGTCAGATCCGCTGGCTGGTTATCACCGCAATCTGAGTCCGGCAAGAAACGGCAAGGGCAAGAACAGAGCCGCCTCCCAAATTATCACAGGGATCCTTTGCTTGTAGTCGTTATTATGCAGTTGATAGATTTCTGAAGCTTTAATTAATGGATTTGTCAGCAGCTCATCTCTGACCCCCCCCTCTGTATCTCCACACTCTCTCTCTCACACACACACACACTAACCCTGCTTAGTGTGGAAGTGTGAAGGGGGGTCTCGGGGGACCATGTTCTCACCTCTCGCGCTGCTCACCAATCCTCAGCACGCGGAAAACGAGAGAAGAGAAAGAGAAGGATGGAGAACCAGGGGAGGGATGAGAGGGGTGTGCTCTCATCCCAGGAGGTGCCACAACACGGCCAAGCCCGTGAGGAGCTCCAGAATGCCTCTAATCACCGTGGTAACCCCGCACAGATGGGCCCGTACGGGCAAATTAGGCCCAGCAGCTATTCCTATGAGTTTTCTTTAAGCAACCAGATAAAATGAAAAAGCACCATTTGTGAGTTTTTCTTTGTTTGATCACTGGTAATTAGTTTCTTTAAGAGCTTTTTGCTTCTTTTTTTTTACTCCCAGTCATAACCATTGACTCATTCTGGATCAATCTGGACCCCGCATTAGCGCTGTACAGGCCTTCGAAAGGCTCTGGCATCAGGGTGAATTAAATATTCATGACTGCCCGATGTGCGACCTCTATATCCACATATGGAAAACATATAGCAATAATATGGAGCTTATAATATGTACAGAGCTTCAGTATGTTGTACCTATTATTGGGTTCCTCTTGAAGGGCATATTAATTTGCCCCGCAAGCAAAGAATAAGCAACACAAGGTTATATTTCTAATAAAGATTATGAGAAAAAAAGAATGAAAAGACATGAAATACAACACTAGGTTATATTCCATGACCTTTTATTCATTTTTCTCTTAGTCTTTAATATAAATAAGTCAGTGTTCCAAGCATCACTCTAGCCATTGTAACTGGCACGTTTCAAATCAGTATTTCAGAATGTCGGAGAACAGTTTTAAGCGAAATATTTTAAGCAGCAAGGATTTTTTTCATCAAATATGCCTGTCAGACCCCTGATGTAAATAATGCTCTTTCTGCTTTTAGACAGCGTTTTTCAGACCTCAATCCATTCTCCGCCCCCACACACGCTTTTGGTACTGGGGATTGTACCTCTGTTATCGCACACCCTCTGGGACAAGCCTCGTTCAAGCGTACACACACACACACATACACACACACACACACACAAAACACACTCCTCTTGTCCGATGCTGTTGCTAAGGGGAGCCCTAGCGACCAGGTCTGCCACTATTGGCCAGGGTGGAGCCTGGGGTGAGAGAAAGCTCAGAGGAAGTGGAATGCAGTTTGGATAATGAGTTTGCTTTTTGTTCTTCTAAAGCTCAAGGAGGGGGAAGGGAGAGGGAGCGAGAGAAAGAGAGAGGTGAAATATTAGGGTATGAGGAACTGTGAGTAGGCAGACTCATTTGATTGTTTTGCTAATGGTGTTTTTTAGGTTCCACTTAGCAAAAATTTGGGTAAAAGCAACAAAGATGAGTGGGAAACTGGTCTGCTCTAATGGTTTAATGGCAGAGGCATGGGCAGAGGTCTTAAATATTTTAGTTAAAGCAGAAAAAGCATGTGAACATGAAGGAGACAGATGAAAACAGACTGTCTGAACAGGCAAGTCAGTCTGCGGTCTCCGCGCTCCATGAAGGGAAAACCCCGGCACTGCAGTCTAATGAGGATCTACCTCTAGAAGTCACTTGGTTACTTGACATTTGAAAAGTACACATAACTTACTGCTTTATGTTTACAGTGAAAAAATACAAAATAGCATTAGACTGTGCTTTGGGTGAGTTAAGAAGAAATGAAGGCCAAGAACATGATAAAACAAGGTCAAGATTTAGTGTCACTCTTGTCTGAGAGCCTTGAGAAGAGAGACAGAATGTGCTAGAACAAATTGACGCCAACGCGGAATATAGGAGGTTTCCCTTTTCTGATATAAGCTGTGTGTAACTGTTGCTCGAGGCTCACTCTCATGCAGTCTTTGAGGTTGTGTGAGACTGACCCCTTTGCTGCAAAGAGAATAAAAGACCATATATTTGTGTCATCCTCAACTCAGATCTGTATTTTAAAGTATCAAAAGTGGTATGGTTTATTATTTTTTTCACCACAATGTTCACTGAGCATTACAGGAAAGAGTTGTGTCGACATGACGCCTCAGTGAGCCAAACAGTACTAAACCCTGCAATATCAATGACTTTCTCATCTGTTGTTTTGCTTCAAGAACATTTGGTTTTTTTGGCTTCCATTCCGTTTTGCATTCCACAATGAGCTCACTATCCTGGGCCTGTATTTTTGCTTCAACTGCCCACACTCCTGCACTTTCTTGGGAAATGTCAACTCTCTGTCAAATTGCAAGATTAGAAAATGGAAGTTGCTCTGGATAACACCATAAATGCCAATGTAAATGCAAGACGAAGACATAGAAACGCTTCTGCACTGAGAAGCAAGGGGTATCAATTTGAGCGGAATTATTAGCCAGCCTTTTCTAGATATAGAGGAAGAGTTTGTTAAAGTCCGTATATGAAAGTGTGAGCCTGGACATTTCAGCTTGTCACTCACTCGCCTGCAGTTCCCCTGCTGACATGATCTGGCATGAACATGCAGAGAAAGGAAGAGAAAGAGCTGGATCAGGAACAGGCGTGATTGATTTATCTGTGATTGAGCATGTCACTTCCTTTGGCTTTCCCTCGGGGCCAAAAGCAGGTGCCTTGTTCACACTGTTCCCCTCTCTGTCCTCTCCATCCTTCCTGTCTTCCCTTCCCTCATCCTCCAATAACCTGTCCTTTCACTACTGCTTCAGCAGCCCCATTTGCTCTTTCTCCCTCCCTCTCTCTCTCTCCCTCTCTCTCCCTCTCTCTCTCTCTCGCTCTCATCCCCCCACGCACGCCCCCTCCCTCCATCCGCTCTTCCGATCCGTTAAAACTAGGTCACTCTGCAGCATCGAGCCGTCGCTCCTGCCAAGCATGAGATCTGTGGCCCGCCGCCGTCCCCTCCATCTTACCTTCCCCGAGGTCTGCCCTGCTGCTCTCATTCGTCCTGCATCTCCCACCTCCCCTGACTCTGAACTATAGCTGCTCATGTGCTCTTCCCCACTCCAGCTCCGTACACCTGACCCCTTGGTGAGGCACTCACTTGAGAAGCCTTAGTTGCCCCTAAGTAATGAAGACCACCACGACAGCCGTATAACAGCGTCTCAAAGCCCTTTGACCCTGCCTTCCTGTTCGAGCGTCAGCTATTGCCATGACCTTTTGAACTGTCCAGGACTGTAATGCACTAAGTCAGAGGTCAGGGTGAGGAAGTAGCCCTGGGGCGGCAAGAATAGTGGTAAGTGAGAAACTAGAGTCCATTGGGGTGGGGTAAAAACGAGACAATTAACTGCAGAGGGATTTTAAAACTCGACTGTGCAGATGGACACCAAGGTGAAAAGATGTCTGTGACCTTTGTGGAAATAGATAGCAAGCACAAGGCTGCCAGAACACATTCTGTTTATACACAGATTTTGTGCGTATGTACGAGAGTGCATTTTTGTGTGTAACAAGGCAGGTGTTGTGAGATTTTGTCAACAAGAATTCCAGTTCACACTCCTCTCCGCTGGGCATTTGGTGATGCTGTGCTGTGTGTGTCCAGTCAGTTTCTGAGACCTCACATTCTCGTGTTTGTCCTTTGAACCACAAAGTCAAAAGCCCCCAGGGTTTAGTGTTCACATTAAATATGTGATCCACCTCCACTGTTCAACTGTTAGCCTAATCGTTTTAGACCTCACTCATTAAATAGCCTTTTGGGCCAGGTGAGTTGTGAACACATTTTTGGTACAGCTCGCTCATTTTTCAATGTCAAAATCTGGTCTCTATGTTAAAATGATTGCATCTGATGACAGATTTATTTGGAATGCCCATTGTTTTTGGCACGGCTAAACGATTAGGGCTAAATTGGGATTTTTTGCTAATCAGTGTTGCGACTTGAGGTGACATTATTGTCATAATTGCAAACTATACATCCACTTGGACAAAATAAGATGAAATGGTTTATCTTGAATTGACATTACCAAAGTCTCATCTGTCAGCTATTCATCTAATGATTCTAAACTATAATTTTGATGTGACATATTAAAGTATCAATATAAAGTGATACAGTTCGTATGACATTACAGAGAGTGCTGCAGCACTGCTACAGAATTAGTTATGAATAATAAAGCGACAGTGCAAAGTAGTTACTGTGGGACAGATCAGTACAAAAGACATCTGACAGTATTGTAATTAATATTACATGTTAGTGTGTGTAAAAGCTGCGGTGAAAGCTCTTCCTGAATATTGTAATGCATTAACATTTGTCAAAAATGAAAGTATAAAATTGTGAAGGTCTTCCAGTGCACAGATTACTGGGATGAGTGCTGGTTGATTCTCAGAGTCTCTGCATTATCAGAAATGTCAGTTTGGGTCTCAAGATGCATGTATACATGCTGTCCCCTTCTCCCACGTCTTCATCACGAATGCCTGGGCTAATGTGTACACTCAGCATATGGGCTGAGCTCTGAAGCCATGTTCTGTAAGTGTGTAGAATTTGTTTCTCAGTGACAAGAGATGTCAGCGAGAACTAGTTTTACCATCAGTCAGTTTTTTTTGCAGTGAGTCACCATTTTCACAGTCGTTTCTCTGAATCTGGCGCTTCTCTTTTGCTGATTTGCGACTCTGGCTATCGGACTGTCCCTCCTTCTTTCTTTCTCTCATTCTCACATTTTTTCCATTGCTCTCCATATGCGCCAGCGGTCAAGCCGTGTCAAGAGTGTCATCGGCTCGCTGTCAAAAACCACATATGTTGCAATGTCCCTAATAAGGTCACACCTGGGTGTAAAGTTAGATCTCCCTTTAAGCTAATCTTGACTGCACTGTACTTTTCACTTGATGAGCAAGAGGACACTCATAACTCAAAGTCTGATATGTATTTATTTTTAAGTGTAAGTTTTAAGGAATCCTCCGACAGTTCTGGATAAAATTGATAGGTGTATGCGAACTCTATGTGGGCAAGGGTATATTTTACTGTCCTTTAATTATCAGCCAATAAGACCTAATTGGATTGGTACCCTTGATTTTAACAGCTAATACAATAATGAAATATCTTTTATCAGTCAGGCTCTAATTGCTATAATGAACTTGTATGGTAATTTTTTAACAGGGTTAAAACTGAAAAATGGCAAAGAACTGGATTTAGGAGTGATTTGAAAGTAGGATTTTCAGTTGCTTAGACGATTAGCTACAGTATTAGGCTGTTCACTGAGATCCCTGCATTGTGATTGTAGTGTCTTTTTCTGTATCATGCCTGCTTTATGATAAAGGGTTGGTTCCTGGCTCATGGATTACTAATGGATATTTACCATTCAAACTCAAAGATAGTCTAGGACTAGGCTTAATCTTTGACTGGGAAATATGCCGACAAAATGTAGGTATGCAGTACCAAGCCTCGTTACCTAGTTAATTTTTGAAAGAATTCAGCAGTACATATTCAAATCAAACACTTTTATTTATTTATATATTACTCATCCCCAAGGATATAAAATGTTGCACCTTTATACTTAGAGGCATGTTTAACCTCCTTCTGATTTATGAGTGCTGTTGTCTAATCAATCAAGAAAAACAGACAGTTACAAACAACGAGAACAGGGATTTAAATATGGACCATCTTGCCTACATATGGTAGGCTCTCCTGAGAATTCTTTTCATTTGCCTTCCCTGGGGCAGCACTCCAGAAAGAAATCTGAAAACAGAAAAAAGCAACATCAAACCCCCCACTCTTTTATCAAGTATTTTTTCACTAGTGTTTGTCACTGTGATTCCAGGGATCCCTCAGGGTTCTGCTTTAGGTCCCTATATACTGACTATACACAAATGTAGGTTTAGAGTAGCAATAAGCTTATATTCAATCCAAATTAAATTGTATTGCATACAATATTATATTAATCTATCAATGTTTTCTGTAAAATGCACTAGAAACACAGAAGCATGGCATTCATTTTAAAATATGGCATAGACTGAACAAAAACTGAACAGATTTCCCTGAAAGATGATGAAGTTTAAAATATTTTTGTGTTTTGTGTCTTTGCAGGTCCCACAAGTTTCTTCTGTCATCCTTCATAAAGTTACTAGATTCTACATCATTTTTGTGTAAGTATGCATAATATTATTACATAATTAAAAATTATTTTAATATTATATTTATGTTGCTGTAATGTTGATGTTAGTATAAATGTATAGGTCAAATTTTAGAGATTCACAAAGGTGTTATGTAGGCATTTCCTTTTGCTAGTTTTTATTTCACATGATTATACTCAATTATAGCTCAGTTCCAGCGTATGCCTTTGTGTGTGTTCAAGTTGTATGTTTTGTGTGGGTAAAATACTGACATGCCTCAAGGTAACATTTGTAACATTTAGCACTTCATTTGGAAATTCCATACCACACCGCTTGTTTCTTTATGTTCGTTTGGGGAGCGGGGATGGGGGATGCCCTCAACCTCCTCCCCATCTCTGTCTTAGATATGGAGGGATCCAGTTGGTTCCTGAGGAGATAAAGGGGTGAAGGGGGGTGTGGAAGGTTAGTAGTGTCTGGGGCAGGGAGCTCGAGTTTCTCTGAGGGTAATTGGCTGTGATGGGCATGAGAATATTTATAGATCAAGAGTATGGGTACTTTCTCTCTGCGTGTTTGTGGGTGTATGTATGTGTGGGGGTGGTTGTTGAGCAGTCATAGCGGCGGGCATGTCACTGCCTTAGGCACTGCCACTGTCAGCATAGTAGGACACAGAAAGCCAAGACTAAGAGACTGTGGCTTTGGCCCACAGACACACTTGAGGCATTAAGTGTTTATCATGATTTTTTTGGGGTGGGAAGGCTTGCTAATGCGCATCACTAACATCTTTAAAGCACACAGTTTTCCTTCTCTGGCTGACAGCATCTTTTTTCCCCCCTGTTCACACTACAGTGAACATGGAACATTAATAAGCGGGTTGTTTCTTATGGGGTATGTTCAGATGGATTTTTAGTGTGTAAATGCACCAGAGGCCGATGGCTGATTGCAGTCCGCGAAGTTCTAAATTGGTTTTGCAATCCATCAGGCCAAGAGAGGCAATCAATCAAACCACTACCCACCTGCACACCACTAACTCTCGAGTGGCAGACAGTATGCCAGTGTGCCCGGGTCTCGGGGGCATTACTTTTGTTAATCAGCATGCTGCCACTTCAGCCTGGTTTGAAACCATTTGTTCATTTTAGTTGTTTTTTTTTTTGAATGCTTAATTTGGAAGGTGAAACTATTTGAAATGACCACTTGTGCACCAAACATTAATTAGCACAATTAATACATACTGTTTGACTCATGTTTGATCATCCAAATGATAAATTCTAAAGGAATTCCAAAAAATAAAGGGATCTTGAATGTAGTTTTTAAAACATTTTCTTTATGTAACATATTAGTCTTCTTATATCATACATCAAGTCATAAATGTGTGAATAGTGTAGCAGTAGTAATAGAATTGTACATTTGCAGTGAAAAACTGTGTGTTATAACTTCCTAAATGAGTAATTATTTTTCTCAGACCAAGATTTCTATAGCAAACTAGTAATAATCATCATGTTTTGCGTCTCAGAAGTGGTCTGTGTGGAAATTATGAAGTGTGTTCTCAATGGACATTCTGTTGTTTTTTTAATGGGCTTAAATATAGTATTTTTATATATAGTAAATTAGTATTTTCTTTTTTCATTTGGGCTCTTACTATACTTCACAAAACAGTGTAGAAATATAGAAACTGACATTTATGAAAAGACATTTTAATGAACTTATAATTTTTTATATCCATTTATATTTTTATTAAACAAAAATTTGAAATTACATCAAACATAATGTCTGTTTCGGTATTTTCTGTAGTTTGCATAATTCCATAGCATGATACAAAATATAATATGTTGATCCATAGCAGGGGCTGAACTCCACTAAGCCAGTTTAGGACACTGTCTGTATGATCCTTATTTCTTGGGTCACAGACTGCAACTTCAGCCTGTGCCATTATCCCACATGCTCGATCACATGCTTGTCTATAATCTGTATGTAGCACAGTTCAGTGAGCTTCTAACACTTCACCGTATGCATCTGCCACAGCTCTGTTCTCTTCCGCTGTCTCATTATA
The DNA here is from genome assembly GCA_032718565.1 of Distichodus sexfasciatus. Lineage (NCBI taxonomy): Eukaryota > Metazoa > Chordata > Actinopteri > Characiformes > Distichodontidae > Distichodus > Distichodus sexfasciatus. The sequence continues at coordinate 310,926 of JAVGVS010000184.1, forward strand.
GCAGGACAGAAGCTGGAACTCCAGACAGGACCCAGGCTGTACCGCAGGCCTTTCATCCATATAGGAGTTAGACTGCCAACAACGGCCATAATGTAGCCTTGCCAGCTTGCCGTGTCTATCAAACAGCCTGTGCCAACATTGGCCTGGTGTGTGTATACAGTGTCTCACATTATTTATGGAAAGTTGTTACAGCCCGGATGGTGAGAACACGCTGGCATCAGACCTACGCTAGTCTTGGAGATGGGCTAATTTGCTGAGGAGGTCTCCGGGCCATCTCCGGCCTCTTCAGCATTGGGTCACCTCATTTCCTGTCCTTTTTAAGTTCTCTAGGTTTCAGGCTTTCCCTTTCCCTGTGTAGGTTTCCCATCTAATGGGGGAGGAAAAGCAATTACCGCCCAATCAGTCTGTAGGTTTCAGAGTAGCGTTGTAGTGAAACCTTTCTACCTCAATGCTATAGTACATCTCTCTGAGCTCCTCTAATTCATTCACTCATGACAGTCTCAACACTAGCATTATTAGATCCTGTTAGAGTGACAGATGAAACGGTGGAGACTGTGGGGGAACTGCATCCCTTCCCCCGGGGCAGACGAGGTGTTTTGCTGAAGGCTGGTTTAACACTAATGATGTTTTGCAGCAATGCTGTCTTTATGTTTTTCCTTTTATAATGCAGACACATCTGTTCAGCGTAATCTAAACATTTAAACATTTGAGCTGCAACATAGAATATCAATGTGCATACAAAATTGTTGAAATATATGTTGTTTGTCTTTAAAGGGGTTGTGGATAGTTTTAATTCTTCACTTTAACCTGCGTACTTCTCTTATTATACCACTAATCACTGTGCTGCTCAGTCTGTCAGATTATTGCATTCTACCAACCCAGATAGATTTTTTATTGACTCTAATCCATGCTAATGCATGTTGTGTGTCAGATGTATTGCTTGCTACTTAGATACTACTCAACATTTGGAAGTCAGAACTCAACAAATGCATCACGCAACAAAACACGAACCCGTCATGTCTGTACACCACTGCAAGTATTGCTAATATGGCATTACAAATCCCGTAGGCTTGCTAGGGGAAATTAGCATTAGAATGGGCTGCTGGTGTGTTTAATATGTTAGAAAGGAACAAAGAGTAGCAGTTTGCACTCAATGTGATCCCTCACATATTTAAGCGAATTTAAGTGATTATTTATCATTGTGAACACATCACAGCACACAGTGTACCACAATGAAATGTGAACTCTATGTTTGACCCATCTGTGAAGGAGCAGTGGGCAGTTTTGTGCAGTGTTTGGGGATGGTACCTTGCTCACAAGTACCTCAGTGGTACCCAAGGTCATCATTAGTATATTTAAAGACTAGTCTCCTATACACTGAGAGAGAGGAAAAGAGACGGGGAGATTTGAGCTAATTGTCAGATGTCTGGATAAGCTGTCTTTTCTGGGGTGATGTCTTCAAAGCTGTCACAGATTCAAGGATACAGTCAAGCTAAACTGTGTTTTTTTGCCAAAAGCCTAAGAGTTCCTGCTTTAATGTAGCACTAGTGCTGGCCAACTCTGTAGTAAGGCCCGGTCTCTGGGGCCACTCTCTTGTGGGAAAGCTCGCCCCAGCTGAAAATGTAGGCCAGCCGGAATCCTTCACACATGTGTCCTGCATTCTACTGCTTACTCCTGACTTCATTACGTATCTATAATTTACGCATGCAGAAAATGCATTAGCAAATTTTTTAAAATAATAATGGTGATAGTTTGCATAATGGCTAAAATTATGCGTAATAATAAGTGGTAAGAAGGTCCTAGATTTAATCCCCGGGTCGGCCGTATGCCATTTCTGTGCGGGCTCTCCCCATGTTTGTGTGGGTTTCCGCCGGGGGCTCCGGTTTCGTTCACAGTCCCAAAGCATGCAATATAGGTTAATAGGCGACGCTAAATTGGCCCCATAAGGTGTGACTGTGAGTGTGCTTGTGTGAGTGTGTGTGCCCTGTGGTGTGTTGGCACCTGCCCAGGCTTGCTCCCTGCCTTGCGCCCACAAGTTCCAAGGACAGGCTCCGGTCCCCACTGTGACCCTGGTTGGGATTAAGCGGTTTGGATAATGAACGAATGCATGAATAAGTGTGTCCTTGATTTTGCTTACATATATCACCAACTATAAAAATGCCAAACTTTCAAAATGAAAGTTTCTTTTAACGACGTCTTACACTTGATTAGTTGGGACAGGTCAAAGAGGCTGCCAAATTGTGCATCTAAGCCAAGGAAGAGCCGGGAAGGGAGGGGTCAGCCATTCGCGGGAGAGAGATGTGGCCGCAAGGACAGCGGGCGGCTCTGACTGTGCTGTCGATCACCGTGCTGCTGTGGAAGGAGGCGGCTCCGATCGATGTCCCTCTAGACCGTGAGTCACAAGAGCATAATCACATACAGATAGTCCTACTAGCTTGTAAAGTAAATATGTAACCATGGTGACATATTTAATCTGATGAATATAATTAGACTGTACAACTCATTTTAATGTGCATTTTGGAGATAGTAATTGCAGAACTCTAAAATAAAGGTGTGAAGTTTTCTGTGATAAATTTGGGATGTCAGAAAAGATCTGCACATCACACCCTATCCCTTCCCTTTCTCACACTCTCTCTACCTCGTTGCCTTCTCTCTCTCTCTCTCACACATACAGACCTCACACTCAATATTTTCCACTTTTGCACTCAATGTGTGAATTAATGTATAAACCACACTCTTATCATTGAAGCTTTGCACATTGTCATCTTCTGTCATTATTTCACACCAGCCACTAAAGCTGTAATGGATTCTCTTACTTGATACTGCGCACCGAGTTATACATTTTTACATTTTTTGAGGACACTAGAGGGCCTGCACCAACACCACAGAGCTCCATCTTGCATTTATGGAAATTCTGCTTCATCCCAAGTACTGTTTTGCACAACAGTTGTGCGTCGAACCCGAGCCATTTCTCTGTTATCAACTGAGGGAATTGAGAAAATCTCCCACCGCTCACCATCCTCTGGAGATCTGGTAACAAAGGAAAAGATAATGCAGCCTCCCTTCTGCTGTCTAGCTGCATCCTCCTTTCTGCTGGCCTCTGTTTCTATTCTCTGCTCAACAATAGTGGAGGAGCTCTCACGCCGGCCCCTTATGAAAAATGATTTTAGAGAGCATGGAGAGACCCCTAACACCACCCCCCAGCTCTGTCCACATCACCACTCTGAACAAAGAGGGACATTTGGAACATTTGGCACCTCAAAAGACCCCCTCTATTTTCCCCTACACCCATGGGCAAGCCCTCCTTCATTCTATCCTCCTATCTCATTTATGATTTCTTTGTGTCACCCAGCCCCAATCCCCATTTTGAGAAGGACATTTGACCTTTGACCTCTCCATACAACATCTTGACCCCTCTCTCTGGACTCTTATTGGGAGATTTTTTGGAGCTTGCAGCATCATAGCGCAAGCAATGCATAAACGTGTACTACAGTGCTTTCCCATTTGGGAATAATGTTTTTTAGGTTTAGAATGGGTTGAAATTAGGGTTGTCAACTTATTGGTTATCAATTGGCTTGCTATTTTATCTGGAATGTATAAAAATTAGTTTAATGCATGAAAATGCTGAGTTATTAAGGTAATCATCACTAACATTTTCTGATCATCAGTGCATGAAAAAGGCATTGATCCCACACCTTTGCAGATTGCAGGGTTGCAGACTGACCGTTGCATTTATTCTTCTCCATTTAAGCCACGTCTTGTGTCAAGAAAGAATGTTAGAAACCTTCCAGTGGTTGGTCTGAGAATACTTTTTTGGCATCTGAAATGTTGCTGGATTACATGTCTGTGAGGGTTAGTGTCTGTTTTTCTGCTCGTTTGATTTCACCCATAAACCCTCGCCTCCCCGCCTCCTCTCCCACTGATGCTGTTGATGAGGGTTGTCATCGCCTTCCAGCTGACCTTGGCTCTCTCTTTTTACACACACACACACACACACACAGTCTTGTATTACTGTCTTTGTCAGGTCCTTACATAGACTCCCATAATGACTAAAGTACATATTTTTACACCTACACCTAATCCTAACCCTAACCTTAACCTCAGTAACCAAAAGCATCTTTTACCTCTTTTAGTTTCTCAAAAAAAAAACAAGCACATTTTCTATAAAGTCGTGTTTTCCTCATGGGGACCTCTCAAATGTCCCCACAAAGCCCCAGAAAACAGATAAAAGTGATTTTAGGGGACAAAAGGGTCCCCACAATGCGATAAATACATGAACACACACACACACAATTACGACATCCCGTATGTCTGAGATTTCAGATGTGTGCTACAAATGACAGAAGATGATGAATAGCATAGGGCAAGATTTGCCCCCATCAAAATAAGACTGTGGAAACATGCATTCCTCACACTAAAGACCTCTCTGGTGGGCTGGCCTTAAAATAAAGGTCATCTCTTTTAATTGGTATCACACAAGTAAAAAAAAAATCTCAATACCAAGTTTAATTTTAAGTGACAAAAGAAGGACAAAGGTCAAAATGAAGTGCAAATATGCTGTCAACTGCCATATGAAAAATCTCTTGGTTGTGCTTTGTCATGACAGCGATGCATTGTTCTACAAGATATTGATTTGTTTGATGTGTATGACCATTTACATGTATATGTATTTTTGTGTCATAAATATATATACATATATAATTGCTTAACCATTTTCCCCTGTTTTTACTTTTTCTCGACTTGTACTCCTCTGCACCTCATTAACAGGTATGTTTCCCATCTTCTTATAGTGACCTCTTAGCATTTTGTGTATTTGATGTCTAGAATGATAATATTGATAGATATAGACATAATTTAAGCACCTCCGCCGTTACTGTAGTTGAATACTGCAAACTGATTTAATGATGTGTGTTGTTTTTACTAAAACTAAGCCTACTAAAAGCATACTATTTAGTCATCATTCACACCCTCAGTTCCATCTGCTCTGTCTCTCTCTCTTTCTCTCCCTCTGTCATCCCTCCCTCCTTCTCCTGGAACTAACAGCAAGGATCCAGCAGAACTGTAAGTGCTTCATTAACACAGATTAACTTGTTCATTAAAACAGTGCCTTGTTCTAATTAAGCTTTAAGCTGAGGTTATCAGATCTAAAATCTGAACCCTTCATTCAGGGCCGCACCATTATTGTACCCTGTCCCAGTTCCTTTAGAATTCCGTCTTGCTATTTTGTGACGGGGATTAAGGCTTGTACTACAGCGGCACATGGTCCAAGCTTTCAACCCTTACACACATTTTAGGCTTCTGGCACACAGTTGCTGTTAACCTTTGGCAATGTTGCAGCAAGGTCATATTTTCACATGCAGTTCAGGGTTGTAGCAAACCTGCGGTGGACTTCTAGCAAACTTTGTGCACCTGGCAAATTTGTCACCAAAAGTTCACTACAAGTTTGCCATTACTGGCAAATTGTTTTTGGAAATCACTGGCAAATACATTAATCAGACCCACCAGGATTTCGCCATGTTGCCATCACAAATTTAGTCAATCCCTGCAAATTCAGTGCGACCTTGCAATATTAACTGATTACCTCAATTTTTGACAATCATTGTCACTCCACTGTTTGTCACAAATTAACCACAAGTTTGTGGTTAATCTAAAAATAGGCCTCATAAGGTGTGTGACTGCAAGTGTGATTGTGTGCCCTGTGATGTGTTGAAGCCCCCCCCCAGCATTGATACCCGCCTTGCGCCCATAGTCCTGGGATAGGCTCCGGTCCCCGCAACCCTGATAGGGATTCATTTTAGATAATGAATGAATGAATACATCCAACTGAGAAAAGAATGTGTTTTGTAATTATGAAAGAACTTCTGTTTGTCTCTTTTGGCAAAACCCTTAAGATGTATAAGTAGAACTTTTTAACAGAGAAACCAAACACGACCTCAATCAGGACAGAACTTGTGAGAATTGGAAGGAACAGCACAAACAGTCAAATAGCAAAGATTTCTATGTAGGTTCCAAGTTTCTGCTTAAAACCATTGAGGACCCACAAGAGATCGACTACAGATGGCAGCAATCAGTTGTAGCGCAATTGTAGTAATCAACTTTTCTTTAGAGACCAGCACTGTTGTACTGTATATCTGGGTGATCTAAGAAGCAGAGTTTAGTTTCAAGTTAGTGAAAACGGTCCTGTGAATGTAAGTGTTTCCTTTCTCAAGCACTGTATCATTCCACCGAGCTGTTCTGATGAGTTTTTCTTTCTCCCTCCTCCCCCTTTCCAGTGAAACAGCCCCCTACCATTGTGAAACAGTCAGTGAAGGACTACATTGTGGACCCCCGAGATAACATCATCATTGAGTGTGAGGCCAGCGGGAACCCTGTGCCAACGTAAGGATGCACAAAGCTCTTTCTCTCTTTTTTTCCTCTCTCTCTCTCTCTCTTTCTCTCCTCTGGCGATTCTCTGCCACTCCTCGGCCTTTCATCTTCTTTCTCTATTTTTCTACCAATCCCCCGTTCTGTCCACTTCCACGTTCCTACCTCTCCCTGGCTCTTTTTTGCTTTCTATCCCATTGTCTACTGTCACTGTCCCTCCTCCCATGTCACAGTTTTCAGCCCTTTGTCCTGCCTTCACTCTCTTCAATCCCCCCCACCCTCTCACTTTCTGTCTAATTAAACCTGACGGCCATTAGCATGAAATCCGGACCCATTCTGTTATTCCTCATTGCGTGCCTCAATTTGATAGGAGCTTTGCCAGTTTTTGCAAACATTTTCCTCATCAGACCCTCAGAGTGGCAACCATGGAGTAGCGGACAGCGGGCACTAGTCCCATCTAGTCCCATCTCTGTCCCGATTTACGTAATCCAGGCTTGAGCAGCTGAGCACAGAGGTTCTATTCACATGGCCCATGTTTGTCTACAGGCGTTTTGAGCTTTACATAAACAAAAACTAGCGTAGCCCCAAGAGCCGTTACTCTTCTCAAACTGTTGACATCATTAATGATGTCAACACCCCACGTCCGAACAAAAATAGAGGAAAATATGAACTTGAAAAATTAAGGATGGTAACAATGATATTATTAATAATTATTAAGTGGTCTTGGACCAGTGGTAGGATACTCACCTATGGAAAAAGAGGGTATAGGTTCAAATCCAGCTTAATCCTTCCCCTAGAACTACCACCATTGGTCCTCTGAGCAAGAACCTTCTTCTGGGGAGTTCTGAATAGGAGAATTGAATAAGTTATTAAGCTTTCTGTATACTATACTGATCTCATTTTGGTATGTGATCCCATAGGACTGCAGAATTACCGTTTAAGCACAGAATCTAAAGATTTGTCACTATAGCATGCATTTATGCTGAGTTTTTGAAATGGTTGCCCATTTGGTTCTCGGCAGAATTAAAGCAATTATGTGGTTAGCGCTGCCACCTCACAGCGAGAAGCTCCTGGGTTTGGTCTGGAGTTTGCATGTGCTCTTCATGGGTTTCTGCGGGGCTCTCCGGTTTCCTCCCACAGACCAATGGCATGCATTATAGGTTAATTTGCGTCTCTAAAATCTGCGTCCCCGCAAGGTGTGACTAAGTGTGTGTGTGTGCCCTGCGGTGTGTTGGCCGCCTGCCCAGGATTGGTCCCCATCTTGTGCCCCGCAACCCCGGTTGGGATTAAGCGGCTGGGATAATGAATGAATGAATGAATTCGGTCAGTTTAACATTGGCATTATTTAAGACGTCCCTTGAAACCCATTTTTACAGTGGACATATTGCTATGTGTGATCACTTTTGTCAGGTTTGCTTTCAAAATTGGGTATGAGTTTGTTTCCTGTGTAAGGCATATCTGATTATTTGTGCTGCAGGCTTTGGTGGCGGCGCAATGGGAAGTTCTTCAACGTGGAGAAGGACCCACGTGTCTCCATGCGGAAGCGCTCGGGCACACTGGAGATCAGCTTCCAGAGGGGAGGGAAGCCTGAGGAGTATGAAGGGGAGTACCAGTGCTTCGCTTTGAACGACTTCGGCACGGCAATATCCAACAAAATACTCCTCAGAGTGTCCAGTGAGTAGCTGAGAGATCTGGGCTGAAAGAAAATAGACAGAGTGACCGGTTGTGAGTAAGTAAACTGCAAATTGCTCTCTCTCTCTCTCCTGTGCTGCAACAGAGTCTCCGCTGTGGCCTAAGGAGGTTCTGGAGCCGGTGGTGGTTAATGAAGGTTCGCAGCTGGTTCTGGCCTGCAACCCACCCCCAGGTCTTCCCCCTCCCAAAACCTTCTGGATGAACAGCGGTGAGTCACTTTCCTGCCCTGCTTTCCTGCCTTAGTTTCATTCTCGCTTGGTAAAAGCAGTTCTTTTGACTTTTCATTTTCAAATGCATGGTTTAGGTTTTCCTACCATTTAGATAAAATATATACACAATTTCTTACATTTATAAATGAATCCCAACACAACTGACATTTTTTTCCAAACTTACTATGCGTGTAGAGACAGTACAGACCCAAATGGATGTCTAAAGAACATAAAAAGTTATTTTTTCACAATATGAGACATTTAACAGCTGTATTACTGTGTGGAAGAGGTTGGCGTCATTCTTTTGTGTACAGTACATCACCTGTCATATTGGTGTGGCTTTACTTTGTGTGTCTCCCCACCCCCTTTCCCCAAAGACATGAACCAAATTGTGGATTTGTAGAAATTAAATTGACTAATAATGAGTCAAGTCTTCATGAGTCAATTTTCTCCTACCACGTCTCCTGAGGTAACAGTCTCTGAGTGAATCACTGTGATAATACATGTAAATAGCCACTGGCATCAACATCACACAGTCACTAGGTCTCCAGTTCTGACTTTCACATCACTGCACCTCACCCACGTTTCTCACTGTATACCACACACTCTCACTAATCTACTTCTCTAGCTGTGAGGCTTGCAACAAAAGATGACAAGTGACAGCCAGCGGTTCATGAAAGCATGGCCTGCAAAGCCTCCATTTATGTACTGTAGTTCATATAAAACTTTTCATGCCAAATTTCTGTTTGCTTTTGTCTGACAGCGATGATGCCAATAAAGCAGGACAAGCGTGTGTCCATGGGCCTGAATGGAGATCTCTACTTCTCCAATGTTCTGGCCAAGGATTCTACCACGGACTACAGCTGCAATGCCCGCTTTCTCTTCACCCATACTATCCAGCAGAAGAATCCTTTCACCCTCAAAGTTGTGACAAGTGAGTAGTCACGGCCTGTGATATGCTAAATAGGCTAGTGTGGGTTGTTTGTGCGTGTTTATGAATATTATTCGAATGGTAGCTTTCTGCGTCTCGTGGAAGCGTTTTTAATATGTGTCAGAATGTTGCCATCTTGTGGTGACGGGCCACATTACAACTGATTAAAACCTCCATATGACTAGGCTTATTCAGGACAATGACTTTGCAGTCTGAGCTGGTTACATCACAGTTTTCCAGCATTTACCATTTACATTTCGTCTTCAGCATAGCGTCCCTTTTCACTTTATAGTGGTTGAACGAAGATATTGACTTTCTACCTAAAACATCTTAAAAACCTTTTAGACAATTTCTACCATGTAAAAGATCAGGATCGTCAGACATGCCATTATTAGATCACGTCATCACATAATTACATTATTTGAAATATAATAATGCTGTTTATTGTATCCTTGAGTTCCAACTAAACACATGGTTCCCCACCGAGGCCAATAATCACTGGGAGGAATTCAGTATTGATTTTATAGATCCAATCAGCTTTCAGCATGAAGAATATAGCTCAGGGGACACGACCCCCTCTTACTGACAGCTGACAGAGCTCTTTGTTCACCAGTCCTTTGTAGGAGGCCATTCATTCATGAGATCGCTGCCATCTTAGCACAGAACTTTATGTATTTCTGTATTTATTTGAAAGGCTACGATGGTCCACTTTTATTTCTCGTTTTTTTTCCCTCACAGAGCAGGACAGTTAAAACAGGCTTTCCATATGTATATATTCCATCACAAGACAACATGTCACAATTTTTTGAACTAAGGGTTTGTTAATGGTAGTGATTTGAATCATATATAACAGAGTATATAGCAGATTTTTAAAGGGTTTGAAAAACATGTCTCTATAAAAGCATTATAAAGTTACTATTAGAGAGATGTTGCTAATTTAAAAAGTTGCAGGGTTAAAAGGAGCCAATCAGAACAGGGTCGTGATGACTTACTGTGTTTTAAACCTAATACAGAACCAAACTTCTCTCTTCAAATTCAATTCCACAGAAGAGCCTTATAATGACACTCAGTCCTCTATGAACGACACTGACTTGTACGGTGGTGAGTCCCCTGCCCAGGCTACACCAAGCCTCAGCAGCTTTTCTCCCTCTTGTCGCCCAGCTGTTGCATCTTCTAACAATATTAGACTTTATGTCTCTAACCACTCACTTAAAGGGAGACTTTAAGACAATGTTGGCCACTTCTAGAGTTCTTGGGTTAAAAATTAAGCCATTTCTAGCCATAAGAACCAGCTGTCCAGGGTTAACGTGGGCAGATGCTGGGTGTGGGAGGCCCCGGGGGTTCTAGTGTGTAGATTCCACGTCTGTAGAGTTTTGCTCTAACACAGAGAGACCCTCTAGCAGGAGCACCCTACGGATTCCCATTCACTATGGACTGGAGCCATTGTGCCGGCGGACACTTGTCACGGGGCTGTGGAACATGTGTCCCTGGCACCTCCATAAGCTAATCCTCCAGCCCTCCTCTTCCCTCCTTGCGTCACTAACAATAGGATTCGGGCCACCGTTCACCATCTATGCTAATAGCCTCAAACCATGCTAATCTCACTGCAATGTGTGTGTGTGTAAGTGTTTGGCACAATAGCTTCTTACTCAGTCACACCCATCACAGTCCTTGTTAGAGCCTAGAGATCACTGAGAAATACTGTATATATTTTGTATTTTGCTTGAATGTATCTTAAATCTAGGGTTGGGGTTAGGATTAGGGTTAGCAATTTATTCTTGTTAATTTTGTATATACATTGTCTCTTAGATTAATTAATATTGTATTGTATACAGTATAGTTTACATATTATATTATTAATTATTAACTATGCAATATATTATTTTGTCATATTATTATGTATCATATATTATATTATCTATATTTTTATCACATCATAATAGCCATTTTTAAAATCTTAGGTAGACTTGTAGATCTTGTTATTGTCAAAACTTTACAAATATCTGTCCATTTTCTATTAGGTTCTTTAATCTATATATTTATTGTCAGACATTAAATGCATATATTAAACAATTTAACAGACAATTGATGGTTATTTGTATAGTATTGATCATATCAATGTGGCCACCACATCATAAATAAATAAATAAATAAAAATGAAGCCCAAGGGAGAATTATGATGGCCATGTTGTCATGGTCTATACTCTGCAAATATTCATCTGTTTTCTGTTATATTCTTTAATCTATATATTTAATGTCAGAATTTAGAAGAGGTATTTGACACTTGTATCATATTTTAGAAGGTGTATGCACCATCTGTTCATAAAAATAAACACTTTAAGGTTTGGAGTTATGAACCCTGGTCTCTTACAAATAGCAATAAGGAATATTTCTATTAGCAGCGGTTTTCAACTGGTTCTGTCCCAAGGATTACCCCTCAGATTGAGCAGTAGTCTGTGGCCCACCATGTGTCCATATTTCTTTATCTATTTTTTTAACTATTATTCTATTTTTTTCTATTATGTTTAGACTCCCAAATCATCTGGAAATGTTTTGAAAAATAAGTAAAATTAAATAATTTCGAAATGGATTTTAGTAGTGAAACTGGATTGCATGTCACGGACCACCTGCAGAGAGAAACTTAACCTACATCCCTACTGACATTCACTAATACAGTAATACATGGTACTTGTATTATTGTACCATTCTTTTGCCTAATATTAACAACATAACATGTATCAATGTGTCAATGTGTGGGTCTAACATTGTATGATTTCAGCCTGCATTTTTGTGCATATTTGCTGTAACTGAATTTTCTTCTTGCAGCACGCAACATTCCAGAAACAACGCCAACCTTCCTCACTCCGTCGGGAATGTCCAGCTCCAAGATGGTGCTCCGTGGGGAGGAGCTACTTTTGGAGTGTATAGCTGCAGGAGTGTGAGTTATTCTGAAGCTACAGACACTTAAGACGTGCATATTTTGCTGAGCTGGTAGTTACGTACACAGTTTGTATAAACCTGTCTATATAGTCTATATCGCTTTTTTCTGATACACACAGCCCCACCCCTGGCATCAAATGGTTTAAGAAAGGAGGAGATCTGCCAGAAAAGAAAGTGAAGTTTGAGAGCTTCAATAAGACCCTACGTATAGTGTCCGTGTCAGAGGAGGATTCCGGAGATTATGTCTGCATGGCCAGTAATAAGATTGGCAGCATCCGCCACACCATTTCCGTTCAGGTTAAAGGTCAGACTCATAGTTCATTATTTCTCTAAGCTGTGCACTTTAGGCGGCATGTGGCGCAACCCGAGCGCTTTTATGATGAGAAACCTTTGTATGTTTAATAGAGTAAATCAGGACTGCACAATATTAGAAAATGTTACAATAATTTTTTTCTGTGACTAATATACAGTAGACATTAGAAAACCAACTATTCACAAAATCAGTTCCGCCAGGATTTCGTGGGTCTTTTTTAAGATTGTTGTAGCATAAAATGCTTGATTTTGCAGCAACTTTTCTAAAAAATTGTGATGAAAGTTCTGGTGTTTTTACCAATTTTAAGGGGACATATTTTTCCTTGTTCCTTAGCTGCCCCCTACTGGCTGCATAAACCAACAAACATAGTGCTCGCTCCGAATGAGAACGGTCAGTTGGTCTGCCTTGCCAGCGGCAACCCCAAACCCAGCATCCAGTGGCTGGTGAATGGAGAACCGATAGAAAGTGAGTCTGACTTTAAAACATGCTTTCTTTGTAAAACAGGATGTAAAATAACATAGCCAGATAGCGCAGAAAATACAAAGACAATATTTGGAACCATCCTTGAAATTACTTCTTATGTTTGAAACTGCAGGTTCGCTGCCAAACCCCAGCAGGGAGGTGGAGGGTGACACAATCATCTTCAACTCTGTACAAATCGGAACTAGCGCTGTGTATCAGTGCAATGCCTCTAATGAGCATGGATACCTGCTAGCTAATGCTTTCGTGAACATACTGGGTAAGACTTTAATATGGTGGTCAGATATGGACAAATGTGTCCCTCCACGGCAAAACCAGTCTTCTTGTCGCAAATTTTCCAAATTGAGTTATTATGTTTTCATGAAAGGGCATAAATCAACCTTCAGTGAATCGGACGACATATGACTGAGATATCAACATTCAAAGGAGTCGGGTTTCTCCTGTCACGCCAAGTGAGAAATGGAGAAATCTGCCTTTGAAGTTGACTATCAATGTAGCACTCACAGATGCTTGGTGCGGTCACGGCTATGTTTGTATTTACGGTAGCCTACACTGCATTCACAGTCACACGGATAGCCTACCTGCGTTAGGTTAACTGAACTCAGGAGACTCGCTACTCAACGAGTGGATTTACCGTAAACATTGAAGTAGAGCGGGCAAAACCGAAACTTGTAACGTTCTGCTGGAATTGAATTCCTCACCTCAAGAAAGTCCCGTTTATAGAATGGAAAGGGTAAGTTTTTCAGCCAAATTTATTCACAACAGTACAGTATAGACCTTCCACTGTTTCAAAAAAAACAAAAAATCCAAAATTTTACCCCACGCAACATAAACGGTCGTTTTTCTCGGAAACCTTCGTTGCGACAAGCGACTGGTTTTGCCGTGGAGGGTCACAATTATGGTGATCACTTCATGAAAGCTTCAGTATCTTCATTTAAACTGGAACTTAAAAAAAATCCCTGAATCTCAAAAATGATAAAAACCAGGAGCATCCTTCTCATACACATAGAACTGAACCATATCTCTAATTTATAGACATGGCACCCCGGCTGTTGGGACCCAAGAATCAGCTGATTAAGGTGATTGAGAACCGTCCAGCCTTCCTGGACTGCCCATTCTTTGGTTCACCATACCCAGATGTGCGGTGGTAAGGAAATCGAATCATGCTCAAAGGCTTAGGTTAATTTAGATGATTTCTTTACCCACTGTAACATGCTATGTTGTTGCTGTGAATGTGTTTTTTCTGCTTAGGTTTAAGAACGGCCTTGGTATTGTTTTGGATGGTGTGAAATACGGGTTACATAATAATGGTACCCTGGAGATTAAGCGAGCACGATCTGAAGACCAGGGAACATACACGTTTGTGGCCAGCAACATTCTGGGCAAGGCTGAAGACACAGTGCGCTTAGAGGTCAAAGGTAATAAATCCAGTCTGGTTGTCCATAAAAGTTTTTACAAACCTTCTTTTCCAAAATCACAAAACACATAGGGCCAATTTTCCAGTCGAGGATTAAGCCTAGTTCTAGACAAGCTTTGAGTTTGAATGGTAAATATCCATTGGTACTACAGCTTAGTCCAAGGCTAGGCTTAATCCATGAGCAAGAAACCCGCTCATAAAGCCTTAAGTACAGCTCAAACTGTGACGTGGGCCACTGACATAAGCATTTGGGTGGTGTATTTTTAGGATGCATGTGTAAAACCAAGAGGTTGTGTATTTGCCAGTGATTTGCCAAACAATTTGCCAGTAACGGCAAAACTGTAGTGAAATTTTGGTGACAAAAGTACAAGTTTGCTAGAAGTCCACCACAAGTTTGCCACAAAGTTAATTTGCATGTGAAAATATGACCTTGCTGCAAATTTGCAGCAACATTGGCAAAGGTTAATGGCAACTGTCTGCCAAAAGCCTAAAATTTTTGTAAGGTTTGGGCGTGACGTCTCTTCTTTATTAAAAAAGGCACAAAGGCCAAAACAAACAGAAAATACTCTTCTTGCTTCAGAATGCAAACCAGTAGCATGCCTTAGACGCTAGGCAAAGCCGTGGCCATAGAAGCAACAGAGGGAGAAACACAAACTAATATAGGGAAACAGAATCAAAGGCAAGCTGAATCAAAACATGAAAACCAATCAAATAATAACTGGATAACAAAAAAACAAACCAGAAAACAAGGATCTAAACATCTGAACCAATAGATTAAAAGGGGCTGGGTAAAAATAATAGAGGGACAGTGAAAATGATAACGAGGGCTAGCTGAGGAGAACTGACCAATCACACACAGGGGAGGGCTGAACAAACAGGAGATTGACAGACAGACAAAAGACAAGTAGGCAAAGAAACAAAACTGAACTGGCGGCTTCTGGTGGCCACCTGGGGAAAGTCTGGGGGATCTGTTTTTTTCTGTATCAAAATAAGCTAGGGAGCAATTTAAGAATGTGTTATGAATTGGACATTTTCTTAAGAACATATTTAATAAAAAATGTAAGAAAATATTGGTGAATGAGGCTCATTTACCCCCTGAGAAAGAAGCCTGCCTCACGAAGACCTTAAAGCTTCAGATAAATGCTGTACATTAAATGGTATTCATTTTACATGCAATAAAATGATGGTGATGTTTGCCTGTATTGTTTCTTTTCAGAACCCACACGGATCGTCCGAGCCCCAGACAACCTGTTAGTCAATCGAGGAAGTGTGGCTCGCTTTGACTGCAAAGTCAAACACGACCAGACCCTGCCCATCATCGTCACCTGGCTCAAAGATGACAAACCCATCCATTTTGGCTGGATGTAAGGCAATGTGGACTTATTCTGTGAATTTCTGGGAACTTATGGGAATTCTTTATATTCCCATTGAATATAAATTGTTATAAATTCTGTGCTATGTTTAGGAGCAAGTTTAAGAAGGATGAGGGCTCTATGTCCATTGTCAACGTCAACAGTGAAGACGGAGGAACCTACACTTGCATGGTCACAACGGAATTAGACCGGGACTCTGCCTCTGCTCGCCTTACTGTATTAGGTTAGATTGATGCATAGAAGAACAAACGAACAAACTGATGTGATCTTCATCATGCTGCTATGAATGTTGAATAGTACTTCCTCAATGGTGGTGGTGGTGGTGGTGCTCTGGTGGTTCGGACACTCGCCTCTGGACAGTGTTGGGGAGTAACAGAATACATGTACCGGCGTTATGTATTTAGAATACAAAATATGAGTAACTGTATTCCGTTACAGTTACCGTTTAAATTGGTGATAATTAGAATACAGTTACTTTGTTGAAATAAATGGATTACACGACAGTCTTTTCCTGTTTCATATGTTAGGCTCCTCTCTAATTTTGGTAATTTCATGCATTGCCGGAAACCCAAACAAAACATGCAATAAGAGGCTCTAATGTAAGCGTCCTGTTAATGTTGGTGGCATCAGTTACACAATGGACCCGGAGCCAGCACAACAGAGCCAGCACAACCGGGCAGGAATGCATTTCTTACTCGGAAATTTCGTCTTTGCCCCTCAACAGTATATTTTCCATTCAGGGAGATTTGGGCTTAACAGCCAATTGGTAGAGAAAAACAAACAAGAATTTGCAGGATGTGATTGCTACATTCATGTAGTTGTAAAAAGCACGACAATATATTAAGTAATCCAAAGTATTCAGAATACATTACTCACACTGAGTAACTTAACGGAATACGTTACAAACTACATTTTGGGGCATGTATTCTGTAATCTGTAGTGGAATACATTTTAAAAGTAACCTTCCCAACACTTCCTCTGGATCAAGAGGTTATGATTTTAAATCCTACCTCCAGCACTACCACTGGATCCCTGACCCTTAGGGCCAATTTCCCAGTTAAGGATTAAGCCTAGATCTGGACTAGTTTTGAGTTTGAATGGTAAATCTCCATTGATGCTACAACTTAGTCCAAGACTAGGCTTAATCCATGAGAAAGAAACCAGCCCTTAATGTCTTAATGGGACACAAACTGTGTAATTCATTATGATATTCTACTAATATACTGTACCTCTTAAAACTCGCTGTAAAAAACTTTGGATATTACCATGCAAAACTGAAAAACGTTTAACATTGTTTTCTTGCTAAATTAAACTGTGTAGATACTTGCTAGATAGTTGTTAATTATTTTAGTATACTGTCTTTTAGATATTAATCTGTTCATAACCCAGAATAATTGTAATATTTAACATGACCAAAATTCTTTAGATGTGCATGTCTTTGCTCACCATCTGTAGCTTTGGATTGTAATATAGAAAGCTTTTCTTTTTATCTATGCTCAGTAGTGGAATATCTTAGGCTTCAATTATCTTACTAATATTTTAGGGTTTAATCACTTTACTAATTGACTGTCTAACCTTTAACCTTTCATCTTTGACCTCACAGAAGATGATTCCCTTTCTCCCTCAAAACCTAGTGCCTTTGCAGGTAACATGTCTGCTTCTCCCACTCTGGTCTTAGAATGTCAGAACTGATTTGTGATCTTTGTCTTTTGAATTTAGATTCCTGATTTCACTTTCCTGTCCTGAGCCTTTTATTTTGTTCTTAACGGAGTGCTCCTATTCAAACATTTATATTGTAATATCAGTTTTATATCTGACTGATTGAGCTGAATTTAGTGTATTAAGATGGGTCTGTATAAAGCATCTCTGCATTGCTGCAGGTTTTTAAAATGGTGATTTAAATTAACCACCTGTTACAGATAAATAACTGTACTTACTATATTAAATAATTTCCTTGTCTTTAACTACATACCCCTTTGGTGCATCTCTAAAGGGGGAGTAAATATACATCAGTGAAGCTGTATATGCTTAGTAATTTTTGGCAAAATAATCTAAAATATTCTGATGCTGATCACTGTTGAACTGTAAGCTATTGTTAGCTCATATCTCTCCTTTGCTTTCTGCAGGTCGACCTGATCCTCCTCAGGACCTGGAGTTGTCTGATCTATCAGCACGCTCTGTCCGACTTACCTGGGTCCCTGGCAACGAGAACAACAGCCCAGTCATACGTACGCATCCACCAATACATATGCACAACAGAACGTCATCTGTTCAACATTTTTCAAGCGCTAATTGTTCGAAAATGATTTCACAGTAGTAGAATCTGGATTATAGTTGCTGTCTTGTTGCAGAATTCCTTGTCCAGTATGAAGAGGACCGGTGGAAACCAGGCGACTGGCAGAATCTTTCCAGTTATGCAGGCGACCAGAATTCTGTCAATCTGCAGCTGTCTCCCTTTGTCAACTATAAGTTTCGAGTGATCGCCATAAACAGCGTAGGACAGAGTGAACCCAGCCACCCTTCAGCCCGCTACCAAACAAGTGGTGCTCGTAAGTCTTCGAGGATGAAGTCAAACATTTCAATGGGAATGTTGTGGAATGTGAATTTATTTGTAAACTCTATGGACTAGGTTCTTAGACTAAGCTTAAGCCTAGACTAGCTTTGACTTTCAGAGGAGAATCTCCATTGGTACCGCAATTTAGTCCAAGAATAGGCTTAATCCATGTTCAAGAAACTAGCTTCATAAGTTTTAAGGACATACATTGAAAACTGGCTAGGTGTAGGTGTGAGTAACTGGCTCACAGACCAAATGTATGATTTTTATGTTATTTAGCACCAGATGTTGCTCCCAGTGGCCTGAAGGGTTGGGGCAGCAAGAAGAACAACATGGAGATCACTTGGCAGGTGACTAATGCTTCAATCCCCCTATAATGGATTGTGTAATTGTTGCTGAATTCCAGTGTTGGGGAGTAGCTAATTACAAGTAGTAACGATACTAACTTAACTACTTTTTATCAGTAGTGAAGCTTTAAAAATTAAAAAAAATATTTTTTTTTACAAATAGTTATGTTTTTTGGCAAAACATTCGTCACTACAACAAAAACAGGTATTGTCAGCTAGGTGTTTCTGATTGTTGTTGAATTGTTGTTGATTGTTGTTGTGGCCATGAAATGCCACAGTAGTACAGTAGTTAGTAGCTAAAGAAGCTAGTAGTTAGCTTCTTTTCCGTGTAGTTTGCAGTGCTTGGCTGTTTAGCTACATTTAGGGTGTTTTCACATATAGTCCTCTTTAAAGGAACCAAACTCAGTCCTCTAGAAGTGGTCCAGAAAGTGGACCAACAGAAAGGGAACTCAGTTCTTTTTATGTTGACACTGTGAGTTCACTTGAAAGGGGACTCAGTTCTCTTTCTGGTCCTCAGTTCTCAGACCTTTACTGTCGAGGCAAACCAAGAACACTTTGTGTTCATAAAAAAACTGTGCTAAACAAACCATGCTGCAGACTTAAAGCGAACCAAACTGAGACCACCTCCTGATGTGATCTCAGTTCAGTTGTTTCAGAGGGGTCTGAGTTCGTATGGCATGTTCACATATATGTAAAAAATGCTGACTAATCGATCTGAGTTCGCTTTAATGGCTAAAACGGACCAAGTGTGAAAAAACTCTCATTAGCACCTTGTAGCTTGAAAAGCTACCACTTAAAAGTAGCCTCCCCTACACTGCTGAATTCTTAGTAGCTTGTGGTGGTCTAATCATTTTGTCAAATGTGTGCTTATGCAAAAAGCCCCTGTTGGACACACAAAGGAACGGACCTGAACTACGTTATATGGTATCGTGGAGGAGAAAAGACAAAGAGGCGGAGTGGAATAACATTACTATAGCACGTACAAAGCATGTGGTCACAAATACAGAGACCTACATCCCCTACGAGATCAAAATCCAGGCAGTCAACGACTTTGGACGAGGCCCAGAGTCAAACATAGTCATTGGCTACTCAGGGGAGGACAGTAAGTGCTGTTTTTTTTTATTAAAACTGTATTAATAAGTTGGCAGCAGAAGCCCATTCACTCTTGCACTTATTGCTTTCTTTCTCTTAGGGCCTTTGGATGCTCCATCAGAGGTCAGAGTGTCAAAAGTGGACAGCACCAAAGTGAATGTGCACTGGGTCCCTGTTGACCCCGACTCTGTTCAAGGAGAGTTTAAAGAGTATAGAGTGAGTTGTTACATTCCTCATACAAATTGGTCCTTTGCAAGGTCATTACGTCAGCCTCGTCTGCATGAAGGGTATTCACCATTTATTGGTTGAAGAGTATTTTTTAAATTTATCGTTAGTGCCACTTGGTGTGTACTTTGAAAGAGTTTGAACGCTGCTGTCTTAAATGTTGCCAAAAGTTCAACTGTAGTTTGGGCAGGATCAAAGAAGATACTGATCTCATTTGAGTCAGACCAGTACCACCTCCAACATGAGAATTTTAAGAAGCTTGAGAGTGTTTTAAAGGATTAAAACCATGAGAGAAGCATTTCAACCAGATCAAAGATCAAAACTGACCGAATGTTTTTTTTTCCCCATCTCCCGTCTGCTCCCTTAGTTATACTACTGGAGGGAGGCCAGCCTGGTGAAGGGTTTGAAGGTGAATAAGGAGAAGAAGACCAAAGGCTTTTATAGTGCTGTGTCTCAGAACACTGGCATTCTGACTGAGCTTGTCCCGTACAGCAAGTACAAGATGTACATGGTGGTGGCCAACAATAACTTTGAGGGTCCGCATAGCAACATGCTGGAGTTTCAGACCAAGGAAGGCTGTAGGATATTTCTTCTTTTACTTTCTTTTTAATATGTTAAATGTCATATTAATGCTCTGATGAAAAAAAAGTCTGGCCCAGATTAAGACTTATTTATATTACTTCCTCAAGACATTACTTGTGAATATGTTAAGCTGAGATTTGTAGCCAGAAAATAACCAGGAATTTACCCTTAAGGCCAACTACAAATCTGTGCTGGTCTTCGCTAGAGTTTTTTTTTTTCAGAAGAGTATTTGCCATAGTAGTGCATTTAATTTCATCATATATTATGAAGTAAAATGAGTAAAATGATTTTTTTGTGATTGTTCAATAGTGCCAGGGGCCCCCAAGTTCTTCAAGATCGTTCAGAGGAACACAGACACCATCCACTTGGAATGGGACAAGCCCACTGAGCCGAATGGCATACTGATAGGCTACACGCTCCATTACAAGACAGGTGAGCACGCTTTAAATGGTAAAAAAATAGTTTGTGTGGTGAAGGGGTCAGCAATGTTTTTGTGTGCCAGTAAACTGTAATGTTAGAGGTCATGTGCATTACACAGTTCATGTGTTTCTGACCCTCCTCTTTATCATGTATTACACATCATCAGCAAACATCACACATTCTCTTTCTCTTTCGCACACACACACAGACCATATTAGGAATGAGGGACAGGCATAACAAAACAAGCAGCCACTAGTGGCTCAACGGGGCACCACAGTCACTTTCACAAAAAAAGAGAGAAAAAAAGGGAATTTGATAGCGTAACTGTTGGGCGTTTGTCCTGTGATCAGAAGGTCGCTGGTTCGAATCCCAGACCGGTCAACTTACCACTGGAGTACTCATGAGCAAGGTACCATCCCCAAGCACCTTGTTAGCTGCCCACTGCTCCTTCACGGATGGGCCAAATGCAGCGGTCACATTTCGTTGTGGTGCACAGTATGCTGTGCGGTGGTGTGTTCACAATGACAAATAATCACTCGCTCACTTTCACTAAAGTACTTTTATTTGACAGATTTTTCTGAGGGGGTGGCGCAGTGGTTAGTGCTGCCGCCTCACAGCAAGAAGGGCTTGGCTTCAATCCCCAAGTCGGCCGTAGGGTCTTTCTGTGTGGAGTTGCACGCTCTCCCCGTGTTTGCATGGGCTTACTCCCGGTGCTTTGGTTTCCTCCCACAGTCCGAAGGCATGCAATATAGGCTAATTGACGATTCTAATTTGACCCCTTAAGGTGTAAATGGGAGTGTGATTTTGTGAGTGTGTGTGCCCTGTGTTGTGTTGGCGCCTGCCCAGGGTTAGTCCCCGCCTTGCGCTCGTAGTTCCCGGGATAGGCTCCGGTCCCTCCACGACCCCAGTTGGGATTCAGCAGTTCAGATAATGAATGTGTAGCATGCCAATTTAGCAATTTAGCAATGACGGTCGACAGACAAGGAACAGAGGGAGAAACACAAACTGGAAACAGATTCAATGGGCATTACTAATCAAAACCATGAAAACCAATCAAACAAATACAGTATTTACAGAATAACAGGAAACCAAATCAGAAAACACGGAACCAAACGTCCGAACTAATGGATTAACAGGCGCCGGGTAACTGGGGGTGAGGAACTAATCAGGGACAGGTAAAACTGATAACAAGGGTTAACTAAGTGGAACTGACCAATCATTCATGCCAGATAAACAGAGCATGCATATACAGTAAATAAAAATGAACAAATACTCAGCCAAGATGATATCATCTAAGTCTGTAAAACCAGTTTATTCAAGGTGCCAAACTGAGCTCACCAGAAGACAGATCTTATGTACACTCCGCAAATAAAAGTCAGAGAAGGCTCCATCAGCGAAATAACTTTAATCAGCTGGCATTCTGTTTCTTAATTGTCTTTATTACTGTCTTCTCTTGTCTCACATCTGTATTTTGTCACTTGTCTCTAGTTAATGGGACACAGGTGGGGAGCCCACAAGTGCTGAGCTTCTTCCCCAACGAGACAACGTATACCATGCGGCTGCCCGACCGCTTCACGCGCTACAAGTTCCATTTGTCAGCCCGAACGCAGGTCGGTTCTGGAGAGGTGTATGCAGAGGAGTCGCCTCACTTTGCCAATGAAGGTGAGCTGCTCCCTCATGATCTCGTCCCTCAGTGAATAGAGAGCATTTTTTTATCACGGGTGTAGTAGCAAGATTTTCACATGGAACAAAATGCACCAAAGTTGCTCCTTGTACCTGTACTTTCTCCTTTGCACTGAATTTCTGGAAAACATGGGGTGAAAAAGCTTTTGAAGAATCACTTTATATGCATTTTTAATAACGGTAATGACTGTGATTCTGTTTCAGTTCAATTTCATAATCAATTTGCATGAGCATGGTGGCAGTCACAAAAGCGAGTGCCTTCAAAATGTTTAAATAGCGAATTAGGTGAGGATTGGGTAAAACATTTCTAAAGGACTTTTCCTGAGGCACAGCCCTTATATAGTTCTGGCTATCCACAAGCATCTTTTGTAATGCTTAAATTGTATGAAAAACACTTTTCAGCGGCACAGACATTATCTCCAGACTGCCTTCTTAGACCCGTTTAGCTCAGTTACTGCTATTTGCTGTTGCCTGGAGCAGAGAGTGAATCAGTCTCTGAGAGCACAATCACTCAGTGTTCCTGTCTGTGGTCCTGTCTGTCTTTCCCTCTGTCCCTTCTGTGTGAGAACACTCTTTCTGTCTCTTTCTATCTCTTTTTTCGCTGTTGCGTACCATTTTGTGGTTCTAACGTTTTTTTCTCTCAGCCTTTTTGACTTCCCTTGTTTTCTCAAATACACTCTGGCCTGTCCCCTTTGCTGCTTCCTCTCCTGTTTGTCTCTCTCTATCCCTTGGTGTGAAAGAAGACTTTATCACATCAGGTACTGTCTCTGCAGGTGTAGGTAATGAGGAATGACCTGCCTGCTTGTTTGCCTGCTCTGTCTCACTCTTGGCCTTTCTCTCTCGCTCTCTGTCTGTCTGTCTGTCTTATTCTGTTCAACAGTGCGGTTGAGCAGCCCAAGACCAAATCCTAAGTTGTCATAATAAGGCTGAACTATGTAGACCAAATTTATAAGTTAATATGCATACCTTGAGTAGTCCCGCAACGTTCTTTGGGACATATCAAGTGGATGTTTTTTAGAAGGCTGAACAAACAGAAAATCTTAATTTGATTACAGATTTCTATTAGCATTTGATTACCTCCCTTAGGAATTGTGGAAAATTAGCATCAGATAGATGTAATTTCAATTAACAGTGTTTCTCTTTTAAGTCACAGAAAATCTAACACATGCATATCGTCCAAGGCCCACTCACAAGAGTGGTCTTTAATTTAATAAAAATGATTGCATTATCAGAGTCAGTAGCGTCACAGTCAATGGATGCTCTTATTGCCATCAAATAAAAACATCACACAGCCCATTTATCCTATCATACACACCAATTACGGTTGTCTTAGTCATACTGCAGTAATTATGGGTTTTTACAATAGCTGCTGTGGCATGAATTTGTTTGCTTGTCTTCTGAGACATCACCATTAGTTAGATGTATGCATACAGATGTCGCTCACTTATGAATAGCTCTTAACAACCGGCAGGTGAACCCAAACGCAGAGTCGACAGAATCAGGTCGCAGGCACAGGGGTAGATTGACGAAGACCACTTGGTATGTCGCACTAGGCATAACAACACTTTGTGGGGAAAGGTTGGAACTGACAGTCCTTAAATACTGGTAATGTGGATGTGATTGGCTAAAACTCTGGTGACGCTGATCTGGTAGTCTGTAGTGATTGTGAAGGTCTGGAACTGGAGTCCTGGTCTGATGGCCTTTCTGAGGAGGTGGAGTCCTCCCTTGGTCTGGGCTGAGATCTTACAACCGCACTGTCTACTAAAGAGTACTAATATCTTTCTGTCTGTCTGTCTGTCCATATTACTGTGTGCTTTCAGGGATGGGACACATTTATTACAATTCTGTTCCTGCTTAACAACACTGTGCTCAATTTGTTAAAAGTGGTTAGTTTAAAATAGTTACTTATCATTGAACTTTTGCCTCAGGGTTTCACTTATTTGTGTGTACGTAATTTCAAAAATGAATTTGCTATTTTTTATTAGATCAATGTGTTCAGGTCAGCAATTTGTCTTATAGATAGATTTCTTTTTCATTTGATCTCTGATCCCTGACAGCATCTTGAACCCTTTGCTGTGGCATTCCTTCCTCTTTTTTTATTATTACAGCATGCGTTTTACACTTAAGCATGTAGCAAACAGATGTCTTCCTGACATCGTGGGTTCACAGTATCATGTATCCTCTCGGAAAAGCTTGTTTGTTTTTTTTTTGTTTTTTTGTTACTTTAATCTTTAGAGAAACAGACCCGATGTGGTTATCCCTGTTGCCAGGCAACAAGGTATTCTGGTGCTGCAAAAAAGTCATCTTGTGTGGCAAAGAGTGCTAACGGCAATGGTATAGAACCATCACAATTACCTTGGGGAAGTGTTAGAGGATTTGTGTTGCTTTGACAAGTCTTACTCAGAGAGTGAATTGCAGTCATTGACTCACAAGAATTAGTTTTATTGCCTCATCTTCCTAAGGTGTTATGCTTCATGAGCAGTTTTAAACCAGCAAGTCAGTGCTGCTTTGTAAAACAATGACAGCAGTGCAAGCTCAACCCTGATATCATCATGACCCTCAGAATCTGTTCATTTTATATGATTCCTGCTCGTTAACTACAGTTGAATCAATTAACATTATTCAGCATTTAGACCTAAAGTATTTTCATTTGGTCTGATATGGTCAAAGGTAGGCAAAGTACCTAGCTTCATTACTTAAGTGAAAGTACAGATACCACTAGTCAAATGTCAGTCCAGTTAAGTATTAAAAGTACATCTTCTCTCACCACATTGTTGCATTACTGGTACAACACTTACAATGCCTGCCTCTGACTAGCTTGTAGAACCTGTAGAATAAGGAGTCGATAGAATGTTACAGAATGGAACACAACCTGAGCTGACAAAGAAAACCAGTCATTTGTTTATGTTTTTTTATTAATTGTAAGACTACACACCCCCACAAAACAGCATGGTACACTACCATAACATACAGTATGTGTATGTTAATCACAAGGACAGTGTAACAACTGTAAATGCAGCCTGCTCAGAAAATAAAATTAACATTTCAACCTGCTTAAAACCCAGGTCTATACCTCTTACTTCTTGACTTTTCACCGAAGAAAACGGCAGAACTGTCTGAACTTGGTTTAATAGTTACAGTCCACTGGCGTGACGTAATGCTACTGATTACTGACAAGCTGTCACCTGCGAAAAACCAATAACAGGAAAACTATCCAATCTGTCCACAGATTTAAAAGTAACAAGAACCTTAAGAGAAATATAGTGAAGTATTTGTTCAATTTACCTTTTCCCTTTTTTCAAAATAGTGGATTGTATCTGGGCTAGTCAAGGGAAGTGCTTAAATAAAGCAGTTTTATGGACATGGCCTGGAATAGAGCTTAAGAAATTCATGATTGATTGCCACTCTTATTTAGGATTAGGCTCACCAATAACTTTTGCAGTACCCAGAAAATAAATGCAAGTAATTTTTTAGATTGGAATGACTGAAGCCAGTTTTTAAAGAAGCCAGCCACATTCCCTTTCCTTTCACACCATTTGCACTAATGCCTGTGCGTCACATGCCACATATCTTTTCGCTCTGGCCTGTTTTGTGGTTGTCTATGCCTCTTTTCACTCAGTTGAGCTACAGGTAAGGGTGCACTGGGCTGCTTGCTGATTGGCTGGTCTGAATGGAGATCTCTGCTAGATCTTGTAGACAGCATCATCACCAGTTATGCAGTTATGCTGATATGCAGTTACCCTCGTTTTGGCTTACACGGGCACACCTGAGGGATAAGGTATACAGCTGAGTTGTTGGCCTCCTGCTAACTCCACTAACCTGTTGCATATTTTGCCTGTTGCTCGGTTCTGGTGAGATGCTGGTGCCTTTAGTGTCTGTTGCAATGCTATTTGATGGTGCTGCTTTGCATGAATGAAAAAAGCAAAGTTCTGGTTCATGTTGTCACAAGGACTTAAGATGAAGATGTGAAGGTATAAGATGTTTATTCTCTTTCGGTGTGGTGGAGACTTTAATATGTAGCTTAAGGCAAAGTAAGTAGGTGCTTAGCCTTCTTCTTGCATGGTTATAATGCAGTTTACTGTGGTGGATTTGATCCTAGTGATGGATTTCCCACAATCCCCTTTGATGACCACTTGGTGGCAGTGTTGTTTCAATTCATGTCATTCTTGAACAACCTAGATGGAGTTACTCTTGTGCATTTGAGAACAGTTGACGTGACCCTCCTCCTGGAAGATGCTCATGCTGCATTAATCTAAAGGTTGTGGGAATTCTATTCACCTTGGTGGTACATGACCATTGTCTCTTTCTCTCTCTCTCTCTCTCTCTCTCTCTCTCTCTCTCACTCTCCCTCCGTGTATCTATAGTGGCACTGCTCTGTTGTGTTTAACTACTTCTCTTCCTCTCTCAGCGGTCGATTCCACAGATGCCTTGGTGTTCGCAACTCCTCCTCCCCCCGCTCCCCCCACCACCGCCCCGACTACAACCATTAGTACCTCAACAACAACTACCGTTGCCCCCACCACTGCTGCTACTCCCACTACACCTGCTCCAACAACTACAACTGCAACTACAACCACCACTACTGCCAGTACCACAACCCTGCCCACCCCGCCTTTCACTACCAAGCGGGTGGACATGAACATGTTGGGTATTTGCTCAGAAATCACTACAGCGTCAAAGTAAAAGCACAAAGCAGCCGTTTAAAGCATCACAAGTATGTCTCACAGAGCTTCGCCAGGCCTCTCTGCTGATTAATTCATACGGCATAGAGGCCCTAACTAGCTATTTTGAATCAGAGGCTTGACTGATGCTTGCCCTGTACCCTTAACTAGGCACTTTCCTCAGATTAGTATTGACACTGATAAGAATTTGTATTGACAGTGGCACCCAATTAGCTTGTTATTCTTTTACAAGATTAAAAGACTGCCGCTAGAGAATTCGATCGTGAGGCTTAGAAGAGGCCTCTCTAGCTTATGAAAGGCAAGCTCTGAAAAAAAAACTACTTTATTATTGAGTCCCCAAAGTGCTGCTATAGTAAGTATTAGTCCCTTGTTGTACGCTGTTCGGTTCTACGTCATTGCGATTTTGTAAAATGTACTCCTCTCCCACCTGTTCTGCTTAGCCCCGAATGTAAAGATCTGGAATCTGACGGTGGATGCTAACAGTGACTATGCTAACATCAGCTGGAAGCACAACTTTCCTACTGACAGCAGCGAGTTTGTGCTAGAATACACAGTGGACAGTAAGACCCAGATACATTCGCTGAGGGCTTGTGAAGGGAACACCCATGCTTTTTAGAAGGACTGGCTGGAGAACAAAACCTTCCCGGTCTAGCAGACGGTGCGCCTGATAACTAGTTCTAGCGTCTTTGCATTGTTGTGCTATGCAATATCTATTGCACGGAGTCTCAGCTACTTTAATTCTACTTATAAGAGTGTGAAAAATGTTGCACTGAATAATGAAGTATTCATGATCCCTCTCAGCCGTGAGCACTAGCACTCAGCAAGCTGATCACATCCCCTTTTTCATACAATGATGCTGATAGATATTCCACCCAGACACTTTTTAAAAAGAACAAAAGACCGGTGCTCTGATTTATCTAGCGTCTCTGAGGGACGAAATGAGCCTGCCATTGTCTCTCCTGTGGGGTTTGGTTTTGTGTCCTCAGCAGTCCTTGAAGTTCCCTTTAGGAAGCTCTTATCCTCTCTGGTGGCTTGCAGGAACAGGGAGAGATTTGAGTAAATATGTGAAAGAGAGACAGCGAATAAGAGGAGGAGGAGGACAGACACACATTCATGTCAGACTGAGAACAAAAGAGGCCTTTTGAGTAATTGCTCTCAAAATAAAGGCCATTTTGAGATGTTTTCTAGAGTTCGGACTGACCCTGTAGAAGAGAAATCCCTATATAACCCCAGGCGTAGATGCTACTTCTCATGAAATTGTTTTCTGAACAAATTTCTTACATCCCCACTGGATATCGGCTTCACATTTCTGCCTAATGCACAGACCCACTATTACCGTAATGATCATTCAGCTTTTATACACTATTTGGTGCATATTCCATATGATTACAGCTTTGATTTGCTTTAGTTTGTATGTTACATCACCACAATTTTATGATGCCTTAAGACAGGTTTTATTATTATGTCGGACAGGTAAACAAGGCATTTAGCAACCTCTAGCCAATGGCTTACAGTAGTTTCCCCTCCTGCCCTCTCACTCTCTCACTCTCTCTTTCTATCTTTCAGTATATCTATAGTAGAGCCCAACCGATATAGAATTTATAATACTGATACCAATATTTGAGATTTAAAAATGCTGATGATATATCAACCAGAGATTTTCCCTTACATTTGTACTCTCAGAGGTAACATGACCTAATGCAGTTTGAAGGTAAACATTTATTGATTCATTGTCTAGTCTAGTTGCAGTGAGCTCTTGTTTTTGAGGACTACCATCTACATTTTCTGCCATTATAAACGCTGATTCAAATTTATCAACAGTTACCTTGAATCAGCCAATAATACTGCAACACTGATTTATCGTTTGGGCTCCTGTTTATACATTTGGACCACATTACCCCATCTCATATGCCTTTTATACACCAGTGCCTCTTTGTCTGGCTGCCCCACTGCTGCTTAGCTTGGCGCACTGTTTCTTGCCAGGGAGCAAGTTGCATGAGCCTGGGCTGGCGGATGTGATGCATATCTTAGTGTAGTCCTCGGTCTCGTTACTGATGCCGACTTTTTTGTGGAGGTGGGGTGGGGGGATAATGAGGGGGTTAATGTTTCAGCCCAAGGTCATCTCTAGGGGGCTATCATAATCATATCCTCGACCTTGAATCACATACATGGGGTACAGTGGTGCAATCACACACCAAGTTGCTGTAATGGCAGACCAGCTAGGGGGTTTTATCCAGCCGAGATTCCAAAATGCGAGCCCACTGTGTTGTGCGCTCTGTGGAAGTGTATAGATTAGATGTCATGGAAGTGCATGGATCAGATCTAGACAAACATGCGCAGACAACCTGTAAAATAACCTTGCCACAGACTTCTCTGTCCGCAACACAGGATACGTAATTAGACATTATTGACTCCATCCTGCCTCCTATCTTTCTCTCTCTCCCTCTCTTTCGTACTCTGTCTCTGAAGTAGCCGGCTGCTGCATGCTCAGTGTCCGTGTCACACACTGCTTTGATTTTGATGTTGGACAGGAAAGTTTTTTAAAAATCTGATAATGCTTTGATTTGATATTTCTCATCATGATGTTCACCAAACTCAGCTGATTCATATGAGGTAGCAATTTTATAGCTTCCCACTTGCAATAATATCTCTCATGTGCCCATTTTCTTGGTCCACTCTTCGTTTTTTTAGATGCACTATGCATTCTGGCCTTATTAACATAGCCAAGCAAGAAAAATCACATTTTAACGGCAAACATAGCAGGGCCTCAGGCATGAAGATTATTATTGCAGTCCCCATTCAGTGTGCTCAACAGCTTTTTGGGAAACATCATTAAGTTTTCCTAAAAGCTAAAGCTACAACTGACTGGTTATTATTTGACGTGACACATTGCATATGGGCAGCCGTCATTCTGTCTCTAAACTTGTAGCTTTGAACTTAGGAACTGTTCTGTGGTAATGGCTGCACTTGTGCGTTGGAAAAAATGATCCAAAGAAGTGGAGCTGTTCTTTTCTTTTAAAGCATGTTGCATGTTGTCACCAGCTTTAGTTTCACAACAAATTTTGTGCAACGTCATTCGGGCCACGTCTCAACACCATGTAGTGTTGGTATGAGACTTCCTCTGAGATGAGAAGAGGTCTTTGGATGGTTGAGACGGGAGTGTCTTTCTCTTTTTTCGTAAGCCCACTGTTTGGTTCTGTCAAACCCCATTAGAAATAATAAGTGGTGACGCTGTGTAAAAGATTCTTTAAGGCATCAGACTGCTGAAATTGTTCTTCTAATCTCCCAAAGTCAGACTTTGATGTGTGCTACGGAAGAACTGTCCAGAATTTGTCCGGCAGCACCGCTTGTTATCGCCTTAGAATGTCTTGTTCTTTTTGATCATTTTCTCTGGAGAATAAGGCTACCCTCTCAGAGGGAACTCCATCTACAGTCTCTTAACAAGAGTTCTTCAGAAACTTCAGAAACAGCATGATCTTTCCCTTAAAGTCGTTAAATGAACTTGCGTAAGAAGCTTGAGATGTGGGGGCTTACCTAGTAGTCTCAATTCATCTACAAGACACACCATCTCATGGAAGGCATGGCTGCATCGCCTGTCTGTTTTGAGTCAGTGTTTTTTTTGGTGGGTTGCCCAGTCCTGGTTTTATGGACACTTGTCTCATGTCTCCTTCAAAGGTAATGGTTCTGTGAAAACTATGCAATTCAAACACCCACCGCCCATTAAGCTGGCCGGGCTCATAGCTGGGGTCAAGTACAGGCTTCGTGTCTATTCGCATGAGCACCCTCATGTCACCAGCGACTATGTCACCTTCGAGACCAGTGGAGGTGAGGGCTGACCAGATATCAGGGGGAGAATGGAGGTTAAGGGTTCAGAAAACATTCCTGCACATGATTGATTTCCTTCAGAATGTTTATACATGAATATAAAAATAATTAGAAGAGAACAAATAAATGCATTAATTGTGATCTCACGGACTGTGTCCGAGAAACACGTTTTTTGCGCTGGCAGCACCTATTTCAGCGCGCTAAGCGCATTTAGCGGGAAAAAGATGCTATCAGAGACCTTTTTTTGCCGCAGCGCTCAGAGCACTTCAAGTTGAAAGCTTTTAGAGTGGTGCTGGCTCGTCAATGTTACTTCTGTCTTGCTAGCCAATCAAAATTGAAGAAGAGGCGGGACATACACAGCCAAGAACTCAGTAACAGTAAAGATAATCTTTTTTACATCGGCTAAACTACCGATCTCAAAGGAACACGTTGCAATGTTTACATGAAATAGGAACGAACATGGAAGTGTGTGATGACATTTTTCATAACGTAGCAACAACAAGCGCTCAGAGAAGCATTGTGAAAGCGCTCTGAAATTGAAGTGATGACCGCTGTCAGTGCAAAAAACGTGTTTGGTGGACACAGGCCTTTTATTATTTTAAGCACGCATTTCTTCTTCTAGCCACTTATAAAGTTTTACTGATGATGATATTAGTCTGTGAACAAGAATTTGGTTCTCTTTGGAACTGTTGTCAAGGATCTGCTGACTGCTTTTAGTGTCTTTTAGCACACTGTTTAAATCAATAAGCAAATTTTCAGAGGTAATTTGAGACCTGTGATCATGGAAGGACTGTTTGCCTCAGGTGGGCAATGCCAGATGAAATCTCACATGCCGTGTTCAGTAATAAAGAGTGGAATATGCTATCGATCCTGAGTGTTTGGTTTTCCTTCAGGCCAGGATTGGTTCAGGCATTTTTTTGTATAAAATGTGTCTGCCTCAGGGTAGCAGCTATGGTTAGCCTGCGTATGACAAACATTCTTACACAGACTGTCAAGATAATCCTAAAGATAACAACCCAGTTCACCCAATGTGGAAGCTAATGTTGCTTGCAAATAGGCTGGGTGTTCAATCGAAAATCGACTAACAAAAAGAAACAACGTAGCCTTGAGAGGATCAAATGTAGCATTTAAGAGCTAAAAGCCCAAATTTAGGCAGAAAGGAAATAGAGTGCTTACAACAGAGCAACATTGGTAATCACTAAATGAAATGAAAGTGCTCGTTTTATTCGAAGCGTGTGATTTTTGTCCAGTACATCAGCTGAGAGAGTACCGTCTGTGTTAACTTCATCATTGTGCATGGTATGCTAATGCAGGTTCAACTACTTTCTTATTACTCATTTGTTTGTGATAAAAGATGGTTGTTAGAGAAAGCTTGTGCGTGCCAAAATATAAAGAGCTTTGTTAAAGGGTCAGGCTTGGATTTGTAGTAATAAATCACGAGTAAAGAGGGTGGTGAGTAGCTCATTTAGCTTTCGGGTGACTAGTTGTTGAAGAGCATTTTCAAACACTTATATTATATTTATAGAACTTATATTTTGTGTCTTTTTCCTTTCTTTCTGTGTCCTTCTCTCTTCCTCTTTGGCTCTTTTCTTTCTTATTTTTCTGTGTGTGTGTAGCCTACAGTAAGGACCAGGTGGACATCGCCACGCAGGGCTGGTTCATCGGTCTGATGTGTGCCATCGCACTTCTGGTTCTCATTCTGCTCATCGTGTGTTTCATAAAGAGGAGCAGAGGAGGAAAGTACCCAGGTAACAACCCAGAACTACAAGCACAATGACATTTGAAAACACCGAGCACAGAAAATGCAATAACCAGCCAACATGTCGCTTTTTGATGCGTAGTCTGTTAGCCCTCCACTGGCCCTTCATCAGTAGTGATTGTTTTGATCACAGAAAACTTTTGACTGGATTTTAGGGACTTGTTGACTGCTCTCAATGGATGCTACAGTTTCTTGTACACTCATACCAGTTCATTTTGCCAGTAGATTGTAAGTTGCTTTGTTTAAGTTGTTTGATTTTATTTGCGGGAAACACTTGATTGTACATTACAGCCATCTTTGGTGTGTGTTCATACTTAACACATTTGTATTTATGAATGTTTGTGAATTGCTATAAAATGCAAGTGAATATGACAGAAGGTGGACTTAAAACCTAAAGTAAGTGTTGTTTTTAGAACACAGAAGGCGCAGTGATAGAAATTAAGTATTAAGCTACTTAATTATTATATCATTATGATTGTTAGAAGAGGATTTCTACTCGCAGGCCCTGAGCCATCCATACTTTGATGATCTGGATAAGAGCACTCTGCTTGCCAGCAGCATGAAGAGTTAAAACACACACGTGCACTTCCTCTTGGTTTCCACTGTGGTTTTGTATTTGTTCAGATCTGCAGCAGGACTGTGCTTTATGGAGCATCTGCTCACTGACACAGCAATAATCACCTCCATCTCTTCCTTGTTCAATTATGTTTCTGTATGTAAATAAATGTTTGAGGCATCTGGCGTTATTTTCCTCTAATGTCAGCATTGAAGGGTCAAATATATTTACAGTGTTGGGGACTAGCTAATTATAAGTAGCACTGCTACGAACTACTTCTCAGTAGCAAAAATACTTTTAAAATGATGTAGCTTTATATTACGTTGATATGCAACATGTTACAGATAAATTAAATATATAGATTATGGTAGTTTACTGTGACTTTGAAAATTTTCACATTCTTTGATGCAACTATTTACTGATCCCATTTATTTCCCCATTTCTCAGTGCGAGATAAAAAGGATCTCCCTTTGGACCCTGTGGACCAGAAGGACCAGGATGGATCTTTTGATTACCAGTAAGTATCTCTAGAAATGGCATTGATCTTACACAGTGACATTAAACAAAACATTTCCATTATAAAAAGCCCTGCAGACAGTTTGTTTTTCCTTTGCTTTCATATTAATCAATGGACAGTATTTTGTGGATGTTTTTATTGCTTCACCTCTTTGAGTCCCTGTCCTTTTTGCCTGTTACAGGTTAACTTTGACCTCATAGAGATATGAGGGTGATGGACTTTTATCTGTCTTAATCTAAACTTACTAATAATTTCCTGAACAATGTCTCATTTTAACAATAACTAAATTAGGTGTTCAGCTTAATCTAACCTAAAGATTTACTTACCTAGTAATTTGTTTAAAGCTGTCTAGTTGATAAGAGCATGATGGGCATCACCAAGAGCAACGGTCACTCATGCTCTCCCTTTTCCCTCTTCACTAGTTTTCCTCCAAATTCTCTTGACTTCTGATCAGACCTGACCATGGATGTGAGACACAGGGATTAGAACCTCTGGCCTGAACACACACCATGCTGCCCAGGCACCCAGATAGCAGTACTCTGTCTGGCATATAACAAGATTGTGTTAAGTGGAATTGTTAACTGCATTCGGAATATCCTGTCATTATCTCATTGCTAATAGCTTTATTACATGACCCAGGACAGTCATTAGGGCATCTGCTCTTTTAGACTGGGCATTAAGCCTATGTTGCCGAAAGCTGACTTAATAAAGCATATGCCAAGCATCTTAATCCATGTTATTAACCTATGACCTGCAAGTGGCTATTCTGACATGACTTGTGCTCTCGTAGTAATCTTTTTAGTTCTGTGATAACTACGATGGCATAATAGTTGCAATAAAGACACGTTTCATTCCCCTTACACAACCGAGGGATTTGGGATACATCTGACAAACATGACCCGTGTTCAGTAGCTGTTTGGCATTCAACAGCACA
Source organism: Distichodus sexfasciatus (assembly GCA_032718565.1). Classification (NCBI taxonomy): domain Eukaryota; kingdom Metazoa; phylum Chordata; class Actinopteri; order Characiformes; family Distichodontidae; genus Distichodus; species Distichodus sexfasciatus. Next base: position 345,820 of record JAVGVS010000184.1, read on the forward strand.
TTTTTACTTAAAGTTAACAAGAAAAGCATGACAGGGGCTAGAGAATGTAAATTTGTGGTAATTGATCAGTCTGCAGACACCAATCACTTTGAGGAAGAAATCCATGCTAAAATCCTCTTGTGCGCTTACCTTCTCACTAACGTCTCTGTCCATCTCAAACATTAGTGTCACCTCCCTTTCTTTACCGTGTTTTTTACCCTCCGTCGTTGTGGTCCCCACCATCAATGAAAATGCCTCCTTGGCTTTTAAGGAACGAGAACAGGTATTTTGTTTCAACACAGCATGTCTCCTAGCCTGAGCATGTCGTTTGGTTATTTACAGGAGGGTAGCACAATCTAGTGGAGTCAGTGATCTCATGCTTCAGAGGTGTCAAACACCTGAGAGGTGTCAAATTAGTTCTTAGTGTAAAACTGTTACACTGTGTCCACCGAACATGCTTTCTGTGCTGAGTGTGGTCAAAACCTCACTTCCAGAGTGTTTTCTCTGCGCCTCTCTCAACGCTTATTGTTGCTAAGTTACAAAAAGCGCCATTGGGCACGCCCACGTTCATTCCTATTTCATGTAAACATTGTAACATGTTCCTTTGAGATTGGCAGTTCCGTCGACATAATGGAGAGAAATCGCGTCTTGTCGTTAGCAGCAGCGTTTGAACTAGTCAGCCTTTCCAGCTGCTTCAGAGACGCCACCATTGTTGTTAGTGAGTTCTTGACTGTGTATGTCCCACCCCTTCCTCAATTTTGATTGGCTAGCAAGAGAGAAATGACAGCCCTGTGCTGCTGTAATAGTTGAGTGGATTTTAACTTGAAGCGCTCTGCACTAAAAACCCATTTCCACCAGTGTTTTTTTTTTTTTTGCTTCGCGTTCAGAATGCTGAAGCCCATAGAATTTGTACTAAAAATAAGCGCTCTCAGTGCAAAAAACGCATTTGGTGGACACAGGCCCTCAGTCTTGATCAGTTGTTACGACCTCAGTGTTCTAGTCCATTAATTGATATGCCAACAAAGTCAATATTTCACAGCAGGTTCCAAAGCACAGTTGTGAAACACACGTTACTCTCTATAAAGTTGTTTTTGTCTGTGTTCCTTTTTAAAGCGTAATTGTTTTGTCGTCGTTGGAGTGCTGACATTTAAAAAGCACCAACTCTGTGACACAGAGGTCAAATCAGTTTCACTGGAGTTACCACCGCTAGTGAAATGCCTCTCCCTCTGGCTGTGTTTGACACCCTTGAGGTAGTGTTCTGCTGAAAAAGCAGGGCTCTAAAGCAAACAGTATTCAGCGATGCGGCGATCCACTTATTATCCACTGTTTGTTCTGCATGCAGTCTAATGATGTTATTCCCAGTCTTCCCTGTAGACAAAATGATTCCTATCAATGGAGAACATGCATGCAGAGTAACAGCTAGAAAAACAATAGATTTTACGACATGGGATGCACACACAGCCCACGCTAGACAGCAGAAAAGCCAGATTTTTAACTGTGTTTGTGTTGTAGTCAGGACGACGTTGATCAGCCACAATTAGCAAGTGATAATTAGCAGGTCAGCTCTCCAGTCAATACACAATCAGCAAAAGCAGCATTAATTAGCAGCTTTTAGCTATCTGGAACAAAACATTAGGGACAAGAATGTTAAAAAAAGACAATTGTGGTGTGTAGACGACTGTGTTGAGCTTTTAGTGAGATGTCCAGTCCCTCAGCAGTGATGCACATGGTTTGTTTTAACTAGCTTCCCTACTCTGTCTTTTTCTCCTTCTTTGTTTTCTTTATGGTCAACGAAGGTCTCTTGAAAGGAAAAGGTATGGAAGAAGATGACAAGCTGTCTTGGAGTGTTTAATCCCAAGTTTACCCATCCTCTGCTTTGAGTTTTTGGTTCTAATCGATTAACACACATGCCCTAATCAATACTAACTAATAATCAAGATAAAAATCATCAAAAAATAATCAAGAATTTAACAACAGGGACGTTTACTGAATTTCATTGTTTCACCTCAGGTTTGACCTTAATGCATCAGCTAAATTAATTTCTGTTATAGTCTGAAACATGAGCCAAGACACTTTTCTCCCAATAACCTGTGGCTAAAATTAATTCCGACCCTCCTGCTGAATTCCATCTTCAGGTACGAAATTCATTATTACATTAGGGAGAATGCTATTTGATCACTTTCATATTACTCAGTAAGTCTTGTCATCTACTTGAGCAGTTCTGCAGACAGAATATGAAATGTTCTCTTATGGTAAGAAAGGACATTTTGCAGTTGAAACCTGTACCACTTTCAAAACTATAGATATTAATCGATTAAAACAAAAACTCAGTTTTTCAAACTTTCAATGGTTCCTAGGTTATCTCTGTTTCATCCTTTTTTTTTATGGGGGCGAGGAGATGGTTATTTCACATCATTTTTTCCCCCTTTGATGAACCTTGTTACCACACTTGACAGTGGTCCTGATGTGGGTCTCCGACTGAGTTGGTGTTAGAGCATGTCGCATGCAAGGAACCATGCCAGGAACAGAGAAAGTCTTCTGGCCATGTCCTTATTTTGAGATGTAAATGACAATATGATGTATCACACAAAGGTGCTCTGTGTATTATAGGATTTTGGGGGGGGTAATAAAAGACATTATACTGTTGCTTGCGTATTTCATTTTAAAACATGGTCCACCGACATTCCACAGAATGAGCTGTTCATTCAGTGGAAAAACGTTCCTGTAAAAACTTGCATTATATGCATCATGTCTTCTTACTTTTACGTGCCTTGCCGAACCGAGTAACACTCGTTCGGTTCTTGGGTTCAGTGCCTTGCTGCGAGGGAGCCGATCTTCGCACCTGATTCTCCATGCATGATCAGGCTTTGTCCTCACACACAGCCTCGCTATCTGCAGCATGCATGCCAGAGAGCTAGCAGGACACAGGTGCCCTGAGAATTTGCCCACTGCTGCCTGAACCACGGGGAGAAACTGCTTCTAGACTGCAGAAGTGGTTCATCAACAAGCAATGTGCCTTCTCTAACCCCCTTACCCCCTTCATGTGTGTGCCTCAGTGTCTGTCTCTTGGGACATGGCTTTTGTTTCTGGATTTCTTTGCTGTGTTGTCGATTTTCTGAAAGTGTGGGGGGAAAAAACTGTCAGATTCTTTTGCAAAGAAAATCCTTGAATTATAAATATAGTCCCACAAAAAATAGGAGGTTGGTTCTTTGGTACCCACTGCAGAGGTTTTCCTTTGTGTCTTCCTTGCAGAAACTAAAAGAAACAAAGACGTGAAGCCCCTCAAAGTTCCCCGGGTCTGAGCGCTCTTCAGTTCACAGCCTTCATTATTCTAGTTACATTTCGGTGTCAAAAAATGCAAGGGGCAGAACGGGGAGCAATATGGAACGTTCCTAACCTTCTTTCCTCTTATCTCAACAGCAGCGACGAGGACAACAAACCTCTGCAGGGCAGCCAGACGTCTCTGGATGGGAACGTCAAAGAAAGCGACGACAGCCTGGTGGACTACGGGGAGGGAGGGGACGGCCAGTTTAACGAAGATGGCTCTTTTATCGGCCAGTATACGGTGAAGAAGGACAAGGAGGAGACGGAGGGCAATGAGAGCTCGGAGGCCACCTCACCCGTCAATGCCATCTACTCTCTGGCATAGGCCCTCCTTCGCCTCCTACCCAGGGACAGTGGCGTCAGGAGGCTGGAGGCTGCAAGTACACACCCACTTAAGTCAATATATGTAGAGAGAGAGAGAGAGAGAGAGAGAGAGAGAGGAATACATACCTGGTTCCACACAAAAAAACAGAGGAGGGCATGAGGTTGGAAACAACCTTAATCTGTGCTGTCCAGGAGGGATTTGGAACGCCACCTGCATCCCTGTGCTCCACATAGACTTTGGTGTGCCTTTAGGGCAAGGGGACACAGGGAAGATGGAGGCAACTTGGGACTTTGAAGCATTTTGAGTGGCTTTTTATTATTTTTCACAAACCCTGAACCTTCCCCAATATCACCCCCACACCCCCTGTCTCCCCTCTCTCTGTAGCTAGCATTAAAGAAAGTGAGACAAAAGCGCCAGTCCTGTGACATATCAACTGTGGGCCGGCTCTGCGACGGCACGTCGGCGGACACATTTATCATATTGATACTTCAGCAGTGAAAAAATCCTTTTTTTTTCCCCACAGCCAATAAATGCGTCAACAACAACGACGACAAAAAAAGATACGTGAATGCTGTAATCAGTGCCGGCACAGTCTGCTGTGCCATATAAAGCTATGCACTACGTATTACCACCCTGTTTTTTAATTTCTTCTGTTTGTAAATCTGTGACAAATTTTGTCGTTTTCCTTTTACAACGTTAGCTTGACGCACCTCACTAAAAAAGCTACGCATCCTTGTACATGACCTGTCCTCATGGCGGTTATGTGTGCTTTCCTTTTGCTGCTTTTCAAAAAGCTTTTACGAGTATGTTTTCATTGGCTGCAGCTGTAGTGTTGCCATTATTGCCACAAATCTGAGCATCGTTGCTCATCAATGATGAGGAAAAGAAGTTATTTTGAAGCATGGTAGATGTTTAGTGTGCGAGACAATGGATAGGATGAAAAGGCCACTGTCTCTCTTAGGGAGACATTATCTCGACTGAACCACAATTATATAATCATTTTTTATAACAGGCACTGTATATTAGAATAAAAAGAATGATAATGATCATGACAATGACGACGATGATGATGATGATGATGATGTACCTGACAGCCTCCACTTTTGATATATCTGAAACCTTTTAGCAGACTTTTATGTGGAAGCAGTAATATTCAACGGCTTACTCGTCGCACACATAGCCATGTTTTGTTACGACATGATTCAACATTTTCATCTACTACAGCTTGCAGACTCAAATTACATCCACCAGTTTTAATCAGAAACTGGAAAGTTCAGTGTCTTGATTAGGGTCAGTTGTGGGGGAAAAAGGTGTAGTATGACAGTGTGTTTAAAATTTCAGATAGGTGAGCCTGACGTTTTGTGCTTTCCCACCCAATCTTGACCTCCACACTTCCCAAAATGCAGCTTGGATTCTAGTGCCGCTCAAAAGTGGCTGGTGTGTGTCAGCATGTAGCTTTTGCGCACACAAAAACAATAATTTATTTGTATTTAATTTATAGAGCTAATTGATTAATGGATTGGACACCCAATTTAACTGCTTGTCTCACAAGTCAGGAAATGTTGGCTCTCAAAACAATTTGACAGTTGCATCATAAATCTGTGCTAACGTAGGAAAGATGTACACTTTAACGAATCTATATTAGACCCAGACTACATGGGAGTGGAGGGGTTTTTCTGATGTAAACTAACCGAAGTTTAACGTCACCATTAAATGTATGTTTTATCTGTTGATTGTGCTGCTCTTTAAGTATTGCTATTACTGTATTACTGGTATGATGCGTTAATATATTGGAATTTATTTAATGTAACTGTAACATGACACAGAAAAGTAATTGTTTATTTATTTTGCCCAGATAAGGGTTTTGTGTCCTGTTTCCCCAGTGTAAATATTGATTTAGTTTCTTGCAAATGTCACACTTTTGCTAAAAGAAAAATAAAAGACTGGAGCAGAAGACCTAGCATCCCAACATGGCAGATTTTAGCAATGTCTTTTGAATAATCCTAAACTTTGATTGGATACTTTATCAGTTACTATTATTATGATCGATTGGTTTCGTGTAAGTAAACGAGGCTGCCTTCTGTTTTACACTGTGGCATAGTCGTCCTCTTCTATCTGTTACCAGGACACAGCTATGGATGGGAATATTTAAGGTTGATGTACATAGCTAGTGCTACAGGACTGTAACATCGTAACACTCTAAGCTGATCTAGACAGGGTGAAGCTTATCTATGTTCAGGTTTGTTTTTTTCTTTCTGCTCATGTCACCGCACTTCAGTATCGTCCAGTCAGGCTGCAAGTTCTTGTTCTCGTGTCTCCTCTCACATGTGACATGTCTTAAGCCCAGTTGAACACGTGACAGCTCGATGGAAGGGCTCAAAGTCAACTTTAAGCTCCCAGAATGCGATACGATGTCCTTTTTTATATAGATGCCTTCGCATTCAAGAGAATTTTGTTTTCGCAGTCTTCAAACCTCAGATTTGACTTCATCAATTCTGCTTTCTCCAATACCTCAAAGCAATATTCTGCTTGTGCATCTTTCTCACTGTTCTTTTTTTTTTTGGTCTCTCGCCTTCAAGTAATCTGCCACCAGAACTTTTTACGGCAGCCGTCATGCACAGACAACTCACGAGTGCACGCGGGAACCCAGAAATGGTGACAGGGACCATCTCTGAAGCGTTGAAGCCATTTAGAGTAACGGTTATATGTAAATTTAACAGACCAGTGGGCTCACAGGAGTCACTTTTGTCAGTGCTGTGCATCCAAACCTGCTCAAAGATGGCAGATAAAAGTTTTTTTTTGTGTCTGTACATTCTTGGGCGTTGGACTCACCTCTTTGACAGCGGGTTTTGCTGTCCTGATAGATTCGTTTCGTTTTCCATTAAGAATAAAATGGAACAGTGGACTGCTCACGTTCAGAACTGACATTATATAAATGTCAACGCACATCTGCTCTTTCCTTTCCATTTTCAGTATGTCGGTGTCCTGGTTTTCTGGTAAAATGCATACTCCAGTCAGCATACAATATTAAACAAGGAAAAACATATGTTTTAATCATGTGTCAAAAAATATGTAGGTATGCATTTTTATGGACGTGTATTTCAACATTTCAGCATTTTTTGTTATTCCAAATTTTTGTTCATAACATAATCTGAAAAAAGCGGCATATGAAATGTCAGCTGCAAATTATTATTATTATTATGTGTGTATTATTGCTTATTATTATTATTATCTCTCTTTTTGTGAAAAAGTTATTTTTTCATCAGTGTATCATGACAGCTGTTTGATTTACTGCTTCTACATGCAGGGTAACAGTGTTTTATGTAAATCTAGTCAAAAGAAAAATGGCATATTACCATATTTACCATGTATGCGTGTACGAAGAGATGCTGCAACTTACTCTGCTAGAAAAGCCTTTCTTTATAGTAAAGCTATGTCATTTTCTCTACTCTTGGTGTGCTGTCCTGTTTAATGCCTAATGTTTATTTGTGCAATTGAGAATGTTATCACTTTATGACCTTAGTAATTCATTCATTCATCATCCAAAAGGCTTAATCCCAACCAGGGTTGCAGGGACGGGCCTGTCCGAGAATTCTGAGCGCTAGGTGGGGATCAACCCTGGGCAGGTGCCAACATACCGCAGGGCACACACACTCACACAGTCACGCTCCCATTCACACCTTTTGGATGCCAATTTAGAGTTGCTAATTAACCTATGTTTACTTGCGTCTTTGGACTGTGGGAAGCGAACCCCGGAGAAACCTCCAGGAACATGGGGAAACATGCAAACTCCACAGAGGGGCCCCTCGGCGTCGGCGTTGAACCTGGGACCTTCCGCTGTGAAGTGGCAGGTGTAACCACTGCATACCGTGCCGCCCCGACCTTAATTATTTGCAGGGTATTTGAAGTAATGCGATTGTCCATTCAAAAAATTAAAAAAAATTTAATACCTTGAATTAAAAAAGGAAGTAGGCACACTTTAATTTTTATGTGATAATAATTCATTCAGCACTTCTGTATTCATGACGGAAACCTTACACAACACATATGGCATTCAGTATCTCTGGTACGTAGGACGTTCTATACGTATGGCAAGGTTGATACTTATGCAGCATTTAGGTTATTCAGAACTTATGGTACTTATGGGCAGGTGGAAGTGTAGCGGTTAGGGCGTTAAGCCCGTGAGCAGGTCTGGTTTGAATCCCCGGACGTTATGGGTACCACTGAAATTGCTTTCATGGGCAAGAGTGCCATCCCCATCGCTGCTTTGCCAGTGTCAGCTGCCCAGTGATAATTAGGCATACTTATGATCTACATTTATGGCAGGATTGGTACTTAAGCAGCATTTATGGCAATCAGCACTTGAAAGTATACGATTATTTTGTCATTGTGAACACAGCACAGCACAAGGTGCACCACAACGAAATGTGACCCCTGCAATTGAGCCATCCATGAAGTAGTAGTGATGCCTACCTCAGTGCTGCCTTTATCAGTCCAGGATTCGAACCAGCAACAGCCTTCAGATCTGGGGCCGGTACCCTAACCATTACACTACCAACTGCACTTATAACCCATACTTTGGTACTTATACAATGTTTAGGAAATATAATACTTATGATGGGCTTGGAGCATAGGTAGCATTTATAGCATGTTCTGTACTTATGGCAGGTCTGGTACTTGTGTGTTCTTATGGGATTTGGAACCCATACAGTACTTGGGGGTATGCTAGATGCTTGTGTGGTTCTTATAACATTTTGTATTTATGAGTTTGGGCTCATTCATTATGCTGTACTTATGGCATTTGGTACTTATCCTGTACTTATTGTAGAGTTGGTACTCATCCAGATTTTATTGTGGTATTTGGTGTTTGTGCTGCACTTAGATTACTGATTAAATGATGTTGAACGGAAGATAAAATACTGCCTCACATTTAGCTGTAACTCTATGAAACTAACTTCATGTTATGTCTGTGTAGAACGAGGCTCAGCTATAAGGGTCATGGACCCTGTTTTTGCCCTCAAAAACCCCCGCAGGAATTTATTTTTTTAATCAAACTACACAATGTCACTCACTCAGCATTATTTGCGTTACCTTTGTGCCATAACCACAAGCATCCCTCTCTCTCTCTCTCTCTCCATTTTTATCGTTTTTCAATCACTCTCCCTTTTCATTCTCACCCATCTCATTTTAGGTCTCATTCTCTCTCTCACTTCTCTTTCACTCCCTCTTATACTCTCACAGACGTCTCTGAAGGATATATCTCTCCATTGATTTCATTTTCTTTTCTTTTTTTATCCTTTATTTCCCTCTCTCACACACACATACACACACACACACATACACACACACACACACACATACAGAGAGGCTACGCTGTGTGCTATATCTCTCCATTAGTTTATCCCTTGCCCGGGAAGTCCACAGTAAGCACCGCGTCCCATTAAAGCGCACAGCTAGCGCCTTTCCTCTTTACAACTACCATGGCAGGCACACACACATACACACACACACACACACACAGACAAAAAGAGAAAAACAGGAGTGAGATTAATAAAAAAAACGGCGTGCCCGATAAATCTGTTCAGGATTAGGGGCAGAGAAACAAGTGCACTAAGGCCATATTTTATTGACGAGAACTGAATACATTCCGGCTTGACCCCATGAGGCCGGTAAATATTAATGTCCTCTTCTTTTCACTGTCCCTAAAAAGCAGTAGCCCTTTAGACTCCGCGTCACATATATCACACATAGAAACCAGTAGCTACCTTATCCAAAGCTGAAGTTACTGCTGTATGTTCATTTCCAGATATGGTTCAGTAATTACTTTTTCAAATAAATGGGGCTCAGTTACTCCCATAATAGGAGAGCTGACAGACTGCACTCTCCTAATAGCAAAGCGAGCTATGACATTCAAGCTGAAATGATTTTAATTGCATCTCTTGACCACTGATCCCCGCTTCGGTGTTGAGCAAGCAGGATAGTGGATGTTTCTATTCTACCTTCAGCAGACTTGATGCATGCAGTTACGCTCTGATTGCTGCTGAAGACAAACATTACACTAATTGTGCTTTCTGGGCAGATTATATGCTAATGACTTGCCATTCCGGCCAATTTGTATTGCATTTTGACTGACTGGACTCACAATTACTTAATTTGACAAGAGTTGGTTCATAGGTCTGACTTTTTACTGTTTTGGCAATAAAAAGAAATATTAAGGGCATTTTCTTTTTATTTAAGGAATTTATGTTTTGTGTTGAAAATTATAGCCTACATAATCCACCTATGGTTCTACTAACATAGTATTACTTTGTTGTGATGATGAATATATTTTGAAGCCTTTTATGAAACACAATGTCTAAAATTTTATTGCAGAAAATGAGTTTTCTTAAGACATCCAGTGTGGAAGATTTATTTCTGAAAAGATTTCTATGATGCTTTGACCTTCAAAATTATATATATACATAAATATATATATATATAATTTTGAAGGTCAATATATTTATTTATTTATTTATTTTTTGCCATATGGGACTTGATACTTCATGGTACTTCAGTTTTACGAGGGCAATAGAGAGATCACAGATGTTATGCACGAACACCTCTCTCTTTCTCTCTCCCTCTGTCTCTCTCTCCCATTCTCTTTTATTCTCTTTCCATCGGGGACAATTAGAATAAACACAGGCAGATGTTCGTGACACAAACTCATGCCAGGTGCTGCATTTACAACCTGTCCGTCCCCCCCCAGCCCCCTCACGCTGCTGCATTCTGTTATATGCCAGAAAGCTTAAGGCCGTGTGACGTAGTATTAATGTTTTTGCATTGTTAAAGACATCAGCTATAGCTTTTGTCTCCATTAGGGGCATGTACACAGATTGGAATGCAGAGCCATTATCCAGGTTTATGCTACTATACCGATTTGCTCATTGATTATTATATGGCAGCAAGGCATATTTTAGATGCTATTTTATATGCTAAGTGCATTTGTCCTGGCTGTTAACTGCCCACGACATCCCTTGACAATTTTATGAGCATAATAAAAATACTTGTAATTCATAAATGACAAGGACATCGTTACCTGAGCATGCAAGGAGCCATTTCAATGTCGCTTTTCCATTACATATGCTATGACTAAGAAATAACCACATAGAGGCACACATTTATTTCATGTTAGAGCACATAGCCACCTCTTACAGACGATAGAGGAATCCAGCAGTTATGTACAAGCAGGTGTAGGGAGCTAACATCACTAGGCGCAGTGGTGAACATTTTGCTCAGCAACACATACAGAGCTTCAGTATGGGCTTTGGTACAGACGCTGAAATTTGCAGCAATGCAGTTCTGATGGTAACAGCTTGTGCTGTGTTGAGCCCCGCGGCCACCTGCAACTTCAATGCAGAGGACAAATGAGGTTCCTCTGTTTCATGTGTGAAGATGGGGGCGTTTGGACAACCCTTTCGACACTCTACTCACAGTCACAGTGGTACAGAACCCGCATGCAAAGTTTCGCTGATGGCAGAGTTGTCTGAAGTCGCCTGCTAAAAAGCTTTGTTCCTGTTCTCAACAACACCCACATATCTCTGTAAGGTTGTTTCCCTTTGTACTGTAAAGACATTGATGGATGTGAAGGTATAAATAATGGATTGGCAATTTATATATACAGAATATGAATGTACAGGTTTCTGTCATTTATTTTCCATTGCTGCTTGTCTAAAATGGCTGTTTTTCTGTTAATGCAGATTATGAAAAGGTCTTTTGTGTTGTCCCCGGTTGCAAATGTTTAAAGGAGCATGAAACCCTCTGAATCATTTTTTGGGGTGTTAAGTAATACATATTAGAGATGGCATTGATTTGATACATTGAACGGGTATCGGTCCGAAATTCCTCAAATAAATTGGGTATTGGTGGCATTGGGTCGATCTATGGAGCTGATATGTTACACAAGTGTTTAAACAAATAATTTGTATGATGTTACTGTAATAATAAATAATTTAAATAATTATTATATTGTTTTAGTTAGGAAAACAATATTTAAGTCAAGTATTTCCTTAGGCATAACAGAGTACTCTCAGTCATGTATTCAGACATTATTTTATGTTTTCTGATAAAAAAAAAAACTCAGAGGCTGTATTTGTATCGGATCGACAGATATCCAAATATGAGACGATATTTGTATCGGATCGGCAGATATCCAAATATCGGTATATATATCGGACTTTAAAAAGTGGTATCATGCCATGTTTAATACATTTGTCTGAAAATGATGTGTTACTCACAGCAACGAAATGATTTTCTGCACTTTTTCTTCAGTTTTCTTCTGGTATTGAAATGAACCACAAGCAAATGTCTCATGATATGACATGCATAAATTTGGTATGTGATAGAGCTTTTGTTCAGGGCATTTCATGAAATATTGGAGTACCTCCTTTATCTCTCTATCCTCATCCATCCCTTCATTAAAACCTCACCTCAACCCAGCTTTAAATCATTATTTTCAAAGTTGTGGTAAACGCAAGAGTTTCACTGTCCCCTAAAAAAAGTTAGATTATGTTTCATGTGCAGAGGACATCATACATCATTGGTCCTAGATAAGATGTAAGCAATGCCGCTTTTTCCATCGAGGATTACAGAGTCTCAAGCCAACAGAGGCATACAATGCAATACCGTCAGGCACACGTAGCTGAGAAGATGATCATATAGTCAGGCAAAAAAGGTTACGAAACACATTACACATAGTTACTATCTCACAAAATCAATCTCTGCCTTACAATGCATTTACAGGGAAGCATTAAAGGGAAGTGTAACATTGCATGTGAAGCAGAGAAAGAGAGAAGCAGACAGTTACAGACAGCCAGCCAGACAGAGAGAGAGAGAGAGAGAGGATATCAAAACCACTAAAGATGCATTACTACGCCACTAAGGACATAAACCATCCCTTGTTCTCCACCCTGTTACTCACGTTTTTTGACGTGAGCTGTATTGATCTAATTGACCAGTGATGGACATACATCTGTTACTCAGTCATGCGTGTGTATGTGAAAGATGGGAGAGTTTAAGGTGGAAAACCACCATTGATGCATTTCTCTTGCTATTGACGTGTCTCCAAAGTCTGTCAGAATCAATCATGAGGCACCATCCCTGCCTCTAAGCTACCCAAATGCAAACAGGCTGCAAATCAAATGTTATTGCCTTCCACAAGCTAAGACGCTGTCTTATGATTGTATAAAAAGTTAAATTAGCTGATCCTGCAGTGTTAAGAAAATGATTTTACTCTAATCAATGCATCCACACACCTTTTGCCGATTAATCAGCTCTGAGTGCCATTTGTCACACACTGTGCGTTAGTCAGGAGGAGAAAAACAACGAGAGCCCGCATGCAATCGTATTACCCTTCATTTGTCACGGGGGGTCGGCCTGAACGTCAGGCAGCACTTTGCTTTTAATGGCTCCACCATCTATTGCTCTGTGGCATTTCAATAATTAATGTCACTTAAAACATTCTGACCGGCACATGGACAGCCAAGAAGAATGGCACAGAGAACGTCCTGCATGGTACAAAGAGCCACGAGGCTCAGCAGCTTCCTGGATACCGACCTCCACGTCCATCCGTTCTGGCCTTTTTTCCCTCCACACACCCCCCCAGGTAGTCCCCAAGGCCACATGAGAGTCATTCATAATGAAGTAAAGCCGATGGCACAATGGGCAGATGCCACTGGATGGCCATTAGCTCATGTCATGGAGTTCCCCTCCTCCTCTACCCATCACAATGCCCTGGGATTGCCCAGACGTCTGGGCTCGATAGATGAACCACATTTACCGAGGAGCCTGCTGTGAGATCGGGGTGGGGGCAGCCTAAACAAGCATGCAATGTTTTATTAATTATGAGCTCCCTCAATGTCGTCTTTATTAATCTTTCAAATATGCATTTCATTACATTTAATGTCATCTGGCGTCTTCAGAGTGGGAGGATGATGTGTGGCTAATGCTGTCGAGACATGCTGTTTAATTTCCCCTTTGTGATTTGTACACAGCGTTATATCCGTCACTTATTTATCTCAGTGAAAGCTGCAGTGAACAATATAACGAGCGCTTGACGTTTGTTTTGGTACCAGTACGGGATTCCCTTCACGCTGCCCGTGTTTTCATAAAACATGGCTGCTATTAATGAGACGCCAGTTCAGATCTCAAAGTGTCACTTGTTAACCCCAAGTCACTCCGCTGAAGGCAAAGTAGAGTTAATTGTCAGCAATTAGCGGTCTCTTTTTATCCTGACTCAACCTTTTCACTGGGGCTGTGGAAGTCTAATCTGAAAGTAATTGATATTTCCATCACTTTCCCTCATCAGTTCATTTAAGAATTTGACCGCTAGTGTTTCATGTGTGTGTAAGAGAGAGTGAGATAGAGACTGAAAGAGGTGTGAAGGAGACTGACAGACAGAAAATGTGTTCATATATTTATCTCTTTGTGGGAACTAAATGTCCCTCTTACCCAAAAGCATGTCATGTCATTTTGGGTATGTTATCCATTGTAAACATAAGATTTTTGGTGTTATTTCCACTCTTTTCCATTCATTCATTTACGTCCATCATTGTTCTGTGAACGCGCCTCATGTGCCACTTCACAGAGAATCCATAATTAACTGTGCAGTTATCTATGCTTGTTTATCAGGTGGCTGGATTGTTTTGTGAAATGCAATTTGCATTAGTTAGCTGACTCATTAGAATCTATTTGAAACTCATGTTTGCATTCATTGAAGCTGCCCATTCCTAAAAAGCATGTGACACTCTGTCATAATATATTGTTTGCTATATTGGGTCATTCCATCTGTAATATCTTGTCACAAATGTTGACCTGACGCAGGAGTCGGTGGCACCAGTGCAAGCATTTATTTGAACGGTGAAAGAAAAACAGGCTCGTTGGCCACAGAACGGCAAAGTGTCGACTTTCTTCTTTTCCAAAACACACCAAACATAGCACACCAATATGGAGTACAGTAATGGTGGACCAGAAGAGATAAAAGGGAGAAACAGTCCTAAATAGGAAAATAACTGAAACCGAAACGCATGCAAACACTAAGCTAACTAATTAAACCTAACAAGATACTAAATGCTAAACCAATAGATTAACAGAATAGTGCAAGCTGAATGCAGGGACTAAAACAGAAACCAATTAAACAAACAGATTATGAAATTAGGAACGAAGAACTTAACAAACACAGGTGTGACTAATAATTAGACTAACTAACCAATCAGGACACAGAGGAGCAGGACAGAGGGAACTGACAAACATACCACAATAGACAGACAAGACAGGACAGGGGTGCCCTCTGGTGGGCAGCTGGAGTAAAGTCCAGGGAGAGCTGCGACATATCTCCAATAATATTTTATTTCAGTTACTATTTAAATAGTCTCAAACCATGTAGATTGTCAAATGTATTTTATTTAGAAATTTAATTGCATCAAGTGATGTTCATAAAATGCTTTCCAGCATAAAATTTGCAGGGCACTTGCAGGGATGCCAGATTATGCTGAGACTTTTTACTTTTTTAGTTAGTCTATCCTATTACGTTATACAAAGTAAGACATCTAGGTATAAAAGATAGCCGTGATATAATTATATAACCACCCAGTGGAGCCAAATTCAGAGTACTTCAACCACAGTCTTTATTTCCAGAGGGGTTTTGCAAAACGTGATGACTGTTTCAACAGTTCAAAACCAGTCCAGACCAGAGCAGACAGTCCACAAAAATAAGAAAGAATCTTTCTAAGAATAAGAAAGATCTTGTTATCAAGCGATCTTTGTGAAAATCTGAAACAGGAATCTGGATCAAAAAGTCCATTTGGTTAGGGAGATTGCCTTCTTAGTTTGGGCTGAGACCTTACACAAAGATTCTTTTTCTTGCTTTGAGTAATGTAATGGGGTTTTTTTTACTGTATATATATTTGTAATATGTAGTGGAATACATTTTAAAGGTAACCCTCCAAGAACTGAGTGAAATGATTCTATTACTGACTCCATTTACACATTTACTGACTCCATTTCGAATTTGTTTATGTCTAGTATTAAGCCATGATGAGCTATTAAACTAGTGCAGATTAGTTAATTCTTGTGGACTTTGGAAATGCTGGCCGACCTCCTCCGGATGATGTGATGTTGCTAAGTCAGCACTATTCTTATCTCCTGCGCTCACAGCAGGTCACTGTGCTGGACGAAACATCATTTCGCTCCACCATTAAAAGTCTTCCTGTCTGTGGACGAGATCAGAGTCTTCCCCCCTGGTTTTGTTGGGGTCGATGTTTGCTTGAAGGACAGTGTGCCGATCAGCAGGGGTTCACGTCAAGGGCAGCGCCAGTCTGACACAAAGCATCTGCTTTGCCACAAAGCTGTGTCACCTCTGAGCTCCTGATGTTTCCCTGGAAATGTCAGCTTCTTAAGAAAGATCAGTACAGGAGATGATAGGCATCTCTGCCCCCCTGCTTTGATGGATCGATGCTTCAGTCTCACATTCTCTTTATCTAGATAATGGAGTTTAATGGTCTTGTCCATTGGGACCCATCCCTTGAGATAAGAGCAGGGCTGTGGGGAGGGCGGAGGTATGGGTGCCTCATCTGTTTTGGGCTTGTGCCGCTGTCATTAAACATCCCCTTCATCCGCTGTCAAAATTTTACTCCATTTCCAATAGACAGGCTGAGACGGAAATATTAATCAGACTCAAATTACATATGCAGCCATCTGCACACGCCACAGAAAAAGACAGAGATTTATTCAACTGGCATTGCTCAGTCTGTGCTGTACGGAAAGTGAAGTGTGACCACAGGGCTTTTCACATATGGCTTGCATTATTAATTTTGTCTGTTTCTGGAAGGCATCTGAAACAAAATTGAAGATTACTATCACATTAGATAAAGATGAGCTCACTTTGATTACTGCAAGGTTCATTAACATACAATATGGTAATGCATGTTTTTGCCCCCCATGGAAGTTTAGAGTTAAAGTTTACTTAAATTTATTAATCTAGACAAAATACACACCACATTTAATTCAAAGATGTAGCACATTATGCCTTGTAGAACATTGGCAAGTTGTTTCAAGCAGAAGAGATGTCATGGAGTGACATTAAATGGGAGACTTATAGAACAATGTGTCAAATTTGATCATTTGTTGTTGTTCACTGTTCTGCCAGCATGTCAGACGAAAGACTGGCAAAGCTTTATTAATGAGTGTCTGCACTCAGCTGAAGATGCTAGAGGCTGTCTTGGTCTAGTTGCTTAAATTAAACAATTGCTTTTGATTGTTCTTTAAAAAATACCCCAGTACATGTGAACAAACTTTGTCAAGAGAATGTCAAGAAATTTTTAAAAAAGTTATAATTTCCTGTAGGATGTTACTTTTTATTGTTTTGATGGAAGGATGCCTTTTCCTATTATTTCTCTATGGACTGATCTGCAGAAAAACTAGATATGTTTATTTCTATTGGATAACTTAATGGCATGAATGAATGTGGTAAATCTGATGTGGTTTGCTTGAAAACTTTTGCATCCCATATATGTAGTTTATGTTGAATTATGTTGTCTTTTAATATGTTACCATCCTGTTCGGATTACTGTATATCTGTACTGTATTTTTAGTCTCATTGGGACTTTCTGATAAAATAGAGACACAATGGCATGATGTAAAAGCATTATTGTTATTCCAAAAAACTGTCATGAACTCAGTGTCTCTTAAGCGTCTTATATCTGGGAAGTCAATGACAGCCCCTTCACGTCTGAGACTGTTGCTGTTTATGCTGCTTTTTCCGGTTGACTCGGCACAGGTGGGATGCTGACTCTTCGTCACCTTCCGCACGCTTCTGGTTGGCAGCACTGCGGAGCGCCGTCACCTGATGTCCCAAAGGCAGATGGCATTAGCACTGCCTGTGTGCTTATCCCCATGTTGGGATTTGCCACTGTAAATGCAGACTGGCTGGCCTGACACTTTCTAAAGATAAAGATGCTGAAATGGGTCTGAGCATTACAAGTTTTTTTTTTTTCATACCTCACCTGGGACTCTCCTGGGCAAAGATAAACAGCTTTGTCATTTCGCTAGGATGTTGCAGAACCACAGAGCTCTGATTGGAGTTTTGTGGTGTTTGAATATTTCAAAATGGTTTTGAGACGGTGGCGGCTTATAATCGTGCTAAATAAATATCATTTGTGATGGAAATGCCCCAAAATGTTTGCTCAAAATCTAATTTTGTAAAATTGTTACAGTTTCTTAATTTATGCCAGAGAAAATAACACATCAATCAATCAGTCAGTTGCCCTAAAACTAACATTTTTGTTTATTTGTCTTTTTTATGCCCCATTGAGTTTTTATCAGAAATCTAAACATGACTCTCAGAACTCACAGCGAGAGTCTCTACGCTGTCCAACGTAGATTGTTGATAAAGAAACTGTCAAATCCTCAGGAGAAAGGATGAATCATAGTTTTCTAGATAAATATCAAACTTCTCCAGGACTCAGTGCACAACCGTGTACACACAACCACAGTACACAACAGATTCCCTTTCAGAACAAACCACTTTGCCTGCCTTTCACCTATCAGAAATGCACACGGAGCCATGGGCGATGGTGCCCGTCTTGGAGAGCGAACAAGGAACCTCGAAGGCCTTTGCCCAGGTGTCGGCTGTCAGGAGGTGTGAGCAGCATACCTCTCATCGTCATCCTGCCATCGCTGCCTCTGGTTCCCCAGAGGAAGCGAAGACTCTGAGACCGGGACAGCCACAGCCGGGAGCGTCCAAGAGAACTCTCTTCATCTAAATGCTAATTGCCCGACTGCTCCAGAGTGAAGAGAAGGGATACAGCATAAAGAGAGCTCCATCAACCGGACGCCTTATGCATAAGAGTGGATGGAAACGTGCAGGTAGGAATATTTAGTGTTAAGTTTCTTGCAACTTGTAAAATTTAGAACTAGTGAAATACTGAATATGGTTTCTGTATTTAAAGTTTAACATACAGTAGTAGAATTTCAATAACTTTGTTAATCCCAAGTTCTGCCAGATTGAGAAACATCAAAAAGGGAAGAAACCTGATTTCAGTTAAGGGACTGGAGGAAACCTAGTTTATATAGATTTCTTCTGGCTTTTACACAGTTTATCATGTGAAAACGTAATATGTAACAGTGCAGTGAGGGTGAGGGATGAGGACCAATTTGGCTTATTTATTTACCGAAAAAGCAAAAATGAACTTACAAACTACAAAAGCTGATCTAAGAAAGTTAAAGAAATAAGTAAAATCTAAGGAAGTTATTTGGTATAGTACCTACAGCAAATGTTAGCAAAGAAGACAGCTCTAGGGACAGAAACATACTTTGTCACATGTGGATGGCGACCAACGTACTAATAACAAAGATGAGATGCTGGGGCAGTTGGCAGCATAACGGTTAGGGAGTTTGCCCCATAATTGAAAGGGTGTCGGTCCTTTCCCGACTGGTAAAGGTGTCACTGAGGTACTCATGAGGAAGGTACCATCCCCACTGCTCCTTCATGACTGTCCCTGGTCTAACCAAGACCAAGACTAGTCTGAAGTACTTCATAATGGTTCTTTCAAAGCAACTTTTATAAATATGTTAATGATCAGCCATGTTAGGTATGTACAGGGACACATGGTGTAAAATGTGCTACAACCACAAACCACATAACATGCTGTCAGCTGGCATGTTGAAAATGTTTATTCATTTTCCAAACCAAACTATTCTCCTATCAAGGTTATGGGTACTGGAGCTTATCCCGGAACAGCAGCCATAAGACGGAGTTCAACTCTGGATGGACACCAACTCATTGCAGCGCACCAATATGCACTAAAACACAAACATACTAGCAATTTACACACACCAATCAACAAAGAATGCAGGTTTCTCACAGTGGAAGGCAACCAGAGGACTTGGTTGAAACCTACACTAGCACAAGAAGAACAAGCAGACTCCACACACCCAAAGCCTGGACCCAGGTACGAGTCCTCGACTCCAGTGGATTTGGGCAAAAGACTATCATCCACAGTGCCACCTTGCTGCTGAAGATAGGAACGTGCTGAATAGAGTTCTGACGTGAGATGACATTGATATTGATAAGTTCATTTATCGATATTAATAAGCTCGTTTACATATGTGGCGTAGTGGTTAGTGCTGCCGCCACACAGCAAGAAGGTCCTGGTTTCAATCCCCGGGTCGGCCGTGGGGTCTCACCCTAAGATCTTTCTAAGTGAGTAGTTCTTATTCTCACATTCGTAATATGCAGATCTCCAAAAAACTCCAGGGGTTAAACAAAAGCAGGTGAAATGAGACGCAGGTGTCACTAATATGCCAATTACTCTGGTTTAACACCAGGACCGCATTCCCTCTCCCGCCCCAGCTTAAAACTGGAGTCTCATGGTCAATCTCATTTTTCATGCTAGTAATTGAACTGGCAACTTTGGACCTTGCAAATTAAAGTCATTCTTTGCCAGCACTGTGACCTTGGTTTACATTCAAACCTCTTGACTGCAGTGAATTAATTAGATGTGCTTTCTCTCATCAGTTTGACCAACAGGGCTTCCAGTGGACATTATGGTGACTCAGTGGCATGAACGGTGACCACGGCTGAACTGGTCTCCAAAGGGTCATCACTCAGCGAGATGGCAGTGGACAGCACCACAGCCCTGGGCAAGATGCTCAAGTTACTTGAGGCTTTTAGACATCATTAGAGATCACTGCTATTGATTTCCTTCAAGCAACAGATGGAGTCTGGATCTCCTTCAGGGAGACTGGAGTCGGTCTTCATAGATACTGTAAGCATAGAAGTGCAGAGCCAGATTACCCAGGGTCATAATCAGCACGGCCGCAACATGGCCTTATACCCTGTTAATACAATTTATTTTTGCACACTGTATGTTTATTTAGCCATTTAGACTAAGACTGCATGTACTATTAGTACATTAATTTTATTTATACTTTACATACTTTAGTTATAAAAACATAACCTTTTCTTCCATTCTCTTTTATTAAATCTATTTATGTCTTCAGTATGAACCAGATGACATTGTACTAGTATAACTTTTTTACATTTGAACCTGGAATGTAGGTATGTTGTGTTTTCATTAGAATATTGTCTTGTTAATGGCTGGGTCATTAATATCGGAACTAACACCTGTTTTAAAACTAGACTCATTTCTCTAAAATTGTTTATTTTAGCACTGATATGGAAAAAAACTCTTAAGGAGAATTCAAAGAAATAGTAGATGCATTCATTAAGATGCTTTGTAATTAAGGTATGCAAAAATAAATTTAAATCATTTTTAATTACTGAGTACATGCTGTATTCCAGAAGTAAGGGAAAAGGTCTTTCTTCAGTAAACATTAAGTGACAGTAGCATTTCAAAGATTCTCCTTTTCATTACATATCTACAACAAAGAAGACCATCATATTATGTATCGCACACACACACAAGCTATATCGAAAACCTCACGTTCAGACACACCACCCAGACTTGGACAGTGCTGACGTGATTTGTGAAGGCTCGTGTGGCTAAAATGAAAATTAATACGACAGCAGGGAGCAGACCGACTGTAAGGGGGCTGGATTTGAGGGCCAAGGCTGTCGTCCTGGGACTCTGTGGATCTCTGGGGAAATGGCGACTGAAAAATGATCCCATCATCATGCCTGTGTAAAGAGAGACGACCGGGGAGTGAGAGCAGGCACTTCCCAGAATCTTGTCAGATAAATGAATTTCAAACCCTGCTACTTGGTGCTTGTAAGTGACATAACCTGGATCCCATTTAATTAGTGCTCCACTCCACATATGACTTAATCTTGAGATAGCATTCTTTTTCTTCATCAGTGCTGAGTGCCTGTCAAAAATGTGGTTTTTGCTTTTGCTATTCTATAAGAGGTCTTTTAGCTTAAGACTGGTTTGGAGTTTAATATATATTTCAGAAAGATTTGACTAAAAATGCATCATCTACAAATGGTTTTAAAACCATGCTTGTGCAGCGAACAATGACATAATTCGCATACAAACCTGTAAACATAGGTGTGAAGCAGACAAGCCAGACATGTAATAAAATGCAATTTTTCTTCTGTTAATATAAGAAAATGTGGGCAATTATAATTAAAAGTGTCACTTGCTCAAGACTTCTCCATTTTTCCAAAAAAAAGCAGGTGAAAAAGAAAGGTCAGCCCAAATTACACTTGATTGGCTAAATCAACTCAGAATTATTATGCAAATTTGTTTCGCTACCTGATGTAAGGAATCTGATTTTCATGTTGTGTAGCTTATGGTAATGAATAAGATGTGAATATTATTTGCACCCATGTGACTGCAGAGTGATTCCTAAAACCACAATGTGCTTTTGGCTGATAGGAACCACTTTTTAAAAAATGTAACACATTGTGCTTTTAATGCATGCCATAGGCTTATCCATTTGCTATTTACATTTATTACATGTCCCCATAAACTGGTTATCAAACTTTATCGCAGATATTTTATTCAATGTTTGTCTATAGTTCAGGACGTTTCTTGCAGCAAGTCTAACTCTGCTGCAGGCCACGTCCTCATGCCCATTTTCCAGACTGCTCTCCATGATAAGATCTATTACTCTCTTCTGCCTGTCTGCTGCATATACGTCTTCCTCAGGCACATAACTGGAGCTCGGAGCATTTCAGTAATAACATCCACCACCTGCCACGGTCGTGCAGATCTGAATGTTGGCCTCCATAAGCGCAGACAGCCAAATTCAACAGACTTTCATGGGCTATTATAATAAAACTCTAAAAGCTTGGCCATATCAACACCCTGCAAAGCTTATAAAACCTAAAAGTGTATTGGATTTGTATGCAAATGATGTTACAGATATACAATCCTTATTTAATTATCAAAAATCAAGGAAAACAGACTGTTTGTCTTGGTGGAACAAATAGAATGTACCAAGGTTTCCAGATTGATGCATACAAAATAATAGCATGTGGTTTTCATTAGAGAGGTGTGAAAGGGAGTTTAGGGGGAGGGGTAGACACCCTCCGTTGTGAATTTCCATTGTTGTTGTACCCAATACGATACACAGCGGTCTGACAATAAAATAAAGGTTAATTATTGCAGTATTTTTTTGAAAGTTATTAGTCAAAAAAGAGCGGAGAGGCAGGAGAGAGGGAGGCGCTGATGCTGTTCGAGCAGGCGGTGGATTGGCGCAGGGTGAGCGCGATGCAAAACGAGGAGGGAGGAAGAGAGAGAGAGGGAGGGGTGTGTTTTAGAATATGAAAGGAGGGAGAGAGAGAGTGGGAGAGAGAGAGAGAGGGGGACACATCCTACTGCGACAGGCGGCCTCTGCCTCCCAAACAAAAGCTCCGCCGAGAGAAGAGATTGAGAATCTTGATCCATCACCCTTAAATCTCGCCCGGTCTCTATTATTTCGGCCCAGTCGGATGCGAGCAGCATCTCTCCTCCGCATCCCTGGTTACGCATCCTTGCTGCCGGGAGTCAAAACAGCATCACTGAAGCAGTAGGACCGACTGCGAGCTTCATCCCAGACACGAACTGCTGATTAAGGTAAGAGAATCGCTTTCAAACACATTCTGAAACTGGAGACTCATTTACCGCTACAGTTAGCATGCGTGCAGCCTCCTCGGTCTGGTGTGAGGGTAATAATCGGACGACGCATTGCCTGTTTTTGAAGAGAAAAAATAACATTAAAGGGTCCCACATTGATAGCAACTGATTGCGCAATAGACCCCTTATCCTGAGGTCTATTTTAGGTGCGTTTGCTAAAGGAGAGTGGAAATAACGGCTACGCCATTGATTACCGACTAACGAGCGCTTGTTTATAACAAAAAATGCCCAGAATATGCGGTTTTGTGGCTTTGCCGGTGAATCACAGCTTTGTGTAGCTTTGGTCCCGTCCTCACTTTTAGGGAGGAGACATCCCTAACATCCCTCACATTTTTGCTCAGGACCAGCGCTGGCAGGTGGACTAGAAACACTGCTTTCTGCAAAAATGATCAGCTACTAGAATCAACCAAAAAAAAGCCATGTTGAAAAAGTCACACAAGGATGCACAACACAAAATATTGCTGTTGCAATATTATTTTGAGAGGATAGATCATATACATTTGAAACTAGATGACTTGAATAGCAAAATTGCAAAGGATGAAACATTATAGAAAGGTTGGTAAAGAGATGCAAAATAACTTTTTAGTCTAAAGACTTTTTATGTACAAACCTGAAGAATTTTTTTTTTATCTTTATGTTTTTTGATCTTGAAGATTCACCTTCACCCTTTTCACCCCAAAAAAGAGATTTTTCACTTTGTGTTAAGCAGTAAAAATGTTTGTGTCTTGACAGGTTTTATTTCATTTGATGTAACATTGCATGTACTGCAATGTTATTATTGTGCATGCGCACCTCACATTGACAATGCTGAAATTATATATTGTGCAGCCCTATTCCACAACTATTTTTATAATTCATTAATATTAGTACCACTGCTAACCATGTAATTCAAACTATGGTTTGAATTACAGGGATCTAAGGGGAGCTCAACTGCCCTGAAAGGACACAAGCTCCCCTGAAAGCCTCCCCTTAGTTGTTTATGGTAAGCTGTAAAAAACTGTGGGAAGTCATGATATAAACTGGAAAATAAAACTTGAAAGCCTAAAATCAACATTAACCTTTCATCACTATGTCTTAAGAACTGACTTATAAAATTTATGCAATTTTAGTTATGTATATCATTCATCATACAAATATCAGTCATATAATAAATTCAATTTGCAAACTTATGGCCCGTATGTAAAAGTGGATATACCCATGGTAGTTCATCTGTGCTTTCAATAGAATCTTTCTATGCCAAAATTTCACCATTAACTGCATTTTTTCAGATCTCACAGAAAGGCTGCCGCACTTCTGAGAGATATACTGATATGGATGGAGAGAGCTTTTCATTCTGTACAACAGACAGTGGATCACTTTAGTAATGCTGTCTTATTCATCATAAAACAATAGCTTTTTTGTTTTGAACATACAATAGACATTCGTTTAGTGGCAGTTGCAACCAATTTAGTCATTGTAAATGGACTATAATTTTAGACTGTTTCAACGGTTATGTATTGTCACATTTTTACACTAATTGGTACTTGGATTTTCTTGAACTTTTCAGTCTTTGGATTTTTCTTTCCAATAGAATTTTTGTGATTTCCCCATTTTCGCGCTTGCTTTTGTTCATTTGTTCCTTTCCTTTTAAGTGCTCTTGTCCTCTGTACCCCCTGGAGTATTTGCTGAGTGGGTCCTCCTGTGAATTCAGTCCGATTTGCTCTTCATAAAGCTGCTTTAAGTGTCAAAACAATAAGCAGCGCTAGCAGGCTGCATGAGATGACACCAGAAACACAAGCAAATTATGCCAAAGAAAATGGCATAATAAAAGCAATACTGAAGTTAAACTCTCTGTATTTACTCCATCATTGATCTTGGCACACCTGTAAGTAGCATGTACATATCTGGGGAATAGCAGGACAGCGAGGCCCTTGGAACCCGACAGCGATGGCGACAGAATCTGCAGCACCAAGTAAATTAAAGCTCAGTGAAGCAGCATGGGAAAGCACAGAGCGGACTGCTAATGCCAGGGCGCCCCTGGCCAGCAGTCATGACCAGCAGTGGGCCTCAGGTGTTCAACTAGAACTGAAAATGAACCAAAAAAGATGGGGGGAGGAAGTGTGCGAACAAGAGAGCAAATGGAAGAATAGATGAGGGAGAACAATGTCTTTTCAGAATATGTCAGGAAGCTAAACAAAACTAAGGGTTGCCATTGTGCGTTTACATTTGGCGAGGCACCCTGCTAATTATCATTCTCTTAGGCTTGGATTTATCTAGGCAGTTGCTGGTGACCTGGAAGTATTTATAAAATAATCCATGTTAATTTAGGCTAATGCATCATGGGAATGAGGATGTGTGCTATATCTGCGTAGGCTCATGAAACATTCAGTGGTTTCCCCTGTATTCTAACAGATCAGATTCAGTTGGAGTGCCAGCAGAGCTTGGGCAGATTTTTGAAAGATTGGGGCAGCTGAAGTTGTGCTCCCAAGGGCGTCGTTGTAAGGGTTCAACTTTATTAGTTTAGAGATCCCATCCTAAGGTCTATTGATCTTCTTGCTGTACTGGACTCAGAGCTATTGTTCTGTATTTACTTTCTTTCGTCTTAAAAATACACTGTCACAAGTAATTTATGGTACATCTCTCTCTACTGTCTGCATGATATTCCTGTATCATGTTTGAGGTCAGTTAGACTTAATGTGTAGTTTGAAATTAAATATATGTTGCTATAAAAATAGATATCTTGTCAGATGATTCTATTAGAATTGAATGAATAAGACTAGTATCAGTAACAATGCTGAGAACAGCTTTTTATGTGCTTTAAAAGGAAATTGAAATCTCAGCAAATGGTGGAACTAAGGCCTAGCCTGTTTCATTGAATATTTCCCTCCATCCCAGACTGACTTTGACCATACTTGACAAAAGCAGGTGCGAGAAAGGGCCAATATTATGAGTAAATGTATCGTCACAGCCCTTGCAGGCAAGCGAATATAGTCAAGCTTGATTTCATCTCCAGGGAGAGCAGGTCATGGTCACATCATCACATTCTTTCAGCTTGTTCTTTGCACCTAAATGTGTATACCTATTCCATTAGGTTTAAGTGCTCTCTAAGAAGCACCTCGCTGAAATGACCTTATGATCTCAGTTTGTATAATGGATGGTGTGAAAACGAGCTACTGCTTTAAAGAACTGAGAAACTGCGTTGATGTGGGATGGAATTAGATTAGGGTTTGCTGGGAGCACATTCACTCTAGCCGCTGAAAAATGACCCTGTCCAAAGCCCCCAAGCCCATAAACTGAGACTATAAGTATTAAGCTTTGACTGCATTGAATTATTCAGCCAAATATCCAGTGCTTTTAAACAGCATCTTCATCTACAGATCACAGACTGATTTAACCCTGACCGAAGTACATCCTGCGACCCGGGGTCTTGGGGGATGGTACTACTCAAAAAGGCAACCTCTCACCCTTTTCAACAAAAAGTCCTAATAAATACGTCACACTCAGAGAGGAGATCACTTGGGATGGTCAGAAGCCAAATATGCTTGCAAGCAGGAAAAAAGGTCAAAGATCACTACATCCGTAGTGAGATGTAGCTGTAGTTGTGACCTAATCACTAACAAGACGGGGCCTTGTTGTGTGTGAGGGAGGTAGTATTTGAAGAGAGTTGGCGAAGCTGGAGATCCCTCCATCTTCACTGTGAAGTGCTTCAGTACAGATAAGGCACTGTCTCTCTGCAAGCAGGGACCGGACAGACATAAGGCCACCATTGTCTTCTGAAGCCGACACAGATGCCGCATTTTGTCGCTGAGAACATGCCCCTTTCCCAGTGAAGTCACTGAGCATGCTTATCGCTGCCTCCCCTGGTACAGCTGTCCGCGGCTTCGGCGTCATTTGGTGCTTGATGGCTCTCATCGCAGTAGATATGTAATGGAGAGGAGAGAGTGCTCGTCTCCTGCTCCTGTCATTCAGAACGAGAGGAAAGCATCTCAATGGCCAGACTGATGTGTTGCAGGAGGTGCAGTATGAGCCCATTCTAAGAAATTGTAGCCTTTTAAAAGCAGCAAAGCAACCTCCAAAATGAGATGTCTGCATTTTTGATTATTTGATGTCTGAGTATATGCATTGTTTTTTGTATGTCATGGTATTTCAACTTAGCCAATCAGCGAAAGAAAAGTCATGGTGGATTAAGCTGTGTCCCAGAAACCTCAAAGGGAATAAATGATAGTTAGACAGCATTATATTTTCAAGCCTGAGAAAGGTCACAGAAATGCAAAGTCCGCCCTTTGGCCAAAAGGGCAGACCTACCATCACCCTCTTTGAGGATTACAGCACATTCATGGCACCCTTCGTCCTGGCACACCAACAGCATTTGCAGACTGTCATGTTGATATTTCAGTTAGACCGACTAGGACAGCCCGGTGAGGACTTTTAACTCCCTCGGGTCTCCAGCTCTTGCACCTTCCTTGTCTCAATGCTTTCAGATATGGAGCTTGACTCCAGAGAGCAGACAAACACCATCTTGCGCACCATCTGCATAGCAAGGGGGGTGGAAGGGTGTGCCGTTTTACGGGCAGAAGTTGTGGCTGTCGGAGTGTGCAGCATGCTGCTGGTGAGAAGCCGGCTGCTGTGGTCTTGCTGTGTTAACAAAATCCACACATGCAGATCACATGTGGTCTTAAAGGCACATTAGCTCACACTGAGTGTTAAGATCTCAGGTGCCAGTATCTGTAGTCGGCTGCTTTGTGCATTTAAACTGGCTAAATTGTCTGCATCACAGGTCACTCATTTCAGTGCAAATTACACTCAAAGCCTTTTACATCACCACAACAATTGCTTTATAATTAAGAATTATAGCCTGAAGTGCTACCGCTGTGCTACTGCACTGTACGTTTCTAATTGCTTTTGCTTAATCACGAGAAACATATTATAATGTGAGTCTAGTTAGATTTAGATTTTGTGTCTCTCTCATCCTGTTTGCTTGCTCACCTGAAGTCGATGCAAAGCAATCAGCAGGAAAAGGGCATTCATTTTGAGACTTTGTGAAATTCAAGCCATTTGAACTGTTGATCAGTTTCAGTTTCCTACAGAAGTAGGAGGAAAAAGGGACGCACTCAGCTCTTGACTTGGCTCTTTGCTTGTCCTGTGCAATTCAAGCCCACGCACTGCAAAAATGATATCTTGTGAAAGTGAAATTTAGCAAGGTTGGCTCACTAGGAGATGTTCAGAAATGTATTTTAAGACTTCCCAACCTAGATAGAAGAAAATTAAGTAATCTTGTCAAGTGAAAGTGTATTACTGCAAAATTAAGCTTGAATTAATCTTCATTGTTCAGTGATTATTTTAATTACTTAAAATATCCAAAAAGTTAATATAATAAATTTGGGACATTTTTAACATGAGAATTGTTTATGTTCCCTTTTTATTGTTTTGATTATTTATCTAATAATTACCATTATAAATTGTACCACTGACTACATAAGAGTTTCTCTCTTTTAAAAGGTAGACTTTTTAGGCAGATTAAAAGATTTAATCTGGGTAAACGTAAACTTGCCTCCCATCTTGGCTACAGCATGGTAAAATATTGAACAGAGTATTGCTGAATAATGCATTGGTGAATTGACAGCTGTTTATTTGTGTTAGCAGCTTTATGTTAGTCTATCTCCACCCTCTAAGTAGTCTAGTCTAGTCTGCCAAAACCTGTGAGATTAACCCTTACAGATAGACCAAGCAAAAAAATAAAAAATAACACTGCGTATAAATAACACCCATGACATGTCAAATTGTATTATTTAACACTGTCACCTTCTTTGACAGTTGGTCTAACTAGCCGTTCATTAGTATGAAACTCCATATTGTGGCCAGAATTTGAAGCGCTGTGGTGCTGTTTTGCTGTTTTGAAAATGTTAGAAAGAGACACTGTACATAAAAATGTAAGCATCATCATTTTGTTTGTTTGTTAATATTCATGGTATGTCTGTAGATGAGAATGGAAATAATCTTGCTGCAGGAAGGTAGCTGACCTGCATCTCACTGCTCATTACAGTCTGTTGTCAGTCACACTTCGCTGTCCTCCTTCAACTTATGACATGCTTCAGATGTTGCATATTTAGCCTAACTAAACAACTAATAATGGAAAAGGAGAGTTTGAAGATGTAAAGCACCATGTTCTTGATTGATGTATGGAAATGGCAAATTTGCATTTCAAATCTTCATACAAATAGCCAGTTGAAGCAGCTCAGAGCTGTGCATAAACACACAGAGTGACAACTATCACGAGGCATACAACGGAGCATGTCATGAATACTCATAAACCAATATGCACATTGTCAAAGTTCTGCCGCTGTTTACCAAGCAGACAATTATTGGGTTTATATAACCTGAAGATACTGTGGATATTAAGAAGCTGTTTAGAATCAGAAATAATGCCTGTTAAACACAGCCAAAGTCTTGTATTAATTAGAGATTGTCAAAATCTCCAAAAGCACAGTCAAAATTGTGGTATGTCAGAAATAAGAGATCTGGTTATGTAACACCATGAATACTAACATGGTTCCTTCCCCCAAAAATTGCTTTCTCAACATGTTTTTAATTTATTGTGTAAAAAAAAGTAGAAATGTCCTTTGCCTGGCATAGATCATCATTATAATTCCTCTCACAAGTGCTACTTAGCTCTCTCCTAAAATTGAGCGTTGTCTGCAACAGGGGGTGAATATTTATACAGGGACTTGAGCTGGGGCCGGTAAGCTACAGTTTGTAGATTATACAGAGAATGGATTTCTCAGAAGTTGTTTGATGTTCACTAAGGATGTTTGAGCATGGAAAGGAGATTTTTTCCTCTGCAAAAGATCTGCTGTTTGCTGTTCTCATGGTTCTCTATGGCTTGCTTCCTAACATGTTTGCCATCCGGCACTAGGAGCGACCCTGTTGCTGTTAGACAGGGGCGTAGGTAGGGTTAGGTGGGGTCGAATGAATCAGGGGAAATGTTGCCTGCTCAAAAATTCATTAGAAGATGTTTTGGTGTGTCTCGGACTGGCCCTTCCTCACCTAGAGTCTTGCCCCAAACATACCACCTGCTGAGAAAGCCCCTTTTGGGACACTATGTGCCACCAGCAGATGTCGGGGGCAGAACTGAAAGCCTAAGAGCCCCGGGCAGTCTTTGGGCCATCCGTGAAGCGTGACATTTAATATAGAAAAGAAGAGACAGTTATTGAGAAAGAGTGCAGGAAAAATGGAATGTGTGTATTTGTGTTCTTAAGGGAAAATATAGTTGATTCACCAATTATTGGCTTTGATGTGGGTCCAAAACAACCGAAGCGTACACAAACAAAAGAGAATTTCTGTATATGCATTTGAAGAATGTATTCAGAATTTTCTCTGAACACTGTACAATGTTCGTACTGCTGTAGTCGGTTAGCCAAAACCAATACTTTCTTCTCTGAAAACTTGTTGTGCTGATGAGTGGAGGGTGTCTGAAAAACCAAAGAACACCCAAGGAAGACAAGCTTTTGAAGAGTATCTCGACACAGACAGCCAGCAATCAGCCTTGAGAGCATCTTGCCCGGGTGTAATTTAGGAATCTGTGTATAATACCCTCGCTCTTTCTCACTTGAGCCTTGGCAAATGACTGCTGGGAGTCGTGTGGAGCACCACTCCTGTGAAGAGCACTTCGCAAATAGCACATCTGCCGCTGAAGGTTTTATGGAGTTATGTATTTAGACCGTCTCGGCTGAGTTGCCCGGGTCCACAGTCTGTGCACCAAATGGGTGTTTTTCAGGCTAGAAAAGACCTTCAGTGCCAATTACAGGTCCAGGAGGGGTCATGCAGTGCTGTGAGTAGAGGAGCCCTGCAGGCTCTCTACAGACATGGGCAGGTCCCAATCGAAATGGAAGCAACACCTCACCAGTGGGCACTGCTCCACCAATTACACATTTTGAGGGGGCTTCTCTCAGATGTGGACCTCTGTTTTAATGGTTCCCACTGACAACTAGACCTCAGCAGGTGACCGATCTGGGTGAGGGAAAGGGGAATGTGACAGAGTAGATTAGACTTTGTGGTTGAGGTGGGAATACAATGTCAGAGCGACTCGGCCCTTCTTGCAAACTGAGCTCATTCGAGCATGCCAGTTTAGAGCACTGGAGAGGGCTGTTAGGAATCTCCTTGACACTGCTACTTTAATGGACCCATCAAGAAGCAAAAGTACAGCATGAGACACCAAGCCAGAGTTTTTGCACTAAGAAGAACATATGTCACTTTGCAAAGTATAGGCAGGAATGGGACAAAGTTGCTCAGCATATCACGAGATTTCCAAGAATTTATTAACAGTTCTCTTTCATCTAGAGATTTCAGTTTTGGAAGCAGCCAGGATGTCTCCTAATTAACTTCAAGGGGCTGTTTCAGTGTAATGGCCATATACATCACTTCGGCTACCTGTAGAGCATAAAAACAGCACTCTCATTAGCAGTGAGTGAGTTATGTTCTTTTTCACATTGCTCTCTCCAGGAAGAAGTATGAGGAGTCTGTTGTTCCTGCTGGCTCTTAACTCGCTGTCTCTCAGCTACGCTGCAGGTAAGTACACTACCCCCTGTCCCATCCTGTTCTATCAAACCAGCTCCCTTGAGATGCCATTAGAGTTCTCTTTGTAGCCTTGCATAGCCCCCTTTACCTTATAACCATGCATGCCCCCCACACTTGCCTCACCTACTTTTTCATTTTGGGTACTCTCTAGTCCCCAACCCTCCCCCCACCTCTGTTGAAACATCATTGAAATGTAGGTTGTCGGTTTGATGGAGAGGAATGCGTCTGGCACGCATGGTTTTAGGAGTGTACTACTGTCAAGGGGGTTGGGGGCTAGATTAATTATTGATTACGTTATTTTAGTTCAGTGAGTGGAAACAATTTTCCTGAGAGGTGATTTTTAATATGTTCTTCTTTTGGGGGGACGAAATAATTCAGACACCATTAAAAGTTGATGAAAATGAGTCCTTGCCCCTATTACAATCAAATTTGCTACCCCAGCAGTAGGGAAATTCACACCAGCAGTCATGTGCACATTGCCTCTCTAATTATAATTGCAGATGATTTTGGCTCTGTTTTGCATCAGTGAGGATTATATGCAGTAATTGCACATAAGTTAGATTATGGTTAAAAGTCTTTAAAAAGCAGACTAAATTTGATACAAATGACTCTATTAAGTCTTATCATGAAGACAGCAGAGTAACTCCAAATAACAGCCCAGATGATGAGTCACGGTTTCTCGTTCCTTTCCTCCACTGCAGTTCCCATTAGCAGAGGCTAACCACAGAGCACAGTTAATGCTGTCTTGGGCAGGAGTAGATGCAGTGGAACTGCAGCGGTTGAGAAAGGTGTGTGTGGAGGATGAGGAAGAGGGCCGGAATTCCAATACTGATGCCAGTAAACATGGCACTGAGCTGCAGCGTTATCCACAAGCAGAGACCCACGCAGGGAACAGGATGATTAGCAATGCACCCCTCCAATCCTTTCATTGCTACATCTTTCACTGTCCCAGATTCCCCTGGGCCTCACGCGTTGATGCAGACAGACAAACAAGCTCAAAAAATAAAGTTTATGTACGCAAATGAATGCACACACCATAATATGGTCTGAAATCTGAATTGCAAATTCATAAAACAAAGGCCACACCCCCATAATCTTAAATCCCAATAACACCCCCCTCACAAAGCTGCACAGTAAGTCAAACAGATCTGTGTATGGCAAACAGTTAAAATCAGATAAATATACACGTAAGCATACACTGGCACAACTATTGTAACACTAAATGTGCTCATGTTTACACTTCCATACCTTTGTCTCAAGTCTTCTCAGAGCACTGGAAGCATTTGTCGCTACCAAGAGAAAACACACCATGTCTCAACATCCCTCTGGTTCTCCTCTTCTTGTCGCAGTAGTTGAGCGAATGCAATTAAATCTGACAGCATGTATCCCCTGCTGAGTTTGCCCAGGAGGAATTCTGTCTCACCTTGTGTGAACGTTCGCCGTGGCTGGATGAGGACAGTCCTTCTGTTTCAAACCCCTTCTACCTCTTGCCATCCACCTGCCGTAATGGAGTAATTAGATTTCTTCCGACAAGTCTGTGGCCCAGAGACAGGAAAATTCTTTTATTTGTAAATATGTTGCTCTACAACTTTGTCCTTGTTCGTAGCCAAATGTCTTATGCAACAGCTTTTGAACATCTAATTTGTGTACGTTTTGTCGCAAAGAATTAATTCTGTTTCTGCTGCAAAATTATGTTTGCCAGGGTTAAATTAGGCCTACAGAGTACAACGAGCACTGTGCATGTCTACAAGACAGTGTATAGAGATCAGTTTTTTCAGGCATTCATTCGTGCGTGGTGAAAATGTTGTGAAGTGCAAGAGGCTTGCTACTGGGAAATGGTCCATTATTGCTCCATATTGCGTTATTTTGCTCACTGACACTTGCAAAGCACTATCTCTCTATAAAGTTCATCTTAGCAGCTAGAGAGTTTACACAGTGTGAAATCTGTGTGTGTGTGTGTGTGTGTGTGTGTGTGTGTGTGTGTGTGTGTGTGTGTGTGTATTAGGTGGGGATGTGTGTGTTTCAGGTCATGACAGCGGGCCAGTGTTTGAAGAGCAACCATCCAGCCTGATTTATCCAGAGGGGCTGCCTGAGGGGAAAGTGACCCTGAATTGCCAGGCAAGAGCCAACCCTGCAGCTTCCTACAGGTAACACAGTCCTGACCACAGCTTTCATTTACCAACTGACATCAACTGAAATCTCCTGAACAACAGCCTCCATCTAAATCTTCATCCACACCTGAAATGTACTCTTAAAAACTTATCATTTTAAATAATAATCAAAACTTCCAAAGAACTAGTGAAGTGATAAAATGAAAAGATAATACGCTTTGAACACTGTTGGAATTCTGTCAGCCTGCTTCAAACAGAGCCTGAGATATATATATATTTTTAAAACTGTGTTGGGCTGCATTCAAAATATTTTAATTTGAAATAAATCTTTAATCTTTTTCAAAGTAGTTGATTTCCAGAACTTAAACATAATCTATTAGATCAAAGAGTATGAAAAAGATTCAGTATTTAATCAGATGTTTTAAACAAGTATTGATTTCAACAATTTGGCAGATACTCTTATCACATTTATCTGTTGGTCAGACAACTGCAACACAACAAGGGCACAAATGTCTTTTATTTTGATGTCCATTATGGTGATCAAGGGATTAAAACAAATCATAAGGCAGGCTGATTTAGCACAAAACTCAGATCAAGCTTGTAAATAAGCAATCTAATGAGGCCCATGAGTGAATATTTCCTGCTAGCAATTTAAGTAGCAATAGAAATGTCTGATACTTGAGTTGAAGGTCAATGACATGCTATTATGATATTACTACCATGACATTCTAATACCGAAGTACCGTCTCTTCTTTGCCTCCCATTTTTATTTGTTTTTACACATGTCCATTCAGGTGGCGTGTGAATATGACGGACGTGGTTCTGGGAGAGAACTCTCAGTACACCTTGGTGGCAGGGAACCTGGTGATCAGTAACCCTCAACATGGCCGTGACGCTGGTGCATACCAGTGCCTCGCTATCAACCGCTGTGGAACCATCATCAGTCGGACTGCTACTCTCAAATTTGGCTGTGAGTGAGGTCCAAAGGCTTTAATCAGTGGTGTAAATCAAGTTTCATCACTACACAATATTATATTGATTCAATGGACAATGGTTTGATGTCTGACAAAGTCTACTACAGTATGATTTCAATTAGATACAGGAGCCAGAGATCGATATGAGATAATATCATATGTTGATTTAACACAATCACATTTATCCATATCAAATTACAAAAAGCTAAAATATAATTTGACATTGTTATTTATAAGCTCAACCTCACATGAACCTTAAATGAAAATCAATCTTCTCTTTTAATAGAAATAGACATGTTCAATATAAAGTGATATTATAATATGTATGATGACCGATGCTTTCATTTTGCATCAGTGCTATGTGCTTGTTGATTATTGAATTGTTGTATGGATGAATTGATGTATCTGATCACAAGTGAGTAGCTTTTAGCAAGCATTTTCAACTTGGCATTTATTAGGCTGTAGCTTAGAATGTGGTCTCAGCTCTTAGAATGTGGTTCACACTCATCTAGAGCTATCTTAAGAACTGTCTACTTGTGACTTGATCACCAAGGACGTGCATTCATCCCTTTTTTAAGCTCACCTGCATGTCTCCAAGCACTGCTCCCCGGGCACTGCCCATGTTAACTGCAAACTGCTCCTTCACGGATTGGTTAAATGCAGAGGTCACATGTGGTTGTGGTGCACTGTACACTGTACTGTGTTCACAATGACAAATAATCACTCATTTTTTGTTGTCTCTTTTAGACCTCCATGATTTCCCCTCCGAAAGCAGGAGTCCTCAGACAGTTCATGAGGGAGCTGGAACTTTCCTGGCCTGCCAGCCCCCGGCTCACTACCCAGGTAATTAGGAGGAGAGCCAAAAAATTAGTCTAATGATTTTGGGTAAACTACA
This sequence comes from Distichodus sexfasciatus, assembly GCA_032718565.1. NCBI lineage: Eukaryota > Metazoa > Chordata > Actinopteri > Characiformes > Distichodontidae > Distichodus > Distichodus sexfasciatus. Next base: position 381,594 of record JAVGVS010000184.1, read on the forward strand.
GGTTTTCAGCCAAATCTAAATGCTTGCCTGTCATCTTTTCTGTTTCCATAGCTCTCTTCTACCGCTGGATTCTTAATGAGTTCCCAAGTTTCGTCCAGTCTGATGAGGGCAGGTGGTTTGTCTCCCAGGTGACAGGCAATCTGTACCTTGCCAATGCCAAACCTAACGACACAGGCAAATATTTCTGCTTCACCACCGTTAACATGGACGCTAGCACCAAGAGCACCTTCAGCAAGGCGATCCAGCTCACAGTTCAACCCGATGGTCTGTACTAATTCCTAATCTCTTATGTCTGCTTTGTCATAGATTTGCTGTGTTATTTAAAAGTACTCTCAACAGTATAAGGGTCTAGTTTCTTTTAAGCTGTTTCCACTAGAGCTTTCCACTGTAGCTTTTTAAAATATCAAAAGTAGCTTGATTTGTCACAGTTTAATATTTGACGAGCAGCCATTTTCCTACTAATAATATTATTTCCACTAACCTTTAGCTAACCTCAGAAAGTCAGTCCCAAACATCCGTGTGAAATTCCCTTCTGAGACGTATGCATTGACGGGACAGACCCTGCAGCTGGAGTGCTTTGCCTATGGGAAGTAAGTCTTTTTTGCCCAGAGAAACAGTTCACCTCTTTTTCTGCCGTACGGGTTATGCACCATGCTAATATGAATTTAACTTTAAACCTGCATGTACATTTAATATTTGCTCATGAAAGTCTAATAATACAATAAAATTCCGTTATGTGTCATCTTCTGCATGCATATAAATTTATGTTATACTATGACAATATACAACAGGCCTTTTACTCTCTAAAAGTGATCAAACTCACATTATAGTCTCTCTTTCTTTTGCTTGCTTACTTTCACACTCTCACTCAGTCCAACACCTAAATTACGCTGGAGGAAAGTGGATGGAGTGTTACCTACTAAAGTTGGAGCCAGTGCTGATGGCCCCACCCTTACCATTCCTGAGCTGAGCTTTGATGATGAAGGCACATACGTGTGTGAAGCCTCCAGCTCAGAGGGACGGGATACACACCAGGGACGCATTTCTGTTCTGGGTAAATAGTATGGACCTTTGAAGGCTTGGTTCTAAGCACTTTAGAAATTAATTTTGTTATGAAGTCTAAAAGGCAAGAACTGTTGATCTCAGAAATCTCAGGATAATTGATTTCTTACGGTATCACTCGTACTTAGGTAGGCTTTTGCTATTCAAGAGTGCCTAATACTTCAACAACCTTTATTCTGCGCAGAAGAAGATTAAGAAGATAAAGATAATAAAGGTTGCATATTTTTGAAGCAGCAAGAATCACTTGATCTTCAATCGATGTTTGTACCATTCAGGATATGTTAGACAACGACTAAAGTCTGTATGCAGCAGGATTCATAGAGTATGGGATTATTGGTCTTAACATTATGAAAATAACATTATGAGTGAGCAATCATATGAATGTGTGTGTGTGTGTGTTTGGTTGTTTATAGCCCAGCCAGAATGGCTCCAGGTGATGAGTGATTCTGAGGTGGAGATCAGTTCCGAGCTGCACTGGAAGTGTGTAGCTGCAGGCAAACCCAGACCTATAATCCGCTGGCTTCGTAACGGAATGCCTCTGACTACCCAGGTTAGATATACACAGTCATAAATCATAAACATGGCACAATACCACTTTTTTTACGTTCAATACGATACTGATATTGTAAATTTGAACATCTGCCGAAACGATACAAATCCGATGCAGTCTCTGAGTCTTTTTAATGCTTAAGGAAACACTTGATTTAAATACTGTTTTCCTAACTAAAACAGTGTAATAATTACACACCCATATGTACATGCTAAATTATTTATTATTAAAATAACATTTAAAAATTATTCATTTTAACACAGTTGTGTAATTTTGTGAAGGTCCCTAATCCTGCGGTGCTAAAAATTTTAGCAAATTAAACAGTATAGTCGCATGATTCGCTTTTGGGATAGTGAGTTGCGTGGCTTGTTCAGCTCATTGTCATATCAACATGTAGAAATTTGCGCGATATCGAACAGTAAACCAGCTTTACCACAGTGGCACTTCTCATGTGTGTGCGCACATTTACAGATCGGCTTCACAGATCTGCCCAATGTCGCCGGTACCAGATCCACATATTGGATCGGTGCTATAAAAAATAACACTCAAATTTACACGGACTAAAGATAACGTACATGTATAATACAACGAGCGAATAAATTAGAGCCCAACCAATAAATTGACCAGAATTAGAGCTAATTGGATATGTCAGTATGGTGTTTAAAACAGAAGTAAAATGTAGTTTATAAAGATACAGAGGAATCAAAGATTAAAGAGGGATTAAAGATGGGGGTTTTCAAATGGTGGTCTGTGGCCTGTGACATACAATCCAGTTTCACAACAGAAATAATTTTTTAAATTATTTCATTTTATCTATTTTGCAGAACATTTTCAGATGTTTGGAGCATCTTTATGAATTTAATGCAAATATCTAAAATACCCCCCCACTCACACACACAGGCACACTGTGGGTTGCGGACTACTGCTCAGTCTGAATGGTGGTCCCTGGCTCAGAACCAGTCAAAAAATCCTAATCTAAACCATGCTAAGAGTCTTGTGCAGTTTTGGTGTTTTTTTGTCAGAACTCTTATGGCATGTTATCTTAGAAATGACTTTTAAATAGCTACACATAACATACGCATTATTGTTTATGTGACGTTCTGTTGAAAATATCACAGTATCAGGCATGTCATTATTTAGTTAAACCTGACAAAAATAACTGCAATTTATTAGTGAACATATGTTGTAAGTAAAGTATACACATAGCCCTCTTGGTTGCAGGTTTATCATCTGTCTGTGTGTGTTTTCACCAGCAAACCTGCACACCTGTAGCTGTCAGAGCTCATACTAAAGCATGATATGGCAGGGCAAAGTACTGTACCATCTAAGTTAAGATAAATCCTGTCGGAAGCCACTGAGACATAATGCTAAAGTACACCGAGTTGTTTGTGCTGATAAAATGAAGAGCCATGCGATTTATTACGTAACTCACAAGTCACGAATCTGAGGTCTCCATTAAACCGAATCCATCGAGAACTAACTACACCATGACTAAAATATGAACCCCATCACATACATACCTCTTCTAATCATATCAAACTCATTACAAGATCAATACAGCCATAGTAGGAAATATAGCTGCTAAAAATGTCATAACTTACAGTTCGTTTGCACCACCATACTCAAATGAGGGACACTAAGAATTTCCTACAGTGTTGAATCCTCTTTGGAAGTTACAGGACTTGTGTCATTCGAATGAGTAGCGCGGCGCGAAGTGAATCGGTTAACTTCCTCTAGGGCCTTAAACATACAGCCGAATCTGAATCACTCACACAAGTGGGTTTGTGCTTCTCGAAGCTCATACTATCATGAGTGAATCCGCCGGTTAACTTCCTCTAATGCCCGAATCAGTTTAATTAGTTATTCAGAGAGAGCCGAGTCCTAAAAAGGAACCGAATATTACAGCTCTAGTAAAATGTTGGTAGCACATGTTGATATTACTGCCATCTAGTGGAGAAATCTGTTGCAAAACATTCAGAATTTATTGGGATTATGTGCAGGACCGAGTGGAGGTGAACAACGGACAATTGAAAATAAGCAACTTGGCCCTGGAGGATTCTGGGATGTACCAGTGTGTAGCTGAGAACAAACATGGCGCTATTTATTCCAATGCTGAACTAAGGGTTCAAGGTGAGGAGGACAGCTTCACTCTGTAAAAACATTAAACTGTAGTTGCTAGGTATTGGATAACATTTAAAAACACTAATGGCTGTATAACACAAAATAATCTTTTTTTTTCTACTTTCTGTTCTCTGACTGTATCTGCAATGCAATGCCCAATTCCTGTTCCACCCATCTGGTCATGCCACTATCCTGGATGTAGATGTATTTGTGAAGTTCTGTCTTTCCTTTAGCCATACCATGTGACTCCTCTAATCTCCTTTCCTCTGCGCTCCACTCCTCTCTTCTCCTCTCCTCTCATCTCTTTTCCTCCCTTTTTCTCTCCCTTCTTGCTTGTCTTGCCTCGGTTGTGCTCTCCCAGTTCAGGCTCCAGATTTTAGGCTGAACCCAGTGCGGAAGCTGGTGCCCGCTGCCCGTGGAGGCCAGGTGAAAATGGATTGTAAACCCCGTGCTGCACCTAAACCCACACTCTTCTGGAGCCGCGGCACTGAGCTTCTCACTAATAGCAGCAGGTAATGAACGACTCATTGTACTTGTACTCTGAAGTTTTTTTGGAGATGCAAGCAGATGGGGTTCCGGGCATCTCTGATGCCATCCCACTTTGAACACATACTGTGATGAAAGCTGAAGGCAAACAAGAAGTAAAACAAGAAGGGAGAATGGGGGCCACAGACAAGTACCCCATTTGAGAAATAAATTCAAGAAGTCTTTCAGATCAAAGAATTTCAGTTGATTTCATCATGTTTGGCAGTATTAATTATTTTTCAGAATGGCCCAAACGGGCTGACCTTGTTTTACACCCTCAGAATGGAATATAATGAAATGATGAAACAGTGAAATTTAGCAGTTGACGTCTTTTGATAGATCAGCTCCAAGCAGGGTACCTGCAGTTACAGAATGATGATGATGAAATTGCTCACAGAATAACGGTCACCCCCGACGGAGTTCTGTGGATCTATAACATCAGCCGTTCGGATGAAGGGAAGTACACCTGCTTTGCTGAGAACTATTTGGGAAAGGCCAACAGCACGGGCCATCTGTCAGTCAGAGGTACAGCAACTGTACAAAAATTTTGCACACTTCCCACTTTTTTCTGGATACCTTAAGTTTACATGTTTCCATGTTCCCAAAACAGACGCCACCAAAATTACACTGGCACCCTCCAATGCTGATATCAACCAGGGAGAGAACGTCACCCTGCAGTGTCACGCATCCCATGACCCAACCATGGACCTCACCTTCACCTGGTCCCTCAATGGAGTTCTCTTGGATCTGGAGGAGCCAAATGGTCACTACCATCGAGTGGAGGGGGTAAAAGATTTATACCAGTGCTCATTTGCTCTGTGATGTGGAAAATCAGTTACATGGGCACCAAACACAACAAAATTATGTCTGGTATTATTTCCTTCTGATTTACATAATAGGCTTGGGATCATATTCTCTCATTAATGAGCTGGTTGTGAGTTTTGCTGCTCAGGCAAACTTGTGAATAAAACCAAAATCATGTTGTTATAACATTATTAGTTTAGCTTTAGGATTAGCTTTTCCTTCATAATTAGTATTCACACATTTTAGCAGCCTCTGAAATATTAGAAATATTCACACTTTAAAACGTTGTCTCTCTTCCATTTTTGCTCGTCTCCTACAGAAGGAGACCATAGGTGACTTGGCCATCGTGAACGCCCAACTGAGCCAAGCGGGCACCTACACATGCTCGGCCCAGACGGTTGTGGACAGTGCAGTGGCGTCAGCTAGGCTGGTGGTGAGAGGTGAGGGACGGAAGTGGACCATTGCGTGGCAATCAGGGACCTCATTATAGCTCTCCAAAACACTGCTGAGTTTAGCAGGCCCCAGGCATAGTCTCAGTGTTTCACTACTGCCTTTCCACTTTCTTGCACTCTGTTTTGTTTTTGCATATCTAAGGTCTGCATCATTCAGCCAGTGTTTACTTCGGTGTAACGAATCATTGCAGACATAGTTATGAAATATGGATAAGAACATTTTTAGCAAACAATTCTGAGAGGGACACAGTTGTGCTCTTTTATGTCATTTGTGCTGCTTCTAAAAATATCAGATGGAAGCTCTGGCACTTGAAAACTCATAAATAAGTTGTATCCTGTTCAGTTGCTCTGTGAGTGTGAGTGGCTCTGATGTTAGGTGAATTAAACTTTGTACTCTGGAGGGTTGCCAACAATGTAAATGCTCCTTTATTTCTAACAGTCTCTTTCTCCGTAATTCTTTAGGTCCTCCGGGGCCCCCTGGAGGCCTGGTCGTGAAGAGTGTGAATGAGACGTCTGTGGAACTTAGGTGGAGTCGCGGCTATGATAACCACAGCCCGATTGGGAAGTATGTGATCATGGGGCGCTCTGAGCACTCACACGACTGGAAGAGAATGAGGACGGGTGAGGCCCAATCTCCATAGCTTAAATTTCACTTTCACTTTAGCCAATGTTCCTATTCTGGTAAATTACATTTGGTCTCACATCTAGCTTGTCAGCAGCTGTTTATTTAAATACTGGGAATTGTCAGTTCAGTGACACTTGTTGTAACCAGATGGTCATTTATAATGCATTGCCCATCAAGAACCCCCTAACATCGAGGGGAATGCTGAATCTGCACGCGTGATTGACTTGCGTCCCTGGATGGACTACGAGTTCCAGGTCATTGCCAGCAACATCCTGGGCAGTGGTGAACCCAGCATGCCCTCGCAACCAGTACGCACCAAACAAGCAGGTCAGAGCATCTCCCATAGTCTACTACACTCATTAAGCAGCAGAATAGACAATATTGTGTTTCATGTACTTGGATCAAGGTTTATTATGAAAGCCAAGGATTTATGTCGTTTAAGCAGTTGTTCTTGACTACATTTTGAATGATATATGAAGTTTGATTGTTAAAAATAGACAGTACAAGTGTCTATGAAGTTCCACACTCCAGTGCTATTTTTTTACACTTTTAAAGTGTTGTTGACTAGTTAATAATGACTCTTTGTTTAAACTATCTACTCTAAGTCTCATGGATTTCAACAGTCCTGAAATTTAGTCATCAATGACCAGAGTCTGAACATATCTTGAGTTTTGTGTTTAGTCTTTTTTGAAACCAAGACCTTTGTGCCTGTTCGTGTCTCAGCTCCCACAGTGGCACCTAGTGGCCTGGGTGGAGGAGGAGGAGACCGCAATGAGCTCATCATCACCTGGACTGTATGTCAGTTCTCTGCTTTGAATTTCTTATCACAGTTGTTCTGTTGTTTGTACTACAACTACAATAATGCAAAAATCCCCCATTGCACTTTGTAGCCCATGGCGAGAGAATACCAAAATGGAGATGGCTTTGGGTACATCCTGGCATTCCGGAAGCTGGGTGTCCAGCCGTGGATGGTGGTGCGCGTGCCCAACGTGGAATCATCACGCTATGTCTACAGCAATCAAAGCCTTTCTCCATACTGCCCCTTTGAGGTCAAAATTAAAGCTTACAACAAGAAAGGAGACGGTCCCTTCAGTCAGATAGCCCTGGTCCACTCTGCTGAGGAGGGTAAGACATGAAGCACAGGAAGTGCAGGAAAGTTGCTGTCAGATATATTGCATTGAGCCACATTTAGGAGCTGTATAATACTTGAGTCATTGTATTGTACCTTAGTTTAGTATTTTGGATAATATGAATATAAGCAATATAATATTTATAATTTAATAAAGGTAATAAACTTTTCACTGCAGTACTTTTTATTCACAACAGTCATTACATATCCTGGTTATATGAGAAGTGACATTAATTTTTTTTGGAAACTGAAACTGATGGGATAATGCCACATGCACGCTTTTATTTAACTGATGGTTCAAATCTTATAGCTTGAATACATACAACACACCCAAGCATGTTGTAGTGATATCATGAGTGGTGGTACAGAACATAACTTTAAGACTTTGAGTCAATTATTTCTAGTGATGGACAACAAAGATACTGTTAATAGTAGATATGTTAATACTTTTCCTGAAGTAGAACTTTAATGGGTGACTTTTACTGTTGTTTTTTTGTAAGGAATACTTTCCAGGGGCATCACCAGCCGATTTTTCCGTGGCATCAGCCCAGGGTATTTTGAGTCTAGCTTGCATAACCAAATAATTGTACAATTGTTTAGCTTATTGATTTCATTAACATGCATGGAGTCTGAAATAATAATTTAGGCAGTCTACTATAGTCTGTATTCTACTATAACAGCTTTTAAATACTGTATACAAAAAAAATCCTCGGCTCCTCTTTGAATTCACATCCAGTCCGGGCTAAGCCCTGGGTGTCCTTAAAGGCTGGAAATGCCCCTGCTTATTTCTACTGAAGAATGGTTTTAAGGTAGTGTATACACCACTGTTACAAGAACCTAAATCATGATATACAGTGCAAGTTCAGTTTGTTTGTTATTTTTCTTGTGACCACTAATGAGTGGACTAATAAACTTTTTTATTAGTAAATAAAATTTGTTTCTTTACTCATTATCTCTCAATTGTTCTTCTCCAGAGCCTACGGTGTCACCCCGCAGGATAAATGCCACGGCTCTTACAGCCTTTGAGATCCAGGTCTCCTGGGAACCCGTGCAGCATTTAAGCGCCAACGGGGTACTTAGAGGTTATGAGGTATGGAGCTACATCTTGAAATGTGTTAGACTCATTTGTCATTTAGTCTCTGAAGCTGTGCCAGACGAGTGCAAAATAATGAGAGAAGTTAATTGCAGCAGTTATCATGAGGCGTTTACATAAGACATTGTAAAATTGATTATAGGTCTAGTTTTGGTCTACTGACTTGGTGGCACAAATAGAGGCCAAGACAGTAAAATTTATTAATTTACTGGGCTTGTTTCCTTTGTCAGGCATTTTCACAGATAATCAAATCAGTTGTTATATGGCATAAAATGAACTTTGACTGGAATTACAAAACAAACTTACCATGGTTAATAAATGATATAGGTAAAACAATCTGTTATAGTTACCTATGATTTGGAACTTTCACTAGCAATTCATAGAGTAAATATATTATTATTATTAAGTGCAAAGAATAAAAGCAGAAATATGTCTCATTTCAGCCCTTAAAGTGACATTGTGTAAACTTGTGGCGTGGGGGATACGCTACACTTTCAACAAGTGTCTCATGCCTAGAAATTTTTGTAAACAGACATCCACTTCATTATTAACTTTTTAATATAATTAGCCCATTAGTCCACAACATGAATGATTCTAAACAACACATAGATGCACATACAAAAATCTTTATCTGTCAACGTCTTCAGATCCGTTACTGGCGACAACATGAGAGGGAAGCAGCAGCGGACCGGGTGAGGACAGCAGGCCTTGAGAACACAGCTCGGGTGTCCGGCTTAAGACCCAACACCCTCTACCATGTTACTGTATTGGCTTATAACAGTGCTGGCACTGGCCCACCTTCCCCACGGACTACGGTCATTACCAAGAAACCTCGTAAGATCTTTTGCATTTCCTGGTCACTGGGTTTGTCTCAACTCCTTGAAGAATGATGTCATTAACTACTGATGATTAGCTCAGAGGTTTTGTTCCTATGTCGAGAACTGGATATTTGAACTCACTACATAATATACAGCTTATGTGATAATGTATAGAAATGCTAAAGAGAAATGCACAAACTTTTGTAAATTCAGCCAAAGTTTTACACATCATTTTCTATGTCGATAAAAAAAAACTGAGCAGCGTGAACCCTGTGTGACTGTGTTTATTTTACATCTCTTTTCATTTCCAGCCCCAAACCGTCCTCCAGGGAATGTCTCGTGGAAGACAGATGGTGCTTGGGTAACAGTGCGGTGGGATCATGTTAAATCAATGGACAATGAGTCTGCAGTGCAGGGTTACAAAGTAAGTATCGTTCACAGATGTTTAATTATGTAGGGGTTTTTATCTAATTATTTGCATATGGAATATTTGTAGTGCTATTAGTTTTCATGAATAAGCTCCAAAAACACTAAATGAATCATTTATTTCATATACAGCATTCATTGCATTGGGGTGGTGGTGGCACTCCAAGACACTCGCCTCTGGACCAAGAGGTTGTGGGTTCAGATCCTACCTCTGGCATTAGCTTCACTGGGTCCCTGAGCAAGACCCTTTACCCCAAGTTGCTCTCAGGTTGACTGTCCCCGAAATTAGGAAAATTCAATTCAATTCAAATTCAAATTTATTTATATAGCGCTCTTAACAACAGTCATTGTCACAAAGCACTTTACATATAACTGGCCTACAAGTCGCTCTGGATAAGAGCGTCTGCTAAATGCCATAAATCTAATATAAAGCCATTTTCATTTGGTCATTTTTGTTCAAATCACAAACACCAGTTCATTTGTACAAAAAGATCACTGGAAATATATTGACATCAGTGGGAGTGGCTGCTCATTTTTTATGCTTAGTTTCATCCACAAAATACTTTTTAGGACACATAAATATTGCATACAATATGATCTCTTTATTATTATTTTTTTTTATTCTTATGTTCTTCACTGAACGGGACAGGCTTGAAATTATCATTAGATAAGACTGGATGTCCCGAAGACTACTTCATGTCTAAGAAATGTATCATAGCAATCACCAAACAAACTTTATCACTGTTAGATTTTTTTTTAATTTGAGCTGTAAATGCAGAATAAAACAATTTGGTTGCTATCTTTGTTTATCAAGGTCTTGTACAAACATGAGGGACAGTCAGCTCTAAAGGTTCTGGACAAGGGCAAGACATCGGTCAACCTCCCTCTGCCCAAGGATAATGGTTATGTGGTTCTGGAGATCCGATCTTGGGGCGAGGGAGGAGATGGGGCAGCTCATGAGATCATAGTGTCTCGAGATTCAGGTATGTTCGTAGTCACAAACACGACATGACAAATAATAAGAGTAAACAACATTTTAATGAGGTAAATGCTTTGTGAGGAGTCAAAGTGTTTTAAATAAGGTGCATGTGCAGGGGAGAATTAATGACTGTTTTGTTACGTAGGAACTGGAATGATGGTCCAGAAAAACAGCTCAGATGGTCTCAAACCCCAGCGCACCTCAGTTCTGCTGTCAGCTGCAACAGTTCTGTCTCTAATTGGCTTGTTGATGTTGTGATCAGCCAATTAAAAGGTCTTTTTCCCATACATATTCCACAGATGCTAACTGATCGCAGGAGGGATGGGACTTTGGCAGGTGGGACCTTTGGGGAAATTGTGGGTGGTTGAGTAGCAGGGTTTTGGTATGAAAGATGGTGAGTAAGAGTGGTTTTATTCTTTTTATAAAAACCCACATTTTTTAAAAAATACAAGAACGACTGATTGTTGTTGGATGTTAGGAGGACTGACTATGTGATTGTGTTGTAAAACCTCGCCTTATGGGAAAATCAGCCCTTTCCTTTAAAACATGAGAAATGGGCCGTGATTTTTCACTAGTACATACTAAAACCCTTAAAAAAGAATTTCAACTCACAAGAGGTTTTTTAACAGGATCAAGAATACAACGAGAAAATGTACTCTGTTTTATAGATGTACATAAAGTACTGGGATAATGGTGGTATTTGTGTACCACTCAAATGTAGTTTCAGTTTTATAAGTTGTTGCTACTGTATGGCAGCATGATGCATCTTAATTGAGGACACAATTGAAAGTTATCCTTTTTATTTCGCTTTAAAAAAAAATTTGTTTACAGTGTTTTTGTGTCTGTGTTGTAGAACGCATCAGCACCACCTTCCTTCCATAGCGTACATGGGAATGTGTGTGTGTGTATGTTTAAGTTCTCGACTGTTTGGGAGATTGGTTGCCATGCACATAGTTCAGAAACAACAGTTGATTGTTAATGTCCGACAATAAAGGCGGTATTATGAAAAAAATATCTTGACATATCAGGGTTCTTCATCTGTGATTAGCTTTTATTTTCATTGTCTGTTTTATCAAGGCTTATGTAAAACTCTCCTGTTGATCATTGACCATAAATGATACTTTTGCCACCAATCCTGTAAAAGCATCACCGAACAGTGCCATGCGTTGCAGTGCACTCTGGTTAATGATTCCACCTTGTCTAATATTTACGACCTTCTTGTGTTCATGCATTGTGGTGTCTACTCTAGGTGGGATCAAGGTCAAAAGAAAAACAAATTGTTAAAACTTTCTGTGTTTTATTAAGCATGTGGAAGACCACAGCTGTACAAAATTGAACTTCTTTTAACCACATAAATTTGCAATGGTGTGTCATTAGGTTTAGACATCAGATACAAAAGATGTTTTACCTTAAGTAATGGTGGGTCAAACGTAACAGCAAATTATATACAGGATTGCTCAAATTTTAGAAATTAATATAGTGTCCAAGCTTGGCAAAACACAGGGTGTTGGTATTTTTTATTATATTTAATTTATGAACTTTGTATTTTGGGAACAATTTTGTTTCTTTTTATCTGCCCTTAACCTCAAAGGTGTGCCTTGCATACACACAGACATATTTCCACAAACGTGCACACTAATGTGTTAAATAAATCGGGGCCAAAATATGCCATTCTATATACGGTATTGTTAGACAATGTCATTTTTGTAACAACGTTCTCCAAGGGTATCTATTCAAGCATACCAAAACTTGATGTACCTTTTTTTTGAAGATGTATATGATGGTTTAGCCACAATTAAATGCAAATACATCGCACATTAGTTACCATCAGAACCATATCACACATCACAGATCATCATAATCATCAGCTTCATCATTACCATCATGTAGAAACACACAAAATCCCTATTCCACTATTGTGACACGTGATCCATCACTCTTTTGTCCATTCATGTTCCATGGCCATTCTTGTCAGGATCATCTTTATTCTCAGTAACAACTCTCTATTGCAGCTCATTCCACAAAATATGTCTTGAAAGACAAAAACCATCAGAGCCTGGGTTGATATCATTCCAATGTGGTCATTAAAAAAAAAAATCTAACACTTATATTCTGACAGTTTTGTAATCAGAGCCCACAGTGTCCGTCTTGTGTGTAGCTGTTGCATATACCATTATGCCATTATACAACCAGTCTGATAATTGATCAGTAAAAATAGTTTTTTCTCAGACCTCATATGTCCATGAAACTGTGTGCATATGGATTGTTTTGACCCGCTAGTTCAGAAACACCTCCTTAAGGTGAAGTTGGAATGTCTGTCTTACACTACTGATTACTGAAATTGTCAAGTGTATGGTTTGACCTGTCTAATGTGAACTGAATGAGCCAACCAAATGGAACCTGTAAATATTCTTCAATAAATACCTTTTGATTGTATTTATGGAAAGTGTGTCTGAATATTATTGCATATTCACTCAACTCTTCAAGTAACCTCCATGAAGTTAGTTCAACATTTTAAAAAATGTGTATGTAAAAGGAATTCTAGAAGAACACTAAGAATATATGAAAAGTTCATTCTAAAAGTTACTAGGAAATCGTTGCTGTCAGGTGGAAAAGTCAGTTTTTGGTCATTTTTAATTTGTTAGTTTGTTTTAGTATTTTGGTATTTCTTCATTTTCAATTAATCAGAAAACATGTTTCCAATTTTATAATGTTAGAGAGTAAAAATAAATAACAAACAATTTTATTCTATACGGATTCCAAATGGATAAAGAAGTGACTTTGCACTAGCCTTAGAGTGTCTCTATATAATAAAAACTCTGCAAGCCAATTAAAAATACACTTCTTATTAAATGAACACAACAACATAAGGCATGTATGGCTAACTTCTACACACACTAGACTACGCCTTAAAACAGCGGTATGGAAAAACGCCCCGTTTTTATTCCATAAAATCCTTAATATTCTAGATATTCTGTAACATCTGTGTGCAGATTGAGGCAGGATGCAAGTGCAAATGAAAAAAGAAAAAAAACATATTGATGGGAACATGGGGAACACACAGAAATATGCTGAGATATCATGCTGAGACGAGATGAGCCAACTTAAATACGGAAACATACAGTCAAGGCCAAAAATATCATTAATAAAATAAAATATGAGGTTACAACGAATGATGGATAAAGAGCCATTATCAAACAAATTCAATTTGACCTGTCAGCTCGCTCTATCCGTCATCATTTGAATGAAAAGGGACGGTATGGTAGGATACCCAGAAGGACCCCATTGCTAATACAGAAACATAAAAAAGCCAGACTGGAGCTTGCTCAAACTGAGGAAGCCACAATCCTTCTGGGAGAATGTCCTGTGGACAGATGAGACTAAAATAGAGCTTTTTGGTAAAGTGCATCATTCTACCATTAACCGAAAACAAAATGAGGCCTTCAAAGAAAGGAACACGGTGCCTACAGTCAAACATGGTTGAGGTTCACTTATGATTTGGGGCTGCATTGCTGCTTCGGGCACCGGATGTCTTGACTGTTTGTATGGTGTTATGAAATCTAAATACCACCAGCGAGTTCTGGAGCGCAATCCGTCAGAGGTAATGTGTCTTAGAGCAGGACAATGACCCAAAGCATATTTGAAAAAGCACCCAGAAATGGTTTAAGACAAAGCGCTGGAAAGTTCTAAAGTGGCCATCAATGAGTCCAGATCTAAATCCCATAGAGCACCTGTGGAGAGATCTCAAACCAGCAGTTGGGAGAAGGAACCCTTTAAATCTGAGAGACCTAGAGCAGTTTGCAAAAGAAGTGTTCCAGTAGAGAGACGTAAGAGACTTATTGAATGTTACAGGAAGCAACTGGCAACAGTTATTTCCTCCAAAGGTTGTGATACCAAATACTAAGTTGAGGGTGCCAATAATTTTGTTCAGTCCATTTTTGGAGTTTTGTGTGGAATGTCTAAGATTAGCTTTTTTCTCACATTAGTTTTTTTGAGTTTTTTCAAATGGAAACCAGACAAATAAACATGACAATACCAAAGGATTTGTAATTGCAGCACTGTTCTAGGAGAAGTGGTGCATTATCTGATATAAAAGCAGGGGTGCCAATATTTTTGGCCATGACTGTACAGGTGAAGCACACATCAGGACAAACAAGCCATAGACACAGCCACAGGGAAAAACAAAAAACAGTGGCCACTTGTAGCCAAGTGAGCATAATATATGACAGTACTCCTTGAACACTGCCCATGTCAGCTGCCCACCGCTCCTTCATGGATGGGTCACAGTGCAGAGGTCACATTTCGTAGTGGTGCACTGTGTGTTGTGGTGTGTTCACAATGACAATAATCACTAACTTAAAATACAAAAGTACAGGTCTGAGCCTTTTACAAACTGCTGATCTGCTGGGATTTTCATTCAAAGCCATCTTAAGGAATAAATGGTCCAAAACAAGAAAAAAACTATCCACCAAACAGATATTTTCTGGGCAAAAGTGTCTTGTCGGTGGTTTGGATCTGATTGAAAGGCAACAGTAACTTAAATAAGGCAGGGACTAAAGTGGGAACCAATGAAACAAACAGACCAAGAAACTAGAAACAAAGAACTACGCAAACACAGGTGTGGTTAAACTAACCAATCAGGACACACAGTAGTAGGACAGAGGGAATTGACTGACATACCACACTAGACAGAAAAGACAGGACAGGGTGCCCTCATGTGGCTGGCTGAGGTAAAGTCTTGGGAAGCCATGACAGATATGCAGTAGTTATATACAAAGTTTATTTGTACAGGACACAGAACGAGAAAGGTCATGATATGAATGAACCAGAAGGAGAGAATCTGAACCAAGGACATGCAATAGTGCAGTGTTCACAATATGAGAAGCATGATATGACTATATAGGCATGAAAAAGTGAAGTACAGGGTGAATTAAGAGTCAGTTGTGGCCTCTGGCCATATTGACGAGGCCAGTTGCAGCGGGGAAAAAGCCTGCCTTATGACGAGAGGTTTTGGTTTCAATGGACTGCCTTTCTTGCCCTTTTCAAGGTACTGGACTCATACAGGTGCTGTAGAGGTAGAAAGTTGTAGCCGGCCATCCTCTCAGTGAAGCGGTGGTGCTGTAGCGTGCTCTTTTTCTTAATAGTGGCAGCAGCGTACTAGATAGTGATGGAGGGAGTGAGGATAGACTCTATAATGGCAGTGTAGAATAATATAATAGTATAATAGTCATAATAAGGTAACCTCTACAGTCAAGAAACATTTACTCTATTCATTTAACAGAGCATTTATGGGATGATAAGGAACAGAGATTTGAATCATAAAGGTGCAGCTGACAATGCCAATGTAGACCAAAATTTCTTGAGGAATATTTCAAGCACATTGTCTCCAACTCCAATTTCCAGTTATCTTAGAAACGTTTTACTTTTTATATAAAACCCTGCAGAGTGATCCAAGTGGCAACACACTGCCCCAGATCAGCTCCACAATCTTGGTGGAACATTTACACGCGAAGATGCAAGACCTAAGCAAATAGGATCATTTATCTCACCTCAGTAATTGTCTGTTTCACCTGCAAAATGTCTTCTCTACCAGGACAAACCACCAAAGATTTGAACTTTTCTTTGATAAAATCACCTTGCACACTGCACTTTCAATACACGTAGATTTAACATGCACAATTGCACATCATTCTATAATGGAGCACAACTAGCCCACTAATTACTATGATACTATGATTTTTACCAGGGATTTATAATTTAATGAATAATGATGTCTTTAAAAATACCTAGAAATTTATCAAACTTAGACCAAGAATCATGGAAACTCTTTGAAGTCACTTATTGACTTAAGGTTGATTTCAAGGTCATAGGTTTATCTTCATAACTCACAAAGGTTTTGCATTGGTCAGAATCTAAGCAAATATTATTATTTAAAATATTGTGAGCACAACAATTATTTTGGTTTTCAAAGGAAACATTAGCAGAACAAGAAAGTAAATGTACTTTCTGATAAGGTAATGATAAGATTATGCACGTAATGTGAAGACTATTGTATTAAGGTGGCTCAATGAGAAAGATTTATGCAGGCTTACTGTAAAATGATACAATAGAATGCACCATAAATCTTTATTTTGTCATTGATTTTTGACTTCCCGATTAGACATCAAACATTACTTATCGCCTGTACTTTGGTACCCATTAATAAGTATAAATGAGCTTCGACATGTTCAAGTTAACTCAGAGGATTCCCTGGGCACGAGACGGGTAAAATATTCTTTTACTTACTTCATTACTAATTTTAACAGTTTTTATATATATATTACATAAGGAACTTTTAAGGAGCTGTTTAGCCAATCATTAATCACTACCGATAAGTAGTGGCTAACAATACAGAAAACAAAAAAAAATCTATACATGCTTGCTTTATGCTTATATTAATTTCATTATTAAACTCTTTATTTCATACTGTTTTCTACATTTCTAGGTGAGTTTTTAAAAATAATCTGGAACAGTCCATCGCAAGAATGGCAAAACTAACTCTCGTAGCAGGTGAACAAATGAATTGCTTTGGGTTTTTGATGATATTAACTTTAACATTTAGCTATTATTTGGTTATTTTATATTAATACTTATATCTGTCTGATTTTTTCCTTCATAGGACTGGGAGTCCTCCTTTCTCTTCAGATAGGTAAGTGTCTATATTTTTTAACATTGCTTTTATTATTCATCTGACATTAAAGGTTAACAAAACTAACTAAATAAATAATAATGATAATCATTGTTGACAATAATAATTTCATTCACAGTGGCCTCCACCAAAATGGTGTGTTACATCAGCAACTGGTCACAGTACAGACCTGGCAATGGCCGATTTACCCCTGAGAATGTGGATCCCCACCTCTGCACGCATGTCATCTATGCACTGGCCACCATCAACAAAGACAACCAGATTACAACTATTGAATGGAATGATGAAACCATGTACAAAGACCTGAACAACCTGAAGAATGTGTAAGTTCACATGTATACATGGAGCTATTTCATGCCTCCGTCAGCATTTCATGACTGCACTTTATATAACGGCATGCTTTCCTGCAAAGTTTAGAACAACATTTGCCAAAAAAATGCAAAAGTTATAACATGATCATTTTTTCAGTTAAAAATTAATAACATTGACTTTAATTGTAAAATGTTTAGCAAAAAAATTAAAAATTCTCCTGTGCCAATGCCAATGTTTGCAGGAATCCTCAACTGAAGACACTCTTGTCAGTTGGAGGCCTGCTCAATGGCATCAGTCCGTAAGTATTTCCCACCTATGACCAGCCATAAATCTCAGAGCCCCTCTGTGTTTTGCGTGTGCAAAGAGACAAGATCTGCCAAATTCTTCTAAACGCCCAACATCACAATCACAGTAATAAATACCTTATGCTGTGCAACATGCTAAAAAAGCATTGCATACTGTCCACATGCAAACACACACTTGATTTACCACACAGTCTCACAACTGCTCTGCCAATTGCAGGTTCATTTCTACTGTGTCCACCCAAGCCAACCGACAGACCTTCATTCGCTCTGTCCTGCTCTTCCTCCGAGCTCATGACTTTGATGGCCTGGACCTGGCCTGGGAGTTCCCCGGGCAGAACGGCAGCCCTCCTGATGACAAGCAGCGCTTTACCTCATTGGTGCAGGTGAGTGTAAATTACTTTCAAATTATGCAGAGCTGCTTAAATCATTAGTTATACAGGTTTAACTATAATTGTATATGCAGCTGTCAGTATATATATTCATGCTATAGGCATTTACTGTTTGATTTTCATTAGTACTGCCAAATTATTTTCTTACTGCATATTTATGTTGTTAAATTTGCAGGAGCTGAGGAGAGCAATTGAACAGGAGTCCATAGACACCCGCAAGACTCCTCTGCTGCTCTCTGCCAAAGTGGGTGCCCTGAAGCCCACCATTGATGGTGCTTATGAGGTCCCTGAAATCACAAGGTTGTCTTGAGATTCCTGCTCCAATCCACTGATACGTTACAAAGACATCAAAATAGATTTGCAATTTATTAAGCATCTTTTTGTCTTTTCAGGGAAGTAGACTTCCTCAGTCTAATGACCTATGACTACCATGGTTCATGGGAGAAAATTACCGGACACAACAGTCCCCTGTTTAGGAGCTCTGTGGATCAGGGAAATCATATCTACCATAACATTGTAAGAACAAATTTCCACAGTAAACTTATTTGCAGAAAATAAATGAAAAAAAAATTGAGTGTGATTTCTTCCCTGTTGTTGACAGAATGAGTCTGTGTCTTACTGGATTGCTAATGGAGCAGCACCTGAAAAGCTACTTCTGGGTTTCCCCACATATGGGCGCACCTTCCTTCTCTCCACCTCCACAACAAGCCTTGGCGCCCCAGCAAATGGCCCTGCTGATGCTGGGCCTTACACCCGTGATGCAGGTTACTGGTCTTATTATGAGGTGAATAGTCTATAAATCTTCAAATTTACCATGGATTATATTTAGATATGTATCTAAAAATGGTATATACCTTAATGATAGTTGTCATAATACAGATGGTAGCCATAAAGCAGACCAAATTTAGATATGCAAGACAATAAAATGTTAATAAATGAAGGCTTGTCTCATCCATAGACCTGCACCATTGCAGCAGGAGGCAAAGTGGAATGGATTAATGAGCAGAGTGTTCCCTATGCCACCCAAGGAAAGGCCTGGGTGGGCTTTGACAACCAAGAAAGCTTTACTGCCAAGGTATAGAGTTATTCTCTAAAGTTTTTAAAAACAGAATAAAAATAGTCTAATGAAACATTTTCAAGATTCTTCAAAATGGTTAAGGGAAATATTCTGTGATTCTGAGCAGATTTAACTGTTTTATACATTTTCTGTAAATAGCATCGTTTTTGATTCTCATCCTTCTTTCCTCTCAGGTTCAGTGGCTTAACTCCATGAACATGGGTGGGGCCTCAGTGTGGACTCTTGACCTGGATGACTTTGGAGGACATTTCTGTTCTGAAGGAGACTATCCCCTTGTTAATCATCTACGCCACTCACTGGGTAAATAAGTAACAACATGTTTGTCTTCAGCTTCCTCATTATGTAATTCTTTCTTAAAGCAGTATCAGTTAAATCAACTGTCTTTTCAACAAAGAGCTTAAATTAATACAGTGGTAGCAGTTGGTTTGTCAGACACATCCGAAAAGTGATGCCTTCTTTATTAAGGCAGTGATTACATTGATATGGAGATTTTATACTTATTCTGGCAAAATAATATAATATGTACAAAATATATAATTCTTACCGGACCGCAGCCCATGACAACTGCCCACTGCTTGTTCACGGATGGGTCAATTGCAGAGGTCATATTTGGTTGTGGTTCACTGTGTGCTGTGCTGTGGTCTGTTCACAATGACAAATAATCACTCACTCGATCACTCACTTTTCCCCCAGGTTTCCCTCCCAAGCCAACCACCACTCGACCCCCAACAACTACCCCAGACCCCATTGCTTCTTTCTGCTCCGGAAAACCTGATGGCCTGTACCCTAACACCGCTGATGCCACTACCTATTTCCAGTGTTTCCGTGGAAACACCTACTTGCACAAATGCCAACCCGGACTGGTCTATGTTGATACCTGTAAATGCTGCGACTGGGCTAGGAGGTCCAAAGATCTCATAATACATTAAAAAACTCAAGCCATTATTCAAAACTAAAAATGCAAGCCAGTAGATAACGGTTTCATTACTAGCATGAAGCAAGGTGATGTGATACATTTTGTGTGCAAAAACTGTACTGTAAATTTAAATACCAGTCCTAGAATATTCTAAATGACTCCTGAATTAAACATCAGTTGAGGTGTGGGGTATGTGGATAATTCTTTGAGCTTTTCTTGATCTTGCTTCCTCACTTCAGACAGCAATTTTGAGAGTATTTAAATGAGACATAAAAAACACCCAAATATTGAAAAATGGTTTGCCTTTTTTGTTTAGAATGATGGTAAGCTTTAAAATTGTTATTTGTATATGAACTTATGTAGCTATTATGTCTTGTTTAATAAAACTGTCTAAGCCAATAAAGAATCAAATAGTACAAAAATGCACCTGTTTATTTAAACACAGCTCAGTTGTTGCTTAAAGATATTTGGAAAAACAACTTGAGGGTTGCATATTTATGTTATAGTTATATGGTCATATTTTATAGTCATACTTCATATAGTCATTGAATAACCATAGCAAATCT
Organism: Distichodus sexfasciatus; assembly: GCA_032718565.1. NCBI lineage: Eukaryota > Metazoa > Chordata > Actinopteri > Characiformes > Distichodontidae > Distichodus > Distichodus sexfasciatus. Next base: position 402,432 of record JAVGVS010000184.1, read on the forward strand.
AATCATACTGCACTGTAACCATATACAATGTAGTAATAATATAACCTCAATTTGTTGTTGACTTTGTTGACATTTTAAAGGCTGTTTGAATGGACAGTCATTTCTATGTACTACACATTTGGTCTAATTCAAATTAATTTGTTGCCTCCAACTTAAATCCTTGTGCCTAAAATGAGCTATTTACTAAAGTCTTAAATGTATCCATAATCACACCTGTATAACAAACCCTTAAATGCAATGTAATCTTAATATTAGTCAGCCTAATATCAACCATAACTGTCATCAGAAATCATACTTGTGGTTTCATTTAGTCTAATGATATACAGTAAATGAGAAAGCTAGATTTGATTTTAACATGAGGCATCCTAATATAGATCATTTGGAAGGCTTTAGTATTTTTAGCATTATTTATTGTTATTATTTTGTAATTTGTAGTTTATTATTTTTGCACACATATTAAAATTTGACAAGAACAGAGTAAATCACACATGCACATAAATACACAATCTAAAAAACAAACACCATCAGACATTCAATACCCTCAAAACCTTTATTTTTTTAATTAAATGAATAAAGTAGAGCACATAACCGAAGGTGTGAACTTTGATGAATGTTTTTCTCTTCAGAAAATAAGGCTGCCTCATAAAGCACTGAGCTCTGATAAAGATGTAGAACAGAAGATCTGATTTTTACAACCTAATAAAGTATGCGCTAGATAGGTATAAATGGTGATGCAATGTTTTTCTGCTGTATACTGTACTGTAAAAAAACAGGACTTTTACATTGACTTTGAAAAGAAATGAGCATAAGACAATTAGTATGTGATTTTGTATGTATCTACATATAAAACAAAAATAATATTAAAATTTTGAATGCTAATTTTAAACAGCTGAAGCCCTTTCTTACGACGGTATATTATGGCCATTTGAGATAACTTAACCCTCCTGTTATGTTGCAGGTCAAATTGACCCATTTAATAAAAATTTTAAAAAAAATTCAGTATGAAACTTCTTGTGTTTGGCTTAAAAAGGGTAATCAACATAAATAATAAAAATGGTTCATTTCACATATGTGCACCCCCAGCCAGATTCAACAGGGGAGGCTGATTCCAGCAGTATGTTGCCGAAAAATGTATCCCCTTTTAATTTTGGATTTCTATGTATCACATTATTACGTGCTTTGAGTGACTTCTATTTGAGAGTGTTATGTCTTACCCAGTACAGCCAGATTTAACAGGAGAGGCAGATTCTGGAAGCATGTTGCCAAAAAATTTATCCCCTTTTAATTTTGCATTTCTGTATATTAAATTATTATGTGCCTTCAGAAACTTGTATTCGAGAGAGTTTTGTCTTACCCATTCTTGTTTCAGAGCCGTATCTACAGTACAGCCAGATTTAACAGGAGAGACTGATTCCGGCATGTTGCCGAAAAGCGTATCCCCTTTTAATTTTGCATTTCTGTATATCAAATTATTATGTGCTTTTAGAAACTTATTTTTGACCATGTATTGTCTTACCTATTCAAGTTTCAGAGCCATATCTACAATACAGCCAGATTTACCAGGGGATGCAGATTCCGGCAGCATGTTGCTGAAAAGCGTATCAACTTTGAATTTTGCATTTCTGTATATCTGATTATTATGTGCTTTCAGAAACTTGTATTTGAGAGTGTTAATTTTAGTTTTGCATTTCTATATTTCTACATGTATAAGTTATTATGTGCTTTGAGTAACTTGTATCCGTGTTTTACACCAGGATAATAAATCTATAAACATGAATGAAAAGAAGCACTTGCACATAACATTTGTCATTACATTTGCACTGATCCTTAGCATCAAGTACATTTTAATACAACTAAAGTACAAGTAAAGATTGGTACATTTATGTTTGTTAATTTGAACTATACAATCGATATCAACATGCGTGTGATATATAAACTGAAATTGAACATTTTTGTTTAGTATGTTTTGTTGAATTCTGTCAGTGATCTGGTTAGGATATGACACAATGCTAGCTGTTAGCCGTTAGCCTGTATCGTGTGGTTGGTTAACCCAAATGCAGAGTGAAGCGTGAATAGGTAGCAGAGCCATGCAGTTTGATCTAAGAACTCTCTAACAAGATAGAGTAAGGATTCCCACAAGAACCTGCATTCTACGGACACACACTCAATCAAAGAGATAACCAAATAACTGGAGTACTCACAGTTGAAGCTGATCATCCCCTTGGGCTGGGGACTCAATGACTGAGTGGTGAGCTGCAAGAAAAAGCCTCCTTTTATACCTTTTATGACCTAACAAACTTGCGGAAACTAAAACGCAACCTTATACGTATGTACTGTATTACTATGTCAACATTCATTTAGCTCCACAATTTAATGAAGTATACCTTTTTTCCGAGCTGATCCTGAGCTGACCATTTACCGGCTGAACCTTCACCTGGACTCTATGGAGAACTGATCATCTGGGCCCCCAGTTCACGCTTCACTGGCTGAACCCTCACCTGCACTCTGCGGAGACCTCATCATCTGGAACTAGCTGGGTTTTTTTCGGATCCTATCGACTTGAACTAAACTGCCAATTTAATATTGAACTAATTTTAATTTTATGTCGCTGAGTGTATATTAGCAAGCGGCTCCTGCAACAACTCGGGATTCAATAGTCCCTCTGACTGTTTTCATTTCTTTAAAAATCAAGTGTTTTAGCAGTATTAAATCAGAGACTCCATTATCTGGAACCAGTAAGAAGTTTTTTGGACTCTGTGGACTTGAACCCAATCTAAATTGAATATCGAATTGATGTTAATTTTACTAAATGTTGCTGAGTGGATCATTAACAGCCCCAGCAATGATTAATCTTGAACTAATGCTAACTTGATTATTAAATGTTTACACACCCCTGTCGCCCTGGGAGGGATGGACAAAAACGAAAACGTGGTGCTGCTCTTTACCCAGTTCACCTGATAAGACTGCTGCTGTCTTAGTTAGAACTCAGGATATGCTATCCTGATCAACATGGATTATGTTGAACATGGTGTGGGGGAAAAGCAAGCCAAAAATACTCCTTGGTAGTTTTGGCTCCCTTTCAAGGTTTCTTCCTATGAGAGGGAGTTTTTCCTTGCCACTGTTGCCTCAGGCTTGCTTGTTTGGGGGTTTAGGCTGGTTATATGTAAAGCACTTTGTGACAATGACTGTTGTTAAGAGCGTAAATAAAATTAAATTTAATTTAATTGAGAATCAGTTGCAATATGCCTAGTTTCTTTTGTTAGGGATGTTACATCATGACAGTGCTGTAGTATACTAAAACTTTACTTGTTTATTGATAATTTTTGTTTTTTCCTCTCTTTTCTTATAGAATCTGCTGACTAGGGCAAGGAATAATATGGTCAGAGAGAATCCACTGACAATAAGAACAATATAGGATTGTCACATTTATTAATACTTTGACAGTACTACCAGCTACATATGTTCTGGGAGGACATTTGTTATATGCTTCCATCATTGTTGTAAATAGTAATATATAATTTAAGGCATCTTGCACATTATTTTTCAGTAAATAATGGAAATAAAATAAATAGTAAATGTAATATTGATGTTGTACATCTTTATACAATGGCTTTAGTATACACTCTAAATCTACAGAACATTCTGCTTTAGGATTTATGGAAATCTTCATAAAATCAATGGATAATGTACTGGTAATTTTCTGCCAGTACAATTTCCATTTTTTTACTGATTTTTTTTACAGTGTATCTCTACTGTGTAAGACTCTGTTCTTTCAAGATTTGCTCAACTACTAACAGTAATTATGATGGTTCCTGAAAGGTATTTAAGACAGTTCCTATATGTTCTTAACTATTCATTTGTACTTAAGATGGCTTTCTACAGCTTCATGCAACTGAACATTGTATCTTTTTTCGCTGTTTTTTGTTTGACTGTTTACATGTCTGCACCTTAAGCCTCTCAAAAACTTTCATTTTATGCTCTGTCAGTTGCTTGTGATTTATGTGACTTGTCCCTGAACTGTGTATGATGATGTGATTTAGGATGCAACTGAGTGGTTCATTTATGAAATAACGGTTTTGATTTTGAAAACGGCATGTGTGACTCCTTTAATGGCTTATTTACCTGGATTATGTAAGTATGCTGTGTTTAGTGTGAATTTACATGAGAATGTTATGTCAAATGTGGTTCCACGCAACTGCCTTTCTTGACTTGGCAGTGTGATTCTCATCTGTTTACATTTAATTGACTGAACACAAGTGTTAATTTGGTTGAACATAACACCATTAACACATAATTCAACCTAAGAATGCTAAATAAAAATCCCAGTTACTTTGAATATAGTACATTCACTATTGTTTCATTGAGTCCATATTAAAGAATTCAGTATCTTAGGAGTTATGTAAAGCAGTTTCGCGGAACCACTTGACATAACTTTTAAAAAATTAAATCCAAAAAATTACTGTATTTTTTGAGTGAATACATCATCATACTTTCTTGACCTTTTTCCAAGAAATAAGTAAAGAAGAGTAAATGATGTCCTACTGAATAAACATCTCTTGTAAACTTATCATCAGAATGAGAACCAAGTAATTATTCCTGTTGTAATAAATAGCAAATATACTGTAAGATACCGTGTCTTGTTTCATTTGCATTACTGGACTTTGCACTTTCTGCTGTCGCACACATTATAATGACAGTGCAAAAACCATTGTTTACAAATTTCTAAATACTCATGTGAGTTTAGTATTTAGGTATCCTGTATTTTCATTCTTTATTGTTCATAAATATGTCTTGTAAAAGCAGAGGTATCAGTAAAAAATCAATGTTAAGTTATAAAAGGGTACAAAAAGCAAATGGATGCTTTAAAATGTTACAAACAATATTTAGTTTAGTTGGAAAATGTGGTCAGGATCTTTTATTTAATATTCAAAGCAACACTGGTCAACTAGAATTGCATTAGCAAAAATAAAACCATTTCATTAACAAATAGAATCTTTAAATACTGTGTCTTGATTTCACTTTTTGATAACAAACAAACATGGCAACAGAGGCTGTGAAACAGTCATGGTCAAATTTAATGACCACCACTAAAAGCAGTTAGATAACACTTTCTGACCTGTTGGTCCAGCATAAAAACATTGTTATGGTCCTGAACTGATACATGTAACAACCAGGTTTTTAGGTTTAGTGATAAATTTAATCCCTCCAAGAACTTCATATAAAAAATGACAATAGATCTAATGTTTGACTGAAATTAGCATGACTAATCATAGTCATGCAATGTATGATAGGTCTATTGTACAATAACTTTTACTTTCAGATAGCTGATCAGCTGATGTATAAAGATATTAAAACTCCTACAGGATTTCGTTTCATTTAGTTAATAAGTACTAATGCAAGTCTTAATCATTTAGATATCCAATCAATGTCCTTGTGGAACATCACTATTAACTAGAAAAAAACTTTGACCTGGGACCTTTCACATATAAACACAATAATTTTAAATGACATATTCTCATGACATTTTTTATGACCTAACAAACTAAAATGCAACTTTATATGTAGACAAAGTACTGTATGTACTGTATTACTATGTCAAAGTTCATTTAGCTCCACAATTTAATGAAGTATCACATTTTCTTCATCCTTTTGCCTCCAGATTACCTATTAGCTCAAAGGTATGCCTGAATTTTGTACTCTGCCAACATGCTATTGCTCTGAGTCATTTTAGTCCACAGTTTATAGTAGATATCATATCTCTGAATGTCCTAATAAACTTTCAATCCTTTATCTGATTAGACAAGACTCCAACCAGCTGGTTATTTAAACCCAGATGTCCTAAGGGGTTTTGGTGTTTCGAACAACTGAAGTACCAGAGGTGAGTTTTCCGTGCGTAAGTGAATAGCACTTCGGCACTCATCGACTTGCACCTGTACAGTAAATATTTTAAGATATCTCTGTTTGATTTACCAGATCTAAAAAATAAGAGAGAAGCTCCCACAATGTCCAAGCTTACAATTCTAGCAGGTATCAGAAAATATTTTGCATGTATAAATTCTTTCTATTTGATAATATATTGAATGTACTATATTTACTGTTTACTGACTTAAACCCTCCATATTTACTAGGCCTGTGCTTGGTGCTAGGCCATTTTGGTGAGTCTTACAGGATTTATAGCTGTTAATTATATCAGCTTTTGTTGTACAGCAACATCCTTCAACGACTCATAACTGACTGAACATCTTTTTGTCTTTATTATGCAGCATCATCCAAGCAGCTGGGATGCTATTTCACCAACTGGTCCCAGTACAGACCGGGAGTAGGGAAGTACATGCCTTCCAATGTAGATCCCTACCTCTGCACACATCTATTTTATGCATTTGCAATGATAAATCATGCAAACGAACTCGTCACATATGAATGGAATGACGAGACCCTTTACCAGTCCTTCAATTCTATAAAGGACAGGTATGTGATGTTTGAGATTATTACTTAATATATTCATAAACATGACATAACATTAGGAACAGATTTAATTTTTTCATAATCCATTCAGGAACCCTACTCTTAAAACTCTACTGGCTGTGGGTGGATGGAATTTTGGCTCATCTCAGTGAGTATTTTATGACTTCCACACCTTACAAGCAATTATCTAATAATAAAAACTACTGTCAGTTGATACCGATCTATAATCTATATGCTTATCAGGAACCACTGAACTGAATTTTTTAAAATCTGCCGCAGGTTTTCCATCATGGTGTCAAGTCCTGCCAACCGTCAAAAATTCATCCAGTCGTCCATCTCATTTCTGAGAAAATATGGATTTGATGGTATGGACTTGGACTGGGAATACCCAGGTTCCAGAGGCAGTCCTCCAGAGGACAAGCAAAGATTCACATTGTTGTGTAAGGTAAGTCTGACCGCACAATCCAAGTTACTACACGTTGTAATAAAGTTGTGCTTATTGATTGCTCTCAATAAGACTGGCGTGACTATTTCTCTCAGTGCTCTTCCTGTGTAATTTTGTTTAGGAACTGCTGGAAGCTTATGAGGAAGAGGGGAGAGCAACTGGACGGCCAAGGCTCTTGATCACTGCTGCAGTAGCAGCTGGTAAAGGGACAATAGATGCTGGATATGAAATTGCTGAGATTGCTAAGTAAGTGAAGGGGTGCAATAAATCAACAAAAGCATGACTGTAACCAAACTGCACACTGTATATTTGTATTTGCTTATGAGCTAATACTTAGAAGCAGTACAAGTCTTAAAAGTCTACTTTCATTATGGAATTTAATTAAGACAAAAATTATTCTGAAATTTTAGATATCTGGACTTCATCAATGTGATGACTTATGATTTCCACGGAACCTGGGAGAGATTCACAGGGCACAACAGCCCATTGTACCAGGGATCTTTTGATGATGGGGAGCTTGTTTACTTCAACACAGTAAGAAAAATCAATGATAATTCACTTTACTTTTTCACCAAGCTGCTACATTCTGTAAAACTTCTACTCAAGTTGACCAAAATCTTAGGAACTGTAACTGTATTAGCTGTATAAGACCATTAAGTGTATGAACAGCTGTATATTAACAAATATAAACACACTACTCTTACACTGATTTTGTCTGTCATGTAAAGGACTTTGCCATGAGGTACTGGAGGGACAACGGTACCCCTCTGGAGAAACTTAGAATGGGATTCGCTACGTATGGTCGTACTTTCCGCCTCACCAGTACAGAGAATGGAGTTGGTGCTCCAGCCAGTGGGCCTGCCTCAGCTGGACCCTATACCCGGGAAGCTGGCTTCTGGTCTTACTATGAGGTATTGAGAAATAAGCAAACACAAATCTGTCCAAGCAAAGGTTCCTCATCCTAGCTTTCTAGCTAATACTCTTCCTTCTTTCAGATCTGTACCTTCCTTGATGGAACAAAAATCCAGTGGATTGATGATCAGAGAGTACCTTATGCCTCCAAAGGCAGTGAATGGGTTGGCTTTGACACCAAGGAGAGCTATGACATCAAGGTACATCACAATTTACAGAATAACAAAAAAAATGTAACTTTAAAAAGTATTTGATATTTCTCCTTTTATGGAAAACATTATATTTTATAGAATGCTCACTTTCCAAATTCAAATTTACAGGTCCAATATCTGAAGGACAACAAGTTTGGCGGTGCCTTTGTATGGGCTTTGGACCTGGATGACTTTGCTGGCCAGTTCTGTGGACAAGGCAACCATCCTCTCATGTCCCACCTACGCAACCTACTGGATATTGGTAAATTGATCAAATATTTTGTTCAAGACAGAAAAGACTCTAATTTGACTCATGTGTAAGACATATATACATAGAGCTCTTTTCATCAGTTCTTGTAAAATATTTTTTTCAGAAATCCCTCCCACCCCAATTCCCACTACAACCAAACCTGGGGCTACAACTATCAAGACAACCACAACCACAACAACGACTACTCACAAGCCCGGACCTGGATTTTGCAATGGAAAACCAGATGGACTGTATCCAAACCCCAATGATGCCAACCGATATTATGACTGCGTACGTGGTGAAACATACGAGAGGAACTGTGGAAGTGGTACAGTCTTCAATGATAACTGCAAGTGCTGCGCTTGGACAACACATTAAGTCACAATTAGACATGAAGCTAAATAGAGATCTAATTCTTGCACAAGCCCATAAATCTTTTCTTTTAAAATGTTTCAAAATACTCTGAAAGCAACAATATGTCTTGTTCTTCATGCATTCCTTGTGAATTTTGTGCATAATGATGTATGATGTGTTATTTGAAAAAAATATTTACTTGCTTATTTAATTTACTTATTTAGATTGTATTTGCACAGTGGATCTTTATTCATTAATAAAAAATATCTGCATTTTTCAGTTATGGGTTTTGTGTCATGATATTTGCAATTATACTTCATAATTACATCAATGAAATCAGTTACACTACTACTCTAAGTACTACATAAAATATAAAATATGCTTTATATAAAAATGAATAATATTTCAATACTGACATATTGCACCCAAGATGTTAGATAGTTGCACACTGAAGGTTGCATGATCCCTAACTACATAAACTCATACAATGGATTTCTAACACAAAATGTGCAATAAATCCAGAAATCATTTTTATTAGTTCATTGCAAAGTAAAATCAATCTATATTGCATTCATTTTTAGATATTCATTCATTCGAATCGCTTAATCACTATTGGGGTTTACGGGGACCGGAGCCTATCCGGGAAACTATGGGCGTAAGGCAGGGACCAATGCTGGGCAGGCGCCAACGCCCCACAGGGCATCATTTCTAGATATTTAGAGAAAATCTGTCGAGGGGTGTATGTTTACAGAACTAAAAAATCAACTGAAATGATCATTTCAGAATGATGAATGCATCAGGATTGCAGAATTTAAAAATAATTGTTATGGCTAAAGAATGAATGAATGAAACTTTTTGCAACTAAATCCAAATATAATATATTACATACATATAATATGTAAATATAATACTCTGGATTTTATTTCGAGACCATTCGAGATCACAACTCTGAGAATATTACTATTAATTACCTGTTTACTATCAGATTGGATAACTTCTCACTTGCAATCAATGATTTCATGTTTATCACATGTAACCAAACCATACTTTAAACTGGTTTTCCATTTATCTGGTATTTCAGGCCATGTTGTATGGTGTTAAGCAACTAGCCCCTTATCTTTGGGGTGAGTTTAGTCTTGAGGAGTGTTCTGCCACTATGGTTTGATGAGTTTAACATATGATTCCAGTGAAGCAATTTCCTCATTATAGATATGTAGGAGCAAAATGTTCAATAAACATGTTTGATGTTGCTTAGTGTATGTTGTTTGCTTTGTTCAGCTGTTTTTGATGGGTGCATTGGCCTGTTCTTGGCTCAATTCGGTCTCACCCTGCCCTGGTTAAATTTATTGGCAGGACAGAAATCAGACAAGGTCCTTATCACAATGATACAACATCTGTCAGCAACTTTCATGCTGTCATGCATAGTTATTATCTGAAAAATAACTTATTCAGAACAACATATACCCCGAAGACACATTTAAGAGTGGGTTATTAAAGTAGGGTGTCTGTTTGGAACTTTAGAGGATAGGTTTAATTATTGTCAGACAAAACTTATTGAAAGAGCATACAGTATATAAACAACTTCACAGGTGATCTATTCTGGCAAGATTAAAATTTGCATATACCACAATATTCAATCATATGTGGTAAGTGATAAATGAGAAATTAGCATGGCTCAGGACTACCTTAATACGCCTTATTGGTTAGTCAAAAGATCTGTTATTTAGTTACCCTGTTATATTATATGAAGTGGGTTAATACTTTATAAGATACAGTATCTTATCTCTTGGTGGTCTTTCTTCCCATACTGTTCTAACCTGTTATCTTAAAGTCTCATTTAGTTCACACAGATAGCTGCAAGGGGGTTATAAAAAGCAGTGCAGAGCTAGGAATTATTGGCTTTCAAGGAACCTCAGGTAAGTTCATCAACTTCTGGAAAGAAATGTATAGCTTTATATTTGTCTACATAAAAATATTAGAAACCAAAGCATTAAATAGCAATCCAAATTAGAACTGGCCTAGATATATTCAGACAAACTAGACAAATATTTCTGTTACACATCTGAATTTAGTTTCTCTGGTTTCCAAGCAAGGCAGTTATTTCAGCAACTGATCTTGCAATGGCCAAGCTGACAATTATTGCAGGTAAATTGATTATAAATTACATATTTAAAGTTAACTGTGAGGCAATTGAAATGACCTTATGACCTAAACATTGTCTCTTTAGGCCTGTGCCTGCTGCTGTGCTATTTTGGTGAGTCATTTCAGTTTATTACTTGTAGTCATTTGATGGCATAAAATGCACATTGCTGCATGTACACCATATCTGTACACAGTAGGGGTTATTACAAAATTTACATCATGTTTCCCAGTACAACTTATGGACCCTATTCATAATCATCCAGTTTCTGACTGGAGGACCACTGTTGATAATATGTGCATAGCAAAAAGATCTGCACATGAATGAGGATTGCCTAGAAGGTATCTGATTGGTGTAGTTATAAGCAATATAATTAACGGCTAGTGGGCAATTTCTTGCAGGCTCAGCAAAAGATCTGGGGTGTTACTTTACAAACTGGTCCCAATATAGACCTGGGATTGGGAAGTACTTGCCTTCAAACGTGGATCCCTTTCTCTGCACCCACTTGTTCTACGCTTTTGCTGTCATCAACCATGCCAATGAACTTGTCACGTATGAGTGGAATGATGAGACTCTCTATCAGTCCTTCAATGGCTTAAAGAGCAAGTATGTACTAAATCATTTCTATGAAAACAGATTCAAATTCATCTCCTGAGCCTTGAGCAAATGTATTTTTTCTGCAGGAACCCAGCTCTTAAAACACTTTTGGCTGTTGGTGGATGGAATTTTGGCTCGTCTCAGTGAGTTCCTGCAGTGATTTCTTTCTCATTACCTTCTAAAAATTATGCGACTAAAATCTCCAAAAACTAACCCTTACGCCAGGTTTTCTATCATGGTGTCCACTCCTGCAAACCGTCAAAAGTTTATCCAGTCTTCCATCTCATTCCTGAGAACACATGGATTTGATGGTCTGGATCTAGACTGGGAATACCCTGGGTCTAGAGGAAGCCCACCTGAAGACAAGCAGAGATTCACGCTGTTGTGCAAGGTTGCCTTTTCCCTTTCATTTCAATAGCACTGAAATTCACTGAAAATGACTAGCCGACATAAACACTTGATTTTGTATTGTTCAGGAACTGAAAGAAGCATACATTGCCGAGGCCAAATCTACTGGACGTCAGGTCCTCATGCTCACTTCGGCTGTGTCTGCTGGCAAAGGTACCATCGATGCTGGCTATGAAATAATGGAGCTGGCCAAGTAAGTTGCTTTATAATAATGTCCTTCAAGATTTTTAAGTGTAACATGTAGTAAAATGGAAAACAGGTTCACTCTATCAAGAGTGAGTGTGAAATAAATACTAAAGTGATTAAATAAAATAAATGTAGACCTCCAAATAATTATAAAATTGCCAAAGTTTTACTATACTAAATATTACTGCACAGTTAAAAATATATTATTATATATTCATAATGTGTAATAAACAGATGTCTTGAGGTGGGTGATAAAGTTTAATACTGGATCAGGAATTAGTATTCAGTTCAGTTTGTTACAAAATTGTTAAAAAAAAATATGTGATGTCATGCCCGTTGTTTGTCTTATTTCACCAGGCAAAATTATCATTTTCTAGGGTGACTTGAATGTGATGAGTTGTTTAATTCTGATTGAGCACCTGACTTTTTCTGTCTTATATATAGGTACTTGGACTTGGTCAATGTGATGACCTATGACTTCCATGGAACCTGGGAAAGATTCACAGGACACAATAGCCCCCTGTACCAAGGATCTCATGATAACGGGGATCTCATTTACTTTAACACAGTAAGAATTTTTTTTTTAAATTAAGATATATAAACTAGTAGTGTGGTTATTTTAATTTTTGAACACTTCTTACACTGGACTTTTCTTCTCTAGGACTATGCCATGAGGTACTGGAGAGACAATGGTATACCCGTGGAGAAACTTAGGATGGGTTTCCCAACATATGGTCGTACCTTCCGCCTCTCAACGTCAGCTAATGGTGTCGGAGCTCCGGCTAGTGGACCAGCCTCCACAGGACCTTATACACGGGAAGCTGGGTTCTGGGCATACTATGAGGTAGTAACTTTGAAAAGTTAAATACAGAAATTCAAACAAAAGCACAATCTATTCCATGTCATAAATTCACAGATTCATAGATTGGCCAACAACTATTGGCTCTTGCCAGCACAATAATTACACCGACATAATATTGGCATGGTAGTGTTTGACTGATACCTAAAGGTTATCACTGGTAGTATGTTAGACTTTATAATGGACATTACTATTATTACTATTCTGCAAGTAAAAGAGCCATTTCCTACAAATCTTATGCCTGCAGTCATTATGCTACACCACATGGATGTATAATGAGCCGCAGTAAACAAAATTTTCGCATTTTAGAATGCAGTCCTACTTCCACAGTTATTTTTGGTGAAATTTAATTCAGAGGAGGTAATATTGTAATTTAACAAATTACTTTGAAATAACAGTAACTAGTCACCTATAATGTATTACATGTTAGTAGTAACTTGCCCAACACCGTCAAAACCTCAAGTATTGGGACACACCTTTTAATTATTAAATTCAGGTGTTTAAAATCAAGCACCTAGCCATGCAGTCTCCATTTACAAACATTTGTGAAACTTGTGTCATTCTAAAGACCTCAGTGACTACAAGCATGGTACTGTGATAAAATGCCACCTTTGCATTAAGATGATTTGTGAAATTTCATCCTTGCTGGATATTTGACTGTAAGTGGTCTTATAACAAGTGGAAGCATTTAAGAAAAACTGCAACTGCATCAATGTATGCAGAAAAACTGCATATGAGGAATGGTTTTCCATGGCCATGTGTGATGTCTATTTTGTTTTTTCAGATTTGTGGCTTCCTTGAAGGGACTAAAGTTCAGTGGATTGAGGATCAGAGAGTACCCTATGCCACCAAGGAAAGTGAATGGGTTGGATTTGACAACCAAGAAAGCTTTGAAATCAAGGTGAATTTTTATTATTTTGGATTTGGCTTTACATTTACAAGATAGCGGCAAAAACCCACTTTACATCTACTTTTTAAAAGGTAAAATATCTTAAAGAAAACAAGTTTGGAGGCGCTTTTGTCTGGGCTCTAGATCTGGATGACTTTGCTGGCCAGTTCTGTAGTCAGGGGAACTATCCTCTAATGAGCCACCTTCGCAACCTATTGGACATAGGTAAATCATTATTGCCATATTCTTTAGAACCTCTACTTGATTTTTCCTATTTGGCAAGACACATTATGTTAACTTCTTCATTCCAGAAGTGCCTCCCATGCCACCAACCACCACCCTGAAACCTGGTGTGTCAACTACCTCAAAACCAACCACAACCACCACACATGAGCCAGGAACTGGATTCTGTGCTGGGAAGCCCGATGGCTTATATGCTTATCCTGAAGACCAAACTAAATTTTATGAATGTGATAAAGGTAAAACATATCTGAAAAGGTGTGGTGATGGAACAGTATTTAACGATGCATGCAAGTGTTGCACTTGGGCTATACCTTAAACTCAGGATCAAGACCATCTTACATCTAAACATATTGCCTTCAGATATCTCTGTAATATCTCTATGATATCTCTGTATAAATGTAACATCAATTATTAACTGACATCACCAAGGCCATTACAAATCTTATTGAAAATTGTTCTCAAAAGCTAAAATTACAGATAAGCTACACTAGAGATTAATGCATACTGAAAACTCAGGAATACTATCATTTAACACAGGGTTTCCATAACTTAGCATTGTGGATTTTTGGTGTGGGTGCACAGTGTAAAAGCATAAACGTGATAAATGATGCATTATCCACATTAAATGTTCCTCTTGCAAACTGTAATGTGTATTACATAAATGCAACTGATTCTATAATTCTACCAATAACAATAAATACTCTTGAAGCAATATAGTTGTTTAGTGTATGCTTCAGCAACTCTAATGTTACTCTCAGCTCTGCATCTGTAGTGTTCTTGAGTCAAAAGTATTCAATGTGCCTTTTTAGCACATTTGTTTGTATGGAACATAAAATGTCTTTTGGGCATTGTTTTTAGAAGTAGTTACCCTACTTCTACATTAAACCATACTGACATCAGGTTTGTCAATTTTAAAACAATTATAAAACACTGTTTTATAATTTACAGCCTATAAATTCACACAAAGAACCATCACTGATTGGGTATCATCCCTAATAGTCAGAGTAGTTGAATAGTACTTAAAATAAAAAAAAAACTATAAAACATGTGGACCAGTGTATGTTTATAATGAGGGTCAGCTGTCTTGCCATGTGATAGCAGACAATCTTTCGTCCAATGCAAACTAATCAGCATTAAATCTGCCTAATGTACATGTATGTGAAGATTACTGATATCTGTACATTTAAACATTTACAGCATTTAGCAGACACTCTTATCCAGAGCAACTTCCATTTCCACTTTCATCCACCTTGGTGTCCCTACTAGTTCTCCCTGTTCTAGACATTACATTCAGTATTTACCTTTTCTTCATACAAGTCTTTTTGTCTGCTGTTGTGTCTTCTTTACATAGCCTGATTTACATTGTGCTCTGTTATGCGTGATATGCACCAAACAAACAATGGATAGTATTTCCTACATGTTTTTGAGGCATGCATTTACGTCTAAAATTAGATGTCTTGATATTGCATTCCACTCAAAGGCACAACCCTAAATTAACCAGGCTGTTGTGAAAATGTATCATTTTAAATGTAGGCACGAAAAAATATAAAGTGGTCATAAAAATACTCAAAGTCCAGATACATGAAAATTATAGCACGTAAGGAAGTATTTGTACATTGTTACTTTGTTACATTTGTTATTTCTCACCTTTGATCACAGGTACTTACTTTTATCAGTACAGAAGAAGTAACAGTGGCAGTACTAACAGTTAGATGAAGAGCTAGCCAAATTAAATTCTTTATTTTTACATTTTTATGGTGTATTTGAATGATTTAGCCAAAGCAGATTCTTTAAAAATGATGACATTCTATTTGAATCATTTACAACACATTACAGAAAGATTAGACATGCAATACTACATTGTTTTTCTTTTACTTAGGTTCTACGGAGTAGGATCCTGAGGTCTGTAGTTAAGCAGAGCCTGAAGCTAATAAATATGGCAAATATTGGCTGAATTATACGCCCCTTGAATTTGTCGACAGACACAGCAAATGTTGTGACTGTAGAATCACAGCAAAGCCTTCGATAGCTCAGTTGGTAGAGCGGAGGACTGTAGTGGATATACGGGAATCCTTAGGTCGCTGGTTCGAATCCGGCTCGAAGGAATCTTTTGGGACAGTGTTAGCCTTCCGTTTACGGAGTTGAGTTTGATCCACATCTTCCTTGATAAACGATCATACATCTAAAAAGTTTCATTGTGTAGAAAAGGGGTAAGAACTTGTGTATTTGGATCGTGTTGATGTGTAGGAGATAACAGAAATGCACTGTCTCCCATTTTTTCTAGTCAAATATAATCACAAACGCTTTGCAGCGATTTCCGAACGACAAATTATATTAAAGGTCTTTTTCAGTTACGCGTAGAGGTTTATGACGAGTGGAAATTCTACGTGGCTCAAGTTGTAACAGAGGAAATTATTAGGCGTCAACATTTTTTTTTTTATCAGTCACAATTTCAAACCCTCGATGCGTTCTAGTTTCGACACTGTAGAAACTATTTTGTAGCGAGCGTTTGTGTGACCGTCATTTTTGTCTGCCAGAGCAAGATTACGCAGAGCATTACGCAGTGTTGCCTTGGGAGTGTAGCATCTAGATGCCTCGGCTCACTGGTAGCGGCTGCCCGTCCGTACTGTTTCACTTCTTGTAGTGCGTCGTCGCCATCTTGTCCGCGTTCAACAAGGCCGGGAACATCGTCGACCAGTGCTCTTGTACGAAATCAAGTTTAAATCACTCTGATCTGTGTAACTGGTAATTCCTTCCGCTTTATTTGTAACAACAGTGCGCTAAAATTTCGTTTTTGCTCATCTAATGGGTAAGTTAGCTAGCTGGTTAGCGTTAGCTGACTTGTGCTAGCTAGAACGCTGAGATCAGCGAGCAGGAACTTACACTATTGTGCGATCGAATATTGACTGGAAAAATGTGTATTTGCAGGATTGTGTAAGGATTCGGCAAATATCACACCACATTTAGCCAGCAGCTTTTTACAGCTAAAACGATCGGTTGATTTATAGCTTCGTTCACTCTTGTAGCTAGCGAAGCAGACAGCGTGTTATTTGTTATCTAGGCCGTTCTGAAGTCGTGTTTGTGCTTTATTGTTTTTTGTATTACTAGTTGGGAAGATTTAAGTGATATTAAGATGGGCTATAAAACGTGCGTTTCAAACTGCTATCCAGTTTCATTGTTTGTTCAGACAATGTTCCGTATTTGTTTCAGGATGGTAGAGAGAGCGGCGAGTGGGCTCAGAGACTATAAAAATATTTCAAATTTCAAAACGTGACATGTACATATCTTTGGTGTGTTATTTATCAGTCGTGGTGATGGGATTATAGACCAAAATGCTCAGATCGTGAATTCATTTGGTTAGTGGCCTTATACGTCTACGCCGCGGAAGCTGTGTTATATAACGTTATCTTGCAGAGATATAAATAAGCTAAATTATTTGCTTAATATATGCCCATGGCTCTTGAATGTGCTGTATTCACACATATTTATCCCCTGGTGTATTTATGTATTCCTCACTCTGTTCAGCATGTGGGGAGTGTTTTTGTTGTCTTTCAAAATAGGTTGTGCGGGAACTTGTTCTTCAAACCTCAAGAAACGGGATTTTGGATACAAGTCAAGTCCCTGAAGATTTCCACTTTTTTCCCCCTAACACCCCAAATCCCAAATTAAGATTTTTTTTTTTTTTTACATTGGGTTTATATCTTTTCAAATTATTCTACAGTCTCAAATTCCACCCAGTTTGTATTTTTCTCCCCCATCTTTTTCCTGATTAATAATCTGTGTGAAGAGATAGAAGACACCCCTGCCCTCTCCCCCAAAAAAGGAAACAAATTCCACCCATGAAGATTTTTCTTCCCATTTCTCAACCGTAACACCTAGTTTGAAGATTCACAACCATCAAGCTCCCTCTGCACCTTCCGCGTTTGTCTTTGTTGAGGGGGGAAAATAAAGGACATTTTCATCACTGCTCACTTGTTACACAGCAGTCTAATGGGAGCCAGTCACTCCCAGAAGCAAACCTAGGCCACAAGTAGCCTGTTTCTTACCCTCTTCACTCTTAACTCATCGGTCAAGTGTTCCTTCAGGACCATTACTGCTCGGAGACAACCCTGCAAGAAGTGCACTCAAGAACGTCTCAGCTGGTGTAGGTGAGCCAAGGAAAATGGTGGAAGTCAGGAAAAAGTAGATGTTTTCTTACTGATGTAACTTGTCTTAGCATCCACTGTGTCACGCCAATAGAGAGGAAATGTTTTTAGACTTATCGTCTTGTGTACAGGGAGTGTCCAGAGGTCCCTGTAGAAGCGCTGAAGAGTTCCTGACCAACAAGAGTCTTCCCTGACTGTGAAGAGCATGTCTAACAAGGGAGATGACTGCTACTTTTACTACTATTCAACATGCACCAAGGTATTGAATACTTTCAGAAATGTTTTGCTTAAGATTTAATGTCATTTGCCTCCTGGCTTATGGGGGAATTATTTACTCATACAGTATTCTTTTCTTTCCAAAGGGTGATGGTTGCCCTTTCCGACACTGCGAGGCTGCTATGGGTAGTGAAACTGTGTGTAACCTATGGCAGGAAAATCGATGTTTCCGTAATCTGTGCAAGTTTCGTCACATGGAAATAGATGTAAGTGGCATACTAATAATAGACAAGCATATCATTTTAGTACAATAACCTGAAATTGTCAGACATGTATTCACTAATGCACGTTTTTCATGTCAAACAGAAAAACCGCAAAGAAATCCCTTGTTACTGGGAGAACCAGCCAGGAGGCTGCCAAAAACTGCATTGTGCATTCCACCATGAGAAGCCTCGAATGATTGGCGGACTTTATGTCCCACCTGATAAAGGTTCTATAACGTTTTTTCCTCTTCTTAATCAAGCAGAAGGATCACACATTCACAACAGTGCCCTAAAATTGTTTGCATTTCGTTCCCCTCACACAGGCCCAGTTGTGAGGAAGGAGAAAGAAGAAGAGTCTCCGCATGATGACCGCGTTGTGTCTGCTCCTGCCCCCATCGCCAGCAACCCACAGCGAAGAGGGCTTTTAAAGACAGAGACTCAGGAGAGTGTTCCCAGCCCCACACACCCACCGGTGGTCATTAATTCGCTGGATGATGAGGATGACGAGGATGGTAAAGTCATCGCCTGAATCTTAGAAAACAATTTCAATTCCAGATAGGTTTCATTCAATAGGTCTAAATTCTTTGTATCAATGTGTTTAGATCAAGTCTCCGAAGATGGAGGGGAGGCAGGTGTCTCTCCAAGGAAACTGATAAACTCTAGTAAAGGTAGAGAATGAGTTTGTCTCTGTGATTGTTTTTATGCCGTAATTGAACTGCTGTTAAATTCAGTTTCAATTTTTCATAGAAGATTCCCTCAATTTTGGTGTCCAGACTTTGGAGGAGATCAGGTTGAGGAAAGCTCTTAAAGCCAGTTTAAAAGCATCAGGTAATTAATTGGCTGTGTCTTCACAGGAATCATGTCTAATTTTTTGACTTACACCAGTTAATGGCTTGTTTACTTAACAAACTGTGCTTTTTGTATGTAGAAAGGCCGTGGCTGCTGAACTCTGACGAATTAACATCACAGAATAATAAAGGAGATGGCACCGAGAAGGAAAATATCAGATCCCTCAAAAAGCCATCTCTTGTCACCAACAAGTGTGGTATGTCCTAAAAATTTTAGACTTGACCTTATAGTTATAGCATTATTGTTACTGGAAGGTTTTTGAGCATTTTGATTTCATTCTCGTCCTCCTTTACAGAGTCTGCTCGCTTAGAAAACCTTGGAAAAAGGAAACTCACTGACAGACTTGGAAAAAGAAAGAACAGAGAAGGTAAATGCTATACTATATTCCATGAAGTGTTGTGTCTTGCACATGGAGAGAAACTAAAAAAGATGTTAAGATTCAGTTACACATGCAAAAAAACAGGAGTGAAAATGATCATTTTGTTTGTATTAGTGTGACAGATTCAGATAGAGCAACAATATGAGATTAATTTGTGTTTCTGGTCAGACATTTCTGTAGAAAGTGACCTTCAGCTGAAAGAGAGCCTTGCCAAGCGCCTCGGTGGCTTTGTAGAGACACCTCTGAATGACTCGGACGTACCTCCTCAGAAAGGTATATAATTTCCCTTGCAATATCCGTTAGACAGACATACGTCCTTTACGTTCTGTGATTTGCTTATTGCATTCTAAAACCTCCTAATATACACTTCTTTAGATCTGAAACCAGTGCGTGAAAGACTTGGAAAAAACCCTGACCTTGCCGAGTCCAAGTCACCAGATAGTGAGCCAAAGGCGACTGGGGAGATCCGAATCAAAACTCTTGAGGAGATCCGTCATGAGAAAGCTGCCAAGTCCCAGATTCAACTCAAATGCACCAACGTTGTCACTGATGGGAAAGCTGCAACGAGTCAGGCCAAAAGAGGGATCCGAAATGTCAGCGGACCACACGTGAAAACCTTCTCTGAGATCCAGCGTGAGAAAAGGAAGCTTCAAGAAAAAAAGAGTGCAACTGCAGAAGTTTCGGCCAGCCCAGAGGGAAGTGATGGTGTCACAAATGCCAAAGTGATCAAAGTGGCTGTTCAAGCGTCAGAGGTCAGGGTGAAAACGCTTGCTGAGATTCGTAAGGAAAAAGCTGCCAGGATGCAGGCGCCGGCCCAGGAGACCACGAGTGAGAAGTCTACAAGTGATGGAGTTCCAAAGAAGCGGATTCTTCGCATTGGTCTCGAAAGTATGTTTATTACAAGATGTTAATCAGTTGTGTTCGAAAACAGTTTCAGATTTTAACATGTCGTAACTCTATCTACTTGTGCTTTCACAGCAGCTAGCAAGAGCATTTCTCCGAAGCTCTCGCAAGACTCTGAGAAGAAAGTGAATCCTGTTCCTGAGGCAAGGGCTAATTTTGTGCTTCTGACCTTTAGTCCAACCGAAACCTGTTTTCATTGGACCTTTAACAAATGTTGATCTTTTTTTTTGCCCCAATGCAGACAGTAGGAAAGAGCGAATCCTTGAGTCAAGCTATAACAGTAAAGAGTTTTGAGGAGATCATGCGTGAGAAAAAACTGAGGAAGCAGCAGGAAGAGCACAGCATGCAGCAGCCCCCTGCCCACAAACCGAACGTGGCACTTTCAAAAGACAAGCCTCCAGCTGGAATCAAAGCAAGGATAAACGCACCAACTGCAGCCAGCGAATCAACTGAACAAGCAAAACCACCTGTGCATCAACGGCTCGGCCTCAGAACCTCCTCGGCTCCCGACCCCGTTGTGTCTCCACACCAGCAGGCCAAAGAGAGTTCACCCACAACAGCTCCTCAGAAGCTGAAGCAGTCACCCTCTCCTGCGCCGTCCGTAGCAACAGCAGAGGTGACGGCCGCTGTAGACGGCGACTCTGAAGACTTGTCCGAGAAGAAGCAAACAGCCCCGAAAAATTCTCCAAGTAATGCAGTAGAAATGAAAGGTAGGATCAGTTTTTGAATCATTATTTTCTTTTGCGCAGCCCTTGCACCTGTATCGAAATGTTATCGTTAATTCAGACGCCTGAACGCATTTTGAAAATGCATTGCTATGTCTGTCCTCCAGTGAGGCCCAAATTGAATGTGAAACCTTCCGTGATGAAGCCGGCCGCACAGGTCAAACCCGGTCAGAAAAGGAAAGCTGCAGGGAGCCATTGCTCTGCCGTCGCTGCTGTGAAACCTCTCAATGCTGCCGTTCCGGCTGAAGCTGAGGCACCAAGCGAAAAAACAGAGGTAGGAGTCTTTTTGAGTAAAGGGTGTCCAGTTCCAGTCCAGAACTATTTCCATCGTACTTGGTGAGTCCATTCTGCTGAGCTTCTACCTGAGTCAAGGTTTCAATGTTATGAACTCAAGTTTGATGGAAATAAGGATACTGGCCCTGCAGGACCGGAATGGGACATCCCTGCTTTAAGGAATGCAGCAACGATGCCGACAGCACGTATTAATGACGGTGATCTTCATTGTTCCTCCTACTTACAGCTGCCAGCCAACAGTCAACAGATGCCTCCTCCTGATCAGTGTGGTGTCATACGTTCCAGCCACACTACTACTTCAGCGACAGAGTCACCTTCTGTCCCAAAAAGGTATTTTTGATCTTGATTATGCTTCAGTGTTTGAACAATATTAACATTCTTGATGATGTTGTCGTAATAGCATGCAATTTACTCAGTAATATTCATAGTATTCATGTATTCATAATATTCATGTTTAGTGGTTTCATATTGAGTCAGGCAGATTCCAAAACCAATCCCAGGGGTTTCATATTTACTATGGAACTACATCACCTTTATAGATGTTGTTGCAATTAAAGCTGGAATATTTTTTGCATTTTGCAAGCCTTTTACATTACATTTACATTTACAGCATTTAGCAGATACTCTTACCCAGAGTGACTTACAACAGTGCTTTGTAGTCCACGACTGTTCTTAGATCTGTAAACTGTCAACAACTGTAGTTAAACATTACTGTATATTAGGGATGCACAGTAATACCGGAGTCGTATTGGAATCGGCAGATAAATGCTTTTTTAAAAAGCCATCGGTAATGGCCCGATGCTTATATTTGCCCAATATTTCTAATCAAGATGACAGACCAGCCAGTATCCAAGTATAATTGTATAATTGTTAATGTTTCCTAAATCTTTTAATTATGCAGGGATTGCGCCCCTAACAGCTATAGTTTACAGCTACAGCTATGTAGTGCATTTCACTACATATTGTTAAATTAATTTTTGTCCGTTTCTCACCCTACTTCTTGTAGCCCTGTTATCAAGACGCCTGCTCAGACACGGGCCCGTAGATCGAGTGTGGTGTCCGGTCGTGATTCTGCTCCATCAGGAAACAACTCCATGGTGGACGACTTTGAAGACCTGTTGGATGAGTTTGCTGACGACAGACTGGATGACGAGATAGAGCTGGACCCAGGCAAGGGGGAGGATGATCTCCTTCTGGAACTGTCTGAGATGATCGACGGCTAGATTTCAGCTCAGGAAATGTGATTTCTTTGAATTCTTTCATTGACTTTTCTAGCCTTGTATTGCCCCATCCTTAACTCACTGCCATCTAAGATTGGAATTGGCTGTATACTACTTTCAAAACATCTTAAAGAGCTTATAATTCTCATATAGCATTGTATTATTTAAAAGTATTAAGAAAAAAAGATTTATTTTAAAAATGTTTGATTCTCGAATGTAAATTTTATTCACTTTTTTGGGACTATTTAAATGCTTTCTATGTATAAAAAAATCCACCTTTTGATATGTTTTCTTAGCTCTGTTAAAGATCTCTTAATACGTTCTTAAAATGTTGGCCAAGCCATCATCGGAGAACCCTCAGGATCATGGATTTAAGTTTGAATTGATGGATAATAAAGACTGCACACTATGTAGAAAATGTTATGTATACCGTGTATGCTTTGACAAACATTCTGTGAAAGACTAGTCAGAGGAAGGTCAGTCATGTAGCCTGTTCTGTCGAAAGGAGCAAATTTACACTTAGGAGTTTGCGCTTTGATGATCTGAGTTGTTTAACCTTTTAAATGTACAACATTGGTGTACTTTCATAAACTGACGTATGATTGAAACAACTTGATTTTCAAAAACTTTATTTTTGTTGTCAGTTTTGATCTGTATAATTGGGACTGTAGGCTTTTCTCTCCTAGTCGTTAAGGATTCACTAAATGTTAAACTGGTAAAGAAGCTGGTTCTCAGGGACTGTTTCAGCTTTCCAAATACTTGTTTTAATCAGTGTGGATTAAGTATCTAGTTATTTAATCCTCACATTGTGGCTCTTACTTGCTACAGTTACTGTTCCTTAGTTAATCCAGAGATCTGAGTTTGGAAGTAGGATCATTTGTGCTTATGTACCCATGGTTTTGCTTAACTCACTGTAAATAAAGCAAAGTTTATTACAAAAAAGTATGTAGTTCTGTAATTTTGTGCTTTCTGGCTTGAGTGTTTTTGTAAGTTGCTATTCAAATTACTTCTCTGCATTAATGGGAAAACGTTAAAAGACACATTCCAGGCTGTTTTATCATCAGCAATTTTGTTTTTTGTACCTTGGTAAGTATTTACTGATCAGAGTTTATGACATGAGTGGTGTATAGCACAGTAACGGCCTGTGTCCACCAAACGCGTTTTTTGCACTGAGAGTGCTCAAAACCTCACTTCCAGAGGGCTTTTTTCGGCACTTACTGTTTCTAAGTTAACGGAAAGAGTCATCGGGCAGTTCTGCCTTCGTTCCTATTCCGTCTAACAATTGTGCCGCGTTGTTTTGAACGCTGAAGTAGGATTTGTATTTTTTTTTAAAGCCGCTGCCTGTGCAAAAAACGCATTTGGTGGACACAGGCCCTAACTGTGCTGTATTACTGTTAAAATATTATATTGAATGCTTTTTACTTCACAGACTTATGTAAATGATGGCATAAAATCAGTCTTAGATAACGGGTATCATTTTGAAAACAAGCAAAATGGCTTTGGACAATTCAATCACATGACTTTCAATTGCTTACCGTCAATTGTTTAAATGCATTTTATTACCTCAATATTTTATTACAAAATATATTACTTTTATCTAGTAGTACTAAAAAGTAGTATTCTAATGGGTGACAACTTTTGTTGGAGTCATTTTCTCAGTAAGGCAATTATTACTTCGGCATAAGTATAGGCAGTGTTGGGGAGTGTTGCACCATATTCTGTGACCCGTCAAATTCTGTGACCATAGAGGGCGCTCTGCCTTGAAAGACGGGTTCACAGCGTCGGTTTGGGTTAGGGTTAGGTATAGGGGGTCACAGAATTTGACAGGTCACAGAATACGGTGGAACACCGGAAACCCAAACAAAACACGCAATAAGAGGCTCTAATGTAAGCGTCCTGTTAATGTTGGTGGCGTCAGTTACACAATGGATCCGGAGTCAGCACAACAGAGCCAGCAGTGCCCGGGCAGGAATGCATTTCTTACTCGGAAATTTCGTCTTTGCTCCTCTACAGTAAATATATTGTCTATTCAGGGAGATTTGGGCTTAACAGCCAATTGGTAGAGAAAAACAAACAAGAATTTGCAGGATGTGATTGCTACATTCATGTAGTTGTAAAAAGCATGACTATATTAAGTAATCCAAAGTATTCAGAATACGTTACTCACATTGAGTAACTTAACGGAATACGTTACAAACTACATTTTGGGGCATGTATTCTGTAATCTGTAGTTGAATACATTTTAAAAGTAACCTTCCCAACACTGAGTATAGGTTTCGTATCTATACACTACTAGTCTGTAGTAGAATATGTATGTAGGTAATGCAAATTCTTAGTAGTTAGTGTTTATGCATTGATCATTAGACATAGTGAACTAGCTGCCAATGATTGTTTAAGTTGATAATTAAATGCAGGGTGAAAAGTGTATGCTAACATTCCAATTTGCTATGCAGCCGCTTCTAACACTACTATTCACTGCCCGGCCAAAAAAAAGTCACCACCTGGATTTAACTAAGCAAATAGGTAAGAGTCTCCCATTGCATAATTACTGCATGGATGAATATGTTTCAACGTTACGTGCCCAAAGAATGAGGTCAGCTGACTACCTGAATATACTGAATGACCATGTTATTCCATCAGTGAATTTTTTCTTCCCTGATGACACGGGCATATTCCAAGATGACAATGCCAGGATTCATCGGGCTCAAACTGTGAAAGAGTGGTTCAGGGAGCATGAGGTGTCATTTTCACACATGGACTGGCCACCACAGAGTCCAGACCTTAACCCCATTGAGAATCTTTGGGATATGCTGGAGAAGTCTTTGCGCAGTGGTCCTACTCTTCCATCATCACTACAAGATCTTGGCAAAAAATTAATGAAACTCTGGACGGAAATAAATGTTGTGACATTGCAGAAGCTTATCAAAACAATGCCACAGCGAATGCGTGCTGTAATCAAAGCTAAAGGCGATTCAACGAAATATTAGAGTGTGTGACTTTTTTTTTGGCCAGGCAGTGTAGAAGCTATTTTATTAGATATCACCATTATATTAATGTTTTTATGTATTAAATCAATGTTTGGTTTTAAAATGTTTTGCAACATGCATTGAATATATACAGTAGTGTGAGCTACAGATAAAACGGAGGTAGGTATTTGGGACACTGGTAGTACATTTCACCTTTAAAGAGTGAAGTGCTCCTGATAAGCTGGAGGGAGTTTTGAAAAACAGTGCAAAAGGCCAAAGAGCTTGATAGGATGTACCATGTCAGAGAATGTACAAGAGAGACTGATATGATGTACCATAATTGAGAACATATAACGTATAGTGAGTTTGAGAAACAGACACAGTAAAAATGCTCTATACAGTTTCAATATGATAGTTTAGGACATGCAAGTCACCGAAAAAGCTGGAAAGTTCTATAACTTTGAATTACGTTTTATTACTTTTAATATATCAATTTATACAATATCCTTTTTTACAATGACAAAGGAAGAGTTACCTCACAGTCAAAATGTTGACATTGTATAGTTATCATGTTTTAGACATTTGACACCTTAAGTGAAAGAGAGAGATAATTTTGTTATTGTGAACACACCTCTGCACAGCAGACAGTGCAGCACAACTAAATGTGACCTCTGCATTTGACCCATCCATGACGGAGCAGTGGCCAGTTGACATGGGCAGCGCCTAGGGAGCAGAGCAAAACATTGTACAGACCACCACCTCTAGCTCTAGAACATTTCCCAGCCACTAACCTCTGCTCATACACACAGTCTTATGGAAGCTCTTCATTATGAACCAAAAATCTCTCATTTGAATCCATTAGTTCATAATACTTTCTTGTGCCTTGTGATTGAATCAGGTGACTTGGGTTGTAGTGAGGTCACATCAGATACTATGAAGTGAATCCATTTATAGTCTAGAGTAATATTTTACAGTCACGGTGAAATTTAGCCAGCAACCAGTAGAGATATGATAAAATGTGTAATATAGTAAATGTGATGCAATAGGGTGTAATAATTTTCTAGTTTAAGTAAGAACTGCTGGTCTGCATTCTAAAATAACTAGTTTGTTTTTCAACCTTTAACAATCGTAAATAAACTAATAAAGTTAATAAACAGCTAATAAAATGATTAATTACGTAAGTGGAAAGAAGCTACACATGCATCAAATGAAAGACCAGTATCTATAACGCTGCCTTCTGGTCAAGTTATTGCCAACTCAAGAGGCTTCTGTCTTTAGTGAGAGGAAGCTGTGTGTCACCATAAACAAGACAGAAAAAATGCCTGACTGACATTATAGAACTGTATCATCAGCATAGCAGCTGAAAGTAATTCTGTGTTTTACTAAGGGTAAAGCAAAAATGTTTTTTAAAGATTCTATAAAAATATAAAGGATAGAGATTCATGTTAACTGAGAGCAACATATTAATTTGTGAGTATATATATGGGATATGACATGAATGAATGCAGAATAAAACAATAATGTTTTTGTTCGTACTCTGTACTATTAGATTAAAAAATAAATAAAATAAAAGTACACTTTTGCCCGTATCTTTTTTAAAGTTCTTAAATAAGGGAGTCGAGTTTTAAAAACTCGACACTAATCAACAGCGACCTCTAAGACAAACCCATTCAGATTTAACGTAAAAGAGGATCTGAGTAACCTGAGAACGTCCTAGACTAGGGGTGTTGGAATTAATCACATAATCGATGCATCGCGATGCAGATGTGGACGATTCTGCATCGGTGCAATGGCAGCTCGTAATCGATTTTAACGGAGGTTTTCGACCGGCGATCCGCTGCCCCCTAGCGGTGTACAGCGGCATTGCAGGTGGTCTGTGACATGCAGTCCCCCTTTACTACTGAACTCACTTTATAAAAATTATTCCTTTTTTATTTTTCAAAACATTTCCAACTGATTTGGGCATATTTTGAACATGGAATGTATATATCACTGGTTACCTTCTAACTAACTGTATCTGCACAAATTATTGAAAAGTATTCCACAGACTCTAGTTCTCCACTGCTGTTATAATATCTGCACAAACTTCAATGTTAGTAAGACTGTTTTAAGAGATACTGTTTTATTAATAGACTGGATATAGAATTTTTCATATTGAAACTGTTTCTAACCTCTTGCACATACAGTGTAAAAGTCACTTTCCACTTTTGTAGGTTAATACTGCATCTAAATTCTCTCTTTCTACTTCTATTTCTAGTACAAGTTTAAAGTTTATATTAAATACTCCATTTCTAGTTTAAAATGTATATTTTGTATTCTATTTATATACTTTTTGTTCTATGTGCCCTATTTGTTCTTTCTTCCCTGTTTCTTGTTGCACTGTGTAAACTGGAGCTGCGTCGTCTCGTCTTTCTGTATATCTGTGCAGTATATAGCAGAGATGACAAAGTTTACTTTGACTTTGACCTTTATGAATAATGAATTTAATGCAAATATCTAAGAAGTAATACAAAAAACACTCCCTCCAACACTGAGTCTGAGTGGTGGTCCCTGGGACAGAACCAGTTGTATCATAATGACATTGCTTAGTGATTTTCTGGCTGTGGCATAAAAATTCAGTAGCAACTATAGCTGCTCAATCTGTGAAATAAATATTGTATTGACAGTATGAGTGACTTGCTAGTTTCACACGTTACCAGTCAGTGCGGTGTTAGTGATATGTCTTCATTAGAATGACTAGCACTGACAATGTATAGCATTGATTCAGGAACACTTCGTCCATAACCAGAGGTGGAAAGAGTACTGAAAATTTGTACTCAAGTACAAGTAGTTACATTGGTTAAAATGTACTCAATTACAAGTAAAAGTACTGGTGTTAAAAAATACTTGAGTAAAAGTACAAAGTACTCTTCTCAAAAACTACTCAGAGTACTAATTACTTTTTAACCGATGGAGGTTTTATTGTGTCGTCAATAGCAGGCATTCGATTTGATTCACCAGTATAAAATATTGTTCGAAGCACATTTCTCAGATGAACAAGGTATAGAAAGGCAATTTGTTTTGTAAATAAATGTAGATATAAAGCAGGAATTTTGTTTGTTAAAACAATGACAATAATGTTTTGAACATGCATAGAACAGTTTAAACTTTTCCCAATACACTGTGAACAACAGGCAGGTAAGTGTCTTAAACTCTTAGACATAATAGCATTTCTGTCACACTTCACTTTCTGAACGTCATAGATTCATTGGCACGGTCGCGATTGCACAGCCTTATTGGCTGCAAAGATGCAGATGAAAGGTTTGAATATTAATTCAAATTGTGGGCATACTCAGTAACGACTTTTGATTTTATAAGTAGCGAAGTAGATTACATGGTGTAAATTGTAATCAAGTACGAGTAAAATTACACACTTGAAAAACTACTCATAAAAGTACAAGTACCCCAAAAATCTACTTAATTACAGTAACGTGAGTATTTGTAATTCGTTACTTCCACCCCTGTCCATTACTTTTGTCCACAACATTTATGTAATTATGAAAAGACAAAAAAACCTTAAAAGTTAAATATTAGTTCTCCACATTAACTCACAAAGATCAGTCTTTTATCTGTCTTATGCCAATTTGCACATTAATTGTAAACTACGAGTTTATTTGTGTAACTTGGACAGTTGTCAAAAGAAGTAAAATGAATCAATAAATAAAATCCAAAATATGCAACAAAAATAACTGCTTTAAGAGAATCTCCTGTGCTGAAGAGAAAGGCAGGAACAGTAAGTGTTCCACGTTTTGTAGTTTAGTATTAAATTTCAAATACAATACAATGCTTTGACTTGGCCCTTGTATTTTGCGTTTGGATCTGAGAATCGAGAAAATCGCAGAACATTAAAAAAAAAAAAAAAAAAAAGGAGTGATCGAGTCCCATATGCTTTCGACAATGCGCCTTTATCACGTCGGATCGTTTGGAAGTGTTAGTCCTTGGCCGCTAGAGGACCAAAAAGTGAATCCAGGTGTTGTTGGGGCACATTTAGGGGTGCTTTTGCCATTTTAAAAATGAAAAGTTAGTTCAGTTTGATTTGAATTAAGTATTAATGTAAAATGATCAGCAACACCTGTTAAAGGAAATAAACATAAACGTTTTCCCAGTGAGCTTGATTCCTGGATTCCTCTCCTCGACTTACTATACATTTCACTTTTGCCCAAAGTATACTGAAGAAGAAGAAGAAGAAGAAGAAGAAGAAGAAGAAGAAGAAGAAGAAGAAGAAGAAGAAGAAGAAGAAGAAGAAACTAATACATGCCCCTAGAACGGATTAAGACTAAGAGCATTGGTTTACCACAGTATTTGGCGTGTAAAAATAAACGCATCGAATAATTCAGCGCCCACCCGAGTCAGACCAAACCAACAGACTCTTTGTCCTTAAACTGAGGCGCGCACAATCTCCAGTCCAGCAGGCGTCTCTGTGATGTAGCATCACATGTGTGTCTTCGGTAGCTGAAAAAGGGGAAATAGTGACAGGAAAGCGATAGTTAGCTGCGTTGCTAATATTGTGACAGACGAAAATATATAAAACAGTAAACAGTCATTTAGGATAGCGATACCCAGAACAATAAGGCTTACATAAGCCTTGCGTTTCTGCTTAAGCTTTTATTTAGTAGCTGGGATGCATAATTTCCCTCGTAATTTTAGCTTGTTTAATGGAAGGTACTGGAAATTTCACAGTAAAAAGGAAGACATATTTATTAGACATAGAAGTGCAATAAGCCCTCGACAACTATTTTTAACGCGTTCCTAAATTGCGCGTCGAGTTTGGTTTGTATTTGTGAGTAGAGAACTGGAGCCTGTTTGTTGTTGCCTGCTGTTTCATGACTTGCGTAGCCAGCGGAGTTCGCCTGAAAACACTGATGTTATCAGGGGGGATTAAGTTGCGCAGCTTATTTCGACATTTATAAAGTTACTGTGTTTTGGTGTTAGGCCGCAGGTCTTCACGACGAAAGAGTGTAGCTGCCAAATTTATGTTGCAAATCGGTGCGCGCGGTTCGTCTGCTTCTTTGTTTTAACCCTTTGTTGAACTGGTCGCTCCGTTACCGACTGCAAGCTTTAGTCGCGCGTTTTCTTCAGCGTAGCTTTACGACATTATAAAGCACGATGAAGCTTTTGGAAAATTCAAGTTTTGAGGCCATAAACACACAGCTCACAATAGAGACGGGAGACTGTAAGATAATTGGCCGGTAAGTTCACAGGAAAGTGCTTCTCTCAATTAGAAAACTGGAAAAACCATGGTCCAGCCTTTAACTAAGCTAAACTGATTATATTGACACTTTATATAATGATGTCGTTGTATTAGTGCCTGAAGATGCAGGTGTATTTGCTGATTTAGTTTGTTGCTAGTGTTGCACAATACTGAAACAATGTCATTTCTGTATTTTTTTTTCTGACATTGATATTTATTACAACGTACAGGACTTTTACTTCATACTTATAGTTCTATTTTGGGAGGAAATAAGCATGATAGAATGACCCTATTTACTTGTTTTATAAAATGGTTAGGGTTAGGGTTTTTACTCTAAGGACTTGAACCCACTTTCTTCATCCTTAATATCCTAATACAGAAACAGAAATACCACTCATCTTTTAATTAGTAATGAAAAATGCTAGTTTTACTGCATTAAGCAGCAAAGCATTTATTTATTTTTTTTGCTTTAGTTGACAGCAACTTGACTTATACTTGCATGTATTTTAATGACAGTGCCGAAACAATGTATTTTGTAATTATGTACAATTTCTGTATCCCAATCCCCAGGATTGAAAGTTACTCCTGCAAAATGGCAGGTGAAGACAAGCAGATGTTCAAGCAGTTTTGTCAGGAGGGGCTGCCTCACGTGCTGGAGGCACTTTCCCCTCCGCAGACTTCTGGAGTCAGTCCTAACAAGTAAGCTCATGAGGAATTGGTTTGGCATGAAATGCTGGACCTTAAGTGAGGTCAATGGTCCACGTTTGTGCTTTGTTTTGTGTTTTCAGACTGAGCCGCAGTCAAAGTGGTGATGAAGGGGAGGGCCCTCTTTCTGACAAGTGCAGCAGGAAGACTCTGTTCTACCTGATTGCTACTCTCAATGAGTCTTTTAGGCCAGATTATGACTTTAGTCGGACTAGGGGCCATGACTTCAGCAGAGAACCCAGTGTCAACTGGGTACGACCCTTCTGATCCTTATATTTTTGCATTTTGTATTTGCCTGGTAACTAAGACTCTTTTTGCATTAATCACTGGAGTTTAGCTTCAAATCCGATCAACATCATGTCACAACCTTAGTGTTGTCAGTAGCAAATAGCAGAGATGTCTCACATGTACTAATACACCTTAAGTTGTGCTTTTCTCAAAATAAATTTCTTAAGAGGAAGAGACAGCCAGCTATACCTGTTTGTCCCAATGCACTAATGATTTCATGGCAAGTGTGAATGTTGTAGGCTGTGTGCTTTTCTGCAGTTAAATTGAACCACACCTCAAATCCTCTTGATTTGATTATAAATATCTTGGGCAAATCGTAATGGGACTAAACTGGTTTCTTATTCACCTCAGGTGTTCAATGCGGTAAACAGTAGTTTGTCGGCTGCTGCTGGGGAGGCCTACAGTCGCCTGCAGCCTCAGCTCTGGGAGGCTGTCGACAATGAAATCAATCTGGTTGAATGTGACATTTACAGGTATGGCTCATTGTCATTTTCAGACATGCTCAACATGTGAAAACATCCTGGTTTATGCGGCTCGATTGGTTTACACAATCTCTAATTTAATTTTGGAGCATTTTGAGATTCCTATCATAATCTGCTTTTCACCTTGTGACAGCTATAATCCAGATCTTGACTCAGACCCGTATGGAGAGGAGGGAAACCTGTGGTCCTTTAATTATTTCTTCTACAACAAGAGACTAAAAAGGATTGTATTCTTCACATGCCGCTCTGTGAGGTGAAGATAGCTTACACTTTAGAAAGTCTTGTGTTCTAACCAAAGCAAATTGCTCTTTTACACTGTTATGTACTGTATGTAACTCAAAATAGTTGTTGAGGGCAATTTGTTGTGTTGTGACCATATGTGTTTGGTTCTAGTCTTTTCATGACTCCACGAGACTCGGGTATCGGGACAGAGCTAGATCTGGAGCTGGATGAAGGCAGCTATGAGGAAGAGGAAAATATGGATGAGGAGAGGTGAAAAGACACCGTCTCATTATGCGATACTAAGCAATAAAAGATGCAGATGTATTGATTCAGATTAAACTTAAGACCTTAAAAGATACAGATGCATTGGTTTAGTAGAAATGGAAATGTAAACTGGTACATTTAGAACAAAAGCCTATTCATCTGTGGTTGTATTTTCTTTTTGCAGGTTTGGGACTTTATGTGCCTAGTGAAGATGTGAAAATCCAGTGCTTTCCCCAAAGCCCCTGAACAATGCAGAGATTTTCTTCTGTTGTGTGATTTTCCTCATTTATATTTCATATAAAATTTTATATTGTTTTTGTTTTCACACATGATGGATGCATTACTGAAGAAATTCATAGATTTTAGTCATTTATTTTGTTTCGTTTTTTAACATGTCTTACAATTTTTTTTAATCTGTGTTCACTCACCTAGGATCTTGCCAGGATTTGTCTTTAATTGTTAGTACAGATGTACCTCCTTGTTTGTTTTATTAATGACTAATGATGATGGGTGTTGAAGAAAGTACACATTGCATTTTTTCTTTTCCAGTTGCTTTAAAGCCCTCTGCTTTTTTTTTTTTTAGAAATAGTATTGTCTCTTGCCACCAGGGGGCACATTCAACCATGGTATTGTCTCAACACTGTGGATCCCAAGTTTTTAATCAATTTTTTAGCAGTCACTTTCTAATGTGTGTGTAGTGTGATTTTGGAGACTGTACCTTATGTGAATGATTTATTTGGTTGTGACAGTTGTCATGGAAATGGCATGGTCATGAGCATGCCACTGATAGGGAGGGTGAGCATGGAAAAAAGGGTACAGTTTATTAATGGGGGTTAACACATTTCCACAGATGTCTTATGGGGTTTGCTTAAAGGCACAGTGACGCCTGTCAAGGGAAGGCACCCTCTCCAAGCCTGGACTCTTGGTTTTACTGATGTGCCAAACATAATGTGGCACAGGACAAGCTAAAAGACTGTAAAATTATTCAAGCTTTCTTGTATGTATGTATGTATGTATGTATGTGCAGTTTGTCGAACCTAATTCACATATCTTTGTTTGTACCAGTAATCTCAGATGTAGAGAGGAGCTTAAAATGCTTATTTTAAAGTTTAGGTTAGAATATCTTTACCCTGTTGTGATTTTTTTTTCTCTCATTTGAGTTGGGCAGTGTTTTGGATGTTGCTTCTGTAATAAGACAGTGTGTCTCCATACACGTTTGTTGTTTTTTCGGTTGCGCTTATGTGCATGTGACTGGAAATATTCCTAGTCCTTGCATTAGCCAAAGCAAACATTTGTGTGTGTGTGTTTGCTTTGTCTAAGTACAATAATTGTTGAATTTGCTACTGTTACTCTTGTTCATGGCATTGCATCACTGTCGTACAGTGATATAAAGTTGCCATCTGCTTTATGGGTATTGTCTAGATGTCAACATTATGTAGCTCAGTGTACAATATCTTGCTCACCTGTTTTCTTACCTGAGCATTACCAGTGTGATCCTGATTTTTTGGAATATTCAAGGCAAATTCATTGATTGTCTTGTAATAATGCTTGTTGTATAGATTCTTACACTGATTTTCTGATGACCTTGTAAAGTGTTTTGCTCAGTGTGTTATGGTGGCAGCTGCCATAACATCTTTTACCCAGTGGATTTGGCCTACTAGAGTCCCGTACACAAAAGACCAATTTGAGATTCCATTTTTGTTTAAATCGACTTTGATTTTGAATGTTTTAGCAGTGTTTTTGGCACAGTGAACTTTCAGTTTTATCAGTACACTCTGTGAAATGGTAAGGATAATAAATAGTGTATTGTTTGAAGTTATTTCATAAAATTATATTTTTATTTTGCTCTGTCTAAACGTAGATCTGTGTTTCAGCAGAAAAGAATTTGTTTGCATGAGAAAAAGTTGATCATTCACGTGGCACGAATATTTGAACAATTATTTATTTGTACTGGCAACACCAAAATACTTGCTTATAAAACAGTCAACCCTCAGAACTGAGAACAAAAATGTAGTGTTCTTTTTTCTGCCATACAAAATAGATATTTACAGATACACAAAAGAAGTAGTTTGACAAGTGAGGGCCAAAGCACTGCATGCAGGCATCACTGCTGACAACAAATGTAATGCCTTTGTTTTGATCATTTTGGACACACCACATTACCATTACATGGATACTTACTGTGGTGCAAGTCAACTAGCACTTTATATCCTTCAAGGTCTAACTAGGTTCACACACACCACGTAACACAACAGACAATACTTGTGCCCTACGGCTTTTCATAAGTCTTTGAACATAATCATGTCCCAAGTCACCATGCCTACAATGACATCTGACATCACAGGTTCCTTAGAAGACAGTTAAATTACCCTGGCACAAAGTAAGTGTGATCCTGATTTTACATAATTGTAGCAAATCTTTATGTACAGCTCCTGGTCTTACTATAAACACAGCATTACTGGTATCTGCCCGGCCCATCCACAACCTCTGAGTGAACCAAGGTCAGGATTTGTCACAAGAATTATAACGTCTTGACTGGTGTGGAACACCAAACTTTTTGCAAAGACAAGCACTTAGCTAAACTACAGATCTGCAGGTGAAAGACTGGTGAAGAAACTAAAATCTTTGGTATGTTACTCCAGAACAAACAGAACTACATAACATCCACCTTCCTAGTGAAAAGGCACTTTAAATAAGTTGACTGAATTTTCCACTGCAAATGATGTAAACAGTACATACAAAAAAGGCACACACTGTGCATCAAGTATCCCAGGATTCAAGTTAGAGGTATTAGACAAGTGATTTGAAGTCTCTCCAACATCTTAATGTACACTGTTCAAAATATATACATGGATAGCAAAATACTGCTGAACTGAATGTCTTCGCATGAGTGTAATGAGCTGAGGAAGATCCAGTTGTGCTTTGAATGACAAATCTGCCTCTGAAGCAACATCTCAAGCTTTTCACAGCCCTTTTAATTTACACTTGAAAAGTCCTTATCAGCATATGTAGTTCCCAGATGTAATGAACTGCCATGGGGTTCTGTCTACTTCGCAATAACCAAAAAAAAAAAAACCCGCCTGAATGAAAGGGTCAGATTCTCTGCCTGATGATAAACAGCTTTGCTGTTTGTTTTTTTTATCTGCACACTGTTCAGTCTTCGGCTGTACTTGACCACTGTTTGCCCTCTGAGGAAAAGTCTTTTCAAGTCAATGAGAGAAGGAACACAGTCAACTGCTCCACTCGCCTCAATAACAGTCTCCATCCTCGTTTTTCTCAAAGTCCGGGACAACTTGGTCTGAGGAATGCCTAGAGCTGGCATGCTGAGTAGGGATGATGTTGGTGCTGCAGTGTAGCCAGGGGTGCAGCAGGATATCAGACGCCTCCAGCCTCTCTGAAGGCAGTTTCCTCAGCATACAGCGTACTAGAGACTTGGCCTTGGGAGAGAGAGTCTCAGGGATGGTGAAGGCACCCCTGCGAATTTTGCTGAAGAGCGCTGCGGGCTCCACGTCCTGGAAAGGGTAACGTCCCGCCAGCATGGTGTAGAGGACCACCCCCAGGCTCCAGATGTCTGCTGCCTTCCCTGAGTATGAGTGACGTGAGTTCAAGATCTCTGGTCCAACGTAGGCAGGACAGCCGTGCTTGTCTGTGAGAGAGTCGTCTTCTCCATTCAGAAGACAAGAGTCCTCCAAATTCTGTAAGACTAGCTTTGTTCTGTGGAGACAGAAGATGTACATTTGTCAGTTCTTACCCAAAACTTTGGTCTTGTATGTGCTTACATTGTAGAGAATTTGTCAGAGTTACATAGTTATTACTATTAGCACTGGTCTGCAGAAGGTGAAAAAGCTCAACAGTAACTCCTTACCTCTGTACATCGGTGAAAACGAACTTGCGCAGCTTGAGGTCTCTGAGAACGACACCGTTTTCATGGCAGTGTGCGACCACCGACGCCATCTGTTTGAACAGACGCACAGCCTCGTCCTCCTGCAGCCTCTTGCATTTGCGCATGTATGAGTGCATGTCGCCGTAATTGCGCTCGAAGAACATGTACACGTTATGCTCCCCTGTGATCACTTCGGCAATCTTACAGATGTTGTCGTGGGGCAGAAGACGGGTGTAGGGAGCAATGAGCTCATGGTACTTCCTCATAGAGGACACCTAGTAAAGACAACCGTGGATTAGATCACTAAAAAGGTCGGAAGTTTTATTAAGGCTATTATACTTCTTGTGCATATGAGTGACAGAGACTAGTAATACAAAGCAGTTATGACCGTGTTTGTCTTACAAACAACAAGCACTTTAAGCTATCATGCCCCACAGGTAAAAAAAAGAAGAAGGAATGAGCGTTCAATGGATTTTTAAAATCAAAACAACAGGTAAAAAGCACACAACTGCAATAGACACAGTCAGGAGTCTTCTTTATCACATTGCATAACATCACAAAAGAGTGAGCCTACCTTACAAGTATACTCCTGTTCTGTGACTCGGTGGACAGCCCTGTAGGTCTGAGTGCCCTCTATGGCCTCAAGTAGGATGTAGGGCCCAATGGAGGACACGCAATGTCTCTCTGATCCTGTCTGCTCTGTGCTCTGGGTCAGAGGCCGAAGGCAAGGGGCAAGACCTAGGGAAGGAGGCTGACTCAGTCTGCGACGTTTGCATTTCAGGG
Source organism: Distichodus sexfasciatus (assembly GCA_032718565.1). NCBI lineage: Eukaryota > Metazoa > Chordata > Actinopteri > Characiformes > Distichodontidae > Distichodus > Distichodus sexfasciatus. The sequence goes on from JAVGVS010000184.1 coordinate 440,188, forward strand.
TGTCTGTGCTGTGTGAATCTTCACAGTCTACTCTCTTCAGTCTCAGAGGAAGTGTGGGTGTTGTGAGGTTCACGCTCATCTGAAAAAAGGGGGGGATGACATGGTTATGAATGAAGGAGGTCACGACCCTTTCACAACATGACAGAGCACACAGGTTTGCCCTGCGTCTCCAGCACAGTCAATACTGTAGTTGTGCAACATTCACATACACATAATCAAGGTTCAGGTTAATAAACAGCTTAGTTCAGGTTAGTGGGGATTGCATGAATAGTGAACACAGATCCCAGTTGTGTAGGATGCCCCTGTCTAACAGTGATGACACTAAGGATTTGGGGAAAGGCTGATTCACATCCGCTATTCCATCACATTAATGTGATAAGTCGAAGTGTTGAGTGGTGAATAGCGTTGCTTGATGCAAGCGGGTCAGTTACTCAAGTTGCTATTGGCCGCTTTCGAAAGTCTGGCGGCTGCGTATGACTCACACACAAGACGCGTTCAAACGCGCGTCATAAAATGACGTAGCGCAGTCTCGTTTTTCCACTTGCCTGTACGCTATTTGCAGAATGTATACATATGTATATGTTCATAAATGTTAACGCATGAATTTGACATTTAAACAGCAGTTGTTACACTCGAAATGCGAGGCTTAAAAATGGAATGCGAGAATGTGTTGACTTGGAGAAAGTTGAAACAATGCGGTGCGCGAGGAGCGGCTGAGGAGAGTTGCACCATCACTTTCCCTCTAAAGTTTAACCCAGACTATTTCACAATTATGTTTTCTAGGGAAAAGTGGCAAAAAAAAAAAACTCCTCAAGTAACTTGTCAATCCATAAAGTACCACCATGCTAGTCTTCATGTAATAGTAGCCATACTGTAGTTTCACTCACCTCGCTGGTAGACAAAGGACTCGCTCCTCTCCAAAACCGAACAATGGTGTGGCAACTCCAGTCGCCCGAGTTGAAGTCTACCTTGCTAACGTTACTTGTCGGAGTACATTTTCCACAATTATGAAAGAAACAAAGTTACAACTGAAAGTATTGTGAATTTTTGGCATGTACAGAAGTTGTGTAGAAACTCGATCAGGGAGTCCCGTTTGACGAGGCGTTTGTTCCTGACAGAACTTGAATTAGGTGTAATTATGACTCTCTTCAGCTTTAAAGTATCCACAAAGTGTTGTACCGGTTTTAAAATGGAGAAAGCCTCGATTCTGTTCGGTTTCCAATGCCTTTAGTTTTCTTTTCTTTAGCTGTAAGGCAGCTATCAGTCAATCTTGAACTCTGGCGGACACACCGGTGAGCGCTCTGTTGTTGGCACGAAGGTCTTTGTTCCTTATTCCCGCTGAATGAACAAGCGCTTCTCGCAGGAGCAATGTTACAGTGGAGCTTCTCGAATTCCACAGAATATAGTCCACGTTCTCCCAACAAATAAAAGATGCTTCACAAACAGCCCGCGGAAACTAAGATCGACATAGACGCTGAGAAAATACCTTGAGCAGGCTGCTTGGCGAAAGAAAAAGTAAGTTGCCCTGAAAAAAAGTTATTACCACTTGAGGACGCGTCGTTGGTTCCACAGAGGTTATGAGCGGTACGTGTTGTTGTTGGTGGTGGTTTTTTTTGTTTGTTTGTTTGTTTTACAGCTCGGATAATCCTTCCTTTAAACGTCAGTGAGGGTCCCGATATAAATGAGATTATAACAGACGTGGCCCCTCCGCCCGACCGTCCGCCTGTGAGATCTCAATTTGTTTCGAGACTGCTATTATGCTCTCCACATTACACCAAGCTTGACTTGATGATGCTGTACTTAGGACGATTGCAACATCTAAGCTCCGCCCCTCGAGTCTGACGACATCTGTGGCGGAGCGTCGCAATAGCAGCCACTACTGCTGAAGTTTGCACAGTGGGCAAACAAACAGTGTGAAAGGAAGTGTTGCAAAGAACATAACGATAAATATTTCTGGATTTGCGATGTTCATGCAGTTCGTGTCCACTTTGTATTCATGCATATGAATTTAAAACGGCGCCTCGCGTTCCCTGTTAAAAAGCAACCACGTTGACAGCAGAAACGACACAACAGCGCTTACAAAATAACACTTTTAAAAAGATATATGCACAATACAAGCTGTTGCGTGCCCTTATTGTCCAATCACACCGAGGATCGATGCCGCACCCCTTCTATGCTATGACTCAATAGCAATACCAGTGTTGCACCATTGTTGCAGGTTTTTTTTTATTTTTAAAATATAAATAAAGACATTCAGGTAGCCTCCAAGGTAGTGCGCAGATATTGCGTCAGAGGAAAGTGATCCGTGTGAATACCAAGATGAAAGTTGCATGTTCAAAATAAAAAGTCCGTTGATATCTTTAATTATTTTGGTCCTGAACCTGATTTAAAGATTGACATCACTTATATTAGAATATACACACACAGTAACACCCAGATTTAGTGCCACCCGTGGTGTTTGTTACAGCGGGTCAGTGCTGTTTCAGCCTGACATTTTCCACACCACACACTGTCCAGCATCTGTATTATATGTCCAGGCAGCAAATACTTGCCTGGCTCTGGTTTCAGTGTTGCTGAAAGAGAGAGGCTGCAGGATGCTGCTCTGCTGCTCAGCCCTCGCGGTTTCAGGGTGAGTCACAGGCCTTATGCGTGAGCGTGTGGGCGACGGAGGCTTCCTGGGCTGTTCCACCATCACCAGGCCTTCGAGTGGGAGATCTCTGCTCCTTGAAATGGAAACATCTCTGTCTCTTTTCAACACACCACCCAATGCCTCCTTTTGTCTTCAAGCCCACGAACGGTGTCAACCCAAAATTTGTATTTCAGCACTAAGGGCTTAGCAAGGTTTGTTTAGTAGGTTGTTTGTTTGTTTGTTTGTTTAAATTGATGGCCATGACCAGCCGATTCACAGTGTGTAAAAATGACAAACACGTTGCACTTTTTTTTTTTGTATAAGTATTCAACAACCTATTTTGTCTCTTTGCCAACTGGAGTTGCAAAGAAATGGACAGGATGTGCTACACTTCCCAGAAATCTTCGGGCTGTTAGTGGCCCAAACATGGTTCTATGAAAATGTCACACTTCCTGGGCTGAGGCACAGCATTACCATGGGAACAATCTCCATTCTCAACATGAGACATTTTCTTCTGACGAAGACAAATGCTCAGTTCCAATTCAAGCTACATATTGTGCTTTTTAAAGCTCAAAACAAAAGCAGGGCCTTTAACCTTTTAATTTAATTTAATGTATTAATTCTACGTATTCAGAACATTTTTTTCACATTGGCTACTCATGTCAACCAAAAATAAAATGTTTTATTTTGTAATAATACCTAAAAGGCTTATGTTTTTCTTCACATTTCAAACTTGGAACAACTAAGCACAAGAAAGGATAGGTTTGTTTTCTCAGTCAGACCTGTTTTGATGCTAACACTGTACTGTTTTCTAGACAGACGCAGTAGTCAATTAGCCTAGTTTGCAGAGCAGGGCTTGGCTTATGTGTCTAAGTCTAATTGGATTAGCAATGCAGCTGTGTAGTTGAGTGGGCTTTGCATTAAGGTCACAAGTATCTATTTTGGTGGCAGACTGCACCACTTCCTTTGACACTTGCAGTGACAATACTTCGTAATCAAACCCTGACATTTGCAATTTAGACAGTATAACAGGCAACATGAGCTTACTGTCTCTCACATCAATGAGGCTGAATTTTTGAACGAGAAGAACTTGTATTAGCGTTCATTTGCTAAAGGGTTTCATTCAGCTGGCTTTGAGTGTGCCTAACTGACTTTGATGTGCCAGGGAATTGTACAGCTATTAACCTGAAAAGCAACAAAGGAACCAGTAGTTCACAGATGCAAACTGAAACTCTGACTGTTCTTGCTTTCTGAAGGTTGCATGCTGTGAATTGCAGTGTTCTCACTCCTCAGTGTTTATAAAGGGGAATGGGTGGAGGCGGCTTGCTAACAATCACAGAAAACCTATTCCTAGCTTTCTTTTCACAAAAGGAGCAGCTCTACTTTCTGAGTTATATAGGAAAAGAAAAGCCCAGACAGATAAAAGAGATGGGTTTATTTTCTTTATTATTAAAAGGCTACAGATCCTAATTTTCGTGATGCTTGGCCAAGCTACAATTGCCACATTAAACACAGAGAGCAAGTGTAGCAGAAGGTTACTTCCGTATTCAGACTCACTGGTGATTCCTCACTTTGTTTTAAAAAGTCTGAATTATATTGCATGGACCAGCCTTCTACGTAAACAAGTTAGTCAAAGGATATTTTTAACAAATTTACTGACAGCTTTTTGCTCCTGTTCTCTGTATTTGAAATGTCTCTCAGATGTATTACACGGGTTTGCAAAGACCACTTAAAACAAACAGTGTGGGAATAGTCTGCATACAGGGTTTGATCTTACTGTCTAAATGTGATCCCATCAGTATAATAAATAAATAAATCACAAAATACACACAGTATTTTTAAAAGAATGATGAAACACCATATAATATTGTAATGATATTCTTTCTGTTGCATAGAATTTGAGCTTTTCAAATAGGTCCCTGTTAATTTTTATATTATTTCTGTTATATTCAATTATTCAATTCATTTCATGAATTTCAGTAATAGCTAGCTTTAAACAGACCCCCACCGCCACAGAGAGAGGGCTGTAATCTTTTTTAGATCACACGTCTAGAGTTGTAAGTTCATTCATTAGCAGTGTCTTAATAGTTTCTGGGTAGGGCTAAACAGAGTCTAGAGCTACTCTTTCATTACAAAGAGACTAAAGATGTGTATTTCCTCCTAATGGTTCATTAATGGACAGCAAAATGATCAAATGGTCATTTCAAATGGTCCCTTTGAAATGAAAAGGATGTTCTTTCAAAGACAAGATGTGAAACGTCAGTGTCGGTTTTCATACCGGTGTTAATAAACATCCTGTGTGCCGCTGTGATACATATTGTTCATACTTAGGATGAAGCCAGCTTAAGAAAATCCAACTTTATGTATTTAAAATGTGAAGGTAGCTATTTGGTAATAGGTGTGTTACAATGAAGCATTTTGTGCCTATAAGCATGTGCCCTTTTAATCACTGTAGTGTTTTGGCAACAGCTGTTCTGAGAACTGAATGAACAGAATACTTCTGTCTGGACGGGGCTTTGTTCCTGTCTGCCCCTCAAGGGATTGCCTTGTGGGACTAAGTCAAAGTAAAATGTATTGCCTCCGTTGTATACAAGTATACAGTGAGAAAGAGACCAGGCGGCTCCAGTTTTTACACAGCATAAATAAACTACAAATATAAACTCTAAGCTAGAAGTAGAAAATGAAAATGTGCAATTTTACTTACATGAGGTATTCATAAGATATTGCAACAGCCGTCAGTGGGGCAATGCAATGACATGTTGGTAACCTCACCAATGTCAATGCTATAGAAAGATGAGGCAGTCTTTATATCTCCTTCAGCAAGTTTATCTAATTGTATAGTCCTTGTTTATGATGATGCTCTTCATTGTTTTAGATTTTGAAGCAACTGATCGATTTTAGCATGCCCCCTGGAAACCCTTACATGCTTTTATGTAGTGTTTTGCTGAACCCTTGCTGGAAAAAAACAAACAAGCAAAGCTACACAAATTGCTGTGCCTTGACACAGACTTAAGTCATTCTGTTCCATCCGGGCTAGGTAAACACGGGCAGTTCTCTTCATGTCCTCTTATAAGATGAGCAAACATTAATAAGCATTTCTATGGGTGTTGTCTCTTTAGCCAACTCCCGTTGTGTATTTGTTCTTTTGCCAGCTTACTACTGTGTTGTAGTGCTTCGGAAGTGCTGCAGACTACTCAGACAATACAGCTGGTGTGGCGCGTGCAGTAATCTCATGAAGAGATCAAACAGGTGCTGGACATGTGTGAGGATGGAGATGGCATGGTCAGGCTTAATACGGGTCATCTCTCATGTGCATTCTTAACAGTATAGAATGTTATAACAGTATAGAAGTGTGCAACAGGTGGCATATATTAAAAGCAGTACCAACTAGCCCACAATAGTACGATATCCTACAATAAAAGAAACTTGTATAAGAGGCAGGTGTTTCAGAAGAAATTGCTGATATTACAGAATATCTGAGGTTGTTGAGGCAGACTTTAGTTTCAGGTCTGTATGACCGCCATATATTAACAGTCAATGAGGAAGTAAGCCAGCCCGGGTTGTGTTCAGCTCTAGAAAAGAAGAAACAATTGTGTAAATACATGTGAAATCTATTTGTGTAATTAAACAATGTCTGACTTTATTTGTGCAACATCTAACACTGAAGGCAGGTTAGCTAAAAGCACTTGTGACACATATTACCCTCACACGCAATGGGCACGACTCTGAATTACCTAATTGATTAACTTCCCAATTCATCTTGTGCCGAAAGTCTCTATTTAGAGGAAATTTCGTCTGGAAGGTTACTAAATCCCCCAGCAGGCGACACAGCACTGAGCTAAGCAGATTTTCAACACTTCTCAAAACAAGGATTGAACTCCCATATAGTCTATGTTACACCCAGAAACAGCTTAAACTCACCATAGTCTAAACAGAAAATATCAAAGATAAGTCATAACCTTGTCTGCTGAGTAATTTCAGTAGTGGAACTAATAATCAAAACCTTGATCTAGGTTTTTCAAAATCATATTAGATACTTGAATGAGTGTATGTCGATGTAGGCTTGGAAAAATGTTTTGATGTGGGTCACAACTGATTATATTAATAAATGAGTAATTCATAAAATAGGCTAGTGATTTATTATGGTTTCAATTATTAATGTTTAAATGAAAAACTTTGATGGGTAAAACGGTTACCAAATATTATTTTCCAAGCACTTATAGATGCATTTTAATACAATTCAACTGCTTTCAAGCATATTTTAGAAGCGGGTCATGAAAATCCCTTCTGTTCCTAGCACTGCAATATATTCTGAATTTCATAAGAGTCAAGAATAAATAAATACATTTCTTTATGTCAAATAATTTCCAACATTCGATATGATTTGAAGAAATGATTACATTTATGCAAATAAATTCCAACATTTTAATGATTATCAAACCAGGCCAGGCCACTAATTAATGATCAAAACATTAAAATGATTGAGCGACTTGATTTATCAGACATCTTTATATGTACTAAGGGGTTGGGACACCTCAGCAACTGAAGGCTGAAGTGGAATATTTTACACTATCCTTCCCTAGTCTTCCAGTAAAATAAAGCTTCATGACCAGGGATGCCTACCTACAAGCTGTGCTTCATTAGCCAATGTGAGCACTTAATGGCTGTTGCCCCATTCTCAAGCACTTCTTCATATTCGTAAAACCAGACCAACAAGAGATCTTGCTCTGGGTTTTAGCCCTAATCCATCCCAAAGCTTTACAACTTTGATTCATTCACAGCCGGGGTTAAATAAAAAAGCAAAAGAATGGATCTGTGTGTCTGCCTGTTCATGCCTGGGATGTTGGGCATGTCAGGGAGCTTAATGTCTCAACCCCCCAGTCTTTAACCCTCTTGACAAAACACATGAGCATTTAGAGTTTAGTTGAGGTCAGAGTGAAGGTGCGATCCTATCTGTTCCACTGACACAGACCTGGATGAATCAGACAATTGATACATGAGGTAATATGAGCATGACTTTCTTCCTAATTCATGAATAGATCATGGCTTAGTGGTTAATGTTTAAGTTCCCTTTAGTGGTACGTAATAAGGTACATCTCATTTTTATACTAGGAGCCTAAGTGCACCCAGATCCACGAATCCTGCCTACTGTATAGTTCTCGCTTGCCAAGACATTTAACCGTAGCACTATACTGGGTGAGACACTAGGCGAATTCCAGTCCACTCCCGGACACGTAAGTGGCTTTTTTGAGTCAGCTGCCTTTCTTTCTGAATCACATGCTTTTCATAACAAATGTGATGAAACTTGGGGCCAAGTGAGTCAACCATGGGCTGGCATTAAAATCGAGAAGCAGCGAGAGCGAGACAGAGAATTAGCAGCAGAGACAGAGAGAGAAAGTTGGGAAACAGTGGTAGAGAAAGCAAGAGTGAGAATGTTAGGAAAACTGAACACACACAGAAAGTGAGAGAGAGAGAGAGAGAGAGCGAAAGTGAGAGAGAGAGAGAGAGAGAGAGAGAGAGAGAGAGAGCGAAAGAGAGAGAGAGAGAGAGAGAGAGAGAGAGAGAGAATTTCACTTTACACAGCCATATTGCCTTGCTAAATGCCAGATGGGTCAGCAAGTATTGCTTTGGCAGATGTAACTTGTGCTGCCCACCTTGTGTCAAGAGATAACACAATGTTTTACATTTCATATATTTTTTGATTAGAGCAAGCCTTTTGTTAGGAAAATGTATAAGATGAGTGTTGTATAAGTGTTCATTCTTTATTATGTGGTCTGCTGTTGTCTGCTTTTAAGGTAAAATAGTGGCCTCAATGTCACCCTATACGTAAGAGTGACTCAGCGGTATATACAATATACTGTATGTCTCACTTAGTGAACTTTGCTATAGTATTCTAAGCTATGAGATTTGCCACCCGATCACTTGTATAAGGTCTTTTCATGACTGCGGTAATTCAGGGTTTGGCATGGAAAGCCTTGGCAGATTTTGTATTTAAGGTTGTGATTCCTCACGGTGACATAAGGCTGCATTAACAGCTCTTACCTGCGCTAAAGATGGCATTGAGCAATGCATGTCTTCAAAATGCGTGGGTGGTTTACTGCCTTTGAGCTGGAGATTTCGGTGCTTCCCAAACATGTACAATCATCTGCCATAGACATGTGTCAATGAGCACAATCAGAAGAGAAATGTTACAACAGGATTTGTTTCATGTTACAAAATGGCATTTAAAGCATTTGTTTCCTCATGCAGGAGTTTTACAGCTTTCTTAGTTTGTTTGCTCTGCACAGCTTCACATTACGTAATGCACAGGAACTGTTTGAAATTATTTTTATATATTTTTAACTCCTAGAACTACAGTTAGGCCATAATACCGCTGCATTTCTGACAGCATTTGCCCTAGATTAAAAAGGGATATTTCTTATAAAAAATATTGCTAACAGGTCAGAATAAAAAATGAAACGGCTAACACAAAAATATATATGAAATAATATAGACTAGTTGACCATAAAATAAGTATTATTACAAGTTGCATTATACTTTAACACTTATTATGGAAGCCCACTAGCTCTAAAGTATCAAAAAAACTTTCATTAAGATTAACTTTAGCTAAGCTAAACCACTCATATGGGTTTGCTGTATTGATAACCTGTCTGAACAAGACAAAAATCTATTGATGAGAAACTGAGGGAAATTAGTTCATTTTGGTTATGTTACATGTTTGCATAGGGTGATTATTGAACATATATATTGAATATTTATTTTTAATTTATAGTCAAAATGCACAATTTTATCAAGATGCAAAACATGAAAAATGACAACCTTAAGTCAGTTTTTTCCAAGTTCTATCATATAGCTTGCTTCCTTGCCAGAAAAGTTCAAATTGAATGCAAACTCAGGTACCATAATAATTACTCTGTTGAGCAGTTAAGCATGTTTTAATAATAATGATTATTACTATGTCAGTCTTTTCAGTTTTTGTCTTTGTTCCCCTTCTAATCCAGTTGCAACAGCCTATTTGAACGTTCTTGTGGTCTCTTTTAAGCCTCATACTGACATTTAATTGGAGACCCCATGGTGACTAGGGAGCCTCATTGGCACCCGCCCAAAAGCATTTCTATGCTGCTGCAACCCACCTCCTGTCAATCCTTTGAACAGTTTTGGTTCCAGGAATGTCTGAGGAGGACTAGCAGCTTGTCCCAGGGAGCCCTGGAGACAGGGCAGGGATAGCGGTCAGGAATCAGGATGCAATTATCCATTGCTCTCTTCCCAGCCAAAGCCCATCCTGGAGAGCAAGGATTTCCTCCAGAGCTGACGTTTCCACCACCCACAACATGGAACAGGAAAAGAGGTAACCATCCAGCTTTGTCCACTGGTAGAACACTGGCAATAGGCCATTAGAGCAGGCAAGGTGACAAACAGTCAAAATGAAAGCAAAAGTTTCGTGCTCAAATGTTCAGTCAACACCTGAGTTAGTGTGACTGATAGGTCTATTACAGCTTTCAGTGCAAAGGTTTTTCAGTACATATGACTTCATTTTATGTACTAAGATCAAAGTTCTTAAATTCCAAAGCAGTTTTCATGGCAGAGGAAGCACTCCAGGGTTTCCATAACTGTCATCATGCTTATGTGTGGGGGACAACATGGTGTATGTGTGTGTCTTCCTTCATCTCAGGATGTCTTTGTCTCTGTCTGTGTTCTGTCTGCTCTGTTGTTTATTTTCTAATCTCCAGAATCCCTTCCTGTAATCTTTTGTAAATTTTCAGCATGAACCGAGGTCAAACCAGAGGAAGGAAGCGAAGGATACAGCATGTCCACATAGTAGTGTGGAAGGCAGATAAATGACGGACCGTTCCGATATCCTGCCGTTTATCTAATACACATTCTAGGGTCTAAGATAATAATAGACTCTTGCCTTTTTATGGTGGCATTAACACTGAATGAGGTCAGATGTCAGGTTGGGGCATTCAGTCAAACTGTGAACACGTCAGAAAGTCAATTGCAAAGTGTCTCATTTTGCAGTCTTTTTTGCAGTTTTGTCATGGCTTTGTCCACTCCAACATCTCATCCAGATTTCCAATCAGACCAGGATAAGTACATGTATTCCCCTTTCCTTTTTCCACTGCACATACTAGTTAGACCTACATAGTACACAAAAAACATGCAGAAATATATCTCTGCACATCTCTTTTAAATTTTGAAATTTAGTTTAACCTATCAAAGAGGTCACAATTATTAGTTTTAGTTCAGAAACCATTTTGGGATTTTATATTAAAACCCTCTATAATGAATTTATATTGCAGTCCACCAGATGCTAATCAGTTGCAGTTTCATTTCATAAGGCTTATTATTGCATCTGAAAATAACCTGTTTACAATAAACAAGTCTATGGCAATTAGACTACAGAGAGCATTATTGTCAGTCTTATTATTCATCTCTGCCACATTTTTATTACAATATTACTCAAGACTTTTATCATCTGCTCTTCAGATGTAACTACGTCTCCACAGTGCCCAGAAGACTGCTTTGTTAGCTTAGTGTAGTGGCAGCAGGCTACAATACATGTACCTCTGATGAAACTCTCTGTAATGCTTGACGGCAGTTTTTATTATAGTGAAGGTCTCTTTCCCTTTTTCTCTCTCAGCCTCTTCTTGTTAATGTACAGCCATCTCCCGTCATTCTTTCCCTCACTTTCTTTCTGTCCTTCTGTCTCTGTTTTTTTGCTGCCTCTCTTACATTCTGCTCTGGCCATTGCAGCTCATCTAAAATGCATACCATCACAGCTGAATGAGTTCATGCACCCAGATGCTGGCTTTTTCCAGCCTAAAACTCCAGCACGGGAGAAAAGCAGCACGGCAAAAACAGCATTGCATGATGCAACCCAAATATCATCGCAATCTGCTCACTTAAACTGAGAGATATATCTAATATTCGCAGGTGTTTCAAAAGAGGCCCACTTCCTTTCGCCACAAGTGACGGCGGCACGGAAATGGGAGATGTCTATCAGATGCGGCCGCTTACAATCATTTTAGTCGTTTCACAGAAATGCTTGTGTTGAAATCGGCGAGCTAAGGCAAATGTGTTTGTCTAGTGGAATCTTATTTCCAGGATGTTGACTCTGTTTTAATTTCCTCATTCATAGCAGAGAGTTTCACAATGAATCAGCCGTGTGCACAGGCAGAGGTTGGAGGTCGAGGTCATGCATGTCCGTACCGGCAACATGCAGCGCACAGGCCTGGGTCCCGCAGAACATCTGCTCAGCATCCATCAAAAAGGGGACATCACACCTACAAGCTCAATTTTTTTACTTAGTGTGACGCAGGTGAAACCTAGGATTAGCACCTTTGCCTTCATTCCCGCTGATCATCCGAGGGAGTGGAGGGCGTGAGTGGCGTCATTTAAATATGCGATCGCCGTTTTGTGTACAGATAGTTGCCATAGACGCGGCTCTCCCGTGCTTTGTTTTTCCCTGCCCATGTGTCGACATAGTTCCTGTTGGCGACGAGTGAGAAGAGGTTGAGCAATCCCTGGGTTGTTGCGTAACCCTCCCCTTCTCTCTAGCAGTCTCAGGTGTGTTCTCTCTCTTTCTCTCTGTTATTCACTCTCTCCCTCTCCCTCCTTTCCTGCTTCCTATACCTTTCTTTAATCATACTTCTCTTTTTCCACATTCTCTGCCTTTTTCGCTCTCTCTCTCTCTCTCTCTCTCTCGATCTTTCCCTCACGTTCTCATTCTTTTGCCCTCCCGCCCATTCCTTCCTCTGGGTTCTTCCTCTGGGTTTCTCCCTCTCGCTTCTGTAAGTCTAGCTCTTCGAGGAATGTGAGACTCTGTCCTAGTGGAGGTGAGGTAATGCCATGTACATACAAGGCCTCTGGCCCCAGGGGTTGTGTGGAGAAGAGAGGGGGAGGGGGAGGGTTGGAGCGGGTTGCACAACTGCCTGTCTGCAGTTGCTCTCTGTAACTCTAGAGCTCTGCTCAGATGGCCAACTCTGTGGCTGTACTGTAGACCGGGCCGTGGGGGGAGGGGTGGAGGTCGGATGCAGCTGTGACAACTTGCAAGGTAGACAGAGACTCGGACAAACAAAGAGAGGGACTACAGGGGGAAAAAGAGAAAGAGGAGCATTCGATTCAGTGGCGTTCTGCACACTCTTTGCTGGAATGCCCCTTACTGAGTGCTAGAATATTCAAAAGCCCAGTCCATCTAAAAGCTCGGGGCTGTACAGTATGTTAGTCTAAGAAGACCCTTTAGTCCCTCGCAGCGAGCATGCGGAGCCCGTCTGATGACACAACAGCCGGGTATCGCTGTACTGTACGCGATCCTATGCAATTCCAGGCAATAGCACTGCCTGCTGTTGCAACAGAGAGAGGCCCCAGCTTTTACCATGCCGTAACGATCTGCAATCAGAGTGCAACGATGACCGACCGTGCAGCGTTTACCTCCATGCGCACGCCGGGCAAGCCCTGCTCTCAGAAGGATGAAGGAGGGTCAATCAGGCAACTTGCGTGCACAACAACAGCAGCAGTGAGGGCCTTGAGACTCGAGATTGCATGGGAATTGCAGGATGCGAGGCGGGTGTTGATATAACGTAAGCCGCAAAACACTGTTCTGAGGTCAGCCTGACAAGCTAGGGCAGGATTCGGCACAGCAGGGATGGGGACCGGAAGCCTGATCATACAGCTGTGGTTTGGGAAGAAAGCGAATGAGTGTATGAGTTGTTTGAGCGGTGGTTCATTCCCCAGTGAGTTTCTGTGGAGTTTGTAATGGTGCTCCAGAGAATTTTCCCTTATCACGTTGACATCCGGTGTTTGCGACACAGTTTTGAACTCACAGCTAACACCAGGCTGAGTGGGAGACTATTAAAGTTACATTTTAATTACTCAAACGACATGAACAGAAGGAGCACAAATCATTTTCATCATTCGCTCAGTGTTGTCAGAATGACACAGGCATTTCAACACATTTTAAGGAAAAGTCCCTAGAAATGTTAAAGATAATTAGCCAGTCATTCGTCTCCTGACAAATTATGGTGAGGGCAGGCAGTGGCAGGACAACACAAGCTCACCTGAAGCTAAACATGGAGCTTTGCTCTCATTCACAACTCTTTTCAGCTTTGTTGCGGTTTCCGGAAAAAGGAAGTACCTAGAGGCAAGTCAGGGTTTCCCTTGTTCTTAAGAACAACTTATTACAGAGTCACATAAAGCCAGAGAATGAGAGAGAAGTTTCTCCACAGGCTGGTATTCCCCTTTTGATTCTGAAATGGCTAAATCAGGCACGTTGCACTGCAGTGGTTGCACTCACTGGAAAAAGAAGTTGTTTCGGGGGAGCATAGTGTGGGCTGCTGTGCTAGCCTGTATGAAAACATTAGTCATTCCCTGAATAGCAGTGTCATAATTGTGTAGGGGTAAATCGTACTTTTGGGTTCCTTTTTGGGATTTTAGGGTAATTCTTGACATTAGTCAATCCCTCTTGTACCCTGTAACATTTATTTAGTTTTTAAAATGATGTTTTTTCAAATATGTGTGAGCCGAGCCTCCTGCAAGAACAGTGCATGAAGTGGTGTTTTGTTTGCACTGGTCTAAGATCGCGGTTTCCTTCCTAAGATGCCAGGCTCAGTGTTTTGCAGGATGGCCCGGGAGTGAGTCATTCCAGAAGCATGCAGGGGGACCCGCTTGTCGCTACGATCAGACAGAGGTTGTATAGACGTCAAGCCTAGAAGCAATAACACTGGGTAAAATGTAGCACACCCTTGCTCCCCAATCAGACTGAGACAAACACCCACATATTTGCAACACAGACACACTCATGTTTCTAAGTCTGGCCACGCACCTCCCACTCGCCATGCTTACACACACACACACACACACACACTCTCTCACACACATGCACAGTAGTTGTCCATGTGACTCAAAATGAAACTTGCCACAGGAAAAGACCTTTTTGCTATGCAGAGATGCAAAGATAATCTCACCAAATCACGTCTGGCATTTATACTGAGGCAGGACCGGACATGTGACTGAGACAAAAAGAATAGTTAATCAGATCCGCACGGGCTGAACTTTGACTTTAAAAAACAAAAACTTGCTCAAACAACCAGGCGTGCTTAATTACATTACCATCTAAACTAAATGAGGTTGTAACTTTGAAGCCTTCTTTTAGTTTTCATCAAATTGATTTTTTGGTGAAGCAAATTTGTCTGTAGGGCGGCACGGTGGCGCAGTGGTTAGTGCTGCCACTTCACAGCAAGATGCTCCTGGGTTCGATCCCCGGGTCAGATGTAGGGTCTTTCTGTGCTGAGTTTGCATGCTCTCTTTGTGTTCATGTGGGTTTCCTCCGGGTGCTCCTGTTTCCTCTCACAGTCCAAAGCTGTGCACTGCAGGTTAATTGGTGCCTCTAAATTGGTCCTGTAAGGTGTAAGTGAGGGTGTGGTTGTGTGCGTGTGTGTGCCCTGCGGTGTGTTGGCGCCGATCCTGGGTTGGTCCCCCCTTACGCCTGTAAGTTCCTGGGATAAACTCTGGTCCTCCTGAGACCCCAGTTGGGATTAAGCGGTTCGGATAATAAATTAATGAATGAAATTCGTCTGTATATACAATATAATGTTACATGGATTACTATCAGACTTCGAGGAGGTGAAGAGATAGTGAGAGATACTGCATTTTCCTAGCCCTTTTTAAAAAGCATAGGTCTTAATATTCAGATAAACTCATGCTTACTAGGAATGATTAATGTGCATGATAGAGTTCCTTGGACTTCTCTCTTTTTTCTCAGCTCATTCATTGTCTTCAAGCCTCACGTGAGTCAGCCCGGTGTTTGGATAACAGCCAGTAAAGATTTCCTTTTTCCTTTGAGACCTCTGAGTGACTATGGTCGAGTGAGATGGAAGAGTTTATCAAGAGTACTGACCAGCTGGTCCATTGAGGATAACAGTTTTTTGCGCTATGTTCATTTAGGAGATCTGGTTTCTTATGCACTATTGAGAGCTTCATCATACTGTGAGTGAGTGGATCAGCTCGACTGAGTAAAACATTACACTCAGACTGGCCCAGTATCGCTTGTCTGGCTCACATATCACATTTCCATTCACAATATCCACCAGGAGGCATAACAACATGGGGTCTGCCAGTGTCTATGAGTGTGTATGTATGTGTGTGTTTGCGGAAAGGCCAGTATTTACACATTCCTGGTCAAGCTATTAATAAAGAAACTCTGTTTCCCATGGAGGGGAAAAATGAGAGACAGATTAAGTAAGTAAGAGAGAGAGAGAGAGAAACGTTGAGTTGTCTCGTCATCATACTGTGTCCAAGGTGGGGGGATTGCATGCAGTACACTGCACTTTAACCCTTCAGGCATGTTGGACTTGCTAGTTCCCAGAGCTCAATGTAAGCTTGCCCAACACGTTATTTTTTTCCTTCTCTCTGTCTCTCAAATAACCTAGAGAGATAAGTGCAGATAACCAAAAAAAGGACTTCTCTTTTCTTTTTAAAAGGAGGATGTTTTCCCTAAATCAGATTCCCTGAATTGATTTTCGAATCAGTTTTAGTCATTTCTAACTTTTAAACTAGGAGCCGTGTTGAAAGCTGTAAATAGGACAAAATTGTTCATGGCTTAAAGCTTCTTTACCAAACAATCTAAACGGTGTTCCGTGGTGACAAAACAAGCGAGTCATGATTTGGGGTTGTGAGAGTATTGCAATCTCTGTGGCAATATGATGAGAGTATTGCGACAAAAAAGCGTGTGACCTATCATTAGAGTCGTTTGCTAATGTCTGGCTGCTTAGTTCACAATACGTGTCCATGTCGCCACTAAGATCCACCAAATACACATTTATGCTTTGAGAGAGTCGTCTCACACAGAATGCGCTGACCTCCCAGAAACTAGTGACTACAGTGCAAATCTGGATTTTCCATCGAGAAATTGTTTACTTTGAGCTTTCACAAGTGACGCCGCTGCTGGGGCGGTTCTAAACAGCGAATTTGTCGCCTGGAGCGTCGAATGTGTCCTTATCAACCAGAGCTCTTATTTCATCGTACTGTTATCTTACCCAGCACGGCACAGTGTATCCATCTCTTCACTTACAAAATGTTCCCTATGAAGGACTATCTTTAGTCTGCTTTTAGGTCAGAGGAAAAAAAAAACTTATTTTTTCCTCCACTCCCTAAAATGGATAAATGCAAGAGGCCGACCATTAGGTCTATTGTTGAGACTGAGCAAGAAACCAGGGCTTTTGAAAGGGAAGGGGGTGGGATATCAGACAAGAACGCAGCCTTAGTCATCTCTGTGTAACCTGAAGACCATCTCACTCCCTTTCAGGAAGCATGCAATGGACATTGCGGCCCCCTCTGTAATAACACACAGGGACAGAGTCCGCGGAGTAGCCGACAAAGCCATCTTTGTTCTGGCTCGTGGGCCAAAGATTGCCCAATGGCGGGTCCCTCCGTTGTGGTTCAGATCCCATGAGCGAAGGCCACACAATGACAGACTGTTTAAACATGATGCTCCCCCCACCCAGCCATCAACCCGTCTCTGTTCTGTGGTTTTGTTGATTCAAATTCATGGCAATGTTCTCACTTCCACATTATTGCCACGTTTGGCTAGATCTGCTGAGATTCAGCATTTTGATCTGGAACTGGTGCAGGCAGGTTTGTCATCGGGAAGTGTTTGTTTTCCGCCTCGTAAGGAATGATAATTATCATCAAGCATTTAAAAATTGTCCACTGAGGCATGACTAATTCTGGAAAGCTCTGTCATGTCTGGAAAGGTTGCATTGGACATGTGCAATGGTTCCATTGTTGTACATTGCATTCTTTAGGTCAACAATTATGATGCAGCTGGAAGGGTAGAACAGAATAGCTGTTCAATGAGGTCATGGCTTCACGTCTTACCTCATTGAGGGTCTATGGCAGCTGAACAAAGCCTTTCGAAGAAGACAATAGGAGAAGTATTTGCAATCAACTACTGCTTACAGCGTTCACAAACACTGTTTTCTTGCATGTAGGACGAAAAATGCAGTTCTAGTGACGTGCGCACGTTAATCTTATAATCTGTAATTATAAGATGTTTTCAGAAGCACAGATTGCAGCAAGTCTCGAGATGTTATGCAAGAGGCTGATAAGGCCGCTGTTGCGCATCTTGTTGGTTCTCTTTGAGCTGTTGTTGATGAGAGCGCTGCACTTGCTGGAGCCAAAAGGGTTTAGACAGTTGGTCAGCGGAGGGTGTGTGTGGGAGACAGAGAGAGAGAGGGAGGCAAGGAAGGAGGGAGGGACTGTGTTTAGTTGCATCTCTCCTCTCACTGGTTCTATTATGGGTGCTATTTGTGAAACAGGATGCCTCCGGGCAAGAGGCTTGTCACGTACAGCATTACAAGAATTATTTGGGGAGGGAGTGTAAATATCTATAGAGCAAGCTACAGTTCTAGCACAACCAGTGAAAACATAGGTTGTACTTTACAATGTGTGTGTGTGTGTGCGTGTTTAAAAGTGTGTGTGTGTGTGTATGCGTGGAGTATGTGAGCGAATGTTCCTGTGTGTAACCTCCACACGGCCAGCCTATTGCTCAACATTCTCTCGGGTCATGTGAAATGTGAGTGGGACAGAGTGACACAGGATGTGTAGTCTCAGTCCTCAGCGTGTGGCCATGTCCCCTCCCTCCTTCTCTTCCTCCATCCCTTCCTCCCTCCCTCCCTAATCCTGTTTCTCCCATTCCTTCTGGCTCTCCTTCTCCTTCTCTTTCCCTGCCTGTCCCATTCCTTCTACCATGCATGATATAATGCATCCATGTGTTTCTTTGTCTGTGATGAGTGTGTGTAGGACAGACTTCCTGTACAGTGTTTCTAGATGCTTCAGGTTCTTTGTGTGTGTGCGTGCCTGTGTATTTGTGGGCATAAGCAAATATTTTCTTGTAAAATATAAGATTTGGATAACAGTAAATGAATGAGCTTATTTATGAAAGTTGAAATGTGTGGGGGTTTGTGTGTGTGTGGGTCCTATGCCTCTGACACAGCAAGATACTGTTTTAGCTGACTGGTGATATGCTGTGTCAGGGTTACTTATCATAATGACAGCAGAGCTCATATACTCACACAACCTTGCCAACTGGTTTATTCACATGCAGTGTGACTTCAGTATTAAATTGTTAACCAACAACAGTACTGCTCAGACAGTACTGTTGTTGGATAACAACCGACCTTGACAGTTACTGCTACATCTAAATATTACTATACCTAAGTTTGGAAAGGAAACTTTACAGACATTTTTTCCTCACAAAGACCCGTCCTAACGCACAAAGAATATCCACACAAAGTCACCAAAGTTGCCAAGTCATTGGTTTTACTATCACTGTGTTCTCATGAATCACCCCAATACACACACAAACTTACCCACATACACACACAGTCATATGAGATACCATATATCTTTGTGAGACATTTAAATCCATTCTCATAACTACTTGAGCATAATTACTTGATTAACATGAATACCAGTAAAAAGACAAAAATACAGGAAAAATAACTATTCGTCCTATTTTTACATGTTGTGAGGACATTTTGTTTGTGAGAACCAGTCCTTACGAGGAAAAAACATTTTATGGAATAATTGTACCTTTAATGTGAAAAATTACGAGGTAAAAAAATTGCTTTTGTTTACGGAGAATAAGGTTAGAGTTAAGTGTAAGTGTCTATGTAGTATTACTTACATCGGGTAATTTTGGAAGACAATGGAAGGGCCTCACAAACAAAGCAAAACCAAGATGTATGTGTGTGTGTGTGTGTGTGTGTGTATATGTGCAGCGTATGCATATTTCATGGTGCTGGGCATTTGACATGGGAAGCTGGTCAGGCGACTGGGCGTCTGGCTCACCTCATAACTGACCACTCCTAATGAATCAGCTTCACTTGACTCCCCCTGTGTTCCAGCAGCATGCATCAGCTAGGCCTTAGGCCTGTGTGTCATACACTCGCCTCACAGCCGCCTATCCTGAATCACACCAAATAGGTTGCGCGCCTCTGGCACTGGTCTTGTGGGACTGAGTTGACAACCTCTTAAGCAGCTCTAAAGTGGAAAACATGTAAAGGCAAAGAGCTTTGCTGTAGTCACAGTGCTTGTTCTTAGTGACAAAAAACCCTTTAGGCTTATTTGTGAGTTTAAAAATAATAATCACATATAATCTTGTATTTTTTTCCTCACTCAGGGTTGCCTACCAGTCGCGACTTGTTTCATACAAGAATGCATTACACTGCGAATGGGCATAGCACCAAAACATTGCTAAAATATGTTCACATATTTAAAGACAGGTCTACGATATGTTTTAATAACTGCCTACAGAGAAGTAGCAGAATCTTATCTGGATTTGGACCCAAACACGCATATTATAGTCAAACTTTACAACCATTACATTGTCTTTTCTGCCACCTGGTGGTGAAATAATAGAATTGCAGCCTCCGGACTGGGCGGACTTACTCCCCCTGCTGTTTAACAGTGTTAATTACAAGTGGTAGATGAGTCTATATTTTAACCGAAGAAAAATATTTTTTCATCCCTGAACTTTAAAAGTTTCAAAGCCTATAATACATCTGTTTTAATCAGTATTGTATATATCAAACACTCGATGAGTTAGTGTAAGTTCACACTACTCAGTATGTTGATTCAAGTAACATTTGAGAAGCAGTGAAACCTGACACTGAGGGCACCTGATTGAAACATTTTTAAACATTTTCATGCTTTAGACATGTGTTATACATTTACTCATGCACTGTACTTTGGATAACATTTGAAAAATTGCTAAAGCATTTGCTAATGCATGACCTACAGTGTAAATTCAGTTCACATTGAGATTTGTCAGATTGTTATATCCTGTGGAGAGTTGTGGATCGTATTGCAGGCCATTAAAAAATCCCTGGGTGATTGAGGGAGAGAACTATTTGTAGAGAGTGAGGTCATCGATAGGCGGTTGCAGCAGTTTTACTTCTGGCTTTAGTTTTATTGGTTAAGGAATCAAAGTGCAACAAAATCAGTTGCCATTTTTATAGGTGCACCTTTCACCTATGAGCTCATCCCCACTCTCTCACTCACAGACACATACACAAACTACACAAAAAAAGGATTTAATAAATGTAATGGAATTTCCTTTCCTTTCCTTTCCCTGTTTCACACATTTACACAGCAGCCACACAAAAATATGCCTTTTCCAACCTTGTATGTCATCAAGCACGTCAATCATGCCCATGACATCATCAACAGCTCTGATAAAGTCTTTCCCAGATAAGGAGTTTCTCCTTCACTCACAGCCCTTGTGTCAAATCTGTGCCTAACAAACTGCAGGCCTTGTGGATGTGGATTTGTGCGCCCTTTCCGGCTTTCTTGCCCCCTCTAATTCCAGACCCGCTTTCGTTTAGACGAGTGCTTCAGACGTGAAATAATACCTTTAAATAATGTAGAACATTTTTCACTGGCGGCGGAGCAGCGAACGCAGCTCCAGCTCTGGCTCATTAAAGCTTAAACTAAACCTCAAATCCACTTGGGCTTCAGAAATGTGTCGGAGCGATCAAACAAAGCATCCAGTCCCCTGGGGGGCTCCAGGAGAACCCAGCACAGAGCAGCCAAACCCCTCAGTGACAGGAAGGAACACTCGCTGTGATGCGAAAATACAGATTTAGGTCAGGTGAATCTGATTATTGTCACATCTTGGTGTTATTATTATTATTCATCATTACTTGTGGTTGTAGACGTTGAAGACTGGGGCGTATTCCTCAGACACACCTAAAACTCAAAATAGAGCAATGAAGAGAGGGAATCACAAGTTATGTGACTTTGTTTGAGTGTGTCAGTGTGTGTGTATGTTGATTTGGAGCTACGTCCATACATTTCTGTGAATGTGTGCCTGTGTTTTGTGTCTTACATATCTATTTGTATGATTTTATGGTCATTTTTGTGTAAGGGTGAGTTTGTGTGTTACAAACTATATTTGTATTTATGTGTTTGTATGTGTGGATGGTTGAGGGTGAGGTTTAGGGATTTACGTGTGTATATGGATTTATACCTACTCCTGTATATGAGATGGTGGTGGTCTAGTCAGGTCCTACTTCTGGCACTACTATGATTGGGTCCCTGAGCAAGAGCTTTAAACCCAAGTTGCTCCATTGAAACCATTTCTGAAATTTGGAAATGGAAGTCGCTCTGTAGAGAAGAGCAGCTGCTAAATGCTGTAAAAATGTTTAAATGTGTGCTTGTTGGGTACGTGCATCTCAATACAAGATGATCTGATATATCTAGATGCATGGGGCACAGTACAATTCAGGGACGGTACATTTTAATATGGAACGATACAGTTTGATTGGATTTGGTAGGATTCAATATGATACAGTTTGCTGTGATGCAATCGGATTCCTTGTTTAAAGTAGATATTCATTTTCATTATGAATTAACATGTCAATCCCATAAATGTGCCATTGCTTACCTTCAAATAACTAAACAGTATTTTTTAAAATACCTGGGGGGAAAGTATTTTTGTTTTGGACATGTATCTGTTCAGAACCGTGTGTTTGTCTTTATTAGTGTAATACCTTGCAGTCTGAGAAGGTTGCAAAGCCTCACTGACAATGAAAACAAATGTAATATTGAATCTTCACTGTTGACACAAAGTAAAGCCAAACAACCTAGTAAAGTGCTTAAGAAATCAGACACACTAACTCGTATTGTAATTTACTGTACTTATATTTTCCAGTAGGTCAGAAAACTCAGTTGAGTCAGAGGGTTCCTTACAATGAGAGCTACTGAACTAAAAGTTTTTCATTCTAAGTGCTGTTTTTTGTTTGTTTGTTTGTTTATTATAACATGTACGTACACTACAATATTAATAGACAGGGGTTTGTCTGAGGTGTACAGTTAAGTAATACAATTGTACATGGATTTAGAATCAGTGGGTCACTTGGGAGCTATTGATAAAAAGGTATGGTCTTCATTCAGGCGGTAATTTATTGACGGTCCCTAAATGAAGCCACTGTGGTTAAAAGCGGGTGCTCCGGGGTAAAACTAACCGTGCTCGAAAATCGATAACTCGGCTGAACCGTATACCTAAACACCGCTGGAGCTGGAGTCAACGTCTGTCGAAATCCAACAAAAAACCTCATCTTCATCTCCGACTTGACGGCGCGTTATAAACCGTGTTGTGGTACGTGTTCCGCTTACTCTCGCAAGCAGGACGTAATCTTAACGTTGCGGTGACAAGTCTCGCGATAGAAGTAACGACTCTACTCACATTACGGTAATTAAGTTCGTCTTTTCGGGTACGTGTGCTTCTGTAAGCATATTTTTCAATTCTGTAATTAGGGGGCCATGCAGTGGAACACTGCGTGGAACCCTATTGGAATCGTGCTGATTTTTTTTTTTTCTGCACCGCCAAAAACTGATAAAGCTGCAAACTGCATGGCCCCCGTAATCACTACTTGCAGTTATATTTCATTTTGTAATTGAGTGCAGTTAAAATAATCTACTTAACTACTTATAAAATGAAACGAGTACTCCGTCGCCTTGAATTCATATTCATAAATTTGACCGGATTTCCTGTGTTCATGTGGGACTTCTAGTCCCCTCAATAATCTTATCATTTTAGTGAGATCATTTTTGAGTTCACAAACAAATGAATAAGTAGAAAAATGGTGTCAGATGTTTTCAATAAATATCAACGGCTAAAACGAACTAATACTAGTACTAGTTTTTAAGAAGAGTATTTTGCACTTTTAGTACTTTTTGACGCTAGTAAATTTGCTTGTAATTGAGTTGTTGTTGTTTTTTAATTCTGCCTTAAAACGCGTTGAGGAGAAAAAACTGTAAAACCTACAGTTTGAAATTTGGCAGGTAAGTCCGGTACCCCACCCACTACTCAGGCAAAAAAAATGCACCAATATAAGCTATTTTGCGTTTTTCCAAAAAAAAATAAATAATAATAATAATTGCATTTTGCCTAATAACTCTTGAACCGTAGCTCCGATTCTCAAAAATCTCTCCGATTCTCTTATACCATCTTACTCCTTGGGTCAAGACGAATCTTTATAGACCCTCGCATCTATGGCTTGGCATAGGACTGCAACACCATACACTGAGTGTCATAGCAATCTGGCTCTGGATGGGCTACAGCTTTGAAATTTGGCAGGTAGGTCTGGTACCCCTCCCACTACTCAGGCAAAAAAAAAAATTGCACCACTCTGCCAGTTGGTGGCGCTATAATAAGCTATTTTGCGTTTTGCCTAATAAGTTTTGAACCGTAGCACCCTAGATAAAAGGATGAAATGTGTCATTTTTCAACGTCTGTCAACTTCGATTCGTCAAAAACTGATAAAGCTGCAAACTGCATGGCCCCCGTAATCACTGCTTGCAGTTATATTTCATTTTGTAATTGAGTGGAAATTAAAATAATCTACTTAACTACTTATAAAATGGACGGGTACTCTGTCGCTTTGAATTCATATTCATAAATTTGACTGGATTTCAGTAGCCTGTGTTCATATGGGACTTCTAGTCCCCACAGTAATCTTATCATTTTAGTGAGATCATTTTTGAGTACACAAATAAATGAGTAAGTAGAAAAATGGTGTCAGATGTTTTCAATAAATATCAACGGCTAAAACGAACTAATACTAGTACTAGATTTTAAGAAGAGCACTTTTAGTACTTTTTGACGCTAGTAAATATGCTTGTAATTGAGTATTGTTTCAACAATGTAACATTACTTGTACTGAAGAACAATTATGTAGTGGAGCTACAAAAAGCTACACTTGTACCCTTACGTGTGTGTGTGTGTGTGTGTGGCATGGAGGAGAGCGGCCCAGTTTTCTGCTTGGCTGATGCTGAGCCTGAGTGACAAATGTAGAGTTTGGGTGGAACGTCTGGCCTCACGGATGGTGATTTATCAGTCAGGCCTAGTGACAGATCTGATCCAGATCACCTCTCACTATCATATTACACTGACATGCCCAGTCAGCTCTCATCTAGGATGCACACACACCCCCCAAACAGTCGCAGAGATTTCACCTGAAGTATGTCTAAAGTCAGGACAAACAACTTTCAATAAATATTTGTATAGCATTTGTAATCTCTAATATCTTTTTCTCAACTCATATAAAAGCTGAAAAAACGGCATGAACCAGCACTGACTTTAATCTGTCATAGTTCGTTGCTAGTTATTCTTGATTTGATATTGGTCAAGCCTGTCAAAGGATTAGATTGCCTCATAAGCAATTTGACCACAAAAGCCAGCCTGAGGGCCAAAACTCCAAGATGCTGGAAAGCGTTAATAATATTTAAGACGCAGACATTTCTCCACCTTATTTTTCTTTCAGTGAAGGAAAAAGCCTGATTCAATCATTTTCTCAGAAGGGATCACAAGGCATGAGTGAGGAAGTGCTTGTTACGTGAAGGCATAAACACGAGGTGAAACCAGGGACACAAGTGCAGTGATATTTGTTCTGTTTGTTTGTTTGAACATTTAAACATGATCTCTTTCTCAAATAAGTAAATCAGTGAGTTTTATTTTTTGCCAGAATCACATTAACTCTCACTCTCCTTCATAGCAGCACACAGACACACACACACACAGCACATACGGATCGCCAGCTAAGCTTTCACAGAGAAGCTGAGGAAGACGGGGGGTTTGAAGCCTTGCGGCTTGCGTGTCTGGTTGTCATAGTAACTCGGCGACCTTGTCCGATTCCCTCTGTCAGCGTGCACATTGGGGAGAGGAGGGAGCCCTAATCAGCCTCTATCAGGCCGTGTGCAGAGCTCTGAGACAACCCAGTCTGTCTGATGGCTGGTGACACTAGATAAAGCCCTGAGGAGTGTGCGCACACACACCCATCTGCAAACACACATACATACATACAGACACACACACACAAACACTCACATTATGCACATCTCATGGCTCACCGGATGTTTGGAGGAACAGCAAACATCATGTTGAAAAATAGAGGCTAATCAGTTGTGTTGCGCTGCCAAAATGAAAATGGCTTAGGCTAAAATAATTTAATGCTTCAAGTGTTTTACCATGCTTATATTCTTATTGAAAATGTTAATGGGAAAAAATGTATTATTAATAAAATAATAATAATAATAATAATAATAATAATAATAATAATAATAATAATAAATATTAAAAAGTTCGCTCTTCGTGTCTCTCATGCCAGAGATTTTGCTGGAAAGTTGCATGTAGTAGTATTGATTGATTGATTGACGATTTTGTAACAAACTACCAGAATGAAATTTGCACACGCTGTCATGTTGGAGATGCTTCCAGGATTTAAGTGCAATATTATGATGTTAAAAACTTTAAGCAGATCAGGTTAAACATAAAAGTGACAGTAAAAGATATACTGGATTTTGCACCTGATACTAGGACACCACGGGCCTGAACCCGAGACAGAAAATGTTTGGTTTGACTGTTTGTGTGCAATTTAACTGTATGTGGGTTTGCCAGATTTATCATTAGTTATTATTATAATATAGCTTATTAGAATTCCACATTGCCAGCATCAAAAGAAAGACAGGAGCCTTAATTGCAGTACACCAAATGCTCCTTTTAATTTAATTCGGCTGAACTGACAGACAATCTCCATACACGATCTGACAACAACAGCATTCAAGAAGTAAACCGTGCACAAGGAGATGTTGCATCACTGAAAATAAGACTGGTATACATGCATTCTAATATGGATGCGACACAGGAACAAAATACTTGATGCCAAATCAGGGAGTTTCAAGTTGATTATGCACAACCGATTTGGTCGGTGATGAATGGGTACAGTACGCAGATTTACTTTTCTTAAAAGACACACTTCAAGGCTGTTTGTTGGTAAAATTTCTGAAGCAAGTGCATTGCCTTGCATGAAAAAATGTGTCAAGGCATATCGAGATCCAGCATATGTCAACATCAATGCCACATCATAGAGCATAAAAAAGGAAGGTAGAGAAATCAGAAATCAAGACGGTTATTTATTAAGTGTTTGGTACTAGGAGATCAATTCTGATCAGTGTCTTTGGAAACAGAATGATTGGGCTCTTATTGTTATTCAGGGCAAACCACCACTATTCACTCATCCACTGTTTGGTTGCAGAGTATTTTTGTTGATGAGATGCTCATATCATTTTGCTGAATATCCTAACAATATTTTCTTTTAGCTAGACCCCCAGGCCTGCTTTGCATTAGAATTGGGGATGTTAATAAAACAACATTCATATTGCAGACATTTATTTATGTATTTATTTACATTAAGCTTCCCAATAATTTATTTATGTTTTTGCTATAATTACATTCATACTCAAAACTGGCATTCATAACACTGACTCCATTTTGTTTCTATAGGCTTTGCAGCATATATTGCATTTCAGGAGAAACAATTTATGTCTAACTTCCTTTTTGAAATATTAGAATATGAAAAATATTATCAAAAAGAGATTATTTTCTCATGGAGACAAATTTGGCTACATTATGCTTTTTTATTTTGTGTGATTGCTTTTATTTGGTCATATTTGTCCGTTTTTTTCTATTAAAATTATGTTTGACAAACATTACATTTTGTTTCCATATGGTTTGGAAAAATAGAATGTTGATGAATTTATAAATATTGATTTTTGAATTTCATATGCAAACAATCTATAGTGGTTTAAAAAGGACATACATTTGCCACACTAAATCTGAAATCATCGTGTACCAACTACTGTATCTATCGCTATACAAATTATCCATCTATTTATCATTTTGTCGTACGAAAGAAAACTTGCAGTGTACCAGCTCAATGTTACTGATGATTCTTCACTATTGGCCTTTCTTTTGGCCTACATTATCACACCATAAGACTCCCCTAACTAATATATGTATGGGCATGTCGAATTTATCCCTGTTCAAGGACTGACACTAATGCAAGAATGAAAAGTGGATGGAAAGAGGAAAACAATACCAGCATTAATATGTAATTTATATACACCAGGAAGCGAAAGTGTGTTGGGTGCCAACTTTGATGACATGCCCATTTATCAACGTGACCTTTTGCCATGGCGCTACACCAAGGTATTTAGAAAAGCCGACGCCTTCGGTGCAATAATACAGTAATTATAAACCCAAAAGAAACAACACCGTCATAACACTCATAATCAGGTGACATAAGTACCAGTGGTACAACAACGTGGTTCACATGCACTGTCCAAAAGCAGCACTCTACAGTTTTTACACTCATAACCACCACAAGGCCGTGTGTATAGTACGGAGTAAGTGTAATTTTGTTTTGTAAGTGTTATTTTTATACTTTGCACTTAACAGGTATTATCACTCTACTTGATCTACAATTATAATGAAAATAAAGCCGTTTATTGACAGCTATTACTTGCTTTTGCAACCTCAATTTTGTCTGAAATGTTAACTTTGGACACCTTACAGGCTTTTTGCACAAACCAGAACCTGAAGAATTTTGAGTACTGACAAGATATTTTGTGAAATGCAGTTAAAGCACTTGAGGTCTAAGGGCTCTAGTTTTCTACAAATTGCATGGGGCTGAGTTGCATGATGGACTGGATTGTAATTCCAGTCCATCATGCCTTGTAATTGTAGTTTTTCCACTTGACTACTGTTGTATTATCGGACATAAAAAATGTATCCCTACATAATAAACCTGTAGTTTAGACTACAGTTTTCATAAACTATGCTTTTACATCTAGACTTCTAATATTTTAGAGTTTATTTATATATGTATATTCTATGTGCCTTCTGTTACTCTGTAAAAACAGGAGACATGCTGTCTTGTCTCTCTGCATACTTGTATAAAGCTGAAATAACAACAAAGTTTACTTTTGACTTTAAACTAATAAATGTACTGTTACTAACAGATATTTCAGTACATTTACTTACTTACTTTCTAATGATTATTTACTAGGCTATTTTTATTTCAGATACTTTATACCTCTAACAACTACTCTGCATTGCTATGACTGTCAGAAAATTAAGCTTTAAAATAAATATATTAGTATTACATATTAATATGTATGTCATAAGGTATAACAGAAAATCCTTTTGTTCATTTTTCATACAATTCATTTCTAAATGTAAATCTTATGAAAGTGAAAAGTTAATAATATTAATATTATTTAATATATGGTTTTAATATTAATATTATATATTTAAAATATTAATACTAGTCTTAAAGCTAAGCACATCCTCTATGAGTCTAAAACACATCTACAGTCTGTAAAAATACTGCTATATACATAGTTCAACACAAACATTTACACACATTTATAATTCTGTCTGTATTTTCTATAAATGAAATTGTGAAGCTACAAAATGCATAAAACGTAATAATTTCCTCATATATATATATATATATATATATATACATATATATATATATATATATATATATATATATATATATATATATATATATATATTATATATATAATATTCAGCACTGTTCTTAATGTGTTCTTCAGTCATGTAGGAATTTAGCGTGCACAAACAACCTGAAAAGAAAAGCTGAACAAGAAGAGAGGCTGTGAAGGCAAACCTCTGACTAATTTGTTGAGCCTTTTTGCTTTAACCTTTGACGTCAGAGGTGTAACTGCTGATGAGGGTCCTCTCTGGCTCGCCACAAGACGTGGCCGACTGGTGGCGCTGCGGATGAAATATTACTGACTCAAGGACGCTTTCTGTATTATCGTGTGTGGCATCACAACTCGTCTTTAAATGAGGCTGTGTTTTATGGTTGTAGTTTTTAATCATTGCCTCAAAATTCACGTCTCTACCGAGGAAAGGATGTGTGGCGTCCTTTTAACTTTAATGAATCTTAATCCCTCTACCCGGAATTAATCAGTGTTCCTGTGGCAATCAGTCATTTACTTGAGGCTTAGTGAATAAGCTTCACCATGAGATTAATACTGTCTAATGTGGTATGCCTCAGATCAGAGTTTCCCTTTTGCCATTTCTGCAGTAGGCCATGACTGTTCATTTTAAGGTTTTCCATGCTCATTTTTTTGTTCATTCCAGTTTATTTGAGTTTAATCATGTGGGTTAAAAGTGAGGAGAACACATCAAATTAGCTCCAGGTTTGGCTAACACTGTACATTCTGTAATAGACTGTATAAATAGTTCATACCACACAATAAGAGATCATCTATGAATGCCTAGATTTCAGTGACGGAAGGCAAATGAGAAAGACATGTTTGTTCTCTCTTCTTCATACTTAATCAAAACAGGCTACTCTGACTTTGAACTCCAGTACAGACAATTAGCATGAGTTGGGTTCTCATTTAGAGCCTGTGGTCTTTCTCTCTGTACTTCTGATTGAAATATCCATTCCAGCCCTTAGAGGATGCTGTTGTCATTAGCACGCAGAAGGTTAAATGTGTGAAAGCTCTCTCTCTCTCTCTCTCTCTCTCTCTCTCTCGCCTTCTCTAGGACTGAAATCACACCTACTAGTAGGAAAGTGAGAATATGTATGTGTATGTGTATATGGTTGTGTGTGTGTGTGAGCCAGTGCATATTTATAAAGCACTGCTGAACGCTTTCCTGACACAGTGGAGCGTGACTGTGAAAATGGATTACTGCGCAGATTTCAGGCCGGCGCAGTTAAGAGCACACCACACTGATGCCGGCATTAAAAAGCTTATCAACACGGCCCAAATTCATCACCTGCACCTCAATCGATCCCGTTTCCCCCAGAGGTTCCACACATACCCCCCCGTCCACCCCTCACATGTCCTCCACACTACTGTAGGAGTTTTGTTTTCGCCTGCCCCGACACATGAATGTTGTATCTGGAGGCCTGAGCTCCTCCTCATCCAGGATTTACAGGTTTTGAGCCTTCACTGTTTCCTGCAAAGATCGAAGAGAACTAATTAAAGGCAGATGGAAAATTGGAGTCTGTCAGCCAGGCCTCTCCTGAATAGACTGTGATTAAGGCTCTCTATCCTGATAAGTGGTTAGGGTTTTTTAATAAAAGAAACTTTGAGGTTTACAAGAGGTGTAGATTTGTTTAGTGATTCCATACTGGGTTGCAAGTAAAAAATAAAAATATTAATCATATTAATAATATATGTAATCAAATATTATATCATTCCGAAACCAATAAAAAATAGAAAGTGTGCTTATTGGGGCAGTTGGTAGCGTAACTGTGATCGGAAGGTCGTCCAGTCGAATCCTGGACCGGTAAAGGTACCACTGAGGTACTCAAGAGCACGGTACCGTCCCAAAGCACTGCTGCCCATGTCACCTGCCGACTGCTTCCTCACAGATGTGTCAAATGCAGAGGTCACATTTTTTGTGGTGCACTGTCTGCTGTGGTGTGTTCACAATGACAAATAATCTAAAAGCACTGACAGCAAATCTCATAACGGAATTCTATATACTGTAGGTAGGCCTGATATCCACAAAGAGACAGAAAAGCATTCTGTATGCATTGTAAGGCAGTTCAGATGTCCTGTTCTGAACAAACTGACCAATAATGTGAGGCAAGGTGAGGGTGTTTTTTTTTTTTTTTTTGTATAAGTAGAGGCGCTGTAATTCATTACCTGCCGTGACAGCACCTCTGACCCCACTGTGATAGATTAAAGGGGGATTTCAAGGGGAATGACTTGGCAACCACACCCGTCCCCCTTTAATTGCGGGCTTGTCTTCTCCAATCTGTGAGGGGCATTTGCCAGGGCCTGTGGCTCCATGTTTTAAATGATACAAGTCGGTTTGCCCTTTAAAATGCTCTAACCTTGACTCTCTTTCTCTCTCTCTCTGTGTTTGTAAAGCTGGAATTTAGATATGAACAGACATTTCTGGGTAAAATATGTTACAGTTAGCATATTTTTAAACCACTTTTGACTGAACACATGCTTGCAAATACATTTAAAGCATCACATTTAGCCATGGGTCCACTCTCTGCTTTAAATGTATCTGTGTGACCCAAAACTGGACTGGATCAGTGGTTCCCAGTGGACTGTGGTATTGGAGGGCAGTGGTGTAGCCTGTGTGTGGAGTTTGACAGCTTCTGCTTTTAGAGATAAATAAATAAGACGAGGAGATGGAATGAGGAGTGGGCTTTGTGATGGAAGCTCATTTCATGCCCCTGTGTATGTGTGTGTGTGTGTTTCTGTCTGCTTGACGGTGCATAGTGTTGGGATTTAAGTGTGTGTTTGTAGCAGATTGCCCGTGGGCTCCCCTACTGTGTGACTGCAGCTGCTGAAAAGGGAGGGGAGGAGACGGGAGGGAAGGCAAAGAGAGGGGAGGAGAGGATAAGAGGGGAGAACAGGAGTGAGGAAAAGAGAAGGGGAAACATGCTTCCTTATTCTCTTCTCTTGTCAGTGGGCCAGACCCCCTCCTTCTGCTCTGTTCTTTCTTAACTCCAAGCAGATAGAATACACACACAAACACATGTACACACACACTAATCACACTGATTAGATGCGTGTATCATCCTCTGAAGCCTGTAGAACTCTTAAGCATTGTTATATTCAGCTCCTCTTTAATACCTAGAATGTCTATTTTTAAAATCAACAGTAATTGCAATATTTGAACCTCATTTCAAATATGTTGTAGTCTTAGTCTAATGTCTAGTGCACACTGATATAGTAATCTTCACTGCGGTAAAAGGTAGCACAAACATTTCAACAGGACAGAGTTTGATAAAGTGCCACACAGCGTGAAACCCTGCAGATCTGTAGCCTAAAGGAAGCAATGGCATTGGGAGCGCAGAACGAGTAAGTTGGAGGTGGGGTTTTTTTTCAGCCCAGGAGAAGAGTCAGCGGTAGAGTACTGTAGCAGCTTCACATACCGCTCTCATCCAACACAGAGCAAATTGTGCATGAAATTGGTTCAGAAAACATGAACTGGAACAATCCCATCTTCCATTCCTTTTTTTGCTGGGTCTGCAAAAAAAAAAGGCAAATTGGGTGTTTAATTACGCTGTTTCAACGTGCCAGTGTTGCAAGAGAGGTGAACCTGCTTCCATTGGTTCATATTTTAAGTAACTGAGTAACACGATTTAAGTTACATGATGACAAATGATAGCTTTACATGACTCAGACTGAGAGACCACAGCGTACTGCTAGATGGGGTCTGTGAGGACAGTGACCATGTGGTAGCTGTGTGTTCAAATGTTCATTCAGATCGATGATAAATAAAATAGGGGCTCAGCTTGGAGATCAGCATGGCAAAACTGAAGCAGAAAAAACAATATAATAAGAACAATGTAGCTGCAAAGGCAATGAGCAGGGTCCAAGCAAAAGTCGCAAAAAGCAGCTTGATGCAGTAAGCGTCAAAGAAAGTTGACTCCTGCATCAGCTGTATCAGAGCCCCTATTGTTAAAATAGCAACATTTTATTTTTTCCCCCTTCCATATCTTAGTTTTGATTGTTTATACCAAATGTCAGCAAAATCATACTTACCCCTTTTAAGATATAGACATTTAGCAATTGGCAGCACTGATGCTAGCTGGGCTGAAACAGTCCAAAGATACAACTATTTAAGCAAAATAAACCACACCCTACTGCAATTTATCGGCTAATTATTAGCTAATTGTGTTTTGATATTCAAGTCCGCAGATTCATTTGACACCTCATTTGTGTTATTCAGTTAATTAGCCTAGGAGGAGTTTGCAAAGGTTGGTTTACGATTATTATACAAATAAGTTCAAAATCTGAAAATGGGAAGTCCATAGTCCCAGTTAGAAAGTTGTTTGGTTTAAGCCAAAAATCAGCTAAAGCAGGAATTTTCACTCTAGACCACACAAGAGTTACCAAAAAAATCGCTTGTTTGCCTTTGCTAAAGCACCAATCCCCCAAAAAATCAGATTCCTTTTCTAAGCGATGTCTGTGTATGCAATCCAAGAAAATCTGTGCTTACGTATTAAGAGTGCATCATTCAGAAGGCATACACTCCAGGTCTCTTGACTTTAAGGCCTTATGACACTGAAGCCTTTGGCCTTCTAAATTCATTTATTAACAGGGGACCATAATCCGCGGCAGGATTTGGAGCACACTTTATCTTCTTTTTCCATTCACTTTCTGTTCTCAGCATGAGACTACAAAAACGTCACTTGCAGAGGCACTCTTTTTGACACTCGAGTGGCATGTAGGAGTCCACTAAAAATGATGTGTAGGGTACTGGGTAATCCCTTGTCTAAATGCATATTTACAAGCTATGACCTGGTTTAATGTCTAAGAGGCTTATACTCCTGGAGTTCTTTTTTTATTCACACTTTCTGGCTTGGTGTGACGCACCCTGTCTGCACTATTGATTTAAACCACACGAGCGCTCGATTGATATTCAACGGCAGGTTTTTGGAGCCCAAGGCATGAGCATGCCAGCATCGAAATTAATTTTGCTGTGGCATTTGCATCGGAAACAGAGTTTCATGTTCAGCCTGACAATGATGTTTCTTGACACTTGACTTTTTTGTGTACAACCGGCCTGTGCAAAATGGAAAACATTAAACAGAGGTCTGAAATCAATTGTGAGTCATCAGAAGTCAGAAAATATCCAAGTGAGAAGACACAGAACACGCAAAGATTTCTGTCGTTTTCCCAAGAAGTAAACATTCATTCATTCAGCTGTGAGAGCCACGGGAGGAATGGTCATGGCTTTGAACCAAGTGACCTTTGACTGTCATCTCCGAAATGGCAGGCTTTACCCAAAGGGCCAAAATGTGCCTGACAGTAATCCATGAGATGGTTCAAGATGGATTTGGGTCAGAATACAACCCCACCCCCAACTTTAACCTATTTAACATCTGAAAAGTCTATTAATGACAAAAAGAAATGCAGTTTTAAAACTTCACGACTAAAGTAATTTTGCTGTAGATAATTGGGATAAGTGGGATTGTAGACTTTCTTATCCTGCTCCAGACATTTACAACCAATATAATTTATTTTTTAATTTAACGGGGTTGGACCTAGAGACAGTGCTGTTAAAAGTTTAACCAAAACTCACACATGCACTGTTACATGAGAATGGCTGTGATCTTGGTAGACTAAATGACATGCTTTTTGATTCATTTTTATTTGACTTAAACATAGTTTCTTCCATATTTATTTAAAATATTTTAGGTGCATCTTGGCTTATGAAGCAAAAGAATGGGTGTTATAAGAGAACTCCATGTAGCTTGTAGTTTTTTAAGGATTTAATGTGTCACGCATGTATTAAGGTTAATCTGTCTTTCCCACTAAACCTATGCATGGCCTCTGGGAGATCAAAATCACCCAGAGAAGATGACGAATGGGTCAGATGGTTTATTTAAGCTCCTCTTCAGCCCTGTACTTTTCTTACATAAAACTAAACTGCTGTTTGCCCAAGCATTAGCATCAAAAACAAGGCATATTCCTTTTACTAAGCACACATTTGTTGTTTTAGCAGTCACTCTAACACGCCAGTATCTGGTTTAGAGAGGTTTAAATTAGACTTTATTAGCCAGTTAAGCCTAAGCCTAGGCTATCTTTGATTTTCAGTGGTGAATCTCTATTCTATCTGCAGTTTAGTCCAAGACTAGGCTTAATCCATGTTCAGGAAACCAGTCCAAAGAGTTCAAATCTGCAGAAAACACAGGATTAGAAAAGAATCCCTTAGAATCTGAAAACCTTAAGAGTTGGGTTAATAGACAAACTTGATTAACTGATTGATACTTGAAAATTGTTTCACCACTCTAAAATCTACTTTTATAATATAGTACAAGTGTACAGATTTGGCATGTCATCAGTAAATGTCTGAGGAGGATGGGCATCCAGGCAGAGTGGGTATAAACTCTTTTTAAAGTGTTTTAAGTATAAGGAAGGGCTTAAAGTTGCTGTGTATGTCTGTGTTTATGGAGTTTGCACTTTTCAGATGAGCTGTGGCCTACAAACCTTTCTGGGTCGCTGTCAGGTCTTCAACAGCACCAGGTGGAGAGGATGTGTGTATGTTTGTGCATGTGTAGGTTGTGTGTTGGTGAGATCTGTCATAAGCCACAAACACTCAGACTGTCTTCTCCGTTGGTGAGGCGTGTCGAGCGCATGACGATTCGCCAAACTATTTTTTAAACTCTTGCTCCTAGCTGGCCAAATTTACCTTGACATTTCATTACGCATGTTTGTCATCATGCCATAAAAGATTATTCGCATGTCAAGGATTTGCTGAGGCTAAATTTGCCTGCGGAACGCGAGGTAGAGACTGCGGCAGAGCTCCACTGTTTCCATTGCATGGCCTTAAGGAAGCAACCAATTGCAAAAGTTTGCTACAGAAAGAATAACTTTTGTTTGAAATTGATCACTTTCTTATGGTGTATTGTGCAAACTGCAATTCTAGAATATATGCAATGCTTTCGTATGCTGGTGTTTGCGTGCATGCTTCTTGGTATTTGTGTGTGTGTGTGTGTATGTGTGTGTGTGTCTCATCTCCATGTTCAGTCTGGTGTGTGTATATTAGTCTAGTGCTAAGGCTGTGTCTGGAGAATGCCCTGCGCAAGCACAAGGTCACAGGAGGAAGTAGGTCATTGCCAGAAGCATGTTGCCAGATTGGTCGTGTCCACCCCGTTGACGCGAGGCATGTGCAGACACGTAAATCGGGAATGCAAATGTAGGAATTAGCACCATGCCTCTCGGCCTCTGTCCTGAGATGGAGACGGTGGGTTTATTCTTCTGACACTGTGAGTTCAGCGTCTTCTGCCCAGTTCAAAGCATCCTCGTTAAAACATGTCAAGTATGATAATTTTTACAATTATTTTCCTATGTAGTATTTTTGCAAAATGATAATTCTAGAATGCAAACTTCATGAAAAGATGTTTAACATTTTGTACTTATTTATGGTTGCGTAATATTTCCTATATAATGTACAATCTCGCTGTCTTTTTAGGAGGAACATGCATGATCATTTAAAACGTCTTTTATAAACAAATTGCATAGTGTTTGCAGTGGACAATTTCAACTATGGTTTGACAAAATCATAACAAAAACAACACGCAAACACAGCTCTCCAGCCCTGTAAACCTGGCAAATGAGAAATTGTTAAAGCTAAAATTGCCTCACCAGGAAATGAAAACTGGTGCAGTACATAAAATTCTAAATGTGTAAGTAGTCATGACGTACGGCTGGCGTGCGTCTTACCGCCTTTTACACAGACTGACTGTGAGGTTGTTTTAGAAAAGAGCATGGAAAAAAGATGACAGGTTAACGCAACAGAAACAGGAAGGGCACTGTTTCTCACTCCATTTGGTTAGCTTCGTTCTCTTTCCTTTATCTCAGCCACAAAATCTCTTTTTTTCAAATTTTTCATGCCACTTTCCTTTTAAGAGACACATCAGATAACTGTCTCACCTCATCTGACCTGTTGCCTGTATCTGTGTAGAAGTACAGCCAGGGGCTAGTACTCACGCACATAGGAGGCAACTCAGTGAAGATGTCTGGTGTCTGTAGTCTTGGTGCTGTGCCAGGTTGTGTGTGTTTCAAGGTGTGTGTGTGTGTAATGACCGACTGTTCCTTTCCAAACCTCTAAGCTTCTCATTACTGAGTTCTGCTGCTGTTTTGGGCCATGGATCCCTATCCAACTGTCTGGAGACATGGCTGAAGGGGACAGGCAGTCCAAATCTGTCCGCCTGCATGCCCCAGTGCCCCCTCAAATCCTCAAACGGCTAAAGAGGACTTTGGCATAGTGGCATGGCGTGGCCTTAGATAGGCTGCTTCCCCTCTCTCAACTCCCTCACCCAGGCTGGGATGCATTCCTCACAATCATGCTGTCAGTTTTGTCAATTATGGATGCACCTCACCTTTCATTCAACCTTAACCGAGGACATTCCTATAGGGGAAAGGGACAAGAGGGAATAGATGCAAAATATCTGGTTTTGTTCTGCAGAGATACATTCGGTGTTGCAACGTTGCGTGTCCCTGTGGTCCGCTAATCTCCGCCGCGCACGGAAGCGCTGACTCATTACCGTGCGCTGCTGAATCCCCTCCGGTCCATTCAGAGCCGGGTCAAGGAAGAGAGAACTCAGCAAGCGCAGGCTATGAAACTAGGAACATGAGGAATCTGCAAACGCTTCTCTGTGGAAAGACCGTATGCAGTACAGCCAAGCTTGTCCAAGCTTTTTCACTTGTTTCTTCACCTGTCTTTCTTTCTGTGTAATTGAACTAGAATTTAGGCCTGAATCCACTTTTCTCTCTCTTTTTCTCTCTCTAACTCCTTCAAGGCCTCTCTCTTACACCTTTGACACATTTTTGCCAATTCCCACTTCCACCCCCTTTCCACCCGAACCTTACTATCGTCTCACTGACTGCTTATTACCTCGTAATTGGAAGTACAGCAATTAGTGGGGCCTAATTGATCTGTGTATGGGCGAAAGTGGACTGACACAGCATTTTAGCGCTTGGCTAATTCTTTTCGTCTCCGTGGCCAGTATAAAAGAGCTCGTGAGATAAATCTGCTGGGACAGACCACTCCATTTCACCTGCCGACATTCAGAAAAGTCATGCGAGAAGCTCCCGCTATTGGCGAGTTCTCTCACGGCAGGCCATCAGAGAGCAGGCCTTGGTGAATTATGGGCAGCCAATCATTCACACTGTAAAACAGCTATCTGCTTAGCCAAGCGCCAGCCAAATTCAATAAGTTGTTCCACCGATGAAGCTTTGCTTTTACTGGACAAAGATTTTTTGCCGGCATTTATCAAAGAGGCGTGCACTCGAACCGGTTTTCCAATACGAGGGACAGGACAGGGGAGCTCGATGAACTGAACTCCGAATAGACTCCCTCAGCAGCCTGATGTTTAGGTCAGTGCTTGTGGTACTCTTTGTGAATAAGTGAAATCATCTTCTCTTTTTATCAAAGAAACACATTTTTGCAACACATTGGGTTTGGGATGCAACAGACCAGTAGCAAGATCCATCAGATCCCATGTGAAAGGTGCTACACATAATCTTGCTAATCCTCTAAGGTGTGGTGTCGCTCAGCACAGGAAGGCAGATTATTGGTGACAGCGAATCAAGTCAGGACTGTCTATGAGAGATTTTCACACAAATGCATTTTAATGCAGCATATTACTTCAAAATATGCATTTTCATTGACCATTATATTTTTTTATATGTAAGCATCATCTAATATCAGACTCAAATTTATACACTATCGTAATACTCTATAATTCATACATTCATTCATTCACCTTACAGGCCAATTTAGAGTCACCAATTAACCTACAGTGCATGCTTTTGGACTGTTTGAGGAAAATGGAGCACCCGGAGGAAAGCCACGCGAACTGCAAACTCCACACAGAAAGGCGCTACAGCCAACTCGGTGATCGAACCCAGGACCTTCAGGACCAGCATTAACCACTGTGCCTCCGTGCTACCCCTTACTCTATAAATCATCCTCATAATTCAAGCCAAGTTCCATTACTATAAGTCATTCCGAAATCTTGCTTTCTAGCTTTCTTTGATTGCAGAACTGCATGTTTTAAGCTGTGACCTCACAT
Source organism: Distichodus sexfasciatus (assembly GCA_032718565.1). Classification (NCBI taxonomy): domain Eukaryota; kingdom Metazoa; phylum Chordata; class Actinopteri; order Characiformes; family Distichodontidae; genus Distichodus; species Distichodus sexfasciatus. Next base: position 479,260 of record JAVGVS010000184.1, read on the forward strand.
TTCCAGCTTAAAATACCCATAACAGTGAAAAAGGTCAAAAGATCCAGATTTTTCTAGCACGAATCCATAATAATGCTAGCAAAGTCAAATTATGCATGTCTTGTTTGCAGGAAATGGGTCTGAGTTACTCATTTTTACCATGGTGACGTGTTGGCTTTTGATGGAGTTCATTTCAGCTTTAATGCAGGTGCTGCGCAGTAGCGTGTTTGCAAACCTCCAGTAAATTGAGGAAGATCTGTTTATATGTGATAAACTGTCACATTTAGGGGAAATCTGTGGCTGCAGTCCACTGATGACAAACTGAAAGCCACAGATGGTTCCTTTGCATTGTGCAAGCACACCTCTCATGTTTGACTCCCTCACATTTAAAGCACTCTAGTTAGCTATATGCTTTTTGAGCTCCCTCAAAAATACTGTAGAACAATAATGTTACCATAACCACATGTGTGGTCAGCCTGAGTTTTGGTAAGATGTAATGTAGCGTTCACTGTTTTTTTTTTAATTTCCAAACTGACTTAATTGAGTAAAAATCCACCCCTGTAGTCCTGAGCAATCATATCCTGTGGGGAACCTTAATTGAGTTCCATAATAAGAATCTTGAAAAATGGTTTCATTTTTGAATGTTTGCACAATTTTTGCAAACATTTACCCGGAAAATGTTATTGCTTTGGGTTTGGTTAGTGTATGTAAAGTGCTTTTATGTGTGAGAGTGTGGCTTAGGTGTGTGTTCTATCACTGACATGATTGCAACTGCCTCTCAAACTTATGTGCTCTGACCACAAGCACATCTGCATCCTTTCTGAAACTCAACGTCAGAGATGCAGTGGGAGCAACCCACAGAGACAGGTACAGAACTACAAGGCAGACCTAAGTCAAGCACATTGCGCTACCTAAATCGCTTATATGCATGTAAGACCAAGTAGCGTATTTATATACTAGAATGCAGAACTTGTCTTTATTTAAACTGTCTGTATGTAATTATGTAATGTTAGCTATACATTTGTTTCTATGTAATTATGTTAGCTCAATGTATGTTCTCCCCACCCATTCTGGCACTTTAAATCGACATGCACTGGGAGAAAAAAAAAACACAGGAAGGCCATAGGAGCTAGTTTATTAATGAGTGCAACACCACACTATAGCTCTATTCAAAATGAGAAACTGCAGTGCTAAAATCTACTGTTGTTATGTACAGCAAAGTGCTTTCGTTTCTGCCCACATACAGAACACATCCTCAGACACACTGTCTGACTACAAAAGCAGGTATACACATACACATGAGGACAGCTTAGCTAATCATATGGAAAATTGATCTACCATGATGAAACATTTCTTATCTTCCCACTGTTTTGCACGATATACATATTTTTTTGCCTTCAAACACAAGTTGTTTTTAACAAAAATGAAGTGAAAAGACAGATTTAAATTAAAAGCGCATGATTTATGACTTCAGTTCTGTGCCAGTCATACTGTATAGAGTGCTGGAGTATTCCAAAGAAAAGAATATGGCATACATAATAGGATGCTACAGTAACTTTACATCTACAGGGGTTTGTTTTCTAAATGAATTTAACTGTGATTGATCCGATGGAATTCAATTTTTGGTGTTCTTGTCTGCAATGCCCATCTGGTTAAGTAGATTTCTAGCTTTGATTGAGGCTGGTGTGCTTTATGCATACTGGAAATTATTTATAATCTTAATTTAAGATTAAGGACATCAAAGTGCTGATCAAACAATGTGGCATTGAAACATTCAGGTGAGAAGAGTTGGCACTCATGATTTACATGCAAGGATAGCAAATCATTTCCTTTAACACTCCAGAGCATAGATATCACTGTCAGTCCTTGCCAGAGAATTCCACGAGTCAGAGATATTGTTTAAAAATAACAATATTTGACGTGAAGGCAGAATTTGTTTTTACAAGATGCAAGAAAAATGCTGATTTAAGTAGTGTGCCATTGTGTAAAATATACCTTCATTAAATTTATGTTTTATCATTTGCATGTCCTGCAAGTTGTATTGCAACCCTGACAAACACCTTGTCAAATCCTGTCAATGTCTCAAAACCCAAACTTATCACTGATTTGTTCATTAATGTCAACTATTTGGTTCAAAATAAGCTCACAAGCATAATAATTTAACCAGCTTCTGACTGTAACACTGAAAAGTTATATACATTTCATAAAGCAAAGGGAAAAGGTACTAAGAATTTATAAAATCTCTGCAACATTAAATAATAAAACTGGGAATCCTGGAAAGCAAAGTTGTGAAATAAACCTGTAGACCCTGTAAACAATGTGTACTGTTATGTGAGGCAATACGGTCATACTGTAAAGTATCTTGTTTGCTACCCTCAGTGTGGTATCTACAGTTCCCCACAGCATCACATACACCAGACTAAGTTTTGAGTTTGATGACAAAGTTAAGCATTCTGCAAGACAAGATCAACACTATAAAGTATTTCAATTCAAAGCTGGTGTAATCTGACTGATTTTACAGTGAAGCTGATGAAAAACTGAAGACCCTGAGGAGAAGTCTGACTCTGTGGCCTGTAAGGCAGACTGAGGTGAGCTGTGTGCAGGGAGTTTCTGGTTGATTGACACACCATGATATGGAATCTTACTGCACAGTCCGTTTATATGACAGGCTGAGGGGAGCTGAGTCCAGCCTGCACCAAATTAGCATCGTCCTCGTGTTTCTGTCTCCCAAAATGCCATTCATCAAGAGCCAGCCCAGAGTAGGAGGTGTGGACCAGATGGTTTTTTACACTGCTTCATTTATATACAGCTTTTTGCATTTATCACTTTGACACTAATTTTCTAAGCCCATCTGTGAAGTGTCTACACCATTTTCTGGCACTCTTGCTAAAATATTGAATAAATAAGCAATATGCAAAACAAAAAAATAAAATAAAATATATTAAACCATTTAATAATTAAATCATAGGAATAAATATTCAAGGGATGCTGGTGAGGCAACTACAAAGAACTCCCTATTTAGAAAACCTTTGTTTATTTATTGATTAAATAAATGTTTTATTTACAGTTTAATGATGTGTCTGAAAGACTGCACCATGCCATTTGAAAATTTTTCATCGTTAAGAGGTTGTATGTTGCAAATTCCCCTCTCTTGCTACGTACAGTCATGTTGGTGGTGACTCTATGATTATGAATGTCCATAAACATCCTAGTAATGGTTGAAATCAAAACAGGGTCAATGAAGTTTCCACAGTGAGCTGATGTTAATAGTCCTGAGTCCATTTGACACTGCTGGTGATTGATTCTTGTGTTGTTCAGTATGGTGTCTGCTGTAATATGCACATCTATTGTATATTTAAAATGAAAAACAAATTGATTTACAGGTTTTAATTGTACCTTAATTCAGAGATGTAGTTGTCGCTGTTCATGAACTGAAGAGAGACAACATTGAACTGTCAAATCATGGTGACAGTCAGATTTGCAGAATCCGCAATGAAAATGCATACTTTCCCTGATAGCTGTAGCCAAACACTTTTTTACACTCATTGACAAATCCCTTTTATACCATATTTGGACCCTTGCTTTTGAATAGTGGCCCAAAATAGAGACTAGTTCATGAGTTCACTTAGCATTTTGCATGATTTGTGAACAGCTTTCCTTCCAACAATGTATGACATCTGTCAGGACATTGCTAAGTATCATGTGTTCAGTTTCTTTTCACTAAATTGATGTTCTACCTTTATTTCTAAAATGTTGAGCACTTTGAAGACGTCATGCCTACTTCTATTCTCACTGTACATATATGTAAAGGCAAATTGTTCCTCTTCTACATAGTGGACAAAATATATCTATATAATAAGGGAGATTGAAGGCCTCTAATCATGCATTTGTTCTTGCCCCTTACCCTCTTATCTTGTCCTGTCAAACTGGACTTTCCTCTCTCTGTTCACATCATCAATACCTGAATTAGTTATAACATACTATAACATTTCTCCATGGGCATTATTAAACAATCACACAGAATTGGTAGCACTAAAACTAATGGAAATTCATAGCAGAATTCCGTTGATGGTCAGACAGTTTACAAAAGTTAAGCTGGTCAGACAAGAAGTTCCACTTATCCTCTTTGAGTGAAAAAGGAAACATTTTTGTGGGTCTGCGGGTCAGCACGACAAAAACTGTCGTTACGCAACTTGACCAAATGAGGTTAATCTGAAAACAGATGGAAGTGGACCATTTTGAATGTGCATCCTCTGTCCCCTTTAGCTAGCTGCCACTGTGCTACATGTGGCTGTGTCTTTACAGGGGCAGCATCCATCGTAGGAGGATTAGCCGTTTATGTAAGATTGGAACTACGGGGTCTGTTGTCTCTCTGTGACAGCTGTTGGTAGGAGGTAAACAGCAGCAAGTCTGCTGGGTGCCAACAGCACCAAAATTCATGGGGGCAGGGATGTTAGGCGACAGGATGAGTATCGTTCGAAAAAGCAGCAAGACAACCGGTGCACTCAGTCACCTCCAGCCGGCTCCATGCGGCTGCCTCGGGAGAGCAGCCGGGAGAGAAAAAGACACACATGCGCTCTCACACGCACACACACGGATCATCGCAGATGAATTACCTACGGGAGGCACTAGGACCTAGACAAACGATCCCTGAGAGAGTCAATGGGGCCAGCTGGCAGACAAAGATTTCTCGCCCTGATCAGGGCAGCTGCAGCCAGACTGCAGACATGACATGCATTTTACAGAGCTAGGGTAGGATCCCCCCACCCACTTACCCACTCACCCACCACCACAAACCCTCCCCTCACCTCCCCTCCCTGACGCTGCTGCACAAAGACGACTGCCTGCATGGACAGATGCACAGCTTCCAGAAAGAATGGTTCCCCACCCCCTTTTCCCAACCCCAAAACCCTTGGAGTACCCTTCATCCACAGCCTGTCCTGAAACACTGACAGTCCAGAACTGCCTATAATTCATGCCTGCAACCTGAAAGTCTTGCGGCATTATCAAGGTGATGAAATTGCTGTTACCTAATTAAAGAGCAGGAGATCAATTTTGTGCCGGCCGCCTGCCACTTCTCTGCAGTGATTCTGTCTGGCGGCTCTCTGCATTACTGACACTCCACCATACTGTTTGCCTGTCAAGTGCTGCAGATTGTAATTAGCTTCGCCCAGACTCCCGCTCATGCTGGCTCTTTATCCACACAGTATTTCAGAGCAATAACACCAGGTGACCGATCAGTGATTTTGCTTGTGCAAATGAGTCAAACCTTAAAATATATGTAATCTGTGAAGCCAGCAAGTTCTTGATAGGACAACATCATGGTGGAACAGAACAGTAATGCTGAAATGGACAGTCATGAAACTTACAGTAGTCTGAGTTTTATAAACACTAATGAATGACTGAATGTGGATTGGTCTGCTACTCTGCAGCCTTTCAGAAGTCTATTCAATATAATTTGAGAGCTCTGACAAGACCCAGGAACATTTGAGACTTTTAAAAGTTGCTACTAAGAATGACACCTTTTCTGCTTTTACCCTTTTGTGAAACTGACATTGTTATGCCAACTATGTGTCTGTTCTCTTTCTGGAACAGGGTCTTGAGTGTCTGAATATTTAACTACACTTAAATGCTTAGCTAAGCCCTATTCTGTTGTTTCCTAACCCAACAAGATGTGACATGCTTGGAAAACAATGGCAATAGCACTTACGGAATTGAAAGAGAAAGAAAACAATGGAAAAAAGGAAATGTCCAAGGCTGGGACATGAACTTAACATGTTCAAGACCAGTGGTTGTCTTACTGGCAGATGTTCCTGCTCAGCCATATTCACAATGGACTCAAGCTCAGTAGGTAAATACCAAGTCAGAGATGCTTGGTACAAGTAAGTCCCCAGAAATCATCTCATTCACTTCTGGAGTGCAGTAGTCTGGAAAGTCAAAATGAGATCCTGAGTTAGCATGAAATGCTTCAAGGTCCTTGTCCAGAGTGGAGCAGTCCATAGGCATGCTATCAAAGTTTGTGTTTGAAATGATATGCAAGATTTCCTCATCCAGTTCCTCATCTGAAGAGGTTGATGACATAAAGGAGGAGGAGCTGGTGGAGGTTGGCGTGGAGGATCTTCCAGAGTTGGACCCTCTTGCCTCAGCCTCAGCAGGTGCCTGAGACCCAGTGTCAGACGAGGGACTCTGGAGACCGCTGGGCTTTGGGGTGGGCACTTTGATTCTGAGTTGATGAACGGGCTGTTGGTCCTTTGGAGGAATGACCTGCTGGTGGAGGACAACGAGACTTGTCTGACTCTGATCATCTTGTAGATTCATTGGACTCAGGTTTACATCCACAGTGTCATCATCACTCATGCTCTCACTTAAGCTCTTGTATTTATTGCCATTGAGGTTCACTTTGTGTTTGAAGGAGTTGGGTTTGTTTTTGAGCCCTTTGTTAGGAAAGCTGGCAGATCGACCTGAATGGGACTTGCTGGCTTTCAGTGGGAGCTTTTCCCCTACTTTGACAGGTGTGGAACACTTACTTTTCTTCCGAGGACGATACTTATAATCAGGATAGTCAGCCATGTGTTTCAGTCGCAGTCTTTCAGCCTCTTTGATGAAGGGAATCTTCTCATAATCCGGGAGTAGTTTCCAACGTTTTCCAAGGCGTTTAGATATCTCTGCATTGTGCATGTCGGGCCACTGCTCCATAATCTTCCGTCTCTCAATTTGGGACCACACCATAAATGCATTCATGGGTCTCTTGATGTGTCCAGTGGGAGTTTTGCACCAGTTGGGGTCTTTGTTGGATGGGACATGCCCAAATACCTCATCAGAATCCTCGACTCCCAGACCCATGAACACCTCTCGGGTTGAATCTCTGTCCATGGCTGCAATGTATTTTTGCTGAACCATGATGCAGGAGCAAGCTCTATTTCGAAGTGTCTCTAAAGTCATCCATGACTAGACACATCAATATGCATTAAAGTCTATTATCAATGCCTACACTTTCTCTGAAAGAAAGAAAAACAAGTTTTAGGATTACTTTTATAGTCCATTTATAAATAACATAGTCAAGCCTTTTCTGCTTATGTACATAGTACCAATGCAACATCACTACTCATCTATGAAATACAGTTCATGCATGAACATAAATTAACAGGGATCAATGCAGCCAAAACATATGACAAATTATATGTTTTATGTAAGATCCAGTACTTACATTATATAAGCCTTGGACTCCTTTAGCTAATAGAGTGTACAGTGCTACTCAGGCTGGCGATTTCCTCACGCAGATATGTGCTGCACTGTACCAGTTTTGATAGGAGGCAGTGAAAAAAGGCTACTCTCTGGAGTCTGTGTGCAGTTCCATCAAGCCTGTCCCGTGCAGAATGTATGCAGACCCTCTTTCTGTTTCCTCTCTCTCTCTCTTCCTCTTTCTTCCACTCACCCTCTTGAACTCGATCAGTCTCAGTCTTTCTGTCTTGCCGTCTCTCTGTCTTTCCGTCTCTCTTTCTCTCACTATCTATCTATCCCTGTTTGCCGTCTCTCCTCCCTATTCCCTCTTTGAAGGGACGGCCCCCGTCTGCTGCACTATAAACCCACACTGTAAACAGCTCAACCTTACCAGACACAGACTCCTCCCCTCCCACCCACTACTCTGAGCCATAGTGTGAGTGTGTATATGTGTATAAGAGAGGGAGAGAGAGAGAGAGAGAGAGAGAGAGAGAGAGAGAAGGAAGGGGGGCGAAAGTTTCCATGCAGAGAGGCACAGCGGCAGTAGTGGCTGGAAAGAGAGAGAGAGAGAGAGAGAGAGAGAGAGGTACAGAGGTAGAAATTTTCATTGCTATAACCAGGAATTGCCATATACTTTGTAAAAAAAACACACATGATGTATATCCATTAGTTCTAATAAAATAAACACATTTAAAAATGAGTGAGTAGCAGTCAGAATATTAACACAGACCAGACAGTATTTTACCAATTTTAACTTTGCATTAGTTTGTTGCATTAGTTTGCATTGTTGGTTGAGATTTTAAAGTCTTCATAGTTTAGCATGCACAAATGTCTCATATTAGCATGAACATATAGTTTGACTAATAGTCAAATTTGAAATTTATTCAAATTATATAATATAAAAATCCAAATCATAGTTAATGTAGCCAACGTAAATTTTTTCCAAATTCCCAAAGATCAGGAGGTTTGTAGAAGTTGAATAAAACAGCTTAAACTGTACAGAGGAAAAATCTAATATTCACAGGCTCACACTCCGTGAGGCAGGTGAGATAAAAGCTGAAGGCATGAGACTCATGACAGTAGAAGGAGTCCTCACATTGCCCATCAAATGGTCAATTGGGATGAACCATCTTCCAAATGTGCAGAATCATTAATGGTTAAGTGAATCTAATCCAGAATGACAGAACCATTGTATCAATATGGCATTGCGTTGTTACACAGTGAAATGCCCCAAAAACAGTTAATTAAACCACACGGTCACTAAAGTGCCAATAATGGTGATACATATTTAGCAGTCGATAAGAGCCCTGGCTATCAGAATGTGGAGCCTGCAAATGCAAGCTTGCATTTTTTCAGGAAACGTATTTCCATTTTGTGGGCGACTGTCCAAAATGTTTTCCATCTGCCAAATTGCGTACATCCATAAGGTCATGCATTAGATGTGTCATGTAGCGCTGATGTATGTGCGCAAGAGTCTGGCTTTCTTGTAATCATCTCGTCTCAACCGATTCACTGAATCAGCAAGTAAAAGAAAGGAAAGAAAGTCAAATTAGGAGTTCACCATACTTTCATGTGTTTTAAGCTCCTTGTGAACCCAGGATGGCCAGTGAGACTTCTATATGGCTTCCCCAAGCCATTCTCATTATGATTCAGGCCACTAGGCGGATGTCAGACATATTCCTTTTGACAAATAAAACTTACGTTAACTGGAGGCGGGGGAGGAGTGTGGACACCACTGATAACGCCCAGTGACCTAGTTCATGCCTAGGCCAAATCCCCAGGCAGACATAGACACATCCACTAATTATGGGGAGACTGGAGGAGGGAGGAACAGACCCCCAAAGTGGCCCGCAAATTTATTCTGCTGTCTGCCTGATGAGGATGAGAGACTGAGTCTCCTTCTCGCCTTCCATCCTGTGTAGGCACATGGATCATCTTTCAGGGATTAGTGAGGAGGAGGACACAGCCTTATCTCTGCACGGCTTTCCCAACCTGACCTGAGTTAGACAGACAGGGACAGTATATGTTGCAATATAATATTTTAGCCATATAATAAAAACTGTAATACTATACTCTGTTTTTACAAGATGTGCTTTTAAAAGGCAACTAACATTATATCATCTTACTGTGAGTATACAGTATATTATTGTCATGATAAATATCATGTCCACAATTATTGTTATGCCAGTATTGTCATGCAATGTCAGGATCTATGATATTACATTACATGCTCATTATTTTGATTGAGCTTGACCTAATGGCAGATGGTAAATGCCATTAAATACCCATAATAATTCTGATCCTCTGCTATAGGTTATGGCTGAAATATTTTAATCTATACTGAGAATAGGATTAATGGATTTTCAAGCACTAAACTCATTGGTGAGTAGATTTTACACTCTTAAGACTGGCCTCTTTAAGGTTCAGGTGATGACAGTTAAGTATGAATGTGTTATGCCATGTGACCTTGCTCCTCCCTCTACTCTTTTCTTCTGCTTGTGTTTAGAGTGGAGACTTTTTCCGTCCTGCATACCTTTCCTGGCTTAACCTTGGGTTAGGTATGGACCACTTACATGCCTCTCATCTATATGTTGTTTATTTAACTCAGTTATTGTCCCGGTTTGTGACTGGACAAAAACAAAGAGCGTTACTATGACTGCCTTTCCAAAGGTCTTGTGTTTAATGTTTGGGAATAAAAACCTCTTGATTTTGCAGTTGTCTTCGTTTCAACGGCCAAGATGCTGTTTTGTTCAGGTTATTAGTGTCCTCCGGTGCTGCCCTTGTAAATCTGCCCATATAAATCATATTGCAACAGCAGGCTTGTCAGAGGAATGTCAGGTTACAAACTGCTTATTTTAGGTCAGCCCCTGAATCAGAGCCAAGTTGTTTGTGTGAGAGTGACTCCCCAAAGGTCAGGGGTGGCTCTGTGGTGGTGGTGCTGCAGTGATGGAGTGTCTGTGTGTCTGGGTCTGTGTCTGTGTGTGTCTTTGGGGTGGGGGGCATATTATGTCATCCAGTGCATTGCTAGACAGCTGAATGGCTTAAAGATTTTAGGACCCACAACTCCCCTATTTTGTGCCAGTCACCTTTGACCTTTGTCCAACCACAGACAAGAGCAAGAGAAATGAAGATGAACTCTCGTCTCCAAGACAACCACCTCTGACCTCTTTTAGACAGCGTCAACCCCCTCCTCGCTCATCGTCAGCCATCTATTTCTGTGCATGGACAAGCAGGCCAAAGTGTGGGAAAGACAGTGGGAAAAAAGCCATACATAACACATGTGACATATAATATATAATACATGTATTATATGTTTTTTTTTTCAACCTTTGTGTAGTAGCTGATTACTTAGAAACAACTTTTATTCAAATCTACACTGAAAAAAATTGGGTCAATTTCTTAAAATTCATAAATTTGAATTGTGTGACGAATTTCCATCAAACCAAAATATAAAATGACAAAGCATCTTGCATATTAAGGTTTACACAGCTCCATACAGAAAGGCCCGATGGCCGACCACCATGGCACAAAACTGATATAAATCTTAATGATCTGTCTTTATAAATCAAAGTCAATGTAATTTATTAAAAATTATTTTGTTATATTTTTTACTAAGCACTATTCAAGGAGACATGGATATCTACATATAGCGTTATATATTACAACGTGTAATCTTTTTATTACAAAACAAAACAACAAAGAATCACCCATAAACCCACAATCTGACAAACATACAGGACTCTCTCAGTAACAGGCTTTTTAAAACAAGTGTTATCAACACAAAACATGCATAACAGACAAATTCCTTAAATTGCAAATAATTAATAGCAAACATTGTACACATTTGATGAACTGCAGAGTTGCTGTGTTTTACAGAAATCAGTATGGTAACGAGGACAGATAAAATACAAGTAAGAAGTAGTAAACAAAAATAAACAGGGCAATGGTAGTGTGGCGGTTAGTAAAGGTACCACTGAGGTTCTTGTGAGCAAGGTACCATCTCCAAGCAATGCCCACTGCTTCTTTCACAGATGGGTCAAATGCAGAAGTCACTTTTTGTAGTGGTTCACCGTGTGCTGTGTCATGGTGAGTTCACAATAACAAATAATCAGTCAGTCTTCTGTGTTTTTATATTTTATTTATTAGAAATTACTTTATATACAGCTTGGCACAACCAACTACATGATAGTAAGATTTTAATACATTATACATTTGTAGCATTTTTAATTAATGTAAAAACAAATGTTGATTATAAATTAGTTATCTTAGTTATCCAGAATTTGTTAATCAGCACATTTGAATTAATGAATTAATATACCACCAGAGATCCCATGAATGCACACAAAAGCAGACTAACATTCCAAGAACTATAGAGGGGGTCTTGGCTTAGACTTGCAGTACATTGTTACCGCCAATAGAGGCAGTTATCACCACTGAAGTTTCTTCACAGAGCATATTTAAAATTCCCTAGTCTGTCAAATATAAGGGCCACATTATCTAATGTTTTTTGCAAGGTCAACTTTGCTTCTGTCCGAGCAAAGCAAAAACATAGATCGGCTACGGCATTGAAAGCATGTTTAAAACTTGTGTTGTGTGAAATTGCATATGATAAATAAAAGCATTAGACTGCATCTTGCATTGCTGGTGAACAAACACAACCCACCTGCAACCTTGTTGGCTTGGTTGAGCACTGACATTGATGTCGGAGATGTTTTACATCAGTCTGCACTACAAGCATGTCACTGGGATGAGGCCCGTCCAGAGCAGCAGAAGCACTGACGTTTAAAAATCACTTCACCCATGCTGAGCAGCAGGTCAGAGAAAAGGTCCCTTGCATGCCCACACACCCTCTCCAGCTGCTCTCGGATCAGACCTGAGCTGCTTTTGCCCCACTTCTGTCCAATGGCACACCAAGAATTCAGCGGGGTCAAACGTCTCCCCAGAGGTCAGCAGCTAAGTGGGGCAATAAAATTAAATAAATAACAGCAACTCATATCTGCGCACATTGATGGTGACAGCAGAGGAGCTTAAGAGGCTGCATCAGAGCACTTTAGACAATCAGCCCCCGCCTGCACAAACTGGAGGCCAAGAAGCTGAAGCCCCCTTAGCTCTTTCTTTATTCATGACTGATGGTCTTATTAGCCACACAAACCCCACAGCTTACAGCGTTATTTATACTGGAGATAGATCTTACATATAAAAAGATCTATGAAAGAGATTATTGATTTTGATAAAAATGTAGTAAACTTAGCGACACATCAAATATGCACGATCAGTTTTAGCACCCCTATCTGTACCCCTACTTCCCCTCCCCCAGACCCGTCCCCTTGTATAAAACCTACTCACCAATGCACATATGTCCCTATATGCATCACCTTGGTTGATTTTGACAGTTGGCTTCGATAAACAACGGAAAGGAAAATGGAGGTCGACAGCAGGGCGAGATAAATATAAATATGTAGAGTTTACATCGGCCCCCCTTAACAAATCACGAGCTCGGCTTTGACATTGTCAGAGGCAGGGGCAGCCAGCTGAAATAGGATTTCGGAGTGAAGGACAGGACAGGGGACAGGCTGTTCCTCCTTAAAAATGCTTCCCAACATTTAAAATGTTCTCTTCCCTGCAGTCCATTAAAGACACAAGACCTCTTATTTAATTGTGGTCTGCTTTTACAGCAGTCACTTAAAGCTTAAAGTTTTATCCCCCCAATTTGTTCTGTAAATACCATTTAAACTCTGCAACAGATTTCAAGGATACATGTTAGTTTGCAATGGAAAAAATACAACCAACTTTAAGATCCTAGTTTAGTTTAGTTTAGTTTATCAAAACTGTGGTTTGAGGCTTAATTCACTTTATCCACTTGGTCCTAACAGCATTGTTAATTCAATAATATGTTTACTGCTTATAGTTAAACCCAAATGAAATGCACATTGTAAGGGAATTATGCCTTGTGCCATTTTTACATATAAAAATTCAATAAAAAGAGGAATTGGATTTCAATGTTAAGCAATGCAGTATTCATTTAAACATTTTGATAACTGCTATGGGAAACTGTTGTTTTGGTCTATAAGCAGAGGCCAAATTTTACATTTACATTTACAGCATTTAGCAGACAAATGTAAATAAGGTCATACCCCCTTTTTGAGACTCAATTACAAATCTTCCTAAGACTTGTAAGATGACAGTGTAATTTGGTCAGCAGATCAGACAGGATAGTCTAAAGATTTAAACACACCATATGTAAAGGTTTAACACTGAGCAAGACAATTGACTTGTGTTGGTCTCTCAGGAGTCTGAACAGCCATGTTGGTTTTTAAATGAAGAACTGTTAATTCAGTGTGGATTGAAGTGACCCTGAAATTTTATGTTTTATGGTTGAACCTGTACTGTGAAACTGTGAAGTTCATTTCATGGGTATCTGTGGGAAATGGTTGTTACCATGTGAAGAAATTATTAATAAATTATTTTTGACATTAAAAACTGTGCAAACATGAGCATTCAGGATGCCCAAAACAAACCAACACTGTGTTATCTCTCCTTAGCTGATGAACATCACCATCCTTGATCTTGACTCAAACAAAAATCTCTTTCCCTCACTTCCAAGCATGGTGAATGCTGGGGGTCACAATCCTGTACCAATTACCCCTTGCCTAGCCTGAACCCATGGTTTAATAACATTTTGATCCAAGCACAGTCAGCCCAGTATTCTTGATCTTGCATCCATGGGGCTTGCTGAGCTTCCCCCTTTCTTACTCTTCGTCTGACAGAAAAGCGCCTGGATTGACTTTTCCCCACAACCTGCTTGCTGATGTGCAACATGTGTCTGCTCACAACTCTCAGTGGCTAACAAGTCCAAAACTAATGCTTAATAGAAATCCTGGGCTTATCAGATATTGACATTCAGAATCCAAGTGGTTTTCAACCCTCAATCTATATTCTGTACATTTGTGCAAAAATCAATATCCACGCTTCATTGATTTCCAAGATAAGCTTTTTGAGCCAGTATGTGCCCTCATTCCTGCTCTGGCATTACAACACATGACACACTGCACAAGTCATAACACACCCAGTTTGCATGTTGTCTGAGAGGTGTTTGACTGCATCTGCGTATGTTGCCATGCTCTACCAATGTGCTGGCTTTCATCAGATGGAGTCTGAACCAGCTGAAGTACTTGAAGACTAAATTGCATTGTGCTCACTCAAATCCATTTGACTTTGATGTACTTAGTAAGAGAGACATAAGCCATTTGCTGAAGCCTTCAAGACTACCCCACTGTGACCTTAGTGCACAGAAATTAGGCTTCAAATAGGCTTTTCTGTTCAATTCCTCAAATTGTAGGATGTTAGATAGGGTGTAATGTTTGGTTTAAGACACTACGCTATTCCTTGTCCGTGTCCTTATTTTCTCTCTCCTGTGTTATTAGGTTTCTTTCTCTCTCTACAGTGTGCCTGTCTGCAGCTGGATGTCTGTGCATTAAAACCCAGCACCAGGCGCTAGCCTTGACAGCCCTGACAGTAAAATCACACCCACTCCCATCAGACACCATTACATGGGAAAATGACAGTCTCTGGGGGAAAAGAGACGCAATTTACCGCCATTTAAATGCAAGACGTGGGCCTAGAGCTGAAGATCCACTTGCTTTGACTTTGCTGAGGAGGACCATAGATTAGTCTACGACCGACAGCACAGTCTGACTGGCCTATCAGAGGGCAGAGGTACATAATGATGATAACTACTGACTGATGCTTATGCGAGGTGGGGGCCAGATGCGTGTCTCACCTCAGCTGAACCTGCTAAGACAGATAAACCAGAGTGTGACATGGGCTGCAAACCATGTTTCATCTTAATGCTTACAGATCAAGTTTATTAATTTTTGAAATAATTCATTGTTCTGTTCAGTGAGTTGAATGAGAGGTTCATTTGAGCAGGTCTGAAGGCCTGTTTTAGTGTCCGTATTAATAGCCGAGTGTTTTCAGAATCTTTTGCAAAAAGTTACAGATATACTTATGATCAGAGTTAACGTATGTCATGTTTCATGTGTAAGGTTTGAAATCAAAAAGTGCCCTTACATAGTACAAGAACCATTGGTAGTGTAACGGTTAGGGCGTTTGCCCTGTGATCTATCGGATGGTCGCCGGTTCAAATCCCAGCACCGGTAAAGGTACCACTGAGGTACTCATGAGCACGGTACCATTCCCGGCTGCTGCCCATGTTAACTGCCCACTGCTCCTTCACGCTGGGTGAAATGCAGAGGTCACATTTCGTTGTGGTGCACTGTGTGCTGTGCTGCACTGTGTTCCCAATGAAAAAAATCACTCACTGTCTTTCTTAAAAGTGTGAAATTAAAGGAGATGTGTTGTCTGTTTTGGTATTCCAGAATCAGGAAAAAGAAAAAGTCATTTAGTTGCATTTAGCTTTTTAACATAGATATTTACTGGCAGTGCATCAGAAGGACTTTATCTTGCAGTCCCATGTTTTACTCAAGTATTTAATGTGCCACATCTTTGTTTTGCGATTAAAAATCTATTGATAGCTTTAATTTGAATTCTCTTTGTCAGCCTCTTATCATCGTGGCATTTTAACCCTTTTCAACTTCAAATGTTGCAGCCCAGATCAGAAAAGAGACAGGCAATGCCAAAACCTCTGCAGTATGCATAAAAACTGTCTACCATCCAAGTGTGAGTAGCCCATTCCAGGCTGCCATTCTTCCTTAGTCTGTGCCAGTCAACTGAACAGTGATTCATTACTCCCTCAGACATGGAAAAACTAATTAATAGACATACAATATACATGCCAGACGTGGAGCCATGGTTTGCTTTCAAGTCTCTAGCTATCATGAAATTAATTTGACTCACCGTGACACGTGTATCTCTAAATACCTGCAGTGTAACCCCTAATCTCAGTGGCTATCTCCAGGGACCTGCATTTTAATTTCATGGGTATAATGCGAATTTGTATTGAGGGAACATAGCACCAAAGAAGAGGGAAAGTGGCAGGGAAAAGGAGATAGATGTGGGGAAAAGGAGATGGGAGGGGAGGAAGAAGGTCCATAACTAATCTGCTTCGCCTTGTTCTGCTGGAGAAGTTATTTTCACACTTGTCCAAAATATGCAGATTTTTTTTACAACTATAAAAGGACAAAAAAATCCTGTTTTATCTGCCTGGGAGCAGTGAGAGCTTAATATCTGTGTGCTGTTGATTTGTCTCCAGTGGTTTATTTGAATCCTTAATTTCTATGAATATCATCTTCTCTTATGTTGGGCCAAGAACTGAAAATGAGAGACTCACATAACAAGGCCAACTTCTTAATTGCTAGTGTTTGTGCTTTGTGCTTTTTCTTGTCAGAGACTTTGCTCCTGAGAACTGTGTTATAGGCTAAAGATTATTCCTTTCAGGCACAGTAAGAACTCTTATTGAAGATAAATCATTGGAGTTTATAAAAGAATATAGTAGAGTCAAACAACTAACTTCAGTGAACATCGCAGACAACCAGTAGGAGCAATTATGTCTTCAGAACGGGTTGGTATGTTCTAGGATGCCTCTTTGATGTAAACATCTGTTTGGCCTCATGGGAAACTAATGTTCAGTGTGGATGGCCTTCTAGTAGAATTATCCGCTCCCACCTTTTGTTTACTTGGAAAAAGAGCGTAAATTATTCATTATCTCTGCAAGTGAAAACATTTCATATGCCACCCAGTTCATTAATAGACAAGTATCTGAACCTAGAAACAGGAACTTATTATATTCTAAATATTTTTTCAGACTTGAATAGAAATTACAAGTGAACTCTAAAATTCTTTATAAAATTCTGCCTCTTGAAAGAAACCAGTCTTCAAAGAAAAAAATCATTGCAAGCATCAAAAGCTTTGCAGAGCTCCAGCTTTGCCCTTCCGCAGCATCTCGGTTTCCTCGTTTCTTTACAGTAGCCTGGGCCACTCCCCCTCCTCTTCCCCTAGTGAACAGCGTCCCTTCAGTCATCAGAATCCTTTTACGGATTATTCTCTTCCCCCCTCTATTTAAAATTCTGCCAGTCTTTTCTTTCTTTTTCTCTTTCCTCTCCTCCGTCTCCCCCATCCCAGCATGTAACCCCAGCTGTTTGGTGCTACACTCCCCTAATCAGTACAGAAACACATGCCCGCTGCTGGCTCTGCAAAAGAAACTAGCAGTCTTACTAGACACACACACACACAATCAAGGACGGTGTGTATTATATCCGAGTTCCTTTTCAGGGATTTTACAAGCGAAATTAATTTAATGCAGTATACCCTTCTTTGTATGAAATATAGTTTTCTCACTGAAACATTATGTCAACTCAGCAAATATAAAATGCTAACAACTTTATATTAAATAACTGAGAAGTTTTAAATTGGACAGTTGCTATAGATCAGTATTTAATGTTAAATCTTTGCAGTGGAGATAATTGATCAGATCAGCTCAAAGTCTTTCTTTACCCAGCCCTCCATCCCCTTCCTGCTTAAGCGGTGAGGTGGCGGTGCCTCTGCGTGGGGTTACATCAGAGCTACTTTAATGGTGTTGAGGTCCTGCTGGGTGCGTGGTGACCTGCAAAATGCCAGCGTCAGGGCACACACACGCAGAGCACTGATGGAGGCCATGCCGTGGGTAATGCTCTTTTGTGATGTTCAGAGCCAGTGGCCAATAGGATCCTCACTCTCCCTACAAACACACTCAAACATACACACACGTATATATTAGTATATACATTAATTAATAACATAAGTTCACATAGATCATTAGATCATTTAGATCATGGCAGGAAAGTGCTAGGACTGGACAGTGTCTTCACCTGCATTTTCAGTGTGTTTCTGTCTCAGCCTGTGGTCCCCACCTGCTTTAAAAGATCCACCATTGCCCCAGTACCTAAGAACAGTAAGCCTGCACAACACCCTCTGCCACATAGACCTGACTACAGCACAGCGTAGTTCCCCACAGACTATACACCAAACTGAGGAAGGTAAGACTGAACAGTCACCTATGGCCCCAGGTAGATGGTTGGGTTGGCAACACCATCACACACAGAGAACCACAAGGATGTGTGCTGCACACTATACTAGCATGACCATACATAAGTTCAACTCCATTATTAAATTCACTGATGATACAGTGGTGCTGGGCCTTATCTCCAACACAGACAGCTGTCGTCTCACGGCGAGAAGGTCCTGGGTTCGATCCCCGGGTTGGCCATAGGGTCTTTCTGTGTGGAGTTTGCATGCTCTCCCTGTGATTGTGTGAGTATGTGCTCCCTTCATTGTGTTGGCGCCTGCCAAGGGTTGGTCCCCACCTTGCTCCCATTGTTCCTGGGATAGGCTTTAGATTCAGCAGTTTGGATAATTAACGAATGGATGAATATTTACATGGCTAAATCTTTCCAAAAATTACATGTAAATGACACTTTACTAATAAAATGTGTTAGGACAAGATCTTGAGATTTTGTACATAATTAAAGAAGTATTGCACACAAATAGTTGTAGAGACATCTCAGTGGAGTCTTTCACTCCGAACTTGAGAAGCCAGTGGTGCATAATTTACCTTGCCTAGCATACAATTGAAAATAAAACCTAAACTCTATTTCCAAACTGATCAATATTTTCTGAGGTCCTATCAATTCCCTGAGTGGGACTATTGGTCTGTCAAATATCAGTGCAGATATCAATAGCCTGTGGAATTTCCAAGAAACAGCCTGTGACTGATCGATTTCAATCTGCATGCGTTGCAGCTATCGTAGTGAAACTTTTCCTTAAATCTTAAAAGACTTACTCTTAGCTTTTAGACAGTTTATATTTTATCTGTAGAAAATGAATGTGCTTGGAATAGCAGATGTCTGGCCTTTCTTGGAATTGATTTTCATAGACCCTGTTAGACAACAGTGTGGATTAGCCACAGCAGAGACCTGCCTCCAAAGTTAATGAGGCTGAAAATAGGGCTGACTAGCCTAAAAACCTTCCTTGATCTGGAAGGAAAATATGCCATGGCTGCCTGTCTAAGAGAGCCGGAGCTCCAGGTGGGGCAATGGGAGGACTGCAGGATAGAGTATCCTGGCAAAACTTTATGTCTGTGTAGGTGGATGAAATTATTTTGGAAGCTGTACTCTGAGAAAGGGATGCACTGCTAAGTCACCAAGCCTGCGTGTGTAGAATGTTTTTTGGAATAGCTTTCCATATCATACTTCTAGGATATGTCTATTTATTGTGCAGTTGCCTCTCTCCTCTCTCTGTCCATATTCCATTGGAACTATAGTTAAATCACAGATATTGACAAAGCAAAACATTAGGCTGCCAGTCTAATGCTGTCTAATCCCAGATTTCAAACACCAACAAACGCCAACAAAAGCAACATTAATACATTTAGGCCAGAAAAATGGGCACCTCAACAGTCATCCTCTTCACATACGAGATAGAATGACTATGACCCCTGCTGAGAGTGTTGAGAATGGATGGATGGTGTGTTCTAAAATCCCCGTGCAGTAGGAAGGGCGTTGGAAGCAAGACATGATCCGCACACTGATTGTTTACTGTCTGATACAGAGACTTTAGATGGATTTATTTAGCGGTCTGGAGGAATAAAGGAAAACATTTATTTTCCAAAATTTTCCATAAAAATAAAAAGTGTCACAGCTGTGTGCCTCTTATCTTATATGTTGGTGTGTGAAATGTAGAGACAGAAAAGGATATTTGTTTTGAGCGGTGTGTTTTATTCAAACACTTTTAAGGTCCTAGGACATTATCATGAACAAAGAGTCTCCTTCATCAGCCAATCTTAAAAAGAAATGTGTTCTTAAAACCCACTTGCTCAGATTTCATAAAGATTCCGACATTAATCTATTTTTTTTATTTAGGAATTTATTTATTTAATTTTATTACTTGCCTGTTTATGCAAAAAAATTAGGTTATACTGTTTTGTTAGATTGTAATGTTATACTATTGAAATGTCGAAACTTTCTGAAGTACAGCCTTTCAAAACTTCAAGAAAATATTGGTGAATGAGACCCAATGTTTTGTAGGAAATGACTGTTTTTATATATTACAATATGCTTGCAAATGATAAATTCAATCATTCTGATAGAAATTTTGGTTGAACTTCTGAACCACTGTGTCCTACTGTTGTCTTTATCCCACAATGATCTGCCACACTATATTTCATGCCATATTTACTTCCTGAACAAGTGACATTGAACAAACACTCTTAAAATAGCACTCAGTTTTGTATTTGCTAAAATTACCCCAAACCCATTGCTTGTATGTGGTAGTATATGATGGATGATGTAAAATCAGTAAGCCCACCACAGTTACCATCACTTAGCCACTTCTATTTGTAATGCAAATATTCATAAGATGAACGTGGTAATTGGGCTAAAAATCTGAAAGGAGCTCGTTAACCCTTCACACAGTCATCATCACTATCTCTGGAGATTCTTTTCACTTTATGTCCCAGGTGTATGAGTGCCAGACATGCTAGCTACGCAAGTTACATGTATGGCAGTGTGAAATGTGACTGTGTACATAGTCCAAATACTAGCCTGACTTGGGTTGTAAACATGTTTCAGGCAGCTCAATATGTACTCACATGCAAAACGTGTTATGGCTCACAGAGTGACTCAAGGATCATTTGATCCGTTTAGAATCAGGGAGTGTTGGTCAATACATTGATTTGCTATTTGACCTGTCAGCTGTCTTGCACTCTACATTCTGCACTGGTTTTTAGACCTACAATTATAGTTGAAGAGCTTTGCTTTAGAAATGAACATTTTTAAAGAATAGATGCTAGTTATGTGTCTAATTAATTATATAATATCATTATACAGTATATATATAATTTTTCACATGGCTGAATCCTAACTAAATAATTACAGCTAATAGGGGTTTTAATGTTTATCCTTACATGCTACAAAATGGGGCGCATCCTAGCCAATCAATCATTAACCACTGTTGTATGCCGCTGTCAATATTTTGCCAGAGGGTTTTAAAATTGCTCAGTCTGGGAAATAACTACAGTGATTATATAGTTAAGTGGATAGTCAAGTTCATGCCCATTAGAAGTAGGGAAATGTGTGCTTGTCCTCACTGATCACTTCAGATCACCACAATTGAAGCATATCCCATATCCCACAGCAGAGATTGCTAAGTATAGAGTGTCTCACCACATCCTCTCTGGATTCATCTCTGCAGTCTATCCTGTGCTTCTTTAAACTGAATGTCTTCTCTTCTATTTCCCTCCCTCCCTTCCTTTTTTCCGTCTCATTTTGCCTTCTCCTTATGCAAGTGCCAGCTTCAAAAGGTTTGGGCTAGCAAGCTGGTTTAAGTTCGTCACTCAGACCACTGGCACAAGGGTCTGAGTGATCGCAGCCTTGTGTTGGTGACCATGAGGTTGCGGGTCACAGGAAGACTTTCCCTGTAATTAGGAAATAGAAGTTGCTCTGGAAAAATGTCTATTAAATGAATTTAATGAAATCTATCCTGTCAGAAAATAAAGAAAGCATATTTTTTTCTTGTTTGTACCCCCAAAAATCTTTAGCTGACACTCGTTTCAGCATGCAGCAGTAGAGTTACATAAAAGTATCGGCAGATGTCACCACTGAAAATTGTATAACAGTATTTTGTTTATTAGCTTTATTAGAAATTATGACCTTTTACAGTGTCATCTTTCATAAGACTTTGCATGCCTATGCATGTCTCTGTACCAATGTTTGAACTGAGCGTTATCAGTATTTGTCATGGCCACTTCACAGGCTTTAAAGTTATTGACTGAACTTATTTCCTGGAATCCGTCCCACAGCAAAACATAATTAGACTGCAAGGTATCAAAAAATAACCAGCATACAAATACATGTGTAAATCCATACTCATATTCATATGGATATACATAATGCCCATATATTATATATTTATATATTATTGTATTTAATATATTATTTAATTTAATATATTATATATTATTTGTGTTTTATGTCTTTTATGTCTCTCACAAATACAGGTCAGTGCATTTCTTCAAAATGGAATCCCTTTTCACACTTGATGTAGAGATGTTTACTTATTGTCAATCACATGTGAGGCCTGGCAGAGTAACTATGGGAGGAATGACTGTTCATAATGGGAGGTCAAAGACTCCCAGTGCTGCATGGTATTAAATAATGGATAGGAGGTGGGCCTGGTGTGCGATGGCATAGCCAATTCCGCCTCAATAATGCAGCAGGAACAGTAGGGGCTCTCTGTCTACTGGGATGGGATTTACATAGCTTTTATTTGATTTCATTCATGATGGGATGATCAAAAGTATATGTATAGACATCCAGCATACATATAATCACCCTATGATTACACTTTTTTAGCTAATCACAGTTAGCAGAAGTGGTTGATATGAACAAACTGCACTTTGCTATTGAATCTGCTCACCACAGAACAAAAAAATTCATTTGATTTGTGACAGTTATGTACTGTGGATGGCGCATTACTGGTCACTGAATGTAAACAGGAGATCACAACAAGTCACATGGACCTTATTAAGTGCTGTTTAGATCCAACTTCAATAGCCCGAGTTTTCAATGTGCAGTACTATTTTTGAATTTTTGAGCAAAATGCCTAAATGGATTCAATGTATAATACAACAAAGTTATTTTAAGTAGCACTGTCTTCCTTCCACGGCGTGATAGAACCTTAGAGCTGCAAAGCCTTTGAATTCAAACCATTTCAAGGAAATGGAGAGGCAGTTTGCTGCCAAGATGTTGTCAACCCACTACTGAGCGAGAATCCAAAATAATAAACTTTGAAAAGAGGCAGGAGCAAGCACTTTTTCAGATCCACTCAAAGATGAGTTCTTCTCTCATCCTATGTCAGAATCATACTCTTTGATTGTGACTTGAGATGGAAGGCCCAGACAGTGCTGACTTTTCAAACACTTTCACTCCTTCATTTTTATCTCTACATGTAGCATCATTATAGTCAGTCATTAAGGCTGTGTTTCTCTATTGTGATGTGTTTTGTACAATCCGTCTTTCAAGGAAAGAAGTAAACCTTCAGAAGTATAATTGCCATAGTTTGTACTGTTCTGTTTGTTCAAAATAACTAGCATAACTAACTTTCCAATTATATACCATTATACGCCAAGTTAAATGATGATTGTTTCCTTTACAAGCTAATTAGTTTTTTGTTTTTTTTACAAACCTTACAAACTAATTACAATAAATGAATAATAGTTTCTCTGTCGTTTACTGGCAATGTATACTCAAACATTAATTCCCATGCATTTCTCAGCACGTCGTCCTAAGCTCTTCCTTGTCTCTGCGGTATCATTTTAGAGGATGCGATATAACAAGGCCCCGGCTAATTCCACTCTGTGAAACTCGAGCGGCTCTTGCTCTAATGAGTGCGAATGGCGCCGATGATTATGCATCCCTGTAGCCCCTTTATATCCGCTAAAAATCAGCCCAAATTTTACACCCCACAGCGCTCCATCTCCTCGCACCACACTCACTGCTTGCACACTTGAATAATTCATGAGGTATCAAAGAAGCAGACCTCAGTAGCAATGATGTTAGTCATCATTGTGAGCAATGGAAAAAAAAACTAAAACAAAAACACAGGGTCTCTTGCTCATGTTGCGCTGCCAAATTAGAACAGACCCCATGGCTGAGTCAAAAGCCGAATTTTGTGTGATGGAGCATGGGGAGTGTGGCGATTGCTGTGGGGATGATCAAGTCATGCCTGCAGAGCACCAACAACTTTATGGCTTCTCTGATGGGGAGAAAAATAATGATGTCTTTTTATTACTAAGCAACATACTGACCTCAAATACAACTCCAGACGTTAAGAAAGGAACCTTTCAGTCTCTTTGCTCTCACTGTCAATGAATATTCATAGAGGCTGGGGGTGGAGGAGGCATGTTTATTCAAAATGGTGCCTGGGGTATCCAACCCTAGCGACTTGCTGAACTGCATCCATCTTTTTCCATTGTATGTATGGGTCAAAATACAATGTTTCTGCATTTTCTGAGCACTCTATTGTGGCTTGGAGGAGGTCTTGTTAGATTCCCTCTGCCTGTGTGTAAGTTTTATTCTTTTATGGGTTTGATGGTAAAAGAAAATGAGGTTGTCTGATATCTAATTCCAACTCACATGAAGTGTGTGAACTGATTCTATTGTGTTTTGTGATTAAAATGCTACTCCATGGACAATCTCATCCATGCCACATCGAAACTGTTCCAGATAATATTGTTCATGTTTACAGATGGACTGTACAAGATACTCCACTATTTGTTAAACTGCTGCTGATCTTGAGTATTTTTTACTGCACAAAAGCAAGAACAGTATTCCATGATTGTAATTGTATAATTGAAACTGTACCTCTCTCCACTTGACTGCTGTTACAATATTTGCATATGTTATTGAAACACTGCTTGTTAATGTAGAAACACTACCTGCACAGTATTGGACCTATTACTGGTGTAGTTTTATCCATTTGACTGTTGTTACTATATCTGCATATTATTGAACCTATCTCATAGTTTACTTAGACACTATAAACATACTTTTACAGATCATATGCACATTTAATGCAAAAAAAAATTCCAAGACCAAAATTGTCATTTGAATTCCACGTCAGTATATTGCAAAGTCTTTTTTTCCTATTTCTAGTTTAGAGTTTTATATTTTACATTCTATGTATGTGTTCTTAATTCATATCTTTTCTCAATTCTTTAGCTTTGCTTTCACTTTTTGCCTTTGTACAACCTTTACGCACCATTTAAGAAGAGAGCAGGAAGCACAGTTTGAAGTGCTGTCTTGGAAATGTCATCTACTGCTGTTATGTGTAGGTGAGAATGTATTTGTTGTGGTTTGCCCTTTTTATAATTTCAAAAGTTTATACATTTGCGGCAGTGAGTGAATGTGTGTGCGTGTGCGTGCATGTGTGTTTGTGTATGACTGTGTGTGTGCTTAGTATGCTACCACTGTGAGTCACAAACTTGTAAAACAGATAAGATCTGATCATCTTTCTCACAGCATCTTTTTCTGTTTCTTTTCTCTCTTGCTTTCTCACTCTCTAAATATATCTAACTTGTTTGGTCTGAGGATTGTCATTGTGTAGCATCAGTGACTGCCGCTTATGGACTGGGATCCGCTCAGCCGGAAACAGAGGAGAACAGACAGAACCAAGATGGCAGGTTTCCAACATTCAACCTCCTCCTGCAAAAAAAAGCCCCTGCCCCATCCCCACCCCGTCTGCCTCCCTCCCCCTCAGCATCCCTGCAGCCAAAAGTGGGGGATAGTGACTGGGGTAGGAGGGAGGGGGATTTAGAGAGGAATTGGGGCAGATAGATTGAGAAAACCATGACAGCTGGAGCAGACCCTGGGTGGTTTCATGTTGTTAATCTATGCAGTGTCTCTCTCTCTCCTAATTGTTCCCGCTTTCCCTCGATCAGCAAAAGGGCCGCTGAAATATTGAAGTCGCCGCTGTGCTGCTCTCACCTCTATTGAGTGAGCTCTGTCGTTAGCGAAGGGCCGCTAACCGCAAATTAACTCCTGAAGTTGAGTAAGCTTCTGTGGTGGGTTACCACATCACTCTTTCAAACACCCCACTAGCCCACATGACAACTGGGCACAGGAGTTTAGTGACCAAAACTGGTTGTGGGTCCATTTATTCCATACAATCAGGTGTGCATGGAAAGAAAATCTAAATGGCAATAATATTTGTGATGGAATCAAACCATGTGTTGTTTACGTTCATATTTATTTAAATGTGAGGGAAAATGACAAGGAAAAAAGTAACTCTTCCAGAAATAAAAAGAGGCTGCTCAGTGCACTGTTACACAATAACCTCCCTGATGACTGTTATTCAGTTGGGTTACGTCATTCAGTCCAGTGCTGAAATGACCTTGTTGCTTGCCATAGCCAATTTTCTGCAGATCCAGGCACAAGAGCCAATATTATTTTAACAACAGCTACCGATCTAAGACTCAAAAATCTCAAAATCTCAGCTGGTAAATGCACATTGAGGGATAGTGTTGATTTGTACCACTGATGTAATTATCTATTTTTAGGTTTTCTTCAAACCACACAATCTAAACATAAGGCTTAAAAACTTATTGAGAAATACCGAAACTCCGGAGGTAATGGAAAAACATTACTAAGTAATAGCTCATTTTGCTCCATAAGCTAATTTGCAAGTAAGTTATATATAACAATACTGATAAATTAGTATGGATTGTATGAATATTTCTCACATTTTATGACCAAAATACATTCCGGGCCTGTAATCATAGTGTTTCTTCACTTGATTGCTGTTGCAATATTTGCACATATCAATTGAATACCTTGCATAACTAACACATTTTCTTTTTCTACCTCTAATTTAGACTTTTTATGAATGTATATTCCATGTGTCTTCTTTGTACTCTGTAGAAACTGGAGCTACTTCATTTCATCTCTCTGTGTACTTATAGTTGAGATGACAAAGTTTACTTTGACTCTGAATATGACTGTGGTTGGTAACATAATGAATGACGGCAAACAAATATCTTTCTAAATCATATGTGAATATGTTGCTGCAAAAAAGTGAGATACTTTGAGACTAATAGTTTTTTCCCAAATTTATCATAGACTCAAGAAAAATGTGCTTGTTAAATTGCTTCTTGGGTTTGCTCTCTGCAAAGAGCACCACCAAACTAAACGGAAATGGTTCCCAGTTCTAAAAATACATCTGCATCATCTCAAAAGTCATATCCTCATAGTGAAACCCTGCCGGTTCTCATGAGAAAACGATAACTTTAAAGAGGAATCACAGGTGCTACACCTCTTCTGGGTAGTGGAAGTGGAAATGAAACAATTTTAAAGACAGAATTGGGTTATTTATATGGTAGGCACATTTACTCACATAAATATTTTGCCCTAGATTATTACTAAGGCAAAGTATCCGAGACAAAGTTGTGTGCCGTAAAGCGTGATGCTCTGCCAAAACTCTTCTACACAACTATTGATTCCAATAGATTTTGTTGGCTTTTAATCATAGCTGGGGCGATGCCAGGCTTCTTGTGAGTAATGAATTATTAAAAAACAGAATCATGCACCCATTTGCTAATAAATTATTCATGGGTGCATAAAGTATGCTGCATTTGATCAATTGTGATTTCATATTGTCAGCTGAAAGTGCTCTAAAGGACACTTCTAGTGTAGCATAAACAGGATGAAATGGGGCTGGTTGTTTTATGTATTTCAAAACAGTTGCTCTCTGTAAAATATTCCACCAAAGTTTTGCACATTAACTCATGGTGCTGTGCTGAAAATACTGAATATAAATATGAATATACTCTCTTCTGACTGGAAAATCATTTTTATTTCTTATGGAAGTAAGAGCATTTTAGTTCATATAATGAATATGTTTTCTGATAAAGTTTTAATGATCTAAAACCTTTAAAATCTTAGATTTAACCCATCTTTTAAAACAAAGTCTTTGTCTGCCTGTCACTTACTTAGTCTGGTTACAGTTGAATAAACGTGTTTTTGGCTGCAAACACAGTGTTAAATCTGGCTGGTTTTATAATGAGCTTATGTGTTTATTCCCATATGCTCCCCATCCAAATCATATGACAATTGCCATAAACAGCAGAGCCATTTAAAACACTTTTTTTCCCATGTACTTCATGCTCATTTAATTGTGGGCATACATTTGTATGAGTTTCTGCATGCTGCACACTGCCGTGCTGCTTAGGAGATAAGGATATAGTGACATCTACTGTCTTCTGCTGGAAACCACTCAAGCTCAAGTTCTTTTGGAAAATAGCAGCACACTGCTTATGCAAACATAAAATACTCCCAGTGGCTTTATACATTCCATAGATAGCTGCTTGCAAATACATTTCATATAACTGTGGGAAGTTAGTGAAAAACCTAAAATTCAGCTCACCGTTATTCACCTGATATACTTGGTGAATGTTACGCCAGATAGAAGTACAGACCAAGTGAGGGACAAACACATACAGTCTGAAGCAAAACTTTTAAGGCAAGGTGAAAGCTCCAGATGATTCAGACTGCAGTGTTCTTGGTCATGAAAGTGGGAGTGAGTGAGTTGTAGTCCAAAGAGGGTGCAAAAATTAAGCCATGGGACACAGAGCACAGCTGGCAGCAGGGGTGCTGAATGGCACTAGGAGGAGGCCAGGAGAACCCCCATGATGGTAGCATTTTCTGTCTTTTTCTGTCTGTCTCTCTTTCTCTCTCTCCCCTCAGGGTAAGATTATGCATCCTGGGGTGCCAGGAGCTTCCCCCCTTCACCAAATTCCTCTGATCCCTGCTATACACACTGCATAAGCAACAGACACAGACACACACAATATAGCTGCAGTGCGTTTGTACCGTTTTTAAAAAGAGCAATATTCATGATCATTACAATATATGCAAAATTATTGCAGCATAAACCCCTACCACCCACATGAGCTGACCCACTGCTGAACTCTCACTGCTCACACAGCTTCCTCTGAGTGTTATTAATGTAGGCTTTTCAGCAAAAAGAATTCTTTAAATGGAAAACTGTTCATAATTTTATTTAATTCATAGTGACTTGGACATTTATGTACCATGCAAGTCACCACCTGGGGAAACACTGAACTGTCTTTAGGAAAGTTAGAATATGTAAGAAACTACCTCTCACACAGTCTTTTTGATTGACTGATTTAGCTCAGTGAATTGTGTGTATGTGTCGTATAGAAGTGAGGACACTGAGAAACTTTGTGGATTCACACATAATACACATATACTGTATATACACACACACACACACACACTGCATATGCGTATATACCTAAGTCTATACCTACATACAGTATGTGTGTTATTCTCTGTCATATCTTCAGCAGGGGCAAGACCATCTGCCTGGGAAATTCTAGGGATCCAGATGCACCTGTCTCAAAAGTAGTGGGCATCAACATGAAACCCATACAAAATCTATCATCAATATAAAACCTTTAACACCCTAGATGTTTTCCCTAAAGCTGCTCACAGCACGCACACTCCAACAGGCATATGGACACACTCATTCACACACTTCTATTTCCTCTGCCCCCTCCAGTCACACTCTCCTCTCCTCTCCCCCACTCCTCTCTCCCCTCTCTCCTCATGAACCCCTGTAGAAACGTCTCCGTATCTCAAACTGTCAGTGCGTGTTCTCTTCACCCAAAGCCCGCCTCCTCCGTACTTCCCGCTGTGCATGTAGCCAAGGATGAGCCTTCGCGATGGGCCCGGGCCCCACAGTTGCCGACCCTTCGCACAGCAGGAGCCCCATTATCGAAGTCGGCCAGCCGAGCTTCAGCAGCCGCCGCCTAATGTGCAACGACGTGCGCAGCCGTTAGGATATTAGACATTACACAGTGGTGCCAAGAGAGGGAGTCAGAGAGACACATAGAGGCCAATAAGTATCAAAAGGAAGACTTCAAAAGAGGAAAGCAGTTTGGATGATGTTCAGGTTGCATGGCTTTACTTTTTTGCTCTTGTTGAATCAAGAAAAGTGAGGCTGGACCAGTCTATACTATTATATACTAATAGTAATAGTAATAGTAATAGTAATAGTAATAGTACTGTTATATAGTATAGTAGTATAGATCTGCAAAATACCAGTTACATTGTCATTTGATTATACACCTTTTCAAGTGGCATGTCCTGTTGCAGAATGTTATATTACACAGTGTGTTATATAATAGTATGTTATAGTACATTCAAACTAAATCAATCATAGAAAGTAGAATTTAGTGCTTAAAGATACAATATTTAGTATCTAGAGAACAACTTTGTGGCTTTAAGGGGGCAATTGCACAATAAGAGACAAAAGTTACCTTTTCTGTCCCATACCACACCCATAAAATTGAAGGTTAAATGAAAAGGTGATTTATGAAAATATACACAAGGGAACTACAGTACAAAGGGAACTGCAGTTAACAGTAGTAATATTAATAGTATTAACATGTACATTTATCATTCTTATGCTATTAATTACTATTAATTTAATATTATGATTTAATGCCATGAGATGTAGTAAGTATTGAGAAGTAGTCAGATATGTATACACTAAACGTAAGCACAAATCCTGACCTAGTCCTCACTGTATTATCCGCTAGTTTTTTGCTAGAGCATCCAATGCCTTGAAATAAAGTCAAGAGGAAAGAGAGGCAAAGATTGCATAGGCTTTGCTCCTGTCCCCCTCTGCTGTTTAATGTGGCATAATAACAGGACGTGAGTGCAGAAAACCCTGTCTGGCAGTCAGCAAAGGGCACAGCGGGTTTACGCAATAATGAGGTCAGCCTGGCACGTGTGCATGTGAGAGAAGGCAGGGACGGCAGCCGTGCCCCTGAGGACCCCTGTCATTCTGTCTGCCGTCCCTATGTTGACACCCACAGTGCAAGGGATTACTGCCAGTCACTAATCTAGAATAATCCACAGACAAGGCACCGCTGTGCAATGTACAGACACAAACGGAGCTGCTGAGACAGGCTTAGTATAAACACTGCTTAGCGATAGCTAAACAGAACATCAGGAGGGTTTCATTGAGTCAAACACCAGCACAAATCCTTGTTGAGAAAGATAACACCAGAAATGATGGTTATCTGGCAAACAGATGTAAACACCTTTATTACTGAATGCTTAATAATAAAGTGGAGTTGAGTAAATTACGTGAATATACTGTATTTTATGAAGGTCTGAATTGTATGACAAATCAAAAGCAGACTATAATCCCTGCAATTATAAACACTGCAATTATGGATAGTCACATATGGTAAAGAAGTCCCGTGTGTCGGCCTGATGTGTGTGTGTGTGTGTGTGTGTGTGTGTGTGTGTTTGTAAGTACATGTGTGCGCATGCATTTGTTTGTGTGCAACAGACTATGTGCACTTTAATGGCTCAATTGTGCATTAACATGTATGAAAGTGTGGCTGTTTACCATCATTTTGCTCTAGATACTGGGTTACCCCCAGCAGAGAGATATAGCAGTAATTAATGCCAATTACAGCCCAGGCAGCATTCTAGCAATCTGTGTTAATGGACAGATGTGTGATTAAGAGTGAGATGTATTACAGCCCTGTCAGCATCTAACTGACCGCAGTTACTGCACTCAGGAGAATCATCTCCTCCCCTCCTGTGCTTCATATTTTTCAAACTGGTCAATTAAAGTGCCTTAAAGAGTCCACTTTCACACTTTTGCTCTTTCTCTTTCACTCTCTCTCTCTCTTCCTCATTACCATGCCATTAAAGCAAAATTTGCATAATATTCAGAGCACTGGGTCCTCCCAGTAATCATTGTGTGCTAAAGGAGTATCAAAAATATCCTAATGCTAACACATCTACTCAATTTAGACAGACTGGTGAGTATGAAACATTAAAATCCATCCGAGTCGCTTCAAATGCTGAACTTTCACCAAGCTTCAACAATGCTTTGCGCTGGCTGTCCTTGGCTCTTGGTGCCCAGCGGAGTTACCAGATGCACATGAATGACCCCACTCCGTATGAGTGTTTAAGGATTAAGGTCAGGTGGTTAAGATTCAGACCAGTACTGCCTCCCAGCCAGGAGGTCAGACAGTCTCTGCTGAGTGAACATGACCTTCAGATACAAAACAGCACCCCTTAGATGACAGATTTCAGAGAATTTCATACAGATTGCAAAAGACCATGACTGGAATTAAAAGCAAACTGTTTTCTAATTGTATCAATAAAATTATTTGTAGAAAAGTATATACCAAAATATATTTAAACAGCAAATATATACGTGTTCGTTTAAAAATGCATTATTGTGGTGACCTCAAGGGGGCACTGACATTTGTTTTAAAAACCCTCTTGTAACTTTTTATCAACCCCTTATTTTCATTCCTTCAAATCTTTTAACACTAAGTGAAGCAGCAAATGAAAATCACAGTAAGTAAAGGAGTTTAGATAATAATCATCAGGTTTAATCACAGGCACAAAGCGTGAATTCTACGCGTCACGAGTTAGGCAGCATGTGCCCCCATCTACAATTATGTCACGAGCGTAACTTGAAGCGCGTGAAGCGCCTCGCCCACAAAGAAGGCCGAAGATGCATCATAGCTCCGTAACACAACGACTAAGGAACCGTTGTATTTCCAGACTTTTTATTTCTAGTTTCTTGCTGAAACATTTTTAACTTCCAAGCAGTATGTTCTTTTTATTATACTTAATAAAACTTGGATGTTATTTTGGATGTTATTTTAGTAAACTAAATAGGATATGGTCAGATTCATAATCATACTGTAGACAGGAAAAATTTTGTTTTGGGCTTATGTAGCCCCAGAAACAATTCATTAAAAGGTTTTTTTTTTAATTAGTTGGAATCTACTCAGTTTTATGAGTTACATTTATTGCCGACTGCATAATAAGTCACATGGTTAATAAGGATACATTACACTGGACAAACTCCTAAATTCGATGGTAAAATCACATGTTTCTCATGTGCAGCAGATTTTACTCATTGAAAAGAGGATGGAGTGAGGTTGGGAAGGAGACATGCAGAGAGAATGAACAGTGTATGTCTGGCACTTGACAATGTTAATCTTGTTATGAAAGAGCATCTGGTACTCTCCAGATGCTCTCTCTTTCTGTGTGTATGTGTGCGTGTCTGTGTGCGTGCATTGCATGCCTCACATGAACCCAGTTAAGTTAAACCCAGAACGTGGAGCTCAGTTTACAATGTCCTCTCAGCACTTTGTTGTAGTCTAACTCTTCAAGCACTCAAGCACATACAACATACCTGCTGTGTCTGTGGAGCAAGCTGGACTGAGAAACCAGGAGCCATTGTTATAAAGTAAATAATTCAGATTTACAGCCAACAGTTACTCTGAAAATATTTGCTTTATTTTTGTATTATGCACAACATAAGGTAGCATTTATCAACGGATTGTATACAATTTACTTTATGCAGTTTATATGGACATAATAGACGATTATGACATTGAATCTAACTATAACCACATTGAAACATAAACTTTGTACTAATTTATCTTACATTTCCAACATATCATGTTCATATGCTAACTACAATTAAGTTCTCAAAATATGAAGAGAAATAAGAAACGTAAGAGCTAATATTGAGAAATCATGCTGATATATCTGACATACTGCCAGAGATAATGCATTGAGTTTACTGTATTGACCTTGATTCTGCAGCCATGCATCTAAAATGGGAAAATCACTTGTAATCAAACCTTGTGAGGTACTCAAATTAAATTTCTTTGGTCCCATGGTTCGTATTTGGGGTGGAGTTCAGCACTGGGTAAGGAGCTTCACATGCTACCTAAGTTATAGCCAAACTTTGATTGCATAGATTAGTCAATATGCTAACACCCTTTGCAGGGCCACACATATTGCTCACATCTTTCTTACAATTTTTTTATGTATACACTGGTTAAGTAGTCTCGCTGTTTTCAGTAGGATTGTTCTGTAGTCAGATTAAAATCAAATGCTAAGTATTCAAATTCAGGAGCTATACATAATATACTGTTTATTTTAATGATAAATGGTATATTGATGTTGAGCCGGAATTCTAGTGGACAGTGACATTTAAGTCTTCGTAAATGTATCCTCAAAGACTGATTTGTCTGCCTACTGCTAGACAAACAAGCAATGCTGTTCACACTTCTGTCTCAGTATGTATAAAAGTGTGTAACAAACACATAGAATTTGGGAAAATCATTCAGCGAGAGGGATTTGGGAGGGCCCCCTGGAACACAGAAGGCTCTAACGTGCAATAAAGATTTCTCTTCAAGCAAGTACCCTAATCTAATATAGTTGTCTCTTGCATCTATTGAAACAACAGTCCAAAATCTAGTGGGACACAAACTTCCTTACTGCCTAATTGAAATTAAACATGAATTTACTTCCTAGATGTTCATGCTCTGGCCTGCCTCTTTAAGACAAAGCATTTCATTTGTCCTTGCTGACGACAACTTGAGTTGTAACCAATCAGGCGCTATGTGTTGGTTAGTCAGAGCCAGTATTGGATGTACTTAAATGGTCTGAAAAGTCTTCTGTTCTTCTCATTCACATACTCCTATCCTGAAATACTAACTCTCTTGCTGTACTGTAACTTGCACTCAGACCACAGAATGCACACTAAAGATCAAATCAGGTATGGTTTATGTTTTCTGTTTATTTCTTTTCTTGTAATAATTCCTAGAACTATGTATGTGAATGTGTTACTTTTGTGAAACGGTAAAATGTCAGCACAGTGTATCACTTCACTGATCAAAGTCTAGAATTTTATAGAAAGGATTGTATTTTGTTCATGTGTTGATAAAAACTTAGTTTTTAATTTGTTCTTATAGGGGAATCAGATACAGAATTAAAGGTTTTGGGATTTTGTGTTTTGATAAAAAATGATTTTATTACAATTGAACATACTGTACTGAACAAGTGTGCAAATACCGCATTCATTGTTCATCCATATGACTAAATGCAGTGAATGGCTTTGTTATTCAACAATGTGTTCTCAGATAGTGAGTATTTGAAAACATACTTTTCAAAGACATGCCCCAATATCTTCTACAATGTTATAAATGTTCATCTGTTCATCTGTAGTCAACTGTGTCATATGCCTGCCTGTGCACCTAGTTCCATTATAGCTTTAAATTGTGAGGGCTGAGACAGCTCACAGTTTTAAAAGAGCTATTTTTCATTCTTCGCCCTAGTCATGAAGACTACCAGAGGACAGCAGATTGGCTCTTGTCCCAGACGCAGCACAGACCGAAAGTGGCTATTATCTGTGGTTCCGGATTGGGCATGCTGGCTGAAGCTCTCCAATTCCAGGACTCCTTCAAATACACAGAGATCCCTGGTTTTCCCCAAAGTACAGGTGAGGCTGGGAGAGAGGATGGAGCATGATACATGGCAAGAGGATGCACATGGTAGCTGGTATTATGAAGGTTTAATGGATTATACAATGCATAAGCCTATAATTACAAAAAGTTTAAAAGAGTTAAAATACTATTTATTAAACCTTCAGGCACAAACACGAATAACCACATCTGTGTATACTGTGGGTGTGTTTATCTGTGTGCATGTGTATTTAAACAGTACAAGGACATGCTGGTAGACTGGTATTTGGTGAACTCAAAGGGAAGACCTGTGTTTGCATGCAGGGACGATTCCACATGTATGAGGGACATTCACTCAGTAAGGTGAGATCTAACTAAAATTCCAAGAGAGCAGCCTTTCCCTTAACCAGTTATGTCAACACTTTATTACAAAGTCTCACCGACCGATTACCAGTATTAAGAGTGACCTTACCTAACCGAGGTGTCTTAGGATGGGAAGACCTGCATCCTTTTTCTAAATGCAATCATTAGACCAATGCATGTTCTCCTACTCCCAGTCACGTTGAGCAGAATCACATGAGGGATGTTGCTGCTCATTTCACTATTCAATACAACTTTTGTCTGCATTCCATGGCTACTGCCCCTAGAAACAGCTGTGCACTCACTTTCAACAGAGTACAGTAGTGAAGTAAAATTTGAGTACACTTCTGGATGTTATGAGATTCTTATCATGTATTTTAGTTCTGCTGGCAAAATATGTATATGTATATGTAACTATCCAATATTGTATTTTCTGTTATAAGTGTAACACTTTTTAAAATAGCAATGTCTGATGTAGTTTTTTCAAGGATAAACAGCTTTCAAACCATCGACATCACTTTTGCTCACAACCTCATGACTTATTGTTTTATTAGTAACCTGCTGAGAGTTGTGTCAAGTCTGCTATTTCTGTGATCTGTATATCTGAGATCTGTATATATGTGTGTGTGTGTGTGTGTGTTACAGGTCACTTTCCCAGTGAGGGTGTTTAAGCTTTTGGGTGTAGAGACCATCATTGTTACGAATGCTGCTGGGTCCTTAGCAGACGACTATCACTGTGGTGATATCATGATCATCAAAGATCACATTAACTTCCCTGGACTTGCTGGCTTTAACCCATTGAATGGGGCTAATGATGACAAGTCAGTGAATTAGTGTGGAACGTTTTCTACAGAAATTGTAGAAACCAGATGGCAATTTTCTTTACTATTAATCAGTTGTATATTATGTATATCTGCATATCCCTGATTATTTAAATACACAATTTACTACAGTTGCCATTCTGTACTTGGTTATAGTGGAACCCCTATTTATGTATTAAATATTAGGTTTGGACCTCGCTTTCCCCCTATGTCTGGAGTCTATGATAAAGATCTGCGGAAGCTGGCATTTGACATCTGTAAAACCATGGGCGTGTCCCGATATGTGCAGGAGGGAGTTTACTGTATGGTGGGAGGGCCCAACTTTGAGAGCATAGCAGAGGCCCGTCTACTGCACAAACTTGGGGTGGATGCTGTGGGTAAGTATTCCCAAATAATGTTATTATATGCATAAACATTTTGTACTGTACACAAAACTTATGTTACGTTTAATTGCTCTTTATTGCTTAAATTTTTGTGTGACAGTTCATGGGACAGAACTATAACTGACTGTGTGGACTTTCTGTTCTTGTTCTGCAGGCATGAGCACAGCTCCTGAAGTCTTAGTGGCCAGCCACTGTGGCATGCGTGTCTTTGGTCTGTCTCTCATCACTAACAAAGTGGTAAAGAGCTATGAGGACTCAGAGACAGTCAATCATGAAGCTGTGCTGGAAGTGAGCAAAATGCGCTCACAAACCCTGCAGGATCTTGTCACAGAACTCGTCAGTCGCATGGACATAAACAACAATACAGCATGACAATGACCCTGACTGCCACCACTTCTGACTGTCCAAAATCCTTATTTTTTATTGCACAAGATTGTATTCCAGTTTTGCATAATTTATTATCTGTTCATGCTTCAGCTTCTGCACTATGCTGAAATAACCTCACTAAAGTAATGAAGTGCACTAATTTTATTTTCATTTTACCTGACCTAACTTTTACTTTTTCACGTTAGGTGTCTACTGGACATGCTACCTACTGTGCTGCCTATCTTGAGTACATAATTTAAGTACAGAAATTTTATTGAACAGAAGTTTATTACAGAAGACTTCATATTTTCCAGTGCAAGTAAAAATAATATCACTGCCATCACTTTTTGCTCAAAACTGTTCAGTTTACTTTTCATTCCATTTGTTAGGATTTCATTTAAAAGCTAAAGAACTTTCATAATGGTTTGTACAGCCTATTTATATAACATAGCTTTTGACTGACTCCATTGGATTGACCATTTTCTGCATGTTTGGATAATATAGTATTTAAAGTAATATATTTGGATGTCTTCTGAGTTCTTGTGTTTTTGCAGTGCCACTCATATTGTATACATACGCCACACATACATAACACAGATCAAAGATACCCACATATGTAGGAATCATAGATTACTAATAAAGATCAGTAGTTAAATCAAATGCTGACATTAGTCAGGTTTGCCTATGACTGCATATTACCAAGAAGTTGCAGTTTAATTCCTAATTTTCATCAATAATTAGTTATTTTATGAATTTGGTCGAATAGTGTTTTCTGATAGTGCATATATCAAAAAATCAAAATTTGTTCTGAGTTACTACTGTGAAAGTGTCTTTGCTTCCCTCTAGTGGCTAGTTACAGTATGCTTGCCTCTTAGAAGGACACAAACAGACACATAATTTAGAAAAGAAAATGTACAAGATAGGTATATACTGTATACTCAAATTAATATATTGTCATACAATGCACCCACACATTTTTTAAAATAGCCAACATACAAGGAATTTTTAGGAAATCAGCATGAGGGTTGTGGATGAATGAAGGAGGCTGGAGGCCAAACTAAAAATGTTTATTTAACAAAACGCCCACTGGGCTTTGACCCACACAAGAGACAGAAATATAATAAATAAACTACCTTAAACTGCACACGGTGTTATCCGTACTTTATCAGCACAACTCATAAGTTAATCGACAAAATGTACGCTAGATGGCGCTAGAGTATCGGTGTGAAGTTATTCAGTGCGCGGGTTGCTATGACGACCGGCACTCGGGAAACGCTCAAAGGTAAAGTTTTAGATAATTAACTGTTCGGAAGTATTTGTCAGTAAGGACATAATGGAATAATGAATCAACTACCTAAATACTTCCACTCTGATCTTAAAGAAGACATTAAGAATTTTGTGAGTTTATTACTTTTCTTTTACGGCACTAATCATATCGTTTATGTGGATAGACAGTTCTTAGCTCTTGTCAGCTGTGCATTTTAAATGGTGAAAATGAAACTTTGACTTGATGCCTTAAGTCTTTTTTAAACTCAAGTAGATTGTGCAGAAGTATTGAACATTCGTTACATTCTTCACGTTTTTCCTCCAAAGAGCCATACTTTCTTGTACTTAAGTGTAATCTTGAGGAAATGCATTTTTATGTATATTTGTATGTGTTGCAATAAATCACCGCACCATTTTCCTAGCAAAACATGAAGAAATGAGGAGTGGCTTAAGAGAAATAGTGTCGTTTGCAAACGTTAAATTACCTAGGTTTATTAGGCACAGTCCTGTTTATGGTTTTTCTTGACCGAACATAACAAGCATAGTAGACACTGATTTTTACATTATTATTTTTTTAATCTGTGTTGAATACTGAACATACTAATATGAGGGGCCGTTTCAAACCTTTCTTACACACACACACACACACACACACACACACACACACACAAGCCTGAATCACTTGGCACTGAAATTCTTCCTTGGCATTAAATAGGTGTGACTTCACGACCACAGGACATCTTCCACATTTTAGCAGCTATAGGGACTTGGACAATTCTCAGACATCAAGTGGCCACTTCACACAGAGATATTTTACATCATCTGCAGTTATAAATCCCTCTGCCAGTGCATGGGAAATAACCAGAGAAGACAGAAACTAAGATTACAAATCTGTGTAAAAATTTAGCCAGAAAACCATTGGCTTTGCTGTGCCATCCTGGAGTGCACCAGATATTGACCATTACTGGAGTTAATGACTGTTAATCAAAACGTGGGTTAATGGACCTTGCTTAAGATTCCCCCAATCTTATGATCTCCAAGTTTTAGTCACTTAGACTACTGCGCCATCACCATCACCTATTTATTTGCATTCTCTCTAAAGTGTTTCAAGGCATATTCAGGTGTCAGAAAGATGCTATATAAATAAATAAATTAATGTGGTATGATGCGTCTGTGATGGTTACTGACTGTTCTTTAAAACTTTAATTATTATTATTGTGTAAAAAAATCATCTGTATTGTTTTCAAGAATTACAGCAGGTGGGAGAGATGTGACAGTCTGAGTGGTTTAAAAGGAACTGGACAATCACATAAGCCAACAGTGGGACACGGTAAAGCTTCAATTCCTGCAAAAATAAAACAGCCCCAGTATAAAAAATGTGGTGAGACATCATTAAAATATCAAATGATCAAAGAAACTGCTGCTTTTCACATTATGTTAACATTAAGCATTGTCTTTTTGTTGTTTACTCAGGCAAATCTTTAGCAAACGCCACAAAAGCAGCTTCCTCTAGACTCTACAGAACAAAAACTGACCAAATGAACCCCTGTCCAATCAGCAAGAATTATAGCCCCCAACTGCTAAAACTCAATGTAAGTGATAGTACAAAAAACATTTACTCTATTTTCATTGTTTCTAAGAGATACTGACTCTGAAAATTGCCATTTAGCTACTTTTAACATCACAGAAAAGTGGCATTAAGGATTTGGAAGAACACTGTGAAATAATTCAGGGGATGAACCAGCAGTTGTCCAGAGATATTGACAAGCATGACAGACAATCTACCTCGCAGGCAAGAGAACTCCATATCAAACATGAAAAGCTGGGGGTAAGCCACTGACCACTGCATAAGCCGAGCATAACTGTAATGATTTACACATTAACTAACAAATGGGAATCTAATAAGACCTGGCAGTAATGAGTTAAATTTGAACATACGTGAGACAAAGGATTCACACAACACAAAAAACATGCAACAGACTACACAAACTGAAATTGGTCTGGTCAAATTGATATTTTTGGCCTTTGTGTATTACTAGATCCTATAACATTCAGAATTTTCTGTTTTCAAGAGATCATTGACTAACTTGAGTCAATGGAGCAATGAGCTGATCGAGCAGGCCAGAACCGAGTTAAGAAATGCAGTCCTGGAGGGAGAGAATCAACTCTCTGGTAAGTTGAAGGGTCACACAAACAGAGATTTCATGTTATTTTTTATTATCTTTTATATGCGTATACATGATCTACAAACTATCTTATTAATTCATAATTTGACACTTGTGTGCCACCACGCAGTAGCTGCTGCCATTAATCATCTTCCCCATTTCTATATGATGTAACTTTTCACTATGTTTCAAAGACACATTGTCATTGAGATGTTTTGATTGCCTCTTCAATCTTCAATTTTTTTGCAATTTTCCACTAAATCTGCATATTGTTCAGGATTGGATGTTTAACTGCCAACAAAATACACTGAACCGGCACAAATATAGGCTGGCCTCCATCGCTTATTTAAGAAATGTGACATTATTAGACATTATTAAGAGCACTGGATTGGAATGTTACATCTAGAAGATCAAATCAACAACTGCGTGCAAATAAATTGCATCAACGGCCTTTTCAACTCTCAGGTCTTCATGCACAGCTCGAGGCACTAAAGACAGATGTTGATATGAGACAAGCAGAGTGTCACAACCTGAAGACCTATATGGAAAGGGAATATTCAGTCAAAGATTTGCAAATTGTCACACTGAAGAGAGAACTGCTCAAGCTAAAGCAAACACAGAAGGTAAATTAGGGGCCTGTGATGTATCATATGCGAGTAACTGTACTGAACTTTAGTATTATTTTGAGTGTTTTTCTTCTTGGACTGAGTTTTAGCATTATTAACAGCTCTGTACAATTAGAATGAAAGCAGTGTACTTTTTGGAAACTGATACTTAAGGGGTGATATTAACACTCACAGACTTTTATGTAACTGGCACAAACTCCTTTACTTTGAATATGAGCAACAGAACCATGCATGTTTGGGTTTACTACTAGCCATTGTGAGTCCATAGTGCTCATCTTTGGAAAGAAAAAGATAATTGAAAATTGGCATCTTTTCTTAAAAACAAGCAAATAAAACCACTTAAATGTAAGGCTTTGAGCCAAGCATTTCATTTAATGGCTAACCTGCATTAATACCTGTAATATATTTAAGTACTTTTAATGTCAAACACTTTAGTACTTTGACTGATGTAGTATTCTAATGGATAACTTGAGTGAAGTCCTTCTTTTATTAAGATACTCAAAGCACACATTACAAGTCCTGTATGACGTCCTGTATCAACTGTATGAACTCCCATACTGAATTTATTTCCCTGTTGGGCAGCTACCACTTTGAATGTGTCTCTTGAAAGTTTCACTCTTTCTGTCACTCTTTCTTTCATTGTTCTGTGTTTTTCCCCCTCTCGATTTCTTAGGCGGAACATGAGGATTTGAATATGTTTTTTCAGACTGAAATGGGCACTGTAAAGAGACAATTCCATCAGGAGCAAAAGAAAATACTGTACATTGCTGCCAAAGTACTGTCCATCAGCTAATTACAAATCCTCAGTAAATTTTGTATCCAATGGGAAAAAATGACATAGTAGTATTTACTTCTTCTGGATATTTACAGAGCAGTGTATCCAAAATTCCTCCGGATGTATTAAACACCTATTCACACAACATCACAATGAAGAGAGAAATCAATATTCACAAAAAGGTATTTGTTCATGCTATGATCACAATCTTGTTGTGCAAGTGTTGGGCAAGTTACTTCCAAAATGTAATACATTATAGACTAGTTACTGTCATTTCAAAGTAATTTGTTATGTTATAATATTACTTTCTCTGAATTGTTATGTGAACACAACTCCTGCATTACTTTGGAGTTACTTTCACCAAATTCTAACTGCAGAAGTAGGACTTGGCATTCCAAAATGATAAAATGTAGTTTACTGCAGCTCATTATACATCCAGTGGAGGGCGATTTGGTGTAGCATAATGACTGTAGGTGTTGTTGTAATGCATGGGACAGAAATATGCAACGAGTGTAATATTACTGAAAATGTATTAGTAATCCCTTACTTCATTACAGCAAAAAGTAATTAATTACTATAATTGTTACATTTTAATGCGTTACTCCCAACACTGATCTTGTTAAATGTTGAAGCAATTTTGTTAAACATTGTAAAACAATGTATAATGAAAGCTAAAGAGACTATACTCTTTCTACTTATAGGAAGTAAATGAGTTGGAGGAGGAGAACAGAAAACTAGTTAAGAATCTTCAAGATCTGCGGCTGTCAAGGCAAAGCATCAAGGATGTTTATCGAGATGGCTTCCTGAAGCCAAAAATGTGAGTATCAGTTGGGGTGGACACTGAGTTTATTTAGTGGACTGATAAAATTCAGTTCCACCTCTATAGATATCCATTGCAAAAGCATGTTTAGTGAAGTTTATACTGAAACATAATCCATCTTCTCAGTTTATATGTTCTCAGACGTTAAGGTTATAGATCATTCACATTGCATTCTTTGACAAATAACACTGGAATGATAAGAATAAGGGATAGAGCTGGCCAGTCGAAAGGAAGTCCTTTAAGCCTTTGAAACTCATGTTGACCCTGCTTGTGTGAATGCATATTTGAAACAGTCCATCCAAAATGTCCCTGAAGAGCCTACTTCATAGCTATTTACAAACACACTGACAAAGTGTGGTTAGTGACAAACTATTCTCATTAGCTGCAGTGTTCATAAAAGATGCTCTTCATAAGAGGGTGGAGATTAATTGAGTAACTGTTATTATTTAACAAACAAAACTGACATATAAATTGAAAGGCAAGTTAGAATATTTAATTATTCAGCCACATTCACTTGCCAATCTCATACAGTAGCTTCAGACACCCCTTAAGAAGGGGTTCTACCTTTTCTTCTCATCAATTAAGACATGGAAAGGAAAAAGAAATGAGCCATTACAAGGCGTATAAAATTACAGTTTTGGAAAAGTCTCCATCTTAAATGAAGCACAGCATGCTGCACATTCATGGAATCCCAGTTGGTCATTAAAGGTTAAAAAGGGTTTCAAATTTCCCAACAGCTTTTTCCAAAACAGTGTGACATTCACTTCACCGCGACAATCACTCATATCTGTAAAGAATCAGTAACGCTTTATTGCTTAGTCCCACAATTCACAAGGGCTACTTACATAATATAAGCTTGTGAAGTCCAACGCCAATATCTATTTATGTAGAACAAAAAATGTTTTTGGGAGAGGTAGGGGGGTCAATACTAAATTATTTTCTCACATCTTGTCAGAAACTGCTCATTTTTTACAAACATTAAGCTAGAGACTTCATTTATTCAGGATAATGACAACCAGATTTGGGATTTCCTGAATCACTCGTGACAAAGGCTTGAGTTTAGTGTCTGCAGATGGCCTGAGCCCCAGCAGAGACGTTTCTCCTGTTTCCTGTGTTAAACAAAACCGTCCCAGGGCATAATGGCCATATTTAAGGGCAGATGTTCTATAAAGAGTCTCTGTTTCCATCCTGATTTACAGACACAATATCACAGCTATTGGGAGAACCAATAGTGGGGGTGGGGGTCGTCCTTGTGTGTATGATATCCTCTGCGTCTTGAGAACAGAGATACACTGCTTGCTTAATTCTGGGAAATTTGTTTCCTTTTGTGTGAAAGGATGTAGCTTGTCTTACTCAAAGGGAGGCAATCAGAAAGTTTGCCATCACAGTGGATTACTTATCAGCTCTGCATTGAATTGCAGTAAATTTCTAATAGTGTGTGGAGGGAACATGAAAAAGTAATTGTTTAGTGGCTGGTTATTTATGAGAAAATATGTACCTCACATTTTTAGCAATATTTTGTACTATATATTGATATATTCCGTACTTGCATTGTGGGCATCCTGAAACAAAGTTTAATTACCAATTATGTTCTAGTTTATAATGTTTTATGGTAGTATTCATTAATGTAATGATTAACAGCTAGATTGATTTGTATTTCAGTTGTAACCCAGATGTTCACCTCAGCATATCTGGAAAAGAACACCTGCCTATATAGCTGCACTCCAGAGAAACATCTTAGATGGAAGAGTTAACCCTGGTTTAGATAAAATAATCCTGTGTTCATTAGAAATACCATATTCAATGATAAGCATTGTAATGTCAGTCAGTTTGAATCTCTTCTATTTATTGGACATTTTGATTTCTTGATGTCTTTTCTGTTTTCTTTTTGTTTTATACTGGTTAATAAATATGAATTTGAAACGTTATAGAAAGCAATGTTTATCTATATTTTTTGGGCAGGGTTGCTCAGTATTGCAGTTTCCAAATGTTGAAGGTTTTTTTTTAAAATTCTAGTCTGATCATGTATTTGTCTTGTAAACACAGCTTTCCCACTCTTGTAAATCTCTGTAAACCCTGCAACTGCAGTTTTGGGACATTGCTGTAATTGACTTAAGTGTGGGAACAAGGCCCCCTCTGTAAACAGTTCAGGCCTTCATCACCCCAATGCATGGCTGACTGGTTTGATTACTTTTGTTGTTTCATTTGGAAAAGGTTCAACTGAGCCTCAGAGAATACAATTTCCTGGTAAGAACTGTCAGACCAGAAAAATCTAAAAACGTGTGGTCTGCATGTGCTCCAAGTCTGACATATGACCTTTGATCACATAATTTTTCCATCACTCACTTGTTCCATGTGGCATTACTTC
Source organism: Distichodus sexfasciatus (assembly GCA_032718565.1). NCBI lineage: Eukaryota > Metazoa > Chordata > Actinopteri > Characiformes > Distichodontidae > Distichodus > Distichodus sexfasciatus. The sequence goes on from JAVGVS010000184.1 coordinate 524,221, forward strand.
ACAGCTCCAATATCATCAAAGCAAGATTGGGTTTAGTGAAGATATCACATTAATGAAAACTATTTATTTATTGATAATGATAAGCCATTGACATGGGAAAAGCTCCATGTCTATTTTTCTGGCGTAGGACGGTTCCAGATGTGAGTCCTTTTTTGGAACACTTTTGCCTATCACCAAAAGGATAACGAGCTACTATGTTAGTACAACACTATAATTAGTAAAACACCGTTTGAGGAAAGTCGAGACTGGTGACTGTCGAGACTGGTAAAAGCATAACTGTCAAAGTTTATAAATCGGCGACTAACATAAACACAACGAACCGTTTTACTAGTGTGCTACGCGTCAGTGAGGCGTTTATGATTGGCTACATTGACAAGACGCACTGAAGATGCTACGTGTCTAATGGACATACGCTAACAGTTTTACTGCGATTATGAAAAGTCAGATGCCTTCACCGAGGCGACTATTTGAAGGCAAACAGACGTGAGCTGCCCAGTGTTCTCGACATGAGCTGACTTGTGCTTGCGTGCGCTGCGTGTCGCCAAGAGTGTGACAGAGAGAGAGAGAGAGAGAGAGAGAGAGAGAGAGAGAGAGAGGTGGGGGGGGACACCTTCTGATTCCGCTGCTGAATTTTTTACAGCGTTGTGGAACTTCACTGCTTGTTGCTATGACGCTGATACAGTATAGCTTTACATCGCAGCCCGATAGAACAGAACTGACTGAAAGCGTCTCTCAGCTCCGATGGAGAAACCGAATGACGAACCGTAGAGGCTGAACTTAAGTCTAAACCCAACAACTTAAGTCAGTTGTATTTACTGAACAACAGTAGGATAAACAGTCCATGGCTTTGCCCGTGAGTATTATTTTAGAATTCAGTCGAGTAGTCTAGTATATATGTTTATGAAGAGTCACAGTTACAGTAAGATCCGGGGTCTGTTTTGTGTTACTTTTTCGCACCAAGACATTCTGAGATGACGCTCAACACGCAGAGAGAAGGCAAAGAAACACTGCGGAGGAGAGCTAGCACTCCCATCCCGACCTCTCACCAGCCAGAACCGAGACACAGAGAAACTTCGGCCGACCTTCATCACCCTCCTCTCGTCCAGTCCGCCTCCTACCACCCCGGAGACAGGACCCTCCACTCGCGGGCGCACTGGTCATCCGACTCGGACGAGTCCGACAGCTCAGGGGCAGAATGTCTGTACCGAGTGGTTTTATTAGGAGATCACGGAGTGGGGAAGTCAAGTCTCGCCAACATATTTGCCGGAATTCAAGAGAAGGATGCGCACGGCCACATAGGAGGTATTTTATTTTTATTTTTTTAAATATCTGTATTAATAAGTTCTTACTTTGCTGGGAAATGCTCTTCAATATCTTGTTCAAATAGTCAAATTGTATAATTGTAAATAAATTGTATTATTTTTTTCTGTTGGTTCTAATTATCTAACGTAGTTGCCTGTAACACTTCAGAGACTTAGTATAAACTCTGCAATTAACCACTGAAACTCTTAAATCAACGTCCAAATTGGCAGATATAGTCTAAAAACACAGATTGAAGGGCAGTGTTCATTGTTACCTTAGTCACAGCAGGAAACAAAAAATCCTTCCACTGGTCTTTGTTTATGAGCAAAAACCAGAACAATTACAAGGATGTCTTTGGTGGTTTTTAGGCTCATCAGCTGGCAGAGGAGTTTGATGGTTCGGGTTGAGTCATCTTGACCAGCTGAAGTTTAGTATTCCATGCTGTCATCCCGTTTTAATCTCTGACAGACCAGCCTTCCATGCAAATTCATTGACTTTGTTCTTGCAGACAAGTAGCGCAGGATTTTACAGGGCAGAAAATGACATTTTTAATGGGTTTCAGTTAAAGCCCATTCATGAACCTTTAAATGCTTGTACATGAAAATGTCACTTCCCTAGGATTTTAAGTTTGAAAATGTCCTGCATTTTAGATGTTCTACAGCAAGACTCAATTTTAAGGAGCAGCCAACGTCAGTACTTCAGATACTGTGCTGCTTAGTTTTACTACTGTATTTTTATTGTACTGAATTTTCTGAAAATAGTGGACAGTTTATATAGAAAAAGAGACATTTGGATTAAGCAGCAGGATTTTTCCTTTAAAGTTTAAACATTTTGATAAAATTAGCTATTTGTTATTTTCACATCATTTTATCAGATGGATGTCTCCTTTATGAATGAACTGATACCAAAAAAAAATCGCTGATGGGCTATACCTGTAACCCACAGTCAAGCAACCATGTTTCACAGATAAAGCTATATACATCAGATCACTATTTTCCTTTTTCTTTTTATAATTTCTTGACTAGTGGCTGTTTACAACATGGTGTTTAAATCATTTTTGGCAAAATGTGTTTCCCCATAGGTAACTGTGTGGAATGTATTTGTTGTCTGTATGAACAATATGGCAAGCATTTCTGTTTTTGTGAATTACAATGAAATTCTTTATTATGCCAGTTCATTTTTCTTTTGCTAAGCTTGCCATTGCATTTCAACAGTTCTTTCTTAATAGTATAAATGAAACCCTGAAAAAGTAATACATTCTTTGACTTGTAATATCATGTTTTAGTGCAGATGATTCTGTAACATGTAATGTTTTGTTTAATAGTCTTAAAGGACCTGTTGCAAATGTCTCACAGATAAACTGTCAGGTTAAACTGTCAGGGTAATCTCTTGCTCTTAGCTTTAATGTGCATAAACTATTAATCAGAGAACTCAGAGAGACAAATTACTAATTTTCCATATACATTATAGATACACTGTACATATTAAAAGACTCACAGTTCCCTTTGGCATAATTAACTATTACAGTTATCATTTTCTACCTTTTTAATTATAATGTGCTGCTGTGGTTTGTGACCAAATAAAACTCAATTTCTATTCAGTTACTTATGGGCCCTTAGATATTTAGCTTTTCATCAACTTTAGTGAGGAGGTGTCAAGTTTTTGTTGTGTCAGATAGCAGATTTAACAGATTGGTAGGATGACTGTTAAGACAGTTAAGGAACTCAGTCACAAAATGCTAAAAGGGTTGACACTTGACACAATTCTAGATGGAATTGTATGATTAAGTTGTATCTGACAGAATGGGAAAGTGACAAAGGGGATTTTAAGCGGAAAAATAAGACATTTTTTTACCCCAAAGCAAAGTATGTTTTTATCTTCTTGTCAAACTGATCACAAGATCAGCCTAAACTAGACACAGACCAGTGCTTTTTCCACTGCTCTTTTCCACACTTATTCTTCATGCCTATGAACATGAACTAAAGAACATAGCACCACTCAAAAAGGTCAGAGATAAGTACATCAACACCAGTGGACGTGACATGCCTTTGAAATGGGATTTAATCAACGGTTAACTGTTTTTGCTACAGAACTCTAGGACTGCCACTCTCAGCTACTCAGGCTACCAGTTGCATGTGGTTTGTTAAGTTAAATAATACTACACTTGTTTACTTTGCAATAGTGCAAATGAAGTGAATTACTCTACAGTTTTTCAAAAGGAAAAATATTTATGTTCTAAAGTATTACATGGATGAGACTTTGAATATTGTGTATTTTTTTAATTTGTGTTTTTTCTTCAGAAGATATGTACGAAAGAACGCTGACAGTGGATGGGGAAGAGACCACCCTCATAGTCATGGATACATGGGAAACAGAGAAGCAGGTATGAAAACCAAATACTGCTTTGAATTTGCATTGTTCAACAGCGACTCTGTAGGTATTGAGTAAACAAGTCATAACCTACTTTATATACTACACAGCAAATGAAAAAACATCCAGCGGCATTCAACCCTCATTTATTCGTCTGAGCTCATGCTCGCACAACAAAACAAGGCACTCACCTAAAGGCCATAATGTCCTTCCCACAGTGAATGTTGTGGAAAAAAACATGGCTACTGAATGCCACTGGCCAAACTCCATTGACAGTTACTGAAGTAGAGCAGTCTGATGTCCAGCAGAGAGCGGCTACATGAACCCGAGGCCACTGACGGCTTTGGAACCTAATTACACCACTATTGATCGCAACGCTCTGAGAGAGCTCCCGCAGAGGGCTGCAAGGCCTATGTTGAATAGTTGCTTTAAAACTTTAGAAACGTCTCTTCTGATAGGCTGATCCTGTTTTTTTTTTTCTTCAGTTCCAGTGAAATGGAATCAGAATGCAGGTCTTTTCTTATTTCAGAAAATACAACATTTTTCTTAGACTTGCAACATATTGATGAACTGTATAATGTGTACAGTATTTTAAAATTGCAGCCTTAATAGGGTAATTCCACTTCATTAATTACTAGTTAACTATTTTGAGCACTTTATTAGTATTGTAGTGCTCGAGTCCAGTCTCGAGACCAGTTTTTGAAAGTCTCGAAGTTGTCTCAGACTTGGCCGTATTTGTACTCGGTCTTGTCACTCAGACAAAGAGGACTCAGGATTTTATTTCGAGACCAGCCAAGACCACAACTCTGAGAGTATTACTATTAAAACTTTTTGAGACCAACACAGGCATTTGCGTTGTTTATTAAGTGGTGTTTTAATAACTCAGAATCCCTTTAACTTACAGAAACCATACACGTACCATCAGAATCCCAACTTTGAACTTACTACATTATATTTATTCCTCTGTATGTTAAATTATTTCTGAGTAATTCCGTGCACAAAAACTGAAGTAATTCCGTAAAAACATCATTCGATGGATGGAGTGATGTTTTGCAAGCAATCTTTACTCTTACTTAAGTATAAATGTCCATATACATCATTGTAAAATACTGAATCAAAATAAAATCCATTTGTAACTGTGGCTCACCAATTTACAGGAGGAGGATGAAAAGTGGGTACAGGATTACTGCATGCAGGTGGGCAATGCTTACGTCATCGTTTACTCCATCACTGACCGCAGCAGCTTTGAGAGTGCATCAGAACTGAGAATTCAGTTACGCCGAATTCGCCAGGCCGAGAACATTCCTATCATTCTCGTGGGCAACAAGAGTGATCTGGTGCGCAGTCGAGAAGTGGCAGTGGAAGGTGAGAGACCACGTTCTTTATGTAATCCTAAACATGGTGATAGGCATTTAGAAGCCCAGTCTATTATGAATCCATGCACTTTAAAATTTGAAAATAGATTTGACATTTAATGGCTTTAATATACTTTCGAGTTATTTCATGTATAATATGATTGGTTAACACTTGGTAAAAAATCAGATTTAAATAAAGGCTAAAGCTATATTTAACAAACTTAGGCAGATATCAGTACCTGAAGGGATGATTGTTGATTTGCAGTTACAAAGAATTACCTGCCTCCTGCTGTTTGCAGAGGGTCGGGCGTGTGCAGTGGTCTTCGACTGCAAGTTCATTGAGACGTCAGCTTCGCTGCACCACAACGTACACGAGTTGTTTGAGGGAATCGTGCGGCAAATCAGGCTGCGACGCGACAGCAAGGAGACCAACGAGCGGCGCCGCTCTATCTACAAGCGCAAGGAGAGCATCACCAAGAAGGCCAGACGATTCCTGGACAGGCTGGTGGCCAAGAACAACAAAAAGATGGCACTGAAAGTGCGCTCCAAGTCCTGCCATGACCTCGCCGTGTTGTGAGCCCCCAATCTTTTCTCCTTTTCCTCTTCTTCTTGTCTTCCTAAGAGTTACAGTTATGCTCTCCAAGACTGCAAAAACCATCAGTTATTTTTACATTTTTTGTTATTGTTATTTATTTGAGAGTTTCAAAAATGGTGGATTGGATTATTCACCACTTTCCTACTGAACTTTCTTGAGAACAATTTAAGGAAATTGATTGGAAGAAATATGTTGGGATGATGAGCTAAAATGTAAAGGGGATTTCTTAAAGCAAAGAGTTTTTTATTTATATCACAAGGGGATTTTTTATTGGAATTCTATCAGCATTTGCCTTATTGTATTCGTTAGAGATCTAGATAATAAGATTAAGCATTTGTAGGTCACCATTTGTTCTGCGGTTTAACACTGAAATATAAGCCTTTTTCTACCAAAGAAATTTCTATACACTGATGTCATTTTTTAATGAAGACAGCACTGTCCAGAAAGGTACTATATGAGATTTTGATGGTTTGCACTATGACCTTTCTGTATGTTTCTCTAACTGACCACTACAAATCCCAAACTGCTCTGCTCTGCATTTAAAGCGAAAATCAAAAAAGACAGCCAGAGACTAAAGACAACATGCCAACCCTCATTTAAGAGGAGCATGTAAATATCTTCTGCAGACATGCCTTTTGGGCTTCATAGATGTTTTTCGAGACACTATGCACTATTTTCATTCTTTCAAAGAGTCCTGTATAGTTTGCTCAGAGATTGTTATGATGGGATTGTAATCCACAGTGATTGATGAGGAAATTACTGAGATGTATTTTGACTTTGCCAGGTATATCAAAGATGAATATATAGTACACATTTTGGTTTCTTACCATTTTGTGTCCACTGGCTTAAAGACAAGAAGGCAATTTTGTATAAAAATCGTAATTTGTAAATGTACAGTATTATTGTATGTCTAGAATTTGTTTAATTCAATAAATCAGAAAAAATGTGACAGTCTGCTATTTTTATTAATTGTATTGTAGTTAAGTTTATTTTATAACTGATACTTAAAATATTTGAAATTACCATAAACACAGACATATTTTAATGACTTACAACTACATTTGCAATTACTTAATCATTCTGTTTTTCCCCCATGTCATTGCAGTGTATAACCTTTTACTTTTAGTATGCTGTTCTTTTCTTTTCTGGTCTGATGTCCCGGTCTTTGCAGTAAATCCTTTTCTTGTCTTTACATATTGTACAATCCACTAAACATAAATTGCTACTATATTGTGACTGTAAGTGATCATGAGAAACTTAGAGACTTGTAATTTATTCAAACAAATTGTATAGCCTTTTTTCAATTTTGCTAGACTTGCTCAAATAGTCCAGCCCTTGAAAGTGTGCCCCTAATTTCTATGATAATGAAGAGCTCAGGTATCAACCTTTTGATTTGAATGCATTCAGGTCTCGACAACAAGCCATTGTTCCCGTGCTCAGATCCAGTCCAGTGGCTTTGAGAGTGGTGGCCTCCAACAATACACAGGGTATCATAGAAACTCCAGTTTTCCAAGAGGCCCACACTGTGAGCTCATGGGTGGGATAGAGTTTGCCCATTGTTTACTGATGGGTTGTGGTTCCATTTGATGCAATTAATCTAATTAATTTCTCCTATCAGTGATCTCTCTAAAAGCAAAGGCCAGTAGCTATATGTATAAATATTGCATTTTCAAGCATAATGAAACATACTGTATTACCCCTTAACGTAATAAGCAAGCAATCTTACTGTGCTTGCTGTGGAACTGCGGAATGCTGGATATGTTTTTAAGTGTATAAATCAAAGATTACCTTACAAATCTACCAAAAAAAACTACCTAAATACATGAAATCTCATTTAACAATTTTTGGTATATATATTTTTTTAATCCTACACACTGCAAAATTGGTTGGCTGTGATTACAAATGCTGGACTTACCCAAACGCTTAATTGGTAAACTGGGACAGCTGTTAGTGTGGGTTTGTCCCTCTCATTTTTAGTTGATCTGTTGCAAGCATTTCAATATGAAATGAAGTGTTGAAAGTCAATATTTGTGGCGGAACTGGCCTAATTCTTCAATATTAGGTCACCAAAAGATATGTACCCGTATTAACTTGACCAGCCAATTGGTAAACATAACTTCACATCTTTGTACATTATTGTCTGGAAGTCCTAGTGAGTGTGCAAGAGTATGTTTTTTGATGAAGACAGATGTGTTAGGACAGCCGCTGCTCAACACCAGGAGATGCAGGCAAGAGGCCAGGGATGCAGCAAGATCTGAAGATCTGAAGCGCTGTGCCTGGGTCAGCTCTTTCCACTTACACCCCTTGTCACTGGTGCTTTGGGGGAGGGTAGCAGACCTGTTGGCTTGGAGCTCAGAGCATTGATTTGACTTGGCTAATGGAAAGAATGCCTCACTCCATAGTCAACCTTTCCCCCAGCTAATTCAGACACCACGAAAATGTGCATGCACCCACTGCCGCAATGTGCTAACCAAATGCACAACTTTCATTCCTGCTGAACATGGCATTTTCCAGTGCAGATGTTTTTTGCTTGAGATTCCTAAGGCCTAGTGCATGGGTCAATGAATAGCATGAAATTTTATACATGAAGCTTTGATGGTCTGATGGCAGAGATCAACAATTTGAATGTTTATACCTTTTGGATGGACTAACTTAAACAGCTCACTTTTTAACACTTCTGTTATTTTACACTGATTGATATTCTAATTTGTTTTATTATAAGTTCATTGTATAATATCTAGTTTATTTTTGTGTAATACATCATTCTTTTAATGCAATTAAAATAATTCTGTTTAAAACAAGAACAGCTTTATATGGCAGTATGTTATCTGCATTAAGCGGTAGGCAAAAGATTAGAGAGGAGACCCAGCTACTAGGGTGATGCAGTAAAAAGTAGCAACACAACATGGGAATGAGTAAGAAAGTGAGAGGAAGAGCGAGAGCAGAATGGAAAATTTGAATAAGGCCAAAGAGTTTGGTGGCGCATCCAGGAAGATGAACGGCCCCGCATTGGTCACATTGACTGGTTCTTGTAACGTGTCAAGAAGCTGGCGTCCTCCAGATGTGTGTCATGTTTATACTGTCCAAAGCCTCCCGGGAGATTTACATTTGGCCACGTTCTGCTGGGCTGAAGGCGCGGGGAGAGGAGGGGGAGAAAGAGAAAGGGCTAATTACGGAAAGTTGGCAGCCAGCAAAGAAGCAAGCAAGCTGTGGTAAGATACAATGGAAAGAATGAGATTAAACCAGGGAAAAATGCAAGATTACAAAGTTTTTAAAACTTTATATACAAAGAAAAGATTAACACTCTTGAACTATTTTGTCTCTTTTTAACTTTCAACCTCAGAAGATACTGTGATGTTAGGAATTGGAGGTGCTTAGTTATAGTACAGCTCAGTCTAATGGAATTCCCTTGAGCAGACAGTGAACTCTGTGAGTCAATGTAGTGCACTGACTTATTTACTGATGCTCATACACTGTGGGGTGAAGATTTTCCAGCTAAAGAAAGCAAATGGTTTAAGTTCAAAAGTTTCTTTTGAACTTTTTTGGACCCCTGTCTGTCTGGACCCCCGCACTTCCTGTATTGATTGGCGCCATTAACATTACTATAGTTGAGATTTAACAAATCTTCACCTAAACCTAACTATAGGTATCCAATACCATAATTTCAGTTGCAGATGGTGGTTTAGGTCACAATGAATTTATCTATGTATAATCAGTAACCAGTAATAACATGTTATATTAATCTTTTAACAGAGGATAAGTTCTCCTAAAGGGAGGTGTGAACAGTTAGGCCTAAATGATTCTAAAAGCAGGCCATAAATTCACTCTCCTGTTTTGCGTGCCTACTCTAAACCATATCTTGAAATATAAACAATTTAAAGGATTAACTGACAGAGAATTTTAAACAACTTGTTGACGTGATAATGTTTGCTATGTGACTTCACCAGGACTACTCTTTCCACTTAAGTCATTTTGCAGTTACAAAGCTTCAGGTTGGCCTCTTATAATGGGAATGACAACTTGTAGAAAATCAGACGTGCCAGTATTTCAGTTGTGCACCTTTTCAGTTGACCTAGCGCACAAGGAAGAGAAGACATTTAAATCTAAATAAATAATAGCTCGGTAATTATTGTTTAATTGTAATTATTCGGTTCTGTTCTGGGACAAGTTCTAACAACTTTGTATGCTAATAAATTACATTTGGCCTGTACATTTTATGCATCAATGCTCTGCTAGGGCGTCTGCTAAATGCCGTAAATATATATAATGTGGATATTTTGTTTTTTAGTAAGGTTAAATGCCTAAAAGTCGTAAGGAGTTGTTTGTCGTCAGCCTCTTTGCAAATACGTACGTGTCGCAAGTTTCTTTCTTTACAAAAAGCAGAAGTGCTTTTACAATGTGAAAACATACATGGAAGTGTTGGAGACATTTGGAATCTTGGCGCGCTTGTCATTAAAATGTGCTCACAAATCCCCCTTGTGGACGACAGAGGAACGGCATTACGCAACAAGAAACACCCGAGCGTCATAGTAGTTTGCCACCACAGCCTGAAGAAGACGAACGTGAAACACGCTGTTCGACTACAAGTGACGCGTGCGTGTAAACAGGGCACGATCTGTGTGAAATACGTGTTTTTTCTTCATTATTTTAGGGACGTCGGTTTGTTTACGGCGTTCAAAGGAAGTGCGGGAACCAGGCGAAGACGAAAGGACCACTTTAAGCGTCGTTTGAACCAAGCTGCAGCTAGGCCGCATTCAAAAGGTAGGGTGGAAAACGCTACGCTAGGCCGACGCTTTTCTGGGCTAGGTTTAGCTGGCGTGTATAAAACAACGATATTTTAAATGTGCCACTGTCGATAGAATAAAAAATATATATATTTTTAAAAAAGGATAGCGACAGAGCATTTCAAAACCCAAAGTTTTAGTTAAGTACTTTAATATTTCCATATGTTGTTTCCTCAGCGAGCTAAGCGATTAGCCGTTTTGCTAACAACACTGCTTTCCGTTGGAACGACGCGTAGCGTGTTACGCGGTTGCTAATCGGCTAAAATGTCTGGCTAGCATTATTCATCAGTTGTTGTTCGAAAGAATGTGCTTTTAGGCTATTACGGTGATATACGTGAATTTAACACGAATGAATCTCATCTTAAAAGAGTGCATATAAAACTTGCTAGACTAACTGGCTAAGCAACGTTAGCCTGCCTACAAGTCTGGCCTAGCGTGCTAGCTACATGTTAGCCGCTGTTTGCAAGTAAGTTTTTTTTTTTGGTCAAGATCGAATGCTATGTTTGTAGCGTATATTGTCAAGACTGTTATAATACCACGTAATTCAAAAGTACAGTTTGCTAAAGTAACGTAACCAATCTGTTATGTTTAATCGACTGTTTGACTTGCCAGCAGATCATCGACATCATGGCCGACGACTTTGACATCGAAGCAATGCTTGAGGCGCCATTTAAAAAGGTGGGTGTTTATTGTGGCCCAATAAAATAGCTATCTATTGCATTCACATGAGACTACAAACCAAGCTACGCCATGTTTTCGCTAGCTAAGTCGTTATGTACAGTTAATTAACATGTTTGTTTCTGTGTTAGTGGTTTCAATGAATAAATGCCCATCTATCTCTTTTTGTAGACATGCCTATATCTCACCTCTACTCCCATGAATTCCAGTGTGAACTGTCAAAAAAATGAAGGTAGTAATTGCCCCATATATTGATGTACTGTGGTACCCTTGGTTGAAAATATATAGGCTGGTTGATTTTGGTGCCAACAAAAAAAAAAAATAAATAAATGCAGTGGATGCACATGAACTTAAGTGCTGGTATGAAGTCCTTGGAGATTAATCACGCTTTTGAATGCATGCTAGCCTCACTATTTTTAATGTAAGCTCATACAGTTAGTGCAGCTTATGTTTAGTCTGCATGTCTTAAAGAATAATACTGTATTGTAATATTGTAGCTAAGCACTTATTTTGGCCTAAATGTTAAAATTCTCGTTACAGATATTCTGGACTTGGCATACAGTCTATTCCACATAAGTTGTTCTTTTCTCAAGTTGTTCACATGACTGGAAAAGAAGAGACCATAATTACAAATCAGGAAGTTAAATTGCTCACTTCATGCATTCATAATTATGCATGCAGTTAACTCGCACATACCATTCTATGTTTTTCACTGGTTTCCAGAACAGGAAGTGAAGGCTCTCTGCCCCATGCAAAATACATTTCACATGTATGTAATGTTTTCAACTGAATACAAATGGGCACTTTGTTTTAAGGTACTCATGCAGATCTGTAGGTACATTAAAGAACATCTCAACTGTCGATGTTCTTTGGGAGTCGATATTACTAAGCCGTGTAAATCCCTGTTTGCTTCAGGGCGAGATGTGTGACAGAGGTGGCATCGAGCTCTTACAATCCACGAAGGCAAATGGGGTGAAGATCACTGGAATGGCATCCACCACTGGAGCTCGCTTAGTGGCTGGCTGCTAACGTTGCCACTTTGGGTCTTAGGCACAGATAGCCTTGGTACTGAACCTGTCAGGCTGCTGAGAGAACGAAGTCACTAAACATGCCATTTTTTACATTCACAGCATAGCACTAGCTCTTGACTTATTGAACGTACCACATTCAAACAATAGTAAGGATGGAGGAAAATGGCAGCCTTGTGGTTCTAATGCCCCCCTTTTTATTTGACGTCTTCCCACACATAAACCTTTTAAGAACACATATTTAATGATCATATCATATTCTCTTTTGTTCCCATCCCCCCCTTTATCCTTACGACTTGCAATGTTACGCCGTCCTCCTCATGATGTTCTTCTATCGACCCTGCTTAGGATGAGACCAAGTCCATAAGTTCCAATGGCCATGAAGAGCGGACTAAGAAGTAAGTCAGTTTAATGTAATGATATTGATAAGATTCAGAGGGTTGTGTAAAGAAATTAACTGAAAGAAAATGTCTAATTTGTAATTTTGCATATTAGTCTAAGATTTAGTTTGATGACTAGAATTTCAAGTTGAAATGCAGAGGTTTACTCACTGCAGCTAGACTCTTACTATTTTGTTATCTGTCACTGTACTTTTTTTTTTAATTATCACTGTAGTCATAATACAAAATACACTGAGCTGAGTGTGTGCAAATTGTCAATGTCTAAACTTTCAAAATGGAAGGAAAAAGAAGAGCAGGAGTCGTAGCAGGAGTAGGGACCGTAAGAGGAGCCGTAGCCGGGACCGTAAGAGGAGCCGTAGCCGGGAGCGGAAAAGAAGCCGTAGCCGGGAAAGGAAACGCAGTCGGAGCAAGGAAAGACGCCGCAGCCGTTCCAGAAGCAGGGAGCGTGCAGGCCGTTTCAGACCTTCATTGTACGTATGGCATTCTTTGATTTGGCCTGAGTTGCAGTTTTCATTATTAAAACTTTTTGTGAAGAATGTTTGAGGCATTTTCATTGGTATTTTTACACGTTCTCACACCCATGTTTAGTTTGTCTGGCTTGCCATGAAATTGTGAGCACATCCTATCCTGGTGTCACTGTTGCTTGCGTTGTTATGAACACTTAGTAGAGCAGCGGTAGTAGTACTGCTGCTGAGATAAACCTTGTTTTTAAATCACAGTTCTGGGCCGAAATTTAACGGTGGTTCCAGGGGGAAGGCTGGCCCACCACCTGGCATCAAACTAAGGTTTCTATTAAATTATTTCTGTTATGTGTGGGTAATTGCTGTTCAGTGTATGAGTCAAATTGTGAAGATCTCTGCCCAAACTAACAGGAAAAAATCTTTTCAAATAGCCGTAGAAGGTCCAGGAGCCGCAGCCCCTTCAAAAGAGACAAAAGCCCAATCAGGTAAGTGTTGTAATTTAGTTTTAGGAATTGTACCTTATGCCCAAAGTGCCTTTATAATTTTGTTCTATTTCAATCAACATTTGCTTGTAGACAACCTATAGATAACCTCACACCTGAAGAGAGGGATGCTCGCACAGTTTTTTGCATGCAGCTAGCTGCCAGAATTCGACCACGTGACCTGGAGGAGTTCTTTTCTGCTGTGGGAAAAGTCAGTAACCTGTTTGTTGGCAATTTCTATATATTCTGGTTATTTTTGACAGCTGCTCATTAAATTTTATTTGTGATTTGATTTCTCATTGACAGGTGAGGGATGTGAGGATAATATCTGACAGAAACTCTAGAAGATCCAAAGGAATTGCATACATTGAATTTGTGGAAGCCACTTCTGTGCCCCTGGCAATTGGTCTCTCTGGACAAAGGCTGCTCGGTGTACCAATCATTGTTCAGGCTTCTCAGGTACAAGTGATGGTCAGGCTTCTAAAAATGAACATTAACTTCGTGTACTGTCTTGAGTAAGTATTTATGCTTCCCGTCCTTTTTTACAGGCTGAAAAGAACAGAGCTGCGGCAATGGCCAACAACTTGCAGAAAGGCAGTTCTGGGCCCATGAGGCTTTATGTCGGCTCATTGCATTTCAACATCACAGAAGACATGCTCAGAGGAATCTTTGAACCATTTGGACGGGTAAGAGCTCATCATTTGTCTACACTCTCGCTACTATTTGAAAAGGCAACATTGTATGATTTTTTTTTTTTCTGTTGTCTTTTCCCAAACAGATTGATAGCATTCAGCTTATGATGGACTCTGAAACAGGGAGGTCCAAAGGATATGGTTTCATCACAGTAAGTTCTATTTTTCGGTATAAGCCTTTCATATAGTCAAGTATAGTGTTAAAGGACACAGTTCATTTCTTATTTGCACATATCTAGTTCTTCTCATCACTTAGCCAAAACATTGTAAAAAGTCTGCTTTTACAGAATTGCACTTAACCGTAATGCAAAAGGTTACAGCTATTAGAAAGGTTATAATGCTAAATCATTAGAAATGTTGTGGTTTGTGTATCAGACTATTCCTTTAAATGGAAGTGCTTTTATATAATGAAGTAACAGATGTTTGTGAAATCTATTTCAAGTGTTCTTTCTCTTTTGCACCTAGTTTTCTGATGCAGAGTGTGCCAAGAAAGCCTTGGAGCAGCTTAATGGCTTTGAGCTGGCTGGCAGGCCGATGAAAGTAGGCCATGTGACAGAGCGCACCGATGCCTCCACAGCCAGCTCGTTCCTAGATAATGATGAGCTGGAGAGGACTGGCATTGACCTGGGCACCACTGGAAGGCTTCAGCTCATGGCCAGACTGGCCGAGGGTAAGGTTTTACTGTCTAGATGGAGTGGTGTTGATGTTGCTCCTCTTTTTTGGATAATGTTAAATTATTTGTTTGCTTTTGAGATTATTGATATATCAAAGATGAAGTGACAGCCCTGCAATTCTTTCTTTTCATAGGTACCGGTCTACAAATTCCACCAGCTGCACAACAAGCTCTTCAGATGAGCGGCTCTATGGTTGCAATGGCAGCTGCCACAGGTCAGTTTTGCATGTTTGTTGCAGGGAGTCCTCTAGCCCTGGTGTGATAACATGAGATTCATGTTTTTTCCACTTTTCTAGCGGCCATGAATCCTGGACTGAGTTTCAATATCAATGTCCCCACAAATCAGCCTTTGAATCTGCCATCTCAGCCCATTGCCACACACTGCTTCCAGCTTTCCAACATGTTTGATCCAAACTCGTGAGTATTCTTTGGGGGGAAAAAATAGAGGTTAACCCCTAGCAAGTAATTTTTGCAGTTTAGTAAAAGTCTATGTACTGACCTTTTTCGTTATTTTAAACTGTGATGTAAAAACAGAATACTAAAAAACTATGAACTATGCATTTTACACATTTTCCATTCTCAGGGATAAAACATTTTTCAGAGTAGTAAATCAAAGTAGTAAATCAAATGTTCAGCATATGTCCTGGCATTTGTTCACACAGTTTTGATCCTAATACTCAAACATACACTTGTTTTATAGCAAACATAGGGCTCACTTGTTGTTAAGGAAGGGTTAATGTAATGGTATATTAATATTACTGATGTTTAACTGTTCTGTTTTTTATTAAAGCAAAGTTTAATCATTTCACTTCTCTTGCATTTTCAGAGAGAATGATATGGGATGGGACATTGAAATCCAGGATGATGTCATTGAAGAATGTAACAAACATGGTGGAGTTATACACATATATGTGGACAAGAAATCTACTGAGGTAAATGGAATGACCTGATTAATACTTCTTTAGTAGTGCTGTCATCTGACTTACTACCTTATGACGATTCCACTGCTAATGGTGTTCTTGCCTTTAGGGAAATGTGTATGTCAAGTGTCCAACCATCCCTGCTGCAATGGCCGCAGTCAGTGCATTACATGGACGCTGGTTTGGAGGTAAAATTGTTACATTGCATGTAGTATATACTCTTTTTGAAGTACCATTTGTCATATGTAATGATTCAGTCTGTGAGTAACATTTTATGGGTCTTTTCACAGGTAAAATGATCAAAGCAGCATATGTTCCTCTACCAACGTACCACAATCTTTTCCCAGAGTCTGTGCAAGCCACACAACTTCTTATGCCTACCCGTCGGTGATCTAAAGAATTTTTTTTTTCATCTGCTCTTTTAACACTTTTTGGTCAAATATATAAATATTCCAGATTTCAATCTGTGACACAGTTCTTTTCTTGCAATCCTCCAGTTTTTTTTTTTGTTTTGTTTTTTTTTTTTAATTTGAGGTATAAGAAATGTTCATATGCCCTTACAATGATGAAGCAGAAATAAGGTTCTGCTGTAATTCTGTGTACAGCCTTTTTTATGAGCCTCTTGACCTGTTAGTTTCCAGGATTTTTCTTTGCATTTTTATTGTCTGTGATTGAAAACATGATTGGCATGAGTTATACTTAAGAAAATGTACAGTTAACCACACACAAACTGTTAAAACCTTCTGAATCCGAACCCTGCCGTTTTGATTAAATATGGACGTTCAGTGTTTTGGGCTCTGTGAGCGGTGGTAAATAAGTGACTGCGTTCCTGTGTTCATAGAGGCCATGTGATTTTGAAACATCTTTCTAATGAAGATTTGATTTTGTAAAGTCTTTGAACAGTTCATTTCAAATAAAGCCATGAAGTTGGCTGTTGGGTGATTTTTGCTTGTCTTGGTACTGAGAAATAAACACTCACCCTAGGCTGAAACAGATACATTAGTAAATATTAGTTGTTCAACAGGCCACAGCTTCAAATGCTCTTTTTTTTGACGGTCCCTTATTTAGAGGACGTTTCAAATCAGGTAATCTCAGTAACCTTTTTGGGGTCTTAAACCAGGCCCTTAACCTCAAGTTAGACCAGGAACACTCCCTGTAATTAGGCAGCTGAAGTGTCTGCTAAATGCTATAAATGTAATTGTGTAGATTAATTAGGGTTTAGGTCAAGTTAGGTTTAAAGTGCTGGTTTCCTGAATATGGATTAAGCCTAATCTTAGACTAAATGGCAGATTCAGGTGAGATTTACCACTGAAATTCAAAGATGGTCTAGGATTAGGCTTAATATTTGTCTGGGAAACTAGCCAAGCTTTATATAATCTAATATAAATGCATCTGTGTATTATTAGTGACTAGAGGTACACACTTGTTTAAATTTGTACCAGACACTCGAGGCAAAATTTTCAAATCAGTCTATTCTAGGTGAGATTTGCATGTGTGCCACGCTGTGGTTACAGCAAAAGAGACGGTCAGAACGAGTTTACAGCCAGCCATGCTGCTTCAATTTATCATACAAACACAAGACAAAGTTATTGCCAGGTAAAAGGGGTGTACGATTCAATATGATTCTGCTTCTTGGGCTCATGATTAGATTCAAAATTTAATTCCTAAGTGATTCACGATTCATTACATAGATGAATTTGTTTCCAGATTGCTGTTTTGAGTTGCCTATTTTTTAATTGCATTTTGATTTTACAATTTTTGTTATATTCCAAATTCAAAAATAACATTAAAAATATTTGTGAGCCACAGTTGGACCTGGGGCTACAGTTTGGAGCCCCCTGAGGCCTCGTGTGTTTGCTCAAGTAGTGTAGCAATCGCAGAGAATGTGAAGCATACACATTTCCCAGGTTTCAGATTTTGATGGAATACCTACATCACATTCAGGTTCCCCAGGGAGTCCAAGATCCTCCAGAATGTGTACCTGCCTGCCTCTGATTGGCCAGTAAAAATATCAATACATTAAATAAGCCTGGCATGGGGGCCCATGTATACCTTAATCTGCCCCTGGGTATCAGTATTCTCACATCCATTCAGAGGACGCTGGGTTCATCTTGGAGTGTTTCTGGATGACGAAGGCAATGATGTAAGTGTAAATCATATTACCCAGACCTGATTTCATTTACTGTTCAGGAGCTCAATTATGCCTTGAACCGAGTCTAGAAGGAGATTCCCCAGGAAACCACCCACGTTATCTGGAGTGCACACGGGCGTGTGGTGGCCATACACAGTACTAAGCCACAAAAAAGTTGCCATCCCAGATTTCTGCATGTCAGCGAGGCACCTTCTCCACTCTCAATTTGTCAATCATTACAGTTCTTTTTTTTTCAACAATAAATGTACTAATCTGACAATGGTCTCTTTTCTTGCATGCCAATGACTGTCAGATCAATATAATTTATTTGTAAACAACGTCATGCATTATGTTTGGATAGAGAAAAGTTTTTCACTTGCCAATATATACAGTATATTGGCTGTTATAAAACTTGCATACTGTACACCTGGCCTTTGCAGTTTAAAGTGCATGACTTATTTTTCTTCACCACTAGATGTCACTGCTGTTTCCTAGACTTCAAGTCTTAGAATCTTTTGAGACTTTAACAGTGAAGCAGCATCGAAATACAAACAAATAGTGTGTAAAACGAGTAGTTGCATTGTTTCTGTTTCACTGTATATGGTACTATAAAGAAAATAAAGAGATTTGCGTTTAAAAATGATTTAACTCCCCCCTAATGACGATTTGCTAACGCGAACATCAGTCTGCATATATGGCAAGAAACATGTAGATTGTGACCATAAAGGGCACGTTGTACAGGGTTTCACTATGTACACCATTTAGCTGTAGACTGTAAAAAGTAAAGTGCTTTAGCAGGGTAAGGTTAGTGACTTGTCTTGCGACATAACATAATAGCTACAAACATCTGCTTTACTTTGGTTCACTCTCTTTTACATTAAGGTATTTACATGAATATTGTCATTACGGTGTATTTATTTCAATTTA
This sequence comes from Distichodus sexfasciatus, assembly GCA_032718565.1. Lineage (NCBI taxonomy): Eukaryota > Metazoa > Chordata > Actinopteri > Characiformes > Distichodontidae > Distichodus > Distichodus sexfasciatus. The sequence goes on from JAVGVS010000184.1 coordinate 543,020, forward strand.
CCATATTCGTTTTGCTTTCTTTATGCAAGTACTTTTCCATTAATATTTACCAAGAACAGTTTATTTAGAGATTTCGTGTCTTTGCGAGTGCTCCTGGGACGTTTAGCATCAAATAGTAATAATTATAAATTGTTCTGATGGGGCAACATCATTTTTATGAGATTATATATAATCCAACCTGTTTTTCTATTGGTTAATCTGAAGTTCCGGTGCATACGTCATCTTATTTTACTCGTACACCAATGGAAAACCGTTTCATCACAAAAGCCCGCCCAAGACGCTAATGTAACCAATCGGATTGTAGATTGACTGACGCGAGCCGCCTGGCGTAAGCGCCGTTTCGGCTAGTTCTGCGTGATCCGGGCGCTGTTTTGAAGGTTTTAAGGCAGCGTGTTCGAGGTCTTCGAGACCTTAGAATAGAAAGACTGCTCATGTGAGGACCACCTCGACCGAATCAACCGCGACAAATTGATGACATACGAAATACCAATAGTCTGTTTTATCTTATAATTTTTATTCTTAATACGCGTATTACTGCTTGAAGAATATGATGAGCAAGAGTGTCGCGAGGACACTTATGGGGTCCATACGTGGGATTTCTTCAAGTCCTCGACTGAATTATCCACAGAGTTCGGTTATTGCCTTTGAGAAACAAAAAGGTACTAAACCAGAGTGGATTAAACCACTTTAATACCAGCAGGTAGCCATAATCTGAGAATCGTCCAATGACGCAGTTGAATTTAGACTGTGCCTGTAGCTAACCTCTGCTAGCTACTTTGTTAGCGACGTTAGATGGTAGCTGTCAAGTTTGCTTATAAGGAGTGATTGAAAGGGTCTGCAAATGCCGTATAGACAAATACTGAAAATCGGTAAGACATTATTTCTTTGTTGGCAGAGGTGATCAAAAGTAGGGAGTTGGACAAAGATGAGCTGCGACCGCTGTACATGGACTTTCAAGCAACAACTCCTATGGTTAGTATTTTTGTAATTAAATAACAGTTACGTGATGGGTATGAAGATGAATAAACTTCCTGTTTATTGACGTTGGCAGCTAAAATACAGACTTTCCAAGAAACTCTAGCATTGTTTTTTAAACTTACAAAATTATCTGAATACTTTTTGCACTTCCTCCTACTTGGTAAATGATGTATGTTTATGTATCCTTACAGGACCCGAGAGTCCTGGATGCCATGCTTCCTTACCAAGTGAACTACTATGGCAATCCACACTCTAGGACTCATGCTTATGGGTGGGAAAGTGAGAGTGCAATGGAAAAAGCCAGAAAGGTAATTGTCTTTTCAGGCTTGTTTTTGCTGGACACTGCGACAGCCATTTCTGCATTTTTTTTTCTTTGTTTGTTTCTCAGTCACATACTCTGAAATAATTATTTTGCTTATAAAGTCCAAAAACAGCATTGCCAAAAATGCACTGATTTGTAATCACTGTTATTTATTTCCCTTTCAGCAAGTAGCCGATCTTATTGGGGCTGATCCAAGGGAGATTGTGTTTACCAGCGGTGCCACAGAGTCTAACAATATGTCAATCAAAGTTTGTATATTCTTATTTCTTATTGAAAGGAATTGTGAGAACCTCAGTTTGTTTGTATTGTTTTTGCTTTATTTTGCTCTAGCATTCATTTTTTTCAGCACTGTTTCCAAAATGCAGTGGCAGAACAGATGATGACTCTCATTCTGATTTGTTCTCAGGGTGTGGCCCGATTCTACAAGGCCAAGAAGAAGCACGTTGTCACCACACAGATCGAGCACAAGTGTGTGCTGGACTCCTGCCGTGTCCTTGAATCTGAGGGTTTTGAAGTAACGTACTTGCCTGTAAAAAGCAATGGCCTGATTGACTTGCAGGTGTGGTTTATTTCCATTAAAACAATTATTAAAGCAAACTCAAAGTCTGCCTTAAGACATTTGACAAAGTATATAACTACTATATACAAAATTTAAAAACCTGATTGTGAACATGCAGTTGTTTGCTACCAACTATCTACAGCTCAGCTGACCACAGAAAATCTCAAAAACCTCCAGTCAAAATGCAGCAGTTCAGATGATTTTTTTCACTGAGCAAAAAATATTTGCAATTTATACCTGTCTAATGTAATAAAATGCTGTCCATATGAGAGGGAATGCATCTAGTCTGATAGCACTGGTGATATAACTATATAATTTAACGTTAAATGTCTTTTTATTTTTCATTTAATTTAATCAGTAATATGTTTTTAGTTTTTATATTTTTCTATTGATTTTTTTCAGCAACTTCAAGATGTACTACGGCCAGATACATGCTTAGTATCTGTTATGACTGTTAACAATGAAATTGGAGTCAAACAGCCAATCAAAGAAATAGGTATCAAATATATAAGCACCCTCTGCTAACTAAACCACATGTCACACTATAACATTGTTTTTTGTCATTATATGGTTTTATTATTTCTTCGTAGGTCACATCTGCAGGTCCAAAAATGTGTTTTTCCACACTGATGCTGCACAGGCTGTTGGAAAAATCCCCATCAGTGTGTCAGACTTGAAGGTGGACCTGATGTCCATTAGTGGGCACAAAATCTATGGCCCCAAAGGTATAAGTCTATATATTTTATATGCCTTATACTTTATATATGTCTTATATTTTGAGAATAGTCATTTTAGCATCCCTTCACTGGTGTAGGGCAATACTGAAACTGGAAATTATTGTAAATGTGCATATGTTACTAGGAGTGGGTGCTCTGTATGTAAGGAGGAGGCCACGGGTCCGCCTTGAGCCACTGCAGAGTGGAGGGGGCCAGGAGAGGGGCCTGAGGTCGGGTACCGTCCCTACTCCCCTAGCTGTGGGTCTGGGTGCCGCCTGTGAGCTTGCCCTGGAGGAGATGGAGGTAGAGCCTTCAGACATTTGTACCCATCATTTATTATTGTGACTTTTAAAATTATCTTTTGATTTTTTTTTATTACTGCCTAGAATTCATTCCCACCGGTCAAGATAGGTTTGAAAATTTGTTTTCCCGTCAGTGCTGGTTATGTATTTTTCCCATCCATTTTATTCCTGTCCATTAGCACTAATTTACAGGGTTTAATCAAGCAAATTCATAAAGATTAGATTAACCATTGTTTTGTGCAGCATTTGGTTGCTATTGGTTAGATATGATTAAAATACTACAGTGCCATTTTGTAATACCCAGCTAGCAACAAAGAAATATTTAAAAAATGTTCTTTGTAACAGTATGACCATGTTCGGATATCCACTCTTGCGGATCGTCTGGTGCAGAGAATTATGAATGAGATTCCTGATGTTGTCATGAACGGACATCCAGAACAGAGATACCCTGGTGAGAGACACAGTTTACTTGCGAAACTAATCCTCATTCAAGTTTGCTTTAATGGGCTGTATGTGGACTGTAGACCAGTGCAGTGTTCAACACATTTTCTGGGTGCTAGGTTGCATCAATTTGTCATTTGCGTATGTGGAGGGAGAGAGCCTGCTGATGGCCTTGAAGGATGTTGCACTTTCATCTGGGAGGTCAGTAACTGATAAACTAATATACCAAAAATCATGAAGACTTGTTCTTTTGTCTTCATTGTAATTGAGGATAGTGGTGTGCTCTTTCTAGTGCATGCACATCTGCATCTTTGGAGCCGTCCTACGTCCTGCGAGCAATAGGAGCAGATGAGGACTTGGCCCATTCTTCTATCAGGTTCAAATAAATTAGGTTTAGAAAATCTTTGGATTATACTGTTGCTGGTCAGCCATATGATGTCTTTTGCCGTGCTCAGGTTTGGAATTGGACGCTTTACTACGGAGGAAGAAGTTGACTATACAGCTGAGAAGTGCATTCAACAAGTTAGAAGACTAAGGGAGATGAGGTAATTTATTCATTGTACATAAGCATATTTTTACTTTGAGGGGTTTAACAGAACATAAAACTACGCTAACAACAGTGTACATTAGCAACTAACATACTGCAGGGCAACGGACCCCTGCACTGTTGTTACCAGTGCAGGTGACTTTACATTAACTGCATAAAGAACAGTTTAATCATTAAAATGTTATGAATTACAGTTATTTTGCACAATGACAGCCATTTCTCGCTTATTTCTTATAGCTGTATTAATGTGTCGCAAAAATACTTTTTTCAGCACTGACCAAATGCTGTCAAATTTTGTTTTCAATTTAACAGTTTTATACCTCAGTATAAAAGTCTGTTTGTGTTTCTGTGTCCTGTAGTCCACTGTGGGAGATGGTGCAGGAGGGCATTGATCTGAAGAGTATCAAATGGTCACAGCATTGAACAGACTCTCAAGGGGAAAAGGCTAGGAGACAGCTGAAGGGCAAAGCTTGCCGGAACTGCGTAGTACCCCTTCCTTCCTCAAAGAAACACGCACAATTTTATGACTTGATTAAAGAACGATTATTTGACAGGTGATAGCATTTTGCACCAGCAGATTGCATGTTTTAACTGTTCTTATAGCAGGGATTGCAGAAACTATGCTTTTCAGATGACCACCAAGGAAAAACATTCTCAGAATCTCAGAGTACATGATGACATAAGTACATATTTTGCCTATGTGGTGTTGATTAATCTATGTTGCTTTTCAGTGTAAATAACAGCAAAAAACAATCCTCTATAGTCTGTCTTTTATTCAGAACTGCTCAGATAATGGACATCAGATACTTTGTGTATGTTTTGTTGATCTGCCATTGTGGAGTTAGTTACATGTCATCATGTGGTATATTTTCAGAATATATTGTCATGAATGTTTATGTATGAAGACATCAGTTTGCAGTGGGAAAATGACAAACACCCTGGTTACAGTGTGAAGTAAACTAATCTTTTATCATGCTGTGTGATGCCATATGTGCATGCAGTATTCCTTCTAATCCTCCACTGTCAGTTTTTAATTACACTGGTTTAGTGAGATCTGTTTGTTTTGTATAGACAATGGCATCATTCCGTACAGAAGCATTTCATGCTAATAAATGCACAAATTCAAAACTTGCCTGTCTATTGTTTCCTGCACAATTACATAACTACATACACTTCTATGAAATGAGCTTAATCTCTTTTGCTTGAATAGTTTGAATGAATATACAGCAATGGCCATCATTTCTGAACATGCAAGCAATTATGTAGAATCATGGAATCTTTATATTTGACTGGACCACGAAGACGCACATTAAGTCACACCGGCCCCAGATCACAGTCCACTCTTATCTGTAAACCTACACAGATTTCTCAAACACAATGTCATAATGATGATATTATGACAACTTTATCAACATTTCCTAAATGAGTGTACGTGGTTCTTAATATTAAGAATAAATGGATACAAAGTTAAATCAATTTAGTTTTGTATTTGTGCTGTGAGTGTGGATATTCTACTAAGGACTCTAGGAATGGCTAGAAAACTCCCTTGTATTCTGGGCATGTGGTTAAGGGCTGCCTAAATTAATGTTTGGCTGTCATTGTCTTCCCAAACAATGATGTTTGTGTCTGCTTCTATAGGACTGAGCAGTCTGGATTTCCTAATATGTGAAAAACAGCTTATGAGCAATAAATGAGTTGAAGAAGGCAGAAAAGTATATATATATATATATATATATATATATATATATATATATATATATATATATATATATATATATATATATATAATTATTCTTTTTTAGTTCAGGAAGTATGAAAGGCATGAGACTACTGATATATAATGCAAATGCTTTTAAGTAACATATGTATATATATGTATATATATATATATATATATATATATATATATATATAATATATATATATATATATGTGTGTGTGTGTGTGTGTGTGTGTGTGTGTGTGTGTATATATATATATACACACACACACACACTCTATTTTCCTGTGTGTCCTAACACATCTTTTAAAAATCTGTCTGTTGTTTAAAAATGCCAAGGAGACTGTACATGTACACAGGAAATGGAAGTCTCTGGATTAAAGTGTTTGCTAAATGCAGAAAATGTAAATAATGTGACGCAGAAAATAACTATTATGGAGTAAATTTGGATTCGCTGAGGTATGTACCGTATGTATGACCCATATGGGTGAAAGCATTGTTAATTCTAATTGTGAATTGTGAATTCTAATTGTGTTGAACTAGGGTCTTAATCTAAAAATCACCGGTTCTCTTGTTACAGTGATGTTAGTGTTACAGTAATGTCAGTGCGATATTGAGAAGCACAAGAAAAGGAACTCGACAACGCACTTCGCTCAGCTGCCACGAGAGGGCGCACTTTCTTCATATACGCGCCAAGTCAATTTAGGGTTAAGTGAGTTAATTTGAAGTTAATTTGTCATTGTGAACACACCACACCACAGCACACAGTGCACTCCAATGAAATGTGACCTCTGCATTTCACACATCCTTGAAGAAACAGTGGGCAGCTGACATTAGCAGCGCCCGGGGCGCAGTGCTTGGGGACGGTACCTTGCTCACGAGTACCTCAGTGGTAGAGCTGTGACATTCGGTTCCTTTCTAGGATTCGGCTCCCTCTGAGTCACTCACTAAACTGATCCGGGTGTGCGAGTCACGAGTGAGTCACTTGAGTCAGTATGGCCAAATCGCCAGCTGAATCGTTTGTTTTTCAGAAGAAAGTAGACGTAGCTTGTGATGATTCACTCATGAATGTGTGCGCTTCGTGCCACGCTACTCATTCGACTGACACGAGTTCCGTGGTCCACAAAGAGGAATCAACTCTGTAGGAAGTTCTTCGGATCTCTCATTTGAGTGTGGTGGTGCAAACGAACTGTGAGTTATGACATTTTTAGCAGCTATATTTGCTACTATGGCTGTATTGATTTTGTAATGAGTTTGAAATAATTATGAGGTATGTCCGTGATAGGGTTCATAGTTTAGTCATGGTGTAGTTAGGACTCGATGGATTCGGGTTAATGGAGACCTTAGATTCGTGACTCATGAGTTAGTTAATGGATCCGGGTGATTCATGAATCGCCCAGTTGTACCTTTACCGGTCCGGGAGTCAAACCAGCGATTTTCCGACCACAGGGTAAACACTAACCGTTATGCTACCATTTGTTATTATTTTAAATTACTAAATGCATAGAACACATATTTGATTAATCAGTAACAGAAATGCAAGGCAACAAAACAACTTTCAAATGAAATTTAAACTTGTCTTCATACACACGGAATCAAATTCGCATTTTACATGATTTACAAAAATGCATGACCGGGACTTTGTACACATCTTTTTATACATTTTTTCTATTTCTTATATATACAATAAAAACGAACTATGTACAACACATCCACCCCCTCCTTGCAAACATTGGTCAAAAATAAGACACACCTCAAGCTGTCCAGTGTTTAACACAAACACAATTAGAAACGTGTAATGCTGGCAGAATGTTCTCATGATTTCCAAGCATACAGAATATCTTCAGGCTGGATACCATACAAGAACACATAGTAAACCTCTTAAACAGTCTCATTCTTCATTTGTCTTTGAGTTTGGACATTTGCCACTATTTTCACACGTTAACAACAAACAAATATAACACATTATTACAGATTGTTCATCCTTGTTGTTGATTTTTTTTTTTTTTTTTGATAATGGGAAACCAGCCCCTTCACAACACACAATACAAAAACCAACTAAAGTGGTTCGGGACACTTCATCCTCAAAAGCAAGAGGATCCACAGAACTGACACCAATTTAGAAAAAAAAATGCCACAGATATGTGTCAAGAAATGTGGTAGAAAATATATTTTAGTGCTGGTTCTACAGTTTACCCTGTAATCCAAAGGATGCAAAATGCACATAGCATGGCCTTAGCAGATATAACACAGGTAAGTGAGAGCACTTTTTAATGCACATTTTCACAGATTGTTCAGGATTAATAAGTTAAAAACCTTGCAAGGGTTTTACCAGGGTGCATTAAATGCAAAAGCACAATAATCATCGGCATACACTAATTCTGAGTGTTCCTAAAAGCTCCTATTTGCAGCAATAATAAGTAACATAAAATTAAATCACATAAATCTTCACTTTTATAGACAGAGCACCACATGCCAAACAGGTCTGTAATCAAAATTCATGGCCAATACATCTTGCTATATTATATTTTACAGCCACATTTGAACAAACTCATAATCAAGAGTTTCTTTAAAGAATTTTTCCCTAGTAATACAGAAATTTGTGAGCAATCTCGAGGATATTATTAAGGCTGTTCCAAATAAAACTTTTAGGCTGTCTGTTTAAACGGGTCTTAGACAGAAAACAAAAGACCAATTTTAACTGTCTTGCTTATTCCATATATCCAGTGAGATATATACCTTGATTTAGGTTCAAAAATATTTCTCCTACCTTTTTTCTGCTTCTTGTCGTTCATCTGAAATATACAACTTAACGGTTTCATCCTTTTTATGCAACTAACCTCAATTACATTTTGGCATTGCTGTATGATGATCTGTACTAACTCTCGGGGCAGGATTCCACTTTAGATATAGTTACTATAACAGGCAAATATGATTTAAAAAATGGTCTCATTTTAACACCCTTAACATAAAAGGGTCTGTGCAGGGCTTTAAATATTGTTTAAAAAGATCAATAAAGGCTTCTGACCAGCAGAGGGCGATGTGTGATTGTCTTTGAGCCTGTTAATAAGAATGTAACTGCGACAGCACCTTTTAAGGACATTTTTGAGGTAAATGAAAGGGGACGTATGCTGGTTTAAATGTACCTATACAAAATTCTCAGTTAAGCCCTCATCTGGGCAACGTTATCTATTAGTTGCCTATTATCACTTCGATTTTGCGTGTTCATTTCAGACACATGCAAGGATCTGTTAAAATAACTCTTCAGCGTTTGTGTGGCTTTTCAAAGACCTCCAAAAATGCCAAGTTCATCAGCAGTAATAGCTGAACTGCAGAAGACTTTTATTTTTGCAAAAGAGCAAAAGAAACAGAAAATGCGTTACGGAGAAACTGAAAGAAGGTCATGTGACCTGCAACCAAGCTTGTTGTTAAGGTGCTTGTCCACAATCACATGATATCCACAAAGAACTCGCAGGGGTTGCCCATGGCGTGCTGGAACGACTGGCGGCTGGCCGTGAGTTCTGGGGGAATGCTTGCTAGCTCTCGGACGGGTGGTGCCCCTGGGGGTCCGCTGCTGATGGCTCCTTTAGGGGTAAGTCTGGCTAGGCTGTAGGGAGGAGGCAGGCCGGGAGGGCCGTAGGAGGAGGCCTGACTCCGCTCACTGTGTGCGCAGGAGGCGCGGCTGTGCTTGGAAAAGGAGGCGTGACTGTAGGAGAAGGAGGCGCGGCTGTGGTGCGAGAGGACGCGGCTCCGGTGAGAGTGGGCGTTGCTATATCCGGAGTGGCTGCGGCTATGAGAGGACACCGCATGGCTTCGATGACTTAGATGACTGCCTGCGCGCTCGCCCTGCCTACTCCCTCCACGCGTGCCCGTTTCAGACTCGCTGCCCCCACTGTCGTTTGACTTGCGGTCTTTTTTCTGAGGCGCTGATCGCTGGCTCCTCCTGGCACTGGGGTTAGAACTGCTGCTACGGCTGCCTGAAAATGAGACAAACGCTGGGATATTAGGGGCTTGCAGGATGCGATTTTTAACACTGGTGATCAGCTTTGGCAAATTTCACATAGCTAAACATTTATGACTGAGAGATTATATGTAGCTGCAGCACTGATTAAACTGTAACACTGGCATTTAATAATAAAAAGACCTATTCAAATGATTTCTCATTATGTGTACACATGAAGAATAGACAACAAATGACAAATTGCTCAAAGACCAAACAGAAATTGAGTGCAGAAATTGAGCAAATTTGCAAAAAAATGTAAACCTTTTAGTCAGATCTGCTAACGAATAATCAAGTCAATGTAGTTGAGATGCACGTTAATTAAATGAGTATGACAATGAAATTGTACAGAATTACAGTTGAGTGAGATTTGACCTAATGAGTTTCTAAATGCTTTAAAATAGGGATGCACGATAAGGGAATTATTGATCAAAGCCAATATCCAATATTTTCACGCGTATATCTGCCGATACCGATAAATGAGGATGGCAGAGGTGAGCACGTAAAGACAAGATATCTTGTTCAATAAAGTTCCACTGCGGGCTCAGAATTTTGGCGCAAAGATAACGCCGTAACCCTGACATTTCTAACACAGTACCTAGTCAAGCGAGCGTGAAAGCAGAGTCGTGCGAGGGCGTAGTGCACAAAGAAAAAAAAATCACTTTCCACCCTATGTGGAGTACCAAGTAAAACAGGGCACGTTTGACACTCCATGTACACTGCCTAGTGTGTAGAGAGCCGTTACGCTACAACCACCACTAGTTCCTAAGATGCATACTACCACATACCTACTATACTATTAAGTGCGGCAATATGCGGCTCGGGACACTGCCTATGTGCGAGCTCACATTCACAAAGTGAGACAAACGCACAATTTAGTTTAGTAAAAAAATTGAGAGTGAGCGTGTGGCGTAACGGTAGGGCGGTCGCCCTGTGATCAGAAGGTCACAGGACCAGAAGAATCCAGGACCAGAAAAGTAACCACTGAGGTACTCAGGAGCAAGGTACCGTCCCCAAGCACTGCTCCCTAGGCGCTGCCCTTGTCAGCTGCCCACTGCTCCTTCATTGCTATGGTGTGTTCACAATGACAAAAAAATCACTCACTTTCACTTAAAAGATTTTGCTCGCGAACGTTTCACTGCATGCTCAGAATTCTGGCACAAAATAACGGCATACATTTGAAGACGGAGACGGCACAGGCCGTAAAAAATCAAATCTCGGACATTGGACATGCCTGGCGCAAGCGTTGCCTTTCCGATGTACAATAAAATAATGACTGTAAATATTGGGGAAATCTAAGCATCAGTCCGAAGCCGGTGATTACTGGCAGATTTCGATATGATTCTGGTATTATTGTGCATCCCTAGTTTTAATTTTAGATGCTTGGATGTAAGAATGACTGCTTATGTTTCGGTTTTTGGGAAATTTCAAGCTGCAAAAGTTGGTGTAAAGAAAGAAGATGACAAAGATGACTGATCATGAACCAAATCAAACACTTCTCTAAATGTAAGCAACAACACTCCTCTAGATTTTTTTAACAATTTAGTCATTTTTGAATTTCAGCACACCAGGAGAACATGCTCAGATAAAGAGACAAGAGGCGAGTTAGTGAGACAAACCCAAAGCAAGAGCAATGCCTGAATCACGGTGAGAAGCATGACCATAAGAGGGGGGTTGGGTTGAGGGATGGAGGGAGGGATGGAGGGAGAGAGGCTGTCTTACCGGACACCCCAAGAGTGGTATTACCTTCTCCTTCAGCCTGCCATTGCCCAGCAGAAACAGAGGGAATAGCAGAGTTACACAGTGGCCCTGTCTATAACTCTAGAACTCTGTCCAACACCATCTAACCTGAGCTTTACTTACAAGCCAAATCACTGGGCAAATGTGACAATAATTTAGCTTATTTCATTACAGAAACAGATATTCCCAACACAGAACCAAGTCATGTTTACAGAATTATGATAGCTACGTGCAGCAATATGACAATACTGCACTACAGCCTTTCACAACTGCATTTTATCAATTCCAAGAACTTTTTTTCCCCAACCCTTTCAAATGTGTTAAATAAATCCAACAGAACACAGCCATGCCTGCTACTGTTCCCTGTCTGAGTCACTGCTCTCTAGACCAACACCGCAACCTATATTCCTTATTCTCTATTAAAGAGGAGGCAGTTTATGTGAAATGAGCTACCATTAATTATGAGTAAAATGGAGTGAATCGTGTTAGAATACAGTGTAAAGTAATGTGCAGTGGTGATGGCATTGCTTATGAAATGAATGAGTTAGTACTGAGGCAGAATTCTGAATTAATAGTACAATGTGTAGGATGGCAAAGCAGCACAACAATTTCATGCTGAATACAACCATATTGATCATGAAGCTACAGATGGTTTATGAAAGTTTGAGTTCAGGTTGAACGGTCAAAAATGCTGTCCAAGGAACAATAGTCTCATATTGTCCCTTACGGTTATGAAATAAGATGTGAAAAAGGCAACTCCTGACTATCACCGGCTATTTGACTTTCTGAGTCTACTGTAAAACCAAAGTCATGTCAAGGGTGCAGGGAAAAGACCAAAATGTTTTTCTGGCAAAGCTGAAATGCACTTCTCACCTGCATATGTTTACTATCTATTTGGTGGTGCTGATATTACAGTTGGTGAAACTTATTTTCATATACAGGTTTAATACTTAAAGTGAGTTAAAATGAGCTGCAAACTGGCCTAATCACTGGGTGCTTGATTACAATGAATCATATCCTCACGATACATTAAGATTCTTCCAGACCCAGACAAAAACAAAATGTTAGCGGCAGGTTTGTGGCAATCTTGTAGTTAATTTGTGGCAAACAGTGGAGTTTGCCAGAATATGTTGCCCCAAGTTGGCCATTGTCAGTCACAATGTTCTGGCGACAATGACAAATGGCCACCAATGGCTAATGTATTTACCAGTGATTTGCCAAAACAATTACCCAGTAAATGACAAACTTGTAGTGAACGTTTGGTGACAAATTGGCCAGGTGCACAAAGTCCACCACAAGTTTGCCACAAACCTAATGTGCATGTGAAAGTATGACCTTGCTGTAAATTTGCGTCAACATTGCCAAAGGTTAACGGCAACTGTTTGCCAGAACCATAACATTTTTGCAAGGGGATTTCAGTTATAATCCTTGTTCGACTAGGTTTGCTTGCTTGATCTCCCTTACAAAAATTTTAGGCTTCTGGCAAACAGTTGCTGTTAACCTTTGGCAATGTTGCAGCAAATTTGCAGCAAGGTTATATTTTCACATGCAAAGTAGGTTTGTGGAAACCGTATGCACCTGGCAAATTTGTCACGAAAATTTTGTCATTATTAGCTAATCGTTTTGGCAAATCACTGGCAAATACACAAGCCACTAGTGGCAATTTCTCATTGTTGCCTGAACATTGCTGCAAGTTTAGTGCTAATGACTGACAATGACAAAGATGTGGCCTCATATTGTGGCAAACTCGACTGTTTCCCACAAATTAACCACAAGTTTGGTGCAAACATTTTGTTTTTGTAAAGGCTGTATTGCAAGCAGAACTTACTTATTACTTATTAATGTAACTGTAGTGAAGCAGCTAAAAATTGCTGCAGTGCGGCCAAAGAGCCAAGTCTTACCCTCACTGTGCTGGCTGCCTGCACTGCCGCTGTGGAAGCTGTGGCAGGGGTCGGTGTAGCCTGGAGGGAATCCAGGGGGTGCTGTGGAGAAGGGCGGGTAAGGAAACGGCTGGCCCCCCGTGGGCCATGGGTTGGTGGACGGAGGGAGAGGAGCCAGGGTGTCCTGCTCCGATCCACCGCCGCTTGATCCTTCATTTAAATTCAGAGCAGCCATATCTGAGAAGATGCAAAAACCGTTAGCAAAATGTGGAAGAAAGGAAAGGATACTTGTAAGAGTGTGTGCTGAAGTTTCCACAGCTGCATTACTTTGGCATATGTCTCCAAATGTATAGTAGCACTGCTCAGAAAATGTGATTTTGTTGACAGTGTGTCTCAGGTAGCCGTGCTTCAGCATGCTGCTGGCATATTTTCTGGCATCTCGCCGGTCTTTGAAACCCTCCACGTGCGAGTAGAGCCAGTCCACGACGTCAGCACCTAGATGGCATGTAAAGACAAAAACTCCATTTTGAACACCTAAGAACCACAGCAAACTTTGGCAGGAGGAGGAGAAGGAGGACGGCGAAGGAGTTGCTGACCTATGACTGCATTGTTGATTGTGATCTTGAGCCACATCCTGTCCCTGATTTCTAGGCCTGAGTCTGGAAGCTGCATCACCTTCGCTATGGTGCCCATGTCCGTCTTCCCGACCGTCAACGGGAGATCGTCAAACTCTGCGGAGTAAAAAGGGATTGAGACTTCAGAGAGGAAGTTAAACTTATTAAAGGAACAAGCGGCAAGCTATTACTGTATCGTACCACACTGTGGATATGTTCCCGTAAGTGCAGTGGTGTGAAATATCCAGGCTGCAGGATCAATCGGCCGTACAGGTTCGGCTGTATTGGAAACAAAAGGTTTTCATTTCAAATCATTAACTAAAAAGGGCAAAGTGTGTTCACCAACGACGTGTGCTAACGAGATTCTGAACAGTTTAGCATCACACAAGTTGTTATGTTAGAAATGAGCAAAAATAAATTATTTAAAATCAATCAATAATTAGTACAATCAATACTTCACATAAATGGTTGCTAAGTCCTGAAACTGATCAGCGTAACCCAAAACTGACGTGCATGTTTTATTTAGATAATAACACACTGCTGTATGTCTGTGAAAAGCATAAAAGGAAGGTACACTTAATGTTCCTCTAATACAGTACCGAATTTTATGATTGTTTAATGTTGTTTAAATCCTAAGATCCTTCTCTGTTAAGGGTTTTGTCCGCTCGTCTATAATTCCCTCAGTCATCACAGTTATAGACTTTGTTCTTAAAAGTTGTAAAAAGGACCAGTGTTTTTACCAGGCACATTCTCCTCTTAGGATGAAGCAAGCAGATACATTTTAAGTGATTATTTGTCATTGTGAACACACCGTAGCACAGCGCAGCACACAGTGCACCACAAGGAATTGTAACCTCTGCATTTGACCCATCCGTGAAGTAGCAGTGGGCAGCTGACATGGGGCAGTGCCACGGGAGCAATGCTTGGGGACGGTCCAACTGATGGCAGTTTTAACATACTGTCAACAGCAAACAGTCTCTCCAGGATTTTGCAAGCCTTTTTTCAGATTGTTGCAGCCTAAAATGCTTGCTTCTACGGCAGTTTTTCTAAAAAATTGCAATGAAAGTTGCGTTTTTAGGGTTTTCGTTGCAATAAAGTTGTGGGATGCTGAGCTGAGTCAAAGTTGTGGAAAAATTTGTGATTTTGTCCCTCTTTATAATGATTCTTTAACAAATAATTACAATGTAGGGAACAAAATCTATTATTTTTATTAACCATTAATCATTTAGTTATTTTTGAAGGTAAATGTGAGGCGTTTTATCACACATTTTCTGGGTCTTCTAAATGTAACAAGGAAGTGAGTTCGCTGACGTATAGCTCAGCGTTTTGCGGGAAACGACAATGATTGGTCAAACATTGGGGAAAAGTTGAGGTAATTGCAGAAAAAGTTCAGAATTGCACGGTAGTCATGAATTCACGGGAATTGGCTGAATTTGTGTTAATAGTTGCGATCGCAACTGCAAAAACCTTGAGAGTCTGAGCAAAGCATATGCAGTCATTTCACAGATTGTAGTATAAAATCAAGGGACGGAAAATCTCGGCAAATTACTCGGTAGAGATGACTTCATCTTCAAAACGTTCTTGCAGTAATGTTACAGAATAATTAATTCGACAACAATGTTACAACAAATAAAAAACTGTTATTTTTGGGGAAGTTCAAGTGAAATGGAAATCCAAAAAATATTCATGACCACTGGTACTGAGGGACAGTTCAACAAAGATGTGGCAAAGAACTGAGACACAGTAGCTTTTTGTGTCTTGATGTGTATTAAAATGTGCATGTGTGAACCCTATAAACTTTCATTTTTAGCATTTGTTCCACACATCCACTCAGAATTTTACACAAACATTTCTAGAAAAGCATTAGCTTTTTCACACATTAGCTGTTATTTGAGTATCTATGTGGTGTTCAAGGAAGAAATCAAACAAATGTCAATGCTGCAACTATCCTGCCTCTTTTTTCCTTGTGCCATTGTGTTTTGCACATCTGCTTTTTAGTGCAAGTGGATCCGTGTGCGCTGAGTGTGAATGTATGCTGACCTCTGGGAATGGTAAAGTAACTTCGAGGGGAAGGGTCCCAGCACTTGGCAACAGTGAGACTTATCGGGCTGCGAGAGAGAAAAGCATTTTATTAGCTCACAGTTCACACGCCGCATAATTGTGCTGAGTGAAGTCACCATTTAAACCAGGCTCTCTGTATTACCCCGTCTTGGAGACGATCTCCCTGAGGATCCGGACAGCGTCATCGTTGCTCATGTTTTCAAAGTTCACGTCATTCACCTGCAGGTTAAAAACGAGACATGGCAAATCGAGCACTGAGATAAAACACAACAGTTACGCTTCTGATAATATCTGAATGTAGCTAGCATGTCCGAATCTTGAGAAATGAAACACGGAATCATACTGAATGCCCGACACATCCAAACGTTTTCCGACTTAGCTGTTATTCCCCAAAATCCCAGATCTAGCAATAGTGACACCAGCACCTCTGAGAAGCCTGAGGAGAGTTGAAGCCAAGCAGATAATACACCAGACAAAAAATGCTAATATTCAGTATATCACTGTATGCCACAGGGGTAACTCCCTATAGGGGAATTCATCTAATCCGGCACCATTACCTTCAACCCGCCATTCAGTCAGGATTAACAAACTGCTGGAGGCATTCGATGGCTGAAGCTGTGCCTTGAGACAGCTGTAATGCCAAGCAGCTGAGAGACAGAGGACAAACCCCCACCTCCCCATTTCATTCTCTAAAACTGATCTAGAGGTAAAGCCTGATGTCCCTGCAGCATTTAATCGCTTTAACGCAATACTGTGGCTTCTGCCGTTATCCATGGCATTATTTTAAGCAGCTTTGAGGGTAAGGGGTGTGGAATGGACCACGAATGGGTTTTGCCTCCTTTCCTATTGCGTCTTATCAATTTACAAATACGCTTTCTTTTGTTCTACAATGTTAAAACATTATATATTGTGGGAGTACATATATACAGTATATATATATATATGTATACATACACACTCTTAACATAGGATGTCCTGCACTACTCAGATTTGTCATAGTTTGATGTGTAAATGCTGGCACAGTCTTAAAATCAGCAACAGAGTTTTATTATGCACTCTATGGCTTAGTATTATGAAGAGAAATAATGTTAGTGCCGGACGGAAACACTTCTTTATCCATGTTATCCATCAGAATATAGAATATTTTTTTGATAACATAATTTTCTATATTTCTTCCTATACTTCCCATTAATTACTCTCTAACATTATAAAATTGGAAAAATGTAATTGAAAATGAAGAAATACTTAAGTTCTGAACGAATTTGACTCGTTTTGGTCTATAAAATGAGCTACTTTTGGCCTTTCTGGGAGAGAACTACATTTCCCACAATCCCCCGCATGCTACTCGGAGCCGCCTCACAAAAAAGCGATGGATACGTGTTCTGGAACAGAAGCTGAAAATCTCAATAAAGAGTTGAATTGTGAATAGTAATCAGCTAAAATATAAGTTAAGTCTGTAATAAAGGGGAAGATCTGACTACACTGTAGCGCTTTACCGAGTAACGGCTCTCACGCACGCTCACAAACACAACGTGTGTGTTTACATCGCGAAAAATGTCATTTACGCATTTACTTCTGTTTTTGTGTACGGAATTACTTACGAATACTTACACATACAGAGGAATCAGGTCTTGCCTTAATCGTGTCAGTGGAAACATTGTGCGTCACTAATAAGCGTCCGTGTGAAACACAAGCGGAGTGAAACACATGCTCTAGCGAGTGAAACGAATTAAACGAAGCTTCGATTCTAGAAAAATTGCCTCAACCATTTTTTGGATTATTTGAGTTATTCAAATAATTGTTTCAGCCATGGTCCGAGGAAAAACTAAATATAAAATGATGAAGAATTAATGAAGTAAATAAGATATCTCTCCACACTTGAACTGAATGTCTAGACACCCATGTGACTCATTACGACGGAGGTGTGTCACCTGCAGGAGCATGTCTCCTGGCTCTATCCTGCCATCAGCTGCTACCGCTCCTCCTTTCATGATGGAACCGATGTAGATCCCCCCATCTCCTCGGTCGTTACTCTGCCCTACTATACTTATGCCAAGGAAGTTATACTTCTCTGGAGGTGAGGAAACAACCACAGCAGGTAAGTTAAAATGACTGGAAAGCAGCAGGGCATTTCAAAATGAGCGTGTGTGTGTGTGTGAGGAAGTGAAACTCTCACCCATATTGAGTGTGACTGTTATAATATTGAGGCTCATGGTTGAATCTGTGATGCTGCTGAATGAGGAAGACTGTGGACAGAAACAGAAAAGTGAGGACTAGCCTGTCATTTAGGTAAAGGTCTCTATCGCTTATGTACACTGCACCACAAACTGTACTGAGAGCCACAAATGAGAGGAGAAAACTGCATTCATATAGAACTTTCCTGACAGTGGGGAGTCAGCTTAACAACCTTCAATGGGCAGCACCATAATGATGCATCAGCAACCACTAGCGCCAGTAGCTCGACCACACCTCCCCTACGAGGTGGTGAACCAGTGAGAATGAATATGAGGGAAATTTAGGGCAATTTTAGGAAACTGCCAAGACTCTGCCATGATAACACACTGAAGGCATTTTAAAACCTTAGAACAGAGCTATTCAACAAAGTCAGAACTTCAGTTTCACATAAAAAAAACAACGACTGGCAGAAAATAATTCATATTCTATAATATAATCACTGAAATGTGAGCACACTCTGCTGGCTTCATTTACACTTGTTCCAGGATCAACATTGTTCATCCTGTAAGTAATTATCCAGTACCAAAGTAACTTTCCAGTATCAAACCTGCACAGTTTGAGATGGATTATATATTCTGGAGCACTTAAGTACCAAAGTCAAAAGTAATGTCTGGTGAGTCCATGGATTTGTAAATAAACCTCAAGCAAACATGTCTAGGAATACGTGAGCAGTCTGATAGAAAAAGCAGCACTGCATATGAGGGAGAGATTGGGTTAGCATCCTAAAATGTTGGGTTAAGTGGAGTTCACTTGGAGAATTAGCATTTATTGCCAATTTGAATTTTGGTATTCTGTCTGCAAAGTGAGTAAATCAACAAGCAACAACATTTTTACCCAGGCCACCCATCCTAATTAAGTGTAATGAGCAAGAAAACTCTACACTTCACATGTCATTTTAATAATATCAAATATGTGTAATTTGCACACTTATTAGACATATTAGATACACGATCAAGAAACACATAATCTTACTCTGTCAATTTTGGGCACTTTGTGTCGCCGGCGTCTGCGTTTGTGTCTCCTCATCAGCTGAGAAGAGGAGCTCTGCTCTGTGGAACTGCTCAATCTATGAGAAACAGTAATAAACAATTATGGAAAACTGAGCAAGTGTAACGATAAAGCGCATTCTTCTGTTAAAAAGAAAGTATTCTACATGTGCATGGTTCTGTATTACAAAACACTAACCTGCTGGCGTCCTCGTCTTCCTCGCTATCAATAAAGGAACTGGACTCCAGTTCACTGCTCATCATGGACACACTGTCGCACACCATGACCGTGTCCCTCACAACCCTCTCGGGTTTGGAGTGACCGTTCACACGTGGGACTGAGGATAACCATACACAGATACATACCACACAGAGCTTGGTATCAGAGAGAGGCAAGGACCCAGAAAGCATTTTTTTCATGATAAAATTACACTGATAAATTATATGATATGTTTTACATAAATCAATGGTATAAAATCCTTAAAGTGTTCTTGCAGTAAATATGATTAAATTCATGGCTTGATCACATCTTGAGGGATTCCTCTACTTGATATAACCTCCTAATACAGAAAAAAAAATTAACAGATTTTAAAACTGCACACAACATACATATCTCTGGATGTGGTTGAGCCTCAGGGTGGCAGCGGATTGGCTGGAAGGCCCGTGTAAGACGGAGGTACCTCATGGAGCCCGGCTGGGTGTGCACTTTCCGTGTAACTCCAAAACAATCCAACACAGTTGGGGTACCCATCATATTTTCATTTTGTAAGACAGCAAGCTTTTTCTAACAACCCATTCCTCACCTTCCCTGAAAACTCACCAGTTCTTTTGTTTTGTTTTTTTGTTGCATTAATCTCTGATTGGCATTCACATTCGGCTGACAGCTCAGGGACGAAGAAAGGGCAGAATGGGCTGGGTGACGAGTAACAGGAAGAGAAAGATGGTGAAATGAGGTAAATATACACAGACATAAGAAGAGAAAAACAGGCAAAACGAATGTATAAGTCGGATATGGTGAAAATTCTAGGACGTGAAGTTGAGAATATAATTTTACATAATCGTTTAACTTTAATATGTTTACTATATGTATAGAACGCTCTCAAGAGATGCATCAACTACAGTACATATCTCCAGTCACTGTTCTTGATGTTTAAACAGAACTGTAACGAAGGCAGTTTCTTATGGAACAATGCTATGTGTGTAGAAGTATAGCTGTCTGGTCATAAGGCAAATCCAATCTATCCATATCTAGTTACTACAGATTGAAATGCAAGACTTTGAAACAGTGATTAAAAATAGCTTGGGCAGAGCGGGGTCGGATGGACAATGATGGCTCTGGATTAACATCAGAAATGGCAGAGGCTGTGGCTTCAATAACAACTGTCTGACTATGTGAAATAAAGCCACCAGACATTAGACACAGGAATTTATGAAGATGGAGTTATTCAAGTCAATAACTATTTTGAATGTGGAAAAATGTGCTAAAACATTTCAGACGCTCCAACAAATAAAATATCATTTTAAGCTTTTGGTTTGACTATCACATACGCCAAAAAGTGCCATTGCTGAACCTGTACTGTTAAAATAAAACCTCGAAGGGCTTAATAAACACAAAAGCAGTTTCTCAATCTGCGTTTTACATTCTCTTTAATTTCTCGAATTCAATCCATCCGGCAAAACATTCAAGTAGTATATACGTGCAATAAAATGTAGAAATAATACTGCATATTGTTAAGTAAGTTAATATAAAAGCATAAAAAGAGCTCTTAAATCATAACGGAACGTTACTCATGCTTGTAAAAATAAAAGTAAAACGGTGCGACCTTACCTCAGTCACTCCAGGATCCAGCGAACACGGCGCCGTGAAAGCGGACCACGAGCCACGCGAGAGCGCGCACCAGAACGCGCCCTCCTCTTTTTGCGCGCACACGCGTCACTATCGATCATTACAGCGCCTCGGAAACAACGCGCGCCCATTAAAATGACTCGATCATCCCCAAAAACAAGCCCGCCAAGGACAGTGTAGTCATACACATAACAACCATGTACAGATGAACGACTAGACAAACACAAACGTTGTTTATTGTTTTTAATGATGCGACAGATTACAGAATGACCTGGAATTTTCTGCATTGCTAAGCATCCAATTGTTAATGCCGTTGAAGGTCCTGATTATTATTCCGATCAATTTCAAGGTTTAATTTTTTTTATTTAATATTTTATTTATTTACTTTACAGTAATCTGTAAATCTGTGTAAAATCATATTTCACATTTATCTTCTCAATCTGTAATCTGTAAATATATTTATTTGCATTATAATTCAAAGTCTATTTGTTTACATATCTATGTCTATATATATATATATCTGTATCTATCTATATTTATCTCTATCTATCTATCTATCTATCTATATCTATATCTATCTATCTATCTATCTATCTATCTATCTATCTATCTATCTATATCTATATCCATATCTATCTATCTATCTATCTATCTATCTATCTATCTATCTATCTATTTTTTTTTTTTTAACATGTATTCTTTGTTTTGCACAGAGCAGTCCAGGAAACATTTCACTGGGTGTTGTACCTGTACAACTACTCATGAGACAAAAAAAATCTAGTTATCATGTTGGTGATGTACAATGACCAGATTGTTGGTCTTTATGCTGACTCCATGATTCTCATTGTCAGTACAATGGAACTGTGTCCATTGTGTTTGGTGTATTTTTCTGCCAAATTCCCTGCCATTAATTTTCATAAGAATGCCATCTTAACCAGTAGGGTTTGTGGTCTGCATTGGCCACAACCATAGTCTAATTAAATCCCACTGATTAATGACCACCAGGAACTAATGAGGCACTGGGGTAAAACCTCTACTACTACTACAAACACAGGGATGAATTATTGTAATAGTAAGAAAAGGTGTGTGTGTGTGTGTGCGGGCACTGTTTATACAGTTGCATATTCTGCAAGACTACTCAAAGAACAATGGATGTAGAAGACCAAATGACAGGTAAAGCAAAAAAAAAAGCCAAAAGTGTACAGCCAAAAAGTGTACACGGGAGCCATGATGTGTTACTGATGAGTTGAAATTTTTAGATCAGAGAGTGATTATAAATAAGATCAAGGCTGAAGTGTTTTGTCTGTGGAAGTCATAAAAGCCAACACAGGGTGGATCTGCACATAAACCTACTGCTTTCTGTCAGAAAAATCAGAGAATATGGCAGTGGTTGTAGCCACTCTCCACACAGATCAGAATGCCAAAGAGTTGCACTAGCACTCATTTAGACTCGTAAGAGATTTCTTAAAGCACAAACAAAATTCTGCCTTGTTACTACTATCTCATGTTCCCTATTATCCCCAGGATGTGATCGAGCCATGAAACCTTCGTAAATATTTAGATATTCAACCCTACATGTGCCTGGCAGTAAGAATTTGATAATGTATATTATGTAGTGAATAACTTGTGAAGCAACATTAAAATATTGCAAATTAAAATAGTAGGAAACAATAACCTTTATCTCTACGTCAGTCTTTATGAGACTAGGAACACAGTCTGGAAATACTTACGTTCTTCTCTTCTCCGCCTTGTTCGCTCTCGCTCCCTCTCCCTACGGTGACTGAGAAGAGACTCGCTTGTTTCTGTGTCCAGACCATCTCTACTGCTCACTGCATTAGCACTGGAAGATATTTAAACAGCAATTAATATGGAATGTTAACTATGCAGACATCACTGTCTAACTAAATAATTCCCACTTTGTGTCAGTTCCTCTTATTTAGTATATCATATTTTAAAAATAAAAAATGTAAGTAGTGGGAGTAGTTTATACAAAAATTGAATCACAATACAACATGACTAACTTATTCATATTTCGGCTAACATTAAATGTTTGTTTCTCCCAAAATATACACAGCAAATGTTTACACTTCACTGAACACCTGTGTAGATGATATGACATTCAATCTCAAAGGAAATGACCTCAGGACAAGAAGAGAACTCATTCCAAATTTACACTCATTAATAATTCTATAAACAGAGCATTAACACACCATTTTGTTTAAGAAAAGTAATGCAGTAACTTAATATTTGCAATATTTTGAATGTTACCTCAACAAAATATTATTCCTCTCTAAGATGATTCTACTGATTTGAATGATTATGCTCACAATAGACTCCATCTAGGTCAGGCTGATGACGTATCTTCACTAGAATAAACTAGACTAATCAAATCTTGTGGATTGGAGTTGTGTCATGATGTGGATCATCAACTTGAAAAAAGATGCATGTGTGGATTGGAAAGGCGAATAATTAAAATACTGGATTACAAAGGCACCAAATGGTCACATTGCTGTTTGTCCTCATCTTTTCTGGAATGACAAATACAGTACTAGCAAGGTATGCTGGGAATAACAACACTGATATATTGGTGTTTTCAGATCACAGAGAATCATTATAGTGCCCGCCGCCCCCCTGGTCTGTCCCCTGAGGCCAAGGTGAATGAGTGTCTACATGTGTACTGTAGTTGTCTGTACATGTGTGTATGTGTGTGCTTGTATCACTTTGGGTGGAATGCACAAAAGCTTAGCTGAATCCAGAGTGAGGTAAAAAATTGCCCCGCAGTGAGAAATAGCTACAGCACTGAAGTTCAATCCAGCTGTTGTTTTCAGACATTTTCACACACCACTCCGCCCTTTTGAGAACCTCCATCGATCATTACCCACCATGCTCTGCAGAAAATGGGTCATTCTGTGACAACAAATGCCTCTATCTCTTGTGGACGGTGCAGCTTTCTTTGGGGTGCACTCGGCAATGTATAGCAAAGCAGAATAAAACTAACCCCTTTCAAAATAGAAATCCTGTTTATATGCAGATTTACATTCAACTTTAATATTAACATGTATTACACAGTGTGGGAGAGTTGGTAGAATAACAGTTCGGGAGTTCGCCTCGTCATAGGAAAGTCGCCGGTTCGAATCCTAGAACGGTAACGGTACCACTGAGGTACGCGTGAGCAAGGTACCATCCCGAAGCGTTGCTCTCCAGATGGGTTAAATGCAGATTTCTTTGTGATGCACTGTGTGCTGTGCTGTCCTGTATTGACATCGACAAATAATCACTCACTTTCACTTTCACAATTTGCTATATATACGTATATTTGTTGTGTACCGGTCATTAAAACATATTCCATCAGCTGCAGCCCTGTGAGCAGAAACTTACCCACAATAAAACAGTATAGTGAGTGGTGTGTATTAATACATACAGACTACAGTCTGTATTATTATTTGCAGCAAAAATGGAAGGTATGGCTTAGCTTAACGTGGCTGATTAGTGAGTGTAGGCAGAATTAATGTTTTTTCTTTTTTATTTCTGAACAAACACTGTACCATTAAAAATGTCTTTCTTTTAAAAAGTGTAGGCTACAATTATTTACTGCACTTTTCACCTATTTACGAGTTAAATCTGACCAGTATTTCTGATCATTCAGGTCAAAATGAATAAATATTAGTTAATGTGAGCAATATTTGTGAGATGTAAAGATTAACATAAAATATGAAATATTATACATGTTTAAGGCGTATAAAACATTACGAACACGCAAGTCCAGAAATCCCTCTTCCCATTGTTAAAGAATCGTGAAAAAATGCTGTTCAAAATAGTGCCACAAGAGGGCACACATTAGCACAAACATTGCTGAAAAGGGATACATTTTGGAGGAAATTTATGTGCTACAGTATGGCCTCCTGAAAAAAAGCAGACAGATAAATTAACAAGAAAATTCTGGCCTACATCTCCCTCTGTCTCTCTCTGTCTTTCTCTCTCTCGATCTCTCTGAGTTCATTTGTGTCTGTACAAGCTCTTGAGCATGATCAGTGCTCTTAATGTTTGGCCCCTCTGTTGCATAACAGAGCAGTGCATTCACAGTGCGGGGGCCCTTCTGGAGATTTCTGCCTAGGGCACAGATACTACACACTCTCTCTCCTCTCTTTCTTCTTTGAGTGCTGCTGTGTACGGATGAGTGACTCTGGAAGGAGAGCCAGCTGCAGGGGAATCCACTCTCCCCAGTTACACTACTGTTTACCTTCCAAAAGTTGGAACAAAGCCCAGTACAGAAGATCAGTGTGAAGACCTGCAGAATGGATTAGACATTTAAGTGTGTGGATGAATGGATAAGAACTTACTGTATGTCTACAAAAGTAAGCATGGTGGACATGGGAGTGTCATACATATGTCACATATCTTCTCCGTGTTTTAGACAAATGCCTTAAAAATGATAAACTTTCATAAGTGTTGTAAACAGGCAGCTTCTTCTGAGCTTCGTCTGTATGTCTTCTCATTGTTGTTTCAGTCTTTGGGAATGTTGTTTTAAGTTGGTCACACGTTTTAAAAAGATCTTCCTCCATATCAAAAACCACAAGAAAAGACAGAATATTTACCATCATGTACAATTTTACTTGTGGCTATTTTTATAGGGTGCTTTATAGAAGGTTTATGGAAATATTTGTACCAAGAAAAGGGACAAGATGGACTTGGGTGAGACTAAAAACCCTACAGATGCTCCATGTAAAAACATATGTTAAAACCAATGTATTAAGACATTAAATCATTGATCACCCAGGCCATGCCATTCATCCAAAATGCAAACATTGATCATAGAAACATATTGTAATATCACTTTACACTGAACAGGAGGTTTGTCTATTTTTATCAAAAGAGAATAATGTTTGCCACTTAAATGTCTGGTTGAGTTGAGGAATGAAAATGTCAAATGATATTTTAGTTGCATTTTTAGGTGCTTGTGTTAAATCAGCATACGATGTTGTCCTATATCCATCGCTGGCTCCTAAATTTAATCAAATCAAAATCGTATCATAGCAGACTTCTTAATATCGGCAGACACTGAATCCTCGTCCACTGCTTCAATATTATATCACATTGGCGTGAAATATTTTGGGATTTACATCTCTAACTGTGTCACAATTTTTCACCTTGCCCGTGTTTGTTTACATAGATAAGAAGATTATACTTACTGAAATGAGGGGGGTCGTGAGTCTCCGATGCCTCCTGTTCTCTCCAGGGGTGGAGGGAGTTCGACGTGGCTATCAGTGCACACTGACATCCCATCAGTGTGTGAGCTCTCGGCCAGTACAAGCTGAGGTTTGTCAGAGAAGACAGGTTTGTTACAGCAGATGTGATGGCATGAAAACATTCAAACATTTTGTTCTAACAATAAAACAAGTTGACTTTAGTAACTGCATTACATTATGTTATCTTACTGAGTACTTTTATATAGCTACACATAACAATCGTTAATATATTTCAGACAAAAAAACTGATATATCCTGACCATATTAGTAACTTATTCTATAATTATTAAGGCTGCAGCGCTGCACTAACTCTACCTATAAAAATGACACATCAGACAGAATTAGAAAGCTACTGTTCTGGCTGCAGACTTAGAAATCCACAGAGGTCATCCTCTACAGCGTTAACTCGTACAGTGAGTCTGAAACGGCTCTGCTGCGGTTTGTTAAGCTGCATTTTATTTTTAAAAACTGATTTTGGTCAAGCTAGCTACGTATTTTAAGCTAGTCCAAGCTCAATTTCAGAACTAGTTTGCGGGTTTGAAGTTGAGGAGATTTAAAGTTCAACTTGTGCTTATCAAAAGTTTATGGATATATGGAGTGAGATTGCTGTTACTTTAGCCCATAATTATAGGTGATTTATAAAAAAAAAATCATATAAGAAATTAGTGCACTTCACAAAAACCAGCAAGAATATGAGCCGAAATAAATAATAATAGGCCTACAAGTTGTTATTATCTGATTAAAATGATCATTCTGTTTCCCAGCCCGGATTAAACATTAAAGTTTATGATGTGTGACAATTCCATGCACAATATCAGATCAGAGATGCTAGATGCTATAGTACTGTGCTCTTGTACTGTCTGTTTTGCTTGATTTTATCTCACATTTGCGCTCTTTATATAGTTTTAAACGGATGCTAAAAACTGCACTTTTCTCTCTTGCTTTTCCCACACTTGAGTGCTGAGCTGTTGACTGTGCCTGATTTAAAAAATATTTTTATAGCACTTTTAATCATTTTATTTCTTTTTTTATCTTTAATTTTATTTCTTTTCTTATTACTTTTTCTTTTTATCTTTAATTTTAACATTGTTTCTGTAAAGCACATTGAATGTATCCTTGTGTATGATAATGTGCTCTATAAATAAACTTGCCTTGCCTTGCTTTTATATTTTTGACAGTAACCTCACTCCATATGGATATTTTTAATTAATCTTAAGCTGAGGAGCAGTTTGCTCATCTGGTTTCTGCATTATGCAGGAAATATATTTGTGGCTTGTTTCTGACTTTCATAATAAAGAACATAATAATTCTTACCCATGACACAACCCTTCCATTAAAGCAAGGCAATTTTGCGTTGTCGTCTGAAATTTCCTCCTTGACAACCCTGTGAGAGACGGAGAGAAACATACACACTGTGTCACATCACAACATCGTGTGAAAGACTCATCCACTGTATGACTAATAGAAAAGAGCAAGAATCTGTGTGTCCCTCTGCCAGTCGTAGAACATTTGTGTGGCAGAGCTATAGGGGAGAGGGTTGTGGTGTGTGTGTATGTGTATGCCTATATGTGCTTAAATGAGATGGGGCACAGCGAGGTTATCTGTGTGTAAAGCTCTTTAGTACTTTGTAGTGGAAATTCTCCCCCCTGAACTCTTCTGTTGCCCTTTCTCTCCTGAGACAGCAGGATTCTCAACAAGAGACAGAAAAGGAAAGGAAGATGAAATGAGAGAGAAAAAAAGAAAGAGCGAGGCAGAAAGAGAGAGAGAGTTAGAGAGGGAGCGAGACATGATGGATAAAGAGGATGGGTGACTGGAGGATAGAGACACTAATTGGGAGAGAAGCAAAACCTGTGAAAGTGTGCAAGTGACGTTCATGTGCTCGCTCGTGCTAAGTCGGAGGAGAAGATTTCAGCACATCAGTAGCTATGTTTCCATGTGTAAGTGGAGACCACACCTTGAATTAATTGATTATGGTTTAGGAAGTGGATGTGAAACATCCAAAGCGGAGGAGATCGCAAGATATTGAAGGCGAGAGGTGGAATTGTACTGGTAGGCATTTGCCTCATTAGAGAAAGAGGTTCCAAGCACGGCCTAACATGGTCTAACATTGTTTTTTAGGGATGTACGATATGGGAATTATTGGCCGATGTCGGTATCCGATGTTTGTCATGCGTAGTATATCTGCCGATGCAGATGGAAGGCAGAGTCGAGTGCGAGCGTAGGCAGAGTTGAAGATATGAAGACATTTTGCTGGGCAAAGTTACACTGCACGCTCAGAATTTTGACATTTCTAATACAGTGCCAAGTCAAGCGAGCGTGAAAGCAGAGTAGAGCGAAGGTAGAGCATTTCAAGCGTGGAGCACAACAAGAAAAAGTCACTTCCTACCCTATGTGTACCAAGTCAAAAAGGACACACCATGTGCACTACCTAGTGGGTAGAGAGGCGTTACGCTACAACCCTGGCTATTTCCTGAGATGTGTACTACCGCATACTAGCGCCTTATCCCACATACTATTAAGTAGAGGTGTGAACCTTCACTGGTCTCACGATTCGTTTCGATTACGATTATCAGGTCAACGATTCAATGCAATATCACGGCGCATCGCCCATCAATTTTTCTACATTACTTTACATTGCACGCAGATTGGGCACGGCTTGCAGATCGTGCAGCTATAGTTACTACCGGAATGTTCTTTTTAACTAGAATTTTTATGCTGTAGCCAGAACATCCCCAGTCTATGTCATTATGATATAATTCAGGAGTTTTTAACTGCTTAGACTATACATATTAGAGTATTTTTGTATTACTTTTTAGATATTTGCATTCAATTCATTATTCATAAAGATGCCTAAATCATCTGGAAATGTTTTGAAAGATGCATCGATTATGCAATTAATTTTAACACCCCTACTATTAACTGCTCAGTAGTGGTCTTTTTTGGAGAAATGATACAGTCAAGCTTGATCCACAACCAAGTCTCCACCACTAAACTAGGGTTTTAAAAGGTAATTTAGTCTAGCAACTGTTGATATGATAATACCCTATAATTCAAGTGACTGGACTTTAACGCTCACATTTTTTAAAATTTGATTGTCAAATATAGTTATCTTCCAGCATTTTAGGATAAAGTCCTACATATATTGACATATACTTTGACACCCAAAGTCTCTAGACCACTGGAACACAACAAGCATGTGCATTAAGGGGTAGACTGCACAGTGCCCCCTCACAGAACCAGTTGGGACCTGGCTGCAGCTGCTGCACCTTCCTTTGTTTAATTAAAGCAGGACTCTGCGAAGGCTGCTATTGTCTCACACCCAAGAGACCCACCTCAGCCACCAAGGGCTCAGGTGGTGGTCTGACTAGGCATATTTAACTAGTGCCTCTTTGACCTTGAAATGCATTGGAAGAGCAGCAGATAAGGCTGACCTGAGCATGTTAACCACAGACAATGGGTGTGAATTTTGTCATTTTGAAGGGACATATGAGTTATTTTATTTGCATTTTATGGTATGCAAAAGAGTATTGAACTATACTCTCAAAATTCATACATTTTAATATACTCAACCTGTAACTTGCCGCTGGTCCATGTCAAATTAATCAATAATGTGCAGACACACACTTCAGAATGAGAGGAAGGAATACACTCCGAACAATTCTCCAGGCAACCTTATTACTGACTAAAGCACATCAAAGAACTTCAAGATGAGATCAAAGGACATAATTATTTAACTTAAAAAAGATTTTTAACAATACCACAAGGGTTAGGCTTAGGCTTAGGTTTAAGTAAAGTTATCGGCCACAGTTATTTTTACTGTATAGACAAAGTGACCAAATACGTTACAAAATTAGCAATTTGTGACAGACAGCAATGACTAAAATGACATGAGTTTCCTTGAACAGCAGAGGAGGTCCATGCTTTCCTCACATGGCTTCACCTCTCACTTGGGGCAGTTGGTAGCGTAACAGTGTTGGTCCTGTGATCGAAAGGCTGTCAGGTCAGGTCCCGGACCGGTAAAGGTACCACTGAAGTACTCATGAGCATAATTATAATAATTACAATATTCAATATGCAATAAGGCTGATGAACGGAGGTGGCACAGTGCTCTAAATGGGTGAAACCAAAAGACTGAGAGGTCAAACTTGGGGTTTCTTTTCCAGCGTCGCTTTCTCTCGTCTATCGATTGAGAAAGTAGGACTTGGGTTTCTATTAATGAATCTGTGGCTGTGTGACTGATGATGTCTAAATATAAATTAGGATGATTAAATCCTAAATTAAACTGATTGACTCCTTAATACTTCTTTTTAAAAATGTTATCTTTGACCAATTTGAGGCTGTCACAATTTTAGTTTGGCAAATTCCACCAGCATTGGAACAAAGATGCTGCATTTTTGATACTGTATTTGTGTCATGAGGTTTTGTACATTTTGTCACCTTTTGTACATTTTAGTGCATTTAGCTGCATTTGGAAAACATTTACTAAAGTGCACCCACACTTTAGAATGCTTTACTCTATACACTATGATGAGCGAGTGGATGGCATGTAAACACAGCTACGTGACACACATGTGAGCGCCGGCCGTGGGCAGTCTGGACATTAGTAGACTACATTTACATTTATAGCATTTAGCAGACGCTCTTATCCAGAGCAACTTACATTTCCTAATTTCAGGGACAGTTCCACTGAGAGCAATTTAGGGTTAAGGGTTAAATGTTGGTAATGCCAGAGGTTGGATTTGAACCCACAACCCCTGGGTCCAAAGGCGAGTGTCCTACCACTAGGCCACCAACACCCAAGACTACGGTTAGGAATCTGAATATGCCCTATGTTACAATAAATGACCTGTACAAAAATACTGATAGCAGCACCATTTGTTCAGGTTATCAATACTTATATTGCTGGACATTGCTGTGTTCTAACTTAACAAAACAACTGTAACCAAATTCCCAAATAATCTATTACTATATTTTTATAATATCCTGCTGTAAACAAGTTAATTTAGAAAAGGAATTTTCAAGGAATTTACCAGTTACACCTTACATTTTTAACTTAATTTAATTTGTGATTATTTGTTATTGTGAATACACCATAGATTGATATCATGCTTAAAATTGCTCACTGACAATATTACTGATTAATTACTGTACCAGTTTAAGTCTCTATACCCAATAAAGTCTTCAACACTAAATTGTCAGGTCTAAAGCTTAGGTGAGTATAGTATTCTTTGCTGAATGAAGATAAACTGAGCTCACACTGCAATCTGCAGAGCAACAAAACACTGGAAATCTATTTGCGTAATGTTGGCACCCAGTAATATTCTAGAACATGTACTATAAATTGAGTAAACAAATCATTTGACATTTGAATGACATATCAAGTTGTGTTAAAAAATCTAAAAGGCAGATATTTAATTAATAAAATATTTTCTTAAGAACATTTCTGAAGAAAGTTTAAGAAATAGAATTGGTATGTTATACTAGGATGCATCATAAGATAAACTCTACAGTGTATCTTGAGAGCAAAACTGTGACTGTTACAGGCATAAATGAAACGTTACATTACTAATAAAAATTTTATCACACAATGCATCATTATAGATCTAATGCAAAAATGGTCTACTAACGTATAACATTCATGTGTCATGTACATTAAAAGGATAAAAGCAGTATGTCCATAAATTCTACTTTCTTTCTCATATCACACACTCAAGTATTACAGTCACATGTGTTACTAGGGCAGAATGAAACACGGTGCTCTAAATACAAACTCCCTAATGACCCATATAACAAAGTCCAATTCAGCAGTGCAAGTAGCCACTACAGACTGTGCAATCTGAAAGACTGAGACCCAGGTCAGGCCGGGTGAACCCACCTGAGGGAAAGCCCCATCTCATAGCTACTATCTGACATGGCTGACAAAATAATTACTAACTGCCTTGTTAGTACCTTGCACCTTTCCCAAAAATGATACAGAATCTAGTTGCAATGGCATTTTGGCAGTATTTCACAGGGCTGCTGCACAGATTTACTACAGTACCCAGAGGTGAAAACAGTAATGTGTCCTTATTGCGAAGACAGCCGGAGGAAAAGCTATCATGGTTAAAGGGGAAAGAAAAGAGCCTGGGAATATTCTAGATTGAATGATGAAAGCCCACAGTGAATTCATGTTCTGGTATATAATTGAATCTCTGAGCCTTTTATGAGTCCTGTTGGTACATATAACTTGATTTGGGAAGGTTGTAGCCTTCTGACAAATGACAGCATTAATTGTCATTGAAATTCCCTTCAGGGCAGTAAACCTTTATCATATTGATTCTGCACCATTAGGCAATATTAATGTGTTCATGTAATTAATCCTCTTTATGAACTGCAACATTTTCCATTATTTGTTACAAACAAAAACAAGTGTTAATGAGAATATTCATTTGGGGAATGAGCTATTCACAAAGGTGTTTTGTTGTTTTAAATCAAGAGCGTGTATTGCTATTGATTACTGAGTGTGTATTTACACCTTGCAGTGAAACGCAATCATTATTATCCACAATGTGCCCAGATTCCTTTTTGCCCGTCTGAGCTTTCCACATTTTGCCAGTATGTCAAAATCAGTTAAAAGGTGAAGATATTTACAGTAGAGTACAACTGGATTAAGAGCTTTTCCTTGGGTGACGTCCTGGAGGTGGCATGACAGATGCTGCCAAGAATCAAATATGATTTTAACCTGACCAAAAGTATTCAGTGATAAAATGTACTCTAATTCTTTTTCATTTAATACATTGTTTAATTATATTATTTATTACATGTTTATTTTGTTATGGCTAAACAAAGTTAAGAATAATCAACAGCTCTTCAATCTCTGTCAGTAATCTACTGCACCACCAGTAACGGAAGGTGCCTTATCTAGGACAATCAAACTGAAATAAACAGAAATGTGCCTTTACTAGACATAATCTACAGCCTTGTCTGTGTGATTGTTTGCAAATCTCTTGTGCAAATTACTGCAGCATAGATGTCGGCCCGCTGACCAACGTCATAACCAGGTGCCCTGGTTTGTCCTCTCAATCTGCATGTGATCTGACTGAGTGACTGAACGGGCGCGATGGTGTGGATCATTCGACCTCCCTTGAGGGGCAGCACTCGAGCTCCGAATGTTACATCATGCGAAATAATTCAGCCACTTATAAAACAGTTTGTAGGCCATTGACCTCAGTGAGGTCAGGACGATGCCCCACTGTGAGAGTTTTAGGGCAAAGATGTGAAGGACTATGCAGTGATGTCTGTGGTAATGCTCAGAAGGTACTTTCTTCTGAATTCAGATATATATATATTTACAAGGTATGTGGATAAGTCTCATAATGTCTGCTATCACAAATTGACTCAAACTTAACTGTATACGTCTTCAAAAAGCGACAACAAAGCACAACTGATCAGAATATCCCAGCACAGCTACACATTACATTCTCTGGATCAATGTTTTGCATTATACTATACCTGCAATCTGTATCTCTTGAGGAAACCTGAACTGCCATAACAAAGAAGGCACCCTAAGAATTTAAAAGATAACTATGATCTTTTTTTCTGAAGCCATGAAGCAATTACAACTTCTGTCCCACCAACATGTATCATTCCCTTTCAGGGGCTGTTGGGTAAAGTCAACGATGGAATCCAACATAACATGTAACAGTACCTAACACTGCGTAAAAGCTAACAGAGACGTGAGACTTGTGCCGAAAGTCAGGCGCTAAAACTGTTCGAAAGCTGCTGCGGTGGTAAGACCCTGTAACCTGGTGGGTTCAATCATTGGCCGCTGTCTGTGTTGTGAAGTTAGACAGTCAATATGGTTGTTTCTAGCCTCTGGTCAGTCTTTCTACCTTGCGGAACGGAACGTTAAAGCTCTGCCCACATTACGGTGCTCGTGACGTAACGAATATCCAGCCGTTAGTGTCTCTCTGGACTGAGTGTACCGTATGTGTTAGAGATAGTTAGCGGCCTGCAATAATGCTGATCTTAACGAGGAACTCTACAGTCTTTTACAATGCATTATACAAAGGACGGGAACCGACACAGTAACATGTGACTCATCACAGGCCACCGAATAACACAGTTATTCTGAAGAGCCTGCAAACGTGCCAACGGGTACAAGAAACAACTGAAGGTTTGGAATTGTGGTGCATTATATGCATTGTAAGGACAATAAAATAGTTCACAAAAGGGTCAGGATAGTATGCGCCTTCTGGTCAAGACACGCCGTACCGTACAGGCGGTTTAATGTCGTTTCACGCGCCGTTAGTTGCACGTGCAAACCTTCAGCCTTGTTGTTATTTTGCAGCATCCGATTCAGCACGATTAAAAAATAATAATAAAAATACCGAAGCAGCGTTTTTTTTTTCTATGAGCCATGCAAATGATATCAAATAGGTTTTAAAACAGCGGTACGGTAACTGTGATACGATATACGGGAAATCTAACTTCGGGATTGATATAACTGTAGTTACGCTGCAGTAACCGTGTAAGTATAAACTGTGCATTCTGTGGGAAATCAGGGCGTCTATGGAACATCAATATCCAAAATTACAATCGTGATTCAAATATGTTCGCACATAATGTGTACTGTAAAAGGGCCAAGTTCAGCTGTTTCAAAGCGTCTATTTCAAATGCACATATTTGCCGAACATTTAAAATATTGAGCCTTAAATACAAACATAATCTCTATCAAATCCAGTTTTGTCTACATGAAAGATATTCTCGAGTTAAGCCGACAATAGGAGCAGGTGATAAAGCCATTAGTCCCAGGAGGCAGGTGCCGATAATGTAAAACTGGCGTCGCTGTCACCGTGACAGCTTCATTCAAAACGAAGCGCAAGTAAAGCAATATTATCGACCATTTTCAGGTGATATGTTGTTCGATGTCAGAAGAATCATGCAGTGACATATTACACAGGCTAAATGCAGCATTGCAAAGCTAAGCAGGCTACTTACCCAAAATCTTGATCCATAGATTTGAAGAAGAATTTGTAGCTGTTGACCGGACGATTGCTGAGGACATTTTTAAAATCAGCTAAAGTTACCTTATCTGGGGCAACTGATAGTTTCACCAAGTAGGGAGTTTCCTCCTCGTCTATATGGTAAATAATTTTAGTCTCCGCCATGAGAATATGGAGGGAACAATCACCGGAGAACAGTGAGTGTTCCTGCTGTACAAGCGGTATTGCGATAAATAAGTGCAATAAAATAATGTCATCAGATTAATAAGCTCAGACGTTTATCACGAATGAAGAAACGCAGGAGGCGACTGTTCGACGCTAAAGACAAAAACGCAGGCATTATTGAAGCCCGGTAGACATCTATAGCACTGTACTAGGTTAGACTGTGCGGACGTCGTGCAGCTCGCCTGTGGTAAAACAGGAAGGGAAGGTTCACATCCTTGAGAGAATCGGTCGGGAGCATTGCGAGCATTTTCCCTGCCTAGTGCTGCCATCGTATGGACATTTATCAAGTGACATAATTGGAATAATACAATATCTACTCTCGTGTAACAGAAAGAGGTTTCTTTTTTTTGTTGTTAAAATCGGATGCTGATCCTTATCACTTGCAGAGCATCAGTGATATTGATTATTGTGTGATTATGACTGATTTACTTGGTCCAAATTTTGCATTACATACAAATCACACATTGTAACACTTGAATTTCAGCACATATATAAATGCATTTGATGGCCTTCAATCCAGTGTATTAATGAGATTTGCCTAAACAAATTACATGCTCTCAAGTAAATGATCTGTGAATTTTTCTGGATCATACATGCCCTGCAAAATAAATACTTTGTACTAAGTGTGTGCAGTTAAGTTGGTTAAGAGGGTTGAGCCCAGAAGCATCTGTGCAATATTGCTGCTGCTGTGTTAGAACTGGAAGCTTTAGCTAATGTTGAAGTACTGTATTAAGACTACTGTAATACAATTAATAGTTTTAATGATCTTAAATACTTGTTTACATACTGTCCTGTACTGTATTTATTCTGTTGCTCATTTGCACCTTTTGTCCTGTTGAATGTAATGTTCAGTGTTACTATATGTTGCACTGGGGCCATGGGGAAACGCTGTCTCATCACACTTTTTACATGTATAAAGCGACTGATGACAATAAAGAACCTTGAATCTTGAATCTTGAATATCAAACACACAAAATTTTTAGAAGCAGGTACTGAACAGCACAATCACTTTAGTAAGGTTACCTTGAACATTACCACTATAGATTGCGGAAGGGTATAAATCTTCTACAGTGCATTACATTGTCAAGGTTTTTGAATAAGAAAATGTTTTTATGTAACATGTTTGTGCCCCCCTAGTGGTGAACATGAGATGACCTACAGAGTCTAACCAGTGATGTCATCATAAAGGCTAGACCGCACTCAAAAGTGACTACTAACCACACTACTAACCATGTGTCAGAACCTCAAGGTTTTCTGACTCACGCACATCTCACACTATGCCTTGGTCATCTCTCTTTATATAACACATCCAGAAAGGCCGGCAGTTAGGATATGTTCTATCACAGCAACACAAACCAGACATGGTGTGTCAGTGATTGGAACCTTTACAGATGCAGAGGAAAATGTAGCTATGAAGGGGCAAACTATAAAATAGGGGAGAAATCCAGTTTATTGCTTATTTTATTGGAAGGTTTAATGGCAAGTTTCTTAACATACTGTATCTTAATACATTTTGTTACTTGAATGAAAGAAGCAGCAAAATATTACATCATATGTACCCAAAATAACTCACCTGAGTTTTAGATACATTCGCTCAGAATAATCGACAAAAAAGAAACCAAGATAAAGACTGAACTAGTTATTTCAGCCTTGTGGTCTATAAAGGCATTTCCAGATATTTTCTGCATTAATTGATGCTCACAGAAACAGCAAAGAAATAATATGGATAACTGTATGTTGCAGTTTTTCTTCACAAAAGTAAAAAGTCTGGATCTTTTAATCATAACCGAGCTGAAATGCAATATGAATTTCTAGCATTCAGTTACACTGAGCTCTGGTTAAACTGTGCTCCTTGCAAATATTTGCAGGCACATGAATATACAATATATGCACCGGCAGTGTTACTGGAGCTGAATAATTGGCACGTTTCATGTATCCCCTGCTGCCATTAGCAAGGTTGTATAAGCATTCGGTTTCAGACTGCTTCACAGCTTCTGAACCGAGCTTACATCGACTTGTGGAAGCAAACTAATATTAAAATGTAAAATAAACAACAAAAGGAGCCATTAAAGTGACCTATATACACAGCAGAAAGAGCAGTCAGGGTGATTAAACAGGAGCACCAATTAGACTTAAAGGTTAGGGAAACAGAGAGTTTGCCCCAGCAGTTTTGCAATGCCATAAGTGTAATAGGAAAATAATGAATAGCTTAAATAAACCACTCAAATTACATGGCAATATGTAGAAGAATATCATATACACAACAAAAAGCATAACCCGAATAAAGTTCAGCTAATCTAGATCTTCAGAATGTGTAGCTCAAAGCATTTTAGTATTAGCATTTTTATTTGATCCGTGGATTATAAGTTAATAAATGCTTGTTTGTAGGCGAATCAACAGTGAAAAGCAGTAACAGTTTTAAAAGATACAGTTAAGAGGCAATCCAAGTAAATGCTATAAACCTGAAAACAAATAATGGGCCTGTTTGTGCGTA
This sequence comes from Distichodus sexfasciatus, assembly GCA_032718565.1. Lineage (NCBI taxonomy): Eukaryota > Metazoa > Chordata > Actinopteri > Characiformes > Distichodontidae > Distichodus > Distichodus sexfasciatus. The sequence continues at coordinate 580,916 of JAVGVS010000184.1, forward strand.
TGCAGATATTTTTTATAAAAACCTTTATTAAACGTTTGGCCCTTTTTTTAACACGTATCCACAGAATCCAGCGTTTTGGAAAGTCTTCACTTTGGAGGGCGTTTTTAAAAATATGCGTTTGAGTTGGCTAAAACTCTGTTTACATGTAAACTAAAGGCCAAAACTAAAAATATATATATATGCATTTATAAAAATATCTGCACATGTGTAAACAGGCCCTAAGACAATAATGAACATTAGCTCAAGCAATACACAGAAATGACTAAAGCTTGTTTTTGTGGGTCTGGAATATTCCCTAGGGAGCATGGTCCATGGTTCAGTACTCTTGCTGCAGACAACATTTTTCATACGCATTCATGAAGCCGCATCAGCAGCATAACGAACCCGAAACATTGAAGGCTGCATAGATGCAAACACATAGATGTATCTGCTTTCTCTCTGTTCTCTGCACCAAGCCTTCACATCCCTGTTCCTTTTTCTCTCTCAAGTTCTTTTTCTTAGTACCTGCCCCTGGACCAGCCAGTGGCCAGCTGTCACTCACTTCCAGGACGATTTCTCCATTTCTGTCAGTGGGGAGATAAAAAAAAAAAAAAAGAGAGAATGTCCAGTAGTATTCCCAGAAAATAGATAAATAAATAAATCATGTTTTAAAGTTTACAGGTTTTATTTTACCTTTATCCAAGTCAACAACCTTAGGAGAACAATGTTTGGACATTTCTGCTTCTTTCAGGAGGTTGTTTTTATAGTCTGAGAACAGACAACCAGTTGGTCAATACTAGCTAGTCTAAGCACTGACGTAGCAGCAGGTATGAACGGCCAGGTCAACTCACCCATCTTTGCCTCCTCCTCGTTGCACGTCTTCACTTCTGGGACATCAGTATCATAAGTTTTGCTTGCAGGAGATACACGACCTCTGCATCAGAGACATAAACTATTACGCCAGAGTAAATGGAATGATTATTGATATTAGGTGATTGCTATCATAATGTTGTCTCACATGTACTTCACCGCAGGCAGTGGTGGTTTTGTAGTCATTCGTGGGTCATATTCCAAAGCTGTCAAAAGAATGTAGACATTAATATTTACTGTGGCCATACTGCAAATGGTATTCTCTAGGTGTCCAGAGTAAGGTGAAGTACTGACTTTGTGCCTTCCGGCGGGTTAGGAAGATGATGGCTAACACAATCAGTGCCAGCAGGAGAATTGTGGCCAGGATGTAGCCCAGCTGCTGCAGGAAATGACCTCGATGTTCTGGCAGGATGACGTTGATGACTCGTGGCGGCGCCTCCACCACATTTGTGTCTATGAAGAGACCGGGACATAGTCGCCTGAGACCAAAATCTCCCAAGAGTAATATAATTTGTAGGCTACTGACTGATATTGATGTCTTCTTTTTAAAAACTGTATAAACAGGTATAAAAATTCAAATCTTTTTAAAATATTTACCTTGCTGCTGACTGTATTTTTACTTGCCACATGAGGGCACTGCCTTCTCATAAACCTTTTTGTATTTTGTATCCAAACCAAACCATTCTTGGTAAAAAGCAATGGCTGAAAGAATATGCAAACCACTACCACAGTTGTGCAGTGCACAACTAAAATGCATACAGATTTGAGAATATATTTCAATATACACATAAAAATGTGTCAGTAAGAACAAATTACTCAACAAACAATAGTACATTGCCTAGAGACTTTTTCAAAGAATAAGGCTCATGCCAAATTTACTCCACCTGGGTTGAGTTTGAAAACATTCACTCTAAAAGCATGTAAAATATGTCTGGGTCAGCCTCTCAAATTTCCCTAGCTTCTCCCTCCTGACGGTATGGGCACAGCCCTGGCACTACAAAGCTCAAGAACAAAGAGCAGATAAGACTGCCCAGAATCAGCTGGAATCAGCCCCAGAATGAAGGTGAAGAGAAGCAGATGGCCGAGACAAGATGGTGCAATGAACTGTTACAAACTGGACTCTCTTTTACTTTTAGCCGAGGCTGTGCCACCCTAGAAGTCCAATAAACAAAACATAACCTATAACAATAACTAAATAGCCTTGTGACCACAGATACAATGCTTTGCAGATAGTTGTTGAAAATGTACAGATAATATGATGATTAATAAAAATAAAAGAAAGGCCACAGGAAAAAAAAATGAAAAAGGCGGAGAGGCACAGAAGAAAGAAAGAGAGAGAGAGACTGTCTGGAGTCTAGTGTTTTCATTGGAGTCCTGAGTAGGGGTAAAAGACACGTCGCTCCTGCAGGAACAGTTGGACGCTGGGCTCATAATAATAAGGTGCTGGGAGGATCAAAGAACACTCCGATCTAGGAGTGACTGAAGAGAGAGAGAGAGAGAGAGAGAGAGAGAGAGAGAAAACTGCAGATTTTTAACAGTATTCTTGCCCCAAAACTGGCTTTCATTGTGTCTTTTACAACAGAATACTCGTTAGCACAATGTCAAAAGATTTTCAGCATTTCCTTCAACGCACCGCAGGGCACACACACTCACACTCCCATTCATACCTTACAGGACCAATTTATAGTCGCTAATTAACCTATACTGCATGCCTTTGGACTGTGGGAGGAAACCGTATGCAAACTCCACACAGAAAGGCCCTACGGCCGACCTGGGGATCGAATCCAGGACCTTTTTTTACGGTGAGGCGGCAATGCTAGCCACTGCCCCACCATGCCCCCTATTAACTGATTAGTATATATACAAATACTCACTTCTCTGCAATCTTCTTCACTAAAAAATGCTACAGCATCTCAGGGGATTAATGGGAAAATTGCCAATTGGTAGCAGCAGACTACAATTATCAAGAGAACTTGAACCATCTCTTTAATGTGAGTGGCATAAACACCAGTTTAGTGTGGAGCCACCATCATTACTTGTGGATACCTGCCACTTCAGCTCAACCACAGCACAAAGGCCTGCTGGGAAGATAGCACACCACAACCCTGACATCATTGCCGACTAAAAGCTGAGATTAGACACACTCACTACTGCCTGAGGTGAAACGAGCTGCTGTGCACCGTCCGGCATTGTTATACAATCACATAAAAAGGGAGTAGTGAACTATTACAGGTGGCTGCATTGTGAAAACTGGTTGGTCTGTGGCGAATGAAAGGAAGTGTTGAAAACAAAAACTTCTTTTGCAACTAATTGAAGAAAAGCCCAGATCATGCAGATCAGTCTGTGTGACTTCCTACAGCTGCTTGGCCTTCAACTGGTTCCTTCACAGAACTCAAAAACTTGGCTGCTGTTTCCAGAGAGTAAGGCGAAGTCAAGTTTTTGTAGGGACAGTAATCCGGAATATGAGCTCATCAGGAACCATAGGATTGACCTGATTTCATGGTCACCAGGGTGGACACAGTGTATGCGCTGCTCTCAAGAAAAGCATGAGTGGCCACCAACAATATCCTTTCTGCTGTCAATAAAAGAAGCTCTCTAAAGTCTTTTTCTAATCATCAACTAATTAGCTATTTCTTTTCTGCCCCTTCTCAACTGTAGCTACTGTGTGGAGAGGGAACTGTCACAGAAATGCTACCATTCTATCATCCAGTATGGTGCAGCACATTTAAAGAGGCTCCACCATGTCTCTATAAAGCATTTTTGCTTTCTATAAAAGCTTTATATTAACAATAACATGAACTGGATAAAGTGATTTGCATCTAAGATTCACTGTGTGCTTAAAAAGAGAGCAGGAGAATGGCCTGCATATTTGGGCTAGGTGGAGGAGGATTGGTGGGAGTTGTGAGCTGACCTAAATCCAACCCAGTCTCCTCCTCATGGATTCAAGGCTGATTTAAAACTCCAGCCACCGCCAACGGGATGCTTCAGCTATGAAGCAAACTTCAACGTCAGTGGTTAGAGGTGACAAGAAACTTGAGGAAAAATAAAAAAAGAAGCCGACAAAAAGCAAGAATGAGAGGAGAATGAGAGAGAAAAGAAGCAGAGAGGAATCAAATGAGTGATGAGAAAGAAGAAGAAAGGAAATACTAACTCACATAAATTGTGAAAAGAGGAAGAACAAAAGACAAACCAGCAGCCACAAACTGCTTATTTGACTGATAGCAGCTTCAGAATTAAAGATGGCCGAAAATGATTCGAGAAAGTTCACAATCATTTAGAGTCGCCTGAACTTGCCGGCGAAAACCAACAGAACAATGTTGTTCATCAAGAATATTCTATAGTTGCTGTTTTATCAGGTCATTATTTGAGTAGAATTAGTCTGTATTTTTTATAGTAATGCATTTAGCAGTTTCCAAGTGTTTTGGCTCTTTTCTCCCCTTCTAAATGGATGTGATGTTATCCCACTGGATTCCACGGAGGTTTGTGTAGACTCTGCTCCGGTATGTGGACACATTTTTCAACCATAGAAAATGACTTTCCCACATTCTCCCATTAGTGGTTATTTGACCATTGCCCGACTTGCCACCCCCCGCCCCGCCACCCCTCAATAATTACAACTTATGTGTCACACCACCTCTATCTCTCCACTGTTTCCACCCCTACACTCTTTCCTTCAATCGCCTTCCATCTGCCAATCCCTTTCCAAAACGAAAGAATCTTCAGTCCTCCTTTTCCCCCTGTCTGTCTGGCAGAACTTCAAACACAAACACACACATGGCGAGCAGGACCAGAGCTGACAGAGAGGGGTGAGATGAGGGAACCGACAGAGAGGCGAGGAACAGAGAGATGTGGGAAAAGTTGAGAAAAAGGAAAGTATATATCAGTGAAATAGTGCAGATAATAATTGTATCTTTATTTAATGTGTGCACTATGAACTGTTTTAAAAAGCAATTTAACCATAGAGCAGTGTCTCTCAGTGTGTAATCTAGTCCTTTTTCAAAAGGTCACTTTGTAAGTTATCCACTTATCAAAGTTGTTTTTTTCTCCTTTCTTAGCAAAGAGGAGTTTTGGGGGAAAAGAGAGAGAGAGAAAGAGAGAATGAAACAACAGCTGCTGGGAGAGGGGCTGCGGTTGGCTCAGTATCTGCTGAGTATAGCAGAGGAAGTACACAGTAAAACATGTTTAAATGCACAAACCAGTAATGAGGCTCCCCAACCCCCACACTCATAAAAAATACAACACTGAGAGCTCAAAAACTCCAAAACAACGGTCATCAGCCTGCGCAGTAAAATCTACAAAACACAAACAAAAGAGTCATCTCTGAGAAACATGGGCTTTCTGTTACTTTTACACACATCCCACAGTACAGGGCCTCAGCACACATGTAATTCTCTGCTAAACACTGTTCAGTACAACATCCAGTCCAGTCATCACACATATTCACCTACACTTTGGAAATGAGAGTCAGGTGGGAACGCACTTTTGTTGGAACCATGGTCTACACTGATTTCCCTGTGTTAGCACTGCAAGTAGCTGTTCTGCAGAAACATTATAAGAACTGGGTCTTACATTGCATTCCAGAAAACTGGGAAGTTGGAAATTTCACACCTCCGACTAGAAAAAGCGCAGTGGAATGCCACTCGAAGTCGAAGGTCCTACTAGCGAAGTCAGGGCAAATCGATCTGCCCCGACTTCACGAGATGCAGCAGCCTGACCTCACAGAACAATGGCGGCGCCCATGGAAATGCACGTCATGAATCATTTGCTAGATTATACACTATTATTTATCTTTATTTATCGGTTATACTAGGCATTGCCATGTAACACAGTTTGTTCTGACTTTGGTGTGAGGATATGTTGCTATAATTTCTCCGCATTCAGCAAAATGTAAAAAAAAAAAAAAAAACTATAGGCGATGCAAAGAAAAAGATTAGGCAATGAAAACTGTTATGCTCTTGCCTTTAGCTTTCAGCATCACAGAGACAATCAAACTGCCTATTGTTGAACGACATGTAAATAAGGTATTTACAGATTTCGATAAGTATCAATAATTAATATCAAAGTGATTTGATCACACAGGATCCTTATGAAAAGAAATAGATACATTTTCATAAGTCAGAACGTCAGTTGTGTGACTGGAAACCTGCATTTCTTTAAAGTAGGCTACTCTGCAGTACAATATTTTCATGTCCAAAATATTTCATTTCTGCAGAACAGTGCAGTATTTTGTATGAATGAAGTTTTTTTGTGTAATACTGTAGAAAAACTGTAGTTTCGATACTGCAGTACAATGGAGGGTTTTTTTATTATTCACTTTCTCAGTTGATGCTTATGCACTAACGTTATTTTGATGTTTCCATTAATTGAATGAAATCTTTCAGTGTATATCTTATCACAGTCGGCCATATTTTTTATTTACGTTCGACTTTGTTCACCTGGAACACTTTGACTTTGCACCTAGTACACTTCAAGAAGGAATAAGCCGGACATCCAATACCTTGAAATGATCTCCAAATCAATGTATAAATGCAAATTTTTTTGGTTGTCGTTGCTGTTTATCAGTTAAAATATGACTGAACCGTAGCATTTTTGCAATCTATCGCTCCCCCCTACGTTCAATGCATCTGATTTGTTAAAAAGTAACATATATAGTAAATGCAAATGAGTAGGGAATAAACTTGCACTGTGCATAAGTGTTTTGCCAGTTACTTTTGTCAAAATGTGTTTGTATGTGAATGGCTAAATGGATGAATGAATACAGATATGAACTGAATTTGAAATTGATGAGGATGTGCCTCTTACTGGGGTCCTCTTTGGGCAGTGAATACGGGGCATCAGTGGCCTCTTGAGACACAGGCGGGCTGACGGTCAGCTGGAAGATGCGTCTCTCGTGCAGGCCACAGTAGTGGTGGTGCAGGTGGCAGGAGTACAAACCCTGGTCAGCGGGCTGCACGTCTGCGATGATGAGTGAAAAGTCGCCCTGGTAGAATGCTGTGGCCGATATGTTCATTTTCCTCTGGATGAAGAGCGGGCCGTAGTGCCGACGCTCTCCCGAAGCATACAGGTCAATGAGGCGGTCGGCGCGGTCGTGTTGGACCCCTGGAGGCTGCCTGTCCCAGTGAACTACTTGCTGCTGGTCTTCCTGGCTGTTTCCCTCTGTCCAAATCGGACGCCGGTTTACGCAGGGGAGCACCACTGAGCTTCCCGCCAAGACCACATACACAGCCTTCTGGCCGTCCCAGAAACGCCGCTCCTTACGGGCTACAATCACAACACAGAGGGTTATTCAGTGGCATTTTTGTTCTGCAATGTAGACATCAAAAAACTTCATTAAAGGCAAAATGTACTTTTTCTGACAGTGTTCAGGGTTCCTCATAAACACATCTGAGAAAGATATGGGGCAAAATACCAAATCCCAAATGTAAAAAGTAGAATATGTTAAAATAAACTGAGAATAAACATTTCTTATAAGATAATAATATGAGTAATACTGTCTTCGGGGTTTTCCCTGTAATCTAGTTACAAAATAAGAAGTAAATTTATAAAGAGTGCTGTTAAATCTTGAAAACATTAGATCTCCAGTTTCATACATTTTTAAGATAATAAATTACAGAAGTGCATAAAACTACCATGTTTTGCTATCCAGGAATTGTACCAACCAACCTGATTTAGTAACATTCAGCTGCACTTTAATAGACTCATAAAGATGGCAGTAGTGATGGTGAAGATTGCAGGAGTAGATACCTCTGTCACTTGTTGCCACATCTGTAACACATTCATCGGTTTATCAGAGTTCATCTGTAATCTCAAATCAAGGCAGAGGAATTTTTAAGTGAATTAAAGTGACTTACTCTTGATAACTAGTGAGAAGTTGCCATCTTTAAATGCATTGTTGGACATGCTGATGCGGCCCTGGTTATTGGCATTGTAGATGCGCTGATCTCCAGCGGAAAACATGTCTAGAACACGCTCCATAGTGTAGTCCGGAGAACTCCGGAACAGATCCCAGTGGACCACGCGCTGGCGGTCCTTCAAGCGGTCCTGGGTCCATACCATGCGCTGGCTGTGGCACTGCAGTACTGCCCGAGACCCTTGAGGAGCGCTGATGTTGTACATGGCCACCACCACACTATTGCCATCATTCTGGCCTAGCACTGAAGAATGAGAAAGATTAAAAACTCAGTTATTTTTTGTGTATTTCTCTGTGAGGAAATACTTAAATACTGTTTTCCTAACTAAAACAATGTACATAACACATCCATATGTACTGTATATGCTAAATAATTTATTATTAAATAACATCTCAAAAAATGATTTGTTTAAAGACAGTTCTGTATTTTTGTGACGGTCCCTAATCCAGTGGCAGTCGTATTGTAGCGGCTAGGGTGTTCCCACTGCGTCTGGAAGGTCACCAGTTCGAATCCCGGACCGGTAAAGGTACCACTGAGGTACTAATGAGTAAGGTACCATCCCCAAGCACTGCTCCCAGTGCACTGCCCATGTCAGCTGCCAAACGGCTCCTTCATGGATGGGTCAAATGCAGAGGTCACATTTAGTTGTGGTGCACTATGTGCTGTGCAGTACTGTGCTGTGTTCACAATGACAAATACTCACTCACTTTCACTTTCAGTGGGAATATTTGTAAAGTATGTGTGAAAGCCCATACGGTTATTCTGATTTCAACTCCTTTTCAAATCATTTTAGTGGAAATAGGACAGAGCTCCAATGCATCAGGTTGTCCTAAATTATCATCCAACCAGGTGAACCAATTAGGATACATCTATATTAATTTGGCTGAAACATGTTGGTTTAATGGTTTGTGGGTTTAATCTAAAACGTCTTCCAACATTTCATGTTTTCTTTTCCATTTACCCTGTAAATGAAATGTGGGTGTCTCTTACTAGCATTACAGTACAGTAAGCTGTTGAAAGTAAGCACTTCATATTATTAAGCAGTAAAAAAGAAAGAACCAACAGGTGGAAACCTGAAAACTGCTGATACAGATACATGTGACATGGTTTGCTCAACCGCTTTCTTAATATCAAAAAGTTATTTGCTGAATTTCTTTGACTTGTTCCTCCATCTTTTCCATAGGTTTGCTTCACTGTTTTGTCCTGTACAACTGCATTATACCCTAACGCAGGGGTTTTCAATCGGTGGTCCGTGACATGAAATTCAGTTTCACTACTGAAATAACTTTTTAAAAATTTCATTGGATCTATTTTGCAAACCATTTCCAGATGTTTTGGGCATCTTTATGAATTAATTAATTTAATGCAAATATCTAAAAATTAATGCTCCCCCCACTCACACACACACAGGCACACAGTGGACCACAGAATGGTGGTCCCTGGGACAGAACCAGTTGAAAACCCCTGCCCTAATGTAATGGACCACAAAAAAAAGTCTCTAGTAATGCTGGTAGAAGACTGCTGAAGAGTCTTAACACTGTCTAAACAGGTCAAAAAGATAAACAGACAAGAACTGAGCGACTTACCAGTGATGAACAGTGATGAAACAGCAACTGTAACAAAAAGAGAAAAGCTGGTTAAAACACACACACACACACTCAGACAGGCAACTCTTTTAGCCCAAAGGCATGAAAGCTTGCCAGACCCCGTCGTTATCCTGCTTCCTCCCAGGCTGAGTTGAGTAACCTTCAGAGCCTAACCAAGGACCAGATGGTCCCTGTCGCCTCTGCTAACAACTCTGTTTGTGCTATCTGAAGCTGGTTAACTGTATTGCTCTGGGGGGCAAGTTGGCTGTCACACTGACAGTCTGATATGTTGCCACAAATATAGTCATATGGCAATTTGGCCAATTCTTCATTCAGGAAACAGAAATGTATGGGACATATTTTCAGATATAGCAGATATAATGGCAATTAATAGCCACAAATTATACTACAGAGGTTCAAGTGTGTATTACTGATATGACCTGAACTCCAGACATGAAGACATGTTTATGAACTTATATCTGACTGACTGCAAATTCAGTAAGACACAGTCATCCCATCACATGATACGCAAGATAGCCATAAGGCAAAAGATATTAGAGTAAATGTTTGAATAATCTTGAATAATGATTATGAGTTCATGCAGAGGAATGTCTCAAATAAACAGGTTTCTAACCATTTAAATTCCATTTCAACCATCAATTGTAATAAAGAAAAAATGTCATTGGGCTTAAAATGTTCAAAACATTCTATTCATTATTTGATCCGAGGCATATCTTAATGACGCAGTTTGTAAGAAATGATTTTAAAAGTCTTTAAAGAACTGAAAGGAGTTTTTAAGGAATTAAAGGACTTTAAACTGTCACTCTACACCATATAATGCATGTTAACCTCAATGATGTACAATGATGGATTTCGGTCCATAATATATCACTGTAAGCAAAAATGTATTAAATATTAAAGGTTTGAACATTAAATCCTTTCATTCACAAATTATGTTCCACCAAGCAAAAATATGTGGGCCATTTATATGGCACCACAAAATATCCCTATTTAGCTTATTCAACATGTCAAATTTTGGATTCTCCATTTTTCAGCAATGCATGCTTTTCAAATTTTCCTTATGCAGACAAATATGTTGCTAAGCAGTGAGCATAAATGATCATGTTTGCATATTCATACTAAAGAAAGAACTGAATTGGCATAGTTACACCTGTAGAGCTTAACACATTTTTGCTGTTACAGGAGCATTAAGTGTTGTTTAGCAGGAGCATTAAGTGTTGTCAGTTTATGTGTGTGTATATGTGGAAAGTCTCATCCCAAAGAACATGAATTAAGAGGGTTTTGATTTGAAACAGCAGACACTTTATGAGATTGAGTCATTTTTACTGTTCTGCCGAAACCACCCACATACTTAAAACACACTCAGACGCACCTACACAACACCCTCAACAACATTACTGAACATGTTTACAGTTAGCAGTGGCAGCAATACACACACTCCAACACACACATTCAAAACGAACACAGACTGTTTTAATTAAATATAGAAATAATTTCAAGCCCTGTCTCTGAACCTGATCTCCACACAAGAGTTGAACTCACTAAAAATATACTAAAATGCACTCTAAACAGTTGTTTTAGGAAATGTGGTCATTAAATAAAAGCCTCAAAAACTGCAAAAGTTGGCCTGCTCAGAATGTTCCGTATTGTTTGAATTTAGCCTGACAAAAGGCTTTCAATAGATGCTTTGGGACAGACTTAAACATGGAACATATGTTTTGTGCTTTTGCATGATTATGGTGCTTTTCCATGATGAGGGTTGTCATACTGAATCTAATGGTGAGGGAAATAGACAGGAATGACTATTATATATTTATTATAAAGGTAATGAAATTGTGTTAGAGACAGTAATGTCCATAAAGTTTCCAGCAATAAGAGACAGTGGAAAAGAGAGTGAGGGAGAATTGAGAGTCTACACACCCGCACACACACACCTCACACCAGATCGCACAACTCAACAGCTGCACATGAGAGTGTAAGATTTTCAGCTTTCTGTTTCTCTCTAAGGGAAAGTGCACCATTCACTGATGAAACAGAAGTGAGACTTTGCAAGTTTAAAAAATCTGAAAGTCACACAGTCAAGATTGGAGCCCACTGAGGAAGTGCATCTGCAAAAGCTCTTTTGCTGTCTTGGATAAAGATGAAGGGGATTTTCTGAATGAATTAGTTAAGAAAGAGAAAGATTTCCATTTGGATGACTTGAATGCATCACTTCAATGTGTTGGTAGACTATGTAACATAATCATTTTTAAAACTCCAGTAAAAGTTTGCCCGTATCATTAATTTTGAGGACTGCAGAAGAGTCCGGCCCACTTTTCTTCAAACTTTTTTCTTGTTATGTTGAAGTATTGTCTCTTACCAGTATGTTTCTAGTGAATTCTAACCAGAGCACTTTAGTTAGACTCTGACAACACGTTGTACCACAGACTGTGGGTGCTGCACCTGGCCTGGGCCTTTCTGCAGTCCTCAAAATCTGCTGAATGTCCAGAAATATTCACTTCACTGAACTGACCTTCAAACCTGTTATGGTTTGTTATAGACCCAGGCCTTTATTACTTAACCAATACCTTTAATTCTTCAATAACCCCTATATGATGATGGAAAGTGATTTACTGTGAGCCAAATCCTAAGACATAAGATGACAGCAGCCTCGGAACTGGGTCAAGACATGAAACTGACTCAACCTCAAGGAAATGAATCAGTCGTGGTCAGATGTTTTCTTCGGTTTTTGAATAAAACCACATGTCTCTTCTTTAGGTGTGAATCACAACCACTTTCTTGCAGACACAGCAAAAATGGAGACTTTTGATTAAAAAATCTGTTATTCAAGTGAGTCACACATACCTTTTGCTATGTTGAATAACGTTTGCACGACTACCCCTGGGTGAATATGCCTGACTTAACCAAAGAGTGTTTTCTTCAAGTTAGGCCCCATAAGAAACCCTCTAACATACTAAATCAACGTACTTCTAGCTGGCCTAAGCATTATCAGGTCAGTTCCTTACTCCCACTGAGAAAAGCTGGGGGAACAAACACAATACCATAGTGATCGAAACACAAAGCAAGAAAATGGCCATGCTGAGTTTTTTCTCCTTTTAGAACACATCTGGTTGCTCTCTTACACGTAATGTCTCTGCATAGATTCACTGTCTCTCACCTCACTTTGTCCACCAGTCCGGAAAATATTCCCTCAACTATTTCCCTTTAAGGGCACCGAGCTTTGACTGAGGAAAAAATAGCTTTTTTCCCCCCAAACAAAGAAGCATGGACACTGTAAAGAATGTCCACATGCAACAGCTGGTCGAGACATTTGGTCATGAAAAGACAAACCGTAAAGACAGACTGAAAAGCCATTACAACATGTTGACAAGTTTAAAGGGAAGGATTAAGAAAGCTCAACAATATTTCTTGGAGGAGATTTTTTGAGGATGCTTTCAAAACTGTCAATAAACAAGTAGTTTATGGTCTGTACAAAACTCTGTCTCTCTCTCTCTCTTTGCATAATCGAGGCTTAAATTATCATTCACACATGCTGACAGATGCAAGACTTAAAACTAGTAATAACTTTAATATGACTCTAAACCAAATCGCGAGCAAAACCATAGGCTTTACGCGAAACCATAAGCTTAACCAAAACCATAAGCCAACATACTGAGAAAAAGTACTCTACATGTTACAAGTACTATTAATGCTTTAACGTGGAACAAATCACTATTGCAAGTAAAAAGTGACGGCAAATTTTTTTTCAGGCTTTTGCAAAATTATAAAGTATTTTTCTCTGATACTTACTGTGAAAACACAGGGATACCCGGAGCCAAACGCGCATACCAGACGCCATCCTGACAGGCTTCGTCTTGCTTGTACCTGTTAAAAGCGCCGTGTATAAAATGTAAAGAGAGGTTATGAAGTCCAAGTGCAAGTCCCGGCGCCGCTTCGCTGTTTGTCGACCCGCGACAGCAGCAGCAGCGCGTTGTGGACCTACTGAGAACCAGCCCCGAAACCCTCCTCCACCCGCTCATCCCACCCCGCAACCCCAACCCCAACCCACACACACTGTCCTACTACCACTGGGTCCTATAATTACTAGATGTACATAATACATACTATATGTAAATAATGCCTAATTATAACATACCAACTCTAGCCTCGGTAACAAGCAGGGGTGGAAGTAACGAATTACAAATACTCACGTTACTGTAATTAAGTAGATTTTTGGGGTACTTGCACTTTTATGAGTAGTTTTTCCAAGTGTGTAATTTTACTCGTACTTGAGTACAATTTACACCATGTAATCTACTTCGCTACTTATAAAATCAAAGGTCGTTACTGAGTATGCCCACAATTTGAATTAATATTCAAACCTTTCATCTGCATCTTTGCAGCCAATAAGGCTGTGCAATCGCGACCGCGCCAATGAATCTATGACGTAAGCAAAGAATAAACTCCGCTGCAGCAGCAGGCACAGGTGTCTGGAGGTACTACACAGTGGAGTGCAAACTAATTTATAGACTGAAGATTTGGAGACAAAGAAGCCAAAATGGAGAAAATGGAGCCAAACGAAGCCGGATAGGCTCTGTTAATTTAGAAAACCAGCTCTTGCTGAAACTGAACAAAAGGTTCAGAAAGTGAAGTGTGACAGAAATGCTATTATGTGTAAGAGTTTAAGACACTTACCTGCCTGTTGTTCGCAGTGTATTGGGAAAAGTTTAAACTGTTATATGCATGTTCAAAAACATTTTGCCATTGTTTTAACAAACAAAATTCCTGCTTTATATCTACATTTATTTACAAAACAAATTGGCTTTCTATACCTTGTTCATCTGAGAAATGTGCTTTGAACGTAGATATTTTATACTGGTGAATCGAAACGAATGCCTGCTATTGACGACGCAATAAAACCTCCATCGGTTAAAAAGTTATTAGTACTCTGAGTAGTTTTTGAGAAGAGTACTTTGTACTTTTACTCAAGTATTTTTTAACACCAGTACTTTTACTTGTAATTGAGTACATTTTAACCAATGTAACAGTACTTGTACTTGAGTACAAATTGTCAGTACTCTTTCCACCTCTGGTAACAAGCAAAGTAAGCTAGCTTTTTAAACTGTTAAAGCTTTTTAACACAAAGTCACAAAAATTCCCAAACCCAAAGGTTTTGTGATTGTGTGAGTGTGTGTGCCCTGCGGTGTGTTGGCGCCTGACCAGAGTTGGTCCCCGCCTTGCGCCCATAAGTTCTCGGGATGGGCTCTGGTGCCCCCGCGACCCCAGTTGGGATTAAGCGACTCACATAATGAATGAATGACTGAATGAATGAATGAATGAATGAATGTTATTAATAATGAATACGGTCAAGGCAGTGCACAAAAAGAAGCTAAATCCTAAGTCCTAAATCGTGAAATGTTAAAAATGCCATGCAAAAAATGTATGAACAAATTTAATCTGTAGCGTCTCCAGTGCCTACGAAATTGTGTATATATCCTTGTACTTATGCATGTATCAATTTTGGTGCAGTGAAGCCAAGAAGCAAACAGACCAACTGTTACCAAAAGTTACCACCTTTCAAGTCAGCTTTTCAAGTCGGTTTCAAGACTGTTCATACCATATGTCTGTTCATACATTCACCTCAAGATTGTTTTGTACATCCCTGATAATTGGTGTCACCACCTCTGTTAAGGGATGGCCGTTCCAGTTAGACATAGATGGCCTCCTTAACTCCTCTTTCAAGCTATTTGTCTTTACTGTCCAAAATGTAACTATTTATATAAATTGCACTGGGATCTTATACTTGGAGAAAAAACTTCTCCAACAGTTCAGCCACATATGAGACGACAATGTTGATCTACCTGTTTTGTTCGTCACTGATTATTGCCTGAGGTTTCTTTTCATGTCTCTTTGCCGAATTGATGAATACCCGATTAGGACATGGGCAACCATGCCCATGTCCTTCATTCAAAGATGAAGAACAACAAGCATAAAAATTGAACACACAAGCAAGACTTATAGTTCTGTGGTAAGACCTGGACCATCGAAGTAGACTGATGTTACATCCAGTGATGAACAGAACAAATGAGATTTAAGATATCGGCAAAACACTCCAGTGAAAAAAACCCTTCAAACACCAACTTCCCGAAAAAAGCAAGACCTTTATATATCTTAGCAAAGAACAAAGCATCATCATACTGCCAGCAAACAAGAGGAGATGCTCTATTATCCTCAAGGCAGTGGACTAATGCACCAAGATAACCACACTGCTCAGTGATGAAGACACTCACAATATGGTGAAACTCCACATGTCCGACCTAGCAAGACCCTCAGACAGAGGCTGGTTCGTCTCAAGTACAAAACCTTGAAGCACAAGCTGAGTAACGTGGTGCACACACTACAATGCATGTGACACAACTCAGTAAACCCAGCTCATCAGGACAAGACTTAGCTGTACGTCTGCACTTAAAAGAGAAGGAACATACTGCTCCACAGACATACAGCACAGCAGACGAGAGCGAGCTCATCAGACTTAACAGGATAGCTGTACTTCTGCACTTACAGCTTTTAAGAGATTTTGAGGATGCAAGTGTTCAGATTTTGGAAAGATGGTTTGAGAGAGGAGTAAAGGAAGCCATCTATTGTCCAACTGGAACGACCATACCTGAATAGGTGGCTTATGACACCCATTATTAGCAACTTACAACACAATTTTGATTTTCCTTCCCAGGCCATTTAAAGGTGAAGGACAACCATCCTAAAATGATTCACACCTGGGCTTAGGCAAACCAGCACCACTGCTAAACTCACTGGTAAGTTCTGCTTTTGCTGAGTAAGTTATCACAGATGTGTAAACACACAGCACAAATACACTCTGTGCACTGCGGTCAAACTCAGCTATATTGGGAAAACTTTTCTTCCTGGGTCTTCTAGGTTTTATCTGAGTATATATCAACATTGAACATCTGCGAGTGTTGATACCATGCAGTAAAACTTGTTCTAGCGAACTAGCCGTTCTTATGAACAGTTAAAGGACTATTTTTGTGTAACTAAACGTCAAGCGTTTCTGCCAAAGCTTATCTGGCATTTCGTCTTCATATTTAACAAGTTAAACGTTCTCTATTAGAAATTCATTATAGGGCATTCGAAGCATTAAAAAACCACGAATAGAATATTTTGGGGTTTTGTGGTCGGTGACGGTGGAAAAAGCAAAGCGCTTCTTATGACCTCAACTTCTCCGAGCTACTCAGCTGTTTACAGCACATGCAGGAAAGCGGGACGCGAAGGAACAGCGGAGCATCACCACCACCTAACGGCCATAGAGAAGAATAGTTACAGAAGACGAGAAAGAGCCAAAAAGTGAATAAAAATGTCACTTTTGTCTTTTAACGTTTTTTTTTTTTTTTACACACCGTGGTGGTCAAGTGGTTAGAACACTCGCCTCTAGACCAGGAGGTCATGGGTTCGACTCCTACCTCCACACTACAGTCATGGGGTCCATGAGCAAGACCCTTAACCCCAAGTTGCTCTTAGGAACATTGTCTCTGCAATTGGAAGTCGCTCTGGAGAAGGTATATTTTTTGGCAAAGTAACAATGTGTAGCAAGCCCTGTCTAATTAAGAACGCTAAGAACAAGCAAATCTATTGTTAAAATGAAATATCCACTTTGTGAATCTATACAGTTTTTTTAAATGGAAAGTGGCAAGACAATTCAATACATAAATAATCCATTCATTTGTAAAACACCAAAGTAAACAATGATGCGCTGACAGCTGTATTTGGAAATGCTTTATTTGGAAGTAACTGTAGAAGGTTGCATACCAACTGTAAACAGATAAGGATCAAAAACTAACACAAAAGGACACCGATTCAGCCCTTTGTTTTGATATACATTGTGAAATAAGAGGAAAACAATGCTACCTTTGATATTTCACACGACGATGCGAAACATTCCTAATTTAACAACATTATTCCCTATAAAACAAAGACACTTTAATAAATATAATATTTACAGTGCATTAGAAAACTCATGTAAGATGATTCCTGTGGCTTCAGATTGGAAAGGTGCTCAGCAAATGTGCTCTAACTGACTCACATTTGTAATTACTTAAATATTTCATAATTTTAGAGTATTTTTTGTTTTTGTTCATTTTAAGGACATGTCTCTCAGTTAGAATTTGGAGAACCCTTGGGATTCATAAGAAACCAAAACAGAAGATTCAGCAATTTTTTTTCAACAAAAAATTGATTACATTTCTACATAATATTAGGTGGGTCAACTGTGTTATAAACATTACTTGTTTTCAAGAAAATTCAACACCCACAAAGGGCAGTATAACACCAGACCCTGTACACAACACTGATACAGCCACATCATTTACAATGCCAGTCATCTACAAGACTGTAAATGTTGTCCTTCATCCTTTATTTGTGATATGGTTTTCAATTGCCTTTGATGTAAACAAGTTATAAGGCTGTAATCAATCTGTGATGACGTCTTAACATTTCAACCGTGAGAGACAGACTTTCAAAATCAACCTGATAGCACAAAACCTTTTGCAAGTTTGGGGTTCAGAATGGAATGTATGTTTCAATTGAGGTACAAGTCGGCAAAAACCAGACTTATTTATTTACTACGTAAACAAACCCATCACAGCAGGTTACTTTATTTGTGAGTTCACCTTGAATACTGCCTTCATACATAAGAGTGCTTTTATATGTTGATAAACGTTTCTGGAATCTATTCCAAAAACTCCTCTGTATCTTAAAGGCTTTGAGAAGTTGCTGGAATTTGATGGTACAAGAGTCCACAAACATGGTGCAAACAACATCAACAATATTTTCTATTTAGCCCTTCAGTAATGTATAGTTAATGCTACAATGTATAACTAATTACTGTAGTTAAGTCATTTTTTTGTTCAAGTTCTTTTCTTCAAGCAACATTATATATATATATATATTTCAGAATGTTTCTGGTAAAAAAGTCTCTGATGGTATACTTATGTTTGAAGTGTCAAGTTAAGATCACTTTCAGTCATGGCCTTGATGTATGTACTCTATTTCATCCATCTTTTCTTTTCCAAGTCTTTACCACTTTGAATACAAGTAGACGATCTTGAGATCTGTGCCGTTGGTAAAGGTGACGCCGAAGCTGTATAGACCACCAATAGACCAGCTAGTGGCATTTGCTTCACTTCCAAGAGACACTATACCTCCCTGGAAAACAGCAGAAATTAACAAAATGAATATTCAAAGCACATGAAAAAAACCATGTACATCACTCTTGAGTAAGCTCAGCTTCTCTGACCTAGAAGGATGTTATTTCTTGTAGTACACAATGTTCAAACCCTAAACCAAAAAGACATTATGTAACCTCTCAGCTTCCTCTTGCATCTGACAAAAATAGACCTGAAATACAGTGGAAAAAAAGTTTTTAGACCTAGACGTTCTCTCCGAAACTACACTACGGGTCCCTAATAACTGGGTGGAGACTGAGATCGTTAGATTAAAGACGAGCGGCACAAATGCCTGGATGTTGAAATGCCAGCTTCCCACAGGCTGCGAGACAATGGGGTCGGCCTATATCGGGCCTCACCGGGAGAGGAGAGCTGAGGTCATCACGTCTCACTAGATCTACTACTGTGTTAAAGCAGCAAGTCACCACATTACTGGCAAACTATAATCAACAGTGGAAAAAACCCACAAAAACTGCAGTTGCCCGTGACCTTTTGTTATGACA